>CATIUR010000002.1:88628629-89828629 GCA_949592205.1 Helichrysum umbraculigerum | reverse complement strand
GGTCGTCAGGGCATTCGCAGAGACAGAATATGGATTCCATTTTCTCAATCCACCTAGTTAAGCCAATAGCTCCTTCGGTTCCAGAGAAGTGTAGTGGTTTGCACCTCATAAATTCTTTATAAGTGCAGGGTCTCGTTTGGAGTGGGTTGTTCAGTGCGGCATCACCGTCAGTTCGTAGGTTTCGTGAGAGTAACGCATCGGTCACTCCTTGAGCAATGTATCGGGCGAGATCAGCTTCGTTGAAAGTCAGTTGTCTTGAAGACATATTCCTTTAAGAAAAGGAAAAAGTGTAAGTTGTCGTGATAGTGTTGATTTCTCCAAGTATTTTATAAGAGTGAGATAGGATCCTATATCCGTATCTAAGTCGAGGTTTCCAGTTTTGTGTGTGGCGGACATCGTCCCGCGTTACGTGATTTTGACGTGACAGTTTTCGTTCTTATCGAATTATCCAAATCGTTGTGTATATTTATTCACATTCCCAATGATGGGATTTAGTTAAGTAGTTTTGATTGGCAGTCATACTCATGACTAAGTAGTATTATTCCCAATAGTCGTTCTAGGCTATGCTATGGTGATGATCCTACATATCATAATGCAGTACTAACCTACCGTGTGTGTAGCACCATGTGCTATAAGTGTAGTACTAACTGTACCATAAATGCAGTACACAAAGTACTGAAATGCGAAGTCAACATACCATGAGTACAGTGTCCGAAACACCGTACTTGCAAAACTACGTATTGTAAATGCAACACCCTGTGCCGTAAAAGTAGTGCCACGCACTGTAATGCAGTACTCATGTACTGTGAGTGTAGTATCAACATGCTATGATTCATAGTATCGACATGCAATGGAAGCTGCACTAACGTGCTCAAATCGTGGTATTAACATACCGTGAAATCGTGGCATCACGTGCCATTGTGTTACACAAGTATAGCCCTCAGGCCGTCAGTAAGTTTGAAGGTAATTTCGTGGACTTAGTCATTACGAGCATCCCTCGCAATACTAATCAGTCGTGACCAACCTGGTCAAAATTTTGAGGTCAAGTCGTAAAGGTTGGGAAGATGGCGATATGCCACTTCGAAAGTATATATCAGTACTACAGCGGAATCATGTCAGATGTAATCGTACCTACACGTATACAGATATGTAGGAATATTATACACGTAAGGCCTATTCATATATATCTACAGTACATATAATAGCATAGGGTGTCTAGCAATAACAATTAACAATCAGAGTCATCTATCGCATTCCCCGCTTCAATATAACTCCCTTTCAGACTTCACATCATCCTCCGTTAATTGTACATAGTTGGCCAGACTATGTTAAATTAAGTTCATATGATGTGATTCCTGAACCAGTCATACCTAGCAAGGGATACAGCCTAACAGTCATAGTCTAGGTCCACTAAATGCAACCTAGTTCATTATAACCTTAGACTCTGATACCAATCTGTAACACCCTCAAATTTCGGGTCGCGGAAGCAGTCGGGTCGGGTGTTACTAAATCAAATATCACAAGCACAAAGATATATAATGAACGACTCTAAATGAGACGTTGAAAATAGTTATACATTTACCAAATAAAACGTTTACAAAGTTAATAGTAGTTTTCAAATACAAAGCTCGAAGTACAAAAGTAATGCAGAGTTGTCCCAAAGTTTGAAAACATGCGACTCGAGCTAGCATATCTTGTAGTGGTCCTAATCCTGTTGGCCACCTGAGAATACATACTAAAACAGGTCAGCTATAAAGCTGGTGAGTTCACAGAGTATTTAATATGAAATCGTGTGATAATACCATCCGTATTATAAAAAGTGGTTATCCATCGTGTGTTTAGATTTAATGAGTTTGCAAAGACATTACAAAAGTTATATATTGGGGTGTAGGTTACCCTAACCATAGGGTTAGCTAGATACAGGGGTTTAGTATGCATCGTCTACTAGTCTTTACATGGAGGTGCGGGTTCCTAGAGTCCAGTCATCTACCAATGTAGGAACCACAACATATGTTGATTTGTTAATAAGTATCCCGAGTCCCAATAATCCATCGGATTATCCTGCAAGTATATAAGTAATGAAAGTAGCACTACGTGCATACTTTATGTTCAAGAGCACCACGTGCTTAAGTCAAATGTAGTGAGGCACTCCGTGCCTGATGTACGTAATATGTATGCATAGATATGAAGCACCACGTGCTTAGCAATGTAGTAATGTATACATCAACATGTATAGGTAATCGGTAGTAGCACCACGTGCCAAGTAGTGGTTCAGCGAACCCGGAAGTAGCACAACGTGCCAAGTAGTGGTTCAACGAACCCGGAGGTAGCACAACGTGCCCGGAAGTAGCGCAACGCGCCCAGTGATGGCCCTACAGGCTCGGTAGTAGCATAACATGCCTACTGTGTGATCAAATGAAGCATTACATGCTTGTTTAACGTTAATGAAGCACTACGTGCTTAATGGTGTAAATAGGTTGTGTACATATATATATATATATATATAAGCGAAGCACCGCGTGCTTGTTAGTGTAAGCGTGTGTACATCATCATGTACATGTAATCAGAAGTAGCACCACGTGCCAAGTAGTGGTTCAGCGAACCTGGAAGTAGCACAACGTGCCAAGTAGTGGTTCAACGAACCCGGAGGTAGCACAACGTGCCCGGAAGTAGCGCAACGCGCCCAGTGATGGCCCTACAGGCTCGGTAGTAGCATAACATGCCTACTGTGTGATCAAATGAAGCATTACATGCTTGTTTAACGTTAATGAAGCACTACGTGCTTAATGGTGTAAATAGGTTGTGTACATATATATATATATATAAGCGAAGCACCGCGTGCTTGTTAGTGTAAGCGTGTGTACATCATCATGTACATGTAATCAGAAGTAGCACCACGTGCTAAGTAGTGGTTCAACGAACCCGGAAGTAGCACAACGTGCCCGGAAGTAGCGCAACGCGCCCAGTGATGGCCCTACAGGCACGGTAGTAGCACAACGTGCTAAACAGCTTATGTATGCATAAATTAGTGTAAGCTATCTACAGATAAACACTACACTCAATTTATGTGTGTTTATTACCCTACGGTAATGTTGAAGGTGTAATCTAACAATCTACACCTATGAGTCAAGTTTAGTAGTCATAATGCATCTAAGTGTGACTAATCATCACCTAGATGATGGGTGTAGCATGTTGAGTCCAAATGTATATAAATGTCACCTAGTCATTCGGAATAGAAAATATTGCCTAAGTATGTATCATTACTTCACTTAGTTGTCGAAAAGTACCTACAGCACTTAAATGATGGATACTATCAGTCGGTTCTATAAATCGTGACTTGATTAGTAAGTGTGGTCTCTAGGTTGTGTTTCACGAGTAAACTAGCCAAATCTAGTAATACTGAATCGCCGATGTGACGAAGTGTTTAAATGTTGTTCCTTGTATAATTCTAGTTGTTGTCTTGCTAAAGCACACTTAGTTTGCATAGTACGTACGGTTGTCTCAAGGGCGTTGGAGTCTAATATGTCATTTGCAAACAGTTGTAAAGTAGTTGTAAGTTCGTTTATTAACGAAAAGTAAGTAAATCATAAGTATGTATCTCCCCCAAAATCAGTGAAAACAGTAAAAAGGAGGGGCTATGAACTCACCTGGAGAGCTAGCAACCCTTAAATTACGCGCGAGTGAAATGAAGACCTCCTAGTGTCCTAAACACGTGAGGTTTCGTATAAGTAAATGGATATTTATATAAAACTATCCTATTTGTTGTTTAATCGGTTATAACGTACTCAAAGTGTTTGACACGCGTTTATGTTTTAAAGCTTGTAAGAAAGTTCGGTTCGTTCGCGGCGTATTGGAATTATTTTTCCAAAATATAATTATAGTGTTTTTCGTATAAATAACCTCGTTTAAACGCGTTTCGGTTCGTATATAATTGCGTAGATGTTTCCGGATAAGTTTGACATTTTAAAAGTGAGTTTTTAAACTTTCTGTTTTCTGCGACATAACATGCGACACAAAAATGTGTCATGCGACACAATGGTTGTGTCGCATGGAGTGCGACACAAAAGCTCTGCGACACAGTGGTTGTGTCGCAAAAGCTTGCGATGCTAAATCAATAGCGACATAACGGTTGTGTCGCATGGAGTCTGCGACACAAGGTACGACATAATGGTTGTGTCGCATGGGAAATTTATGCGACACTGTATGCGACACAAGGCTTGTGTCGCACTGAAGAACACCAGCCCAGAAACTTTCGGAAATCGCGTTTTTCCGGCCAAAATCGCAAATCAAACGCATTTTCAAGCTGTAAAATCGTGGTTTCTTGGTTGTTTAGGTTATAAGTAAGTTATGTAATCATTATTACACTAAAACATCACTTCAAAATGATTAAATCTAAGAATTTGAGAATTTCTTACAAATGCGAATCGAGGCCAAACGAGAAGGAAAACGATGATGTTGCCTTTGTTAATGTTGTTCCACTCGTGAAGGTGATTCCGAAAATGTTGGTGACGGTGGCGGCGGTGGTCGGCCGGCGGTGGTGGTGGTTGGTGGTGATATTTTAGAGAGAAAAATGGGGTGGAGAAAAAGGAAGAAGAAGAAAATGAAGGAAGAAAAGATGGTGGGGGTTGGGTTTTGTTAAACTCAGCTCCCACTTTTGTATACTGTGGTCTCCAACCGCAGTACAGAATACCCGTATTTTCGCACTCGCTCGTAGTTCAAAATAATATTTTAAATTCTGAAATTTATTTATGTTACTTCCAAATGTTTATTAGTGGAAGTATTTTATAAAAATACTTTGTTAAAATTTACTTTTTATATTCGATTCTGCGTTGTCCCAAATTGTATAATATTTCTTCTAACAAATAAAATATTAGTTTCGAGATTTTTGACATTGAAGTTTGGATGCGTTTTTCTGAGTACTCCATCTTATTATATATATATATATATTATATATAATTTTTAAATTCCGCGGTAATAACGCGTACTTAGTACGAAGATTAAAAGTTTAAATTTGTCGCGCAAGTTGACTTTTTGACCAGGTGTTACACTCCACGTTTGATTCGATCGCATATTCAAGAATTCTGGCAGAATGCAAAGGAAGGGAATGTTAATGGTATTACTCACATTCATTCCACTGTCAAGGGTAAGAAGGTAATGGTGACTGAGATTGTTCTTAGGGAACTTCTGCAGTTTGATGATGAAGGAGGTATTCTGGAATTATCAAGAGATGATTTGTTCAACGGCATAATGGATATGGGGTATGAAGGTTCTGGAAAAGCAAGATCAGAATATACTTTCTTGAAATCATGGTTCTGTCCTCAATGGAAGTTCTACATTCATACTTTTCTGGTATGTTTGTCTCAAAAGAGAACTAGTTTTAATGAATTTAGTTCTAGTATTGCATATCCTATTATCTGCTTGGCACAGGGTATCAAATTTAATATGTCTAGGTTTATCTTAGATAACATGATTAGGAATGTGAAGGGTGATACATTCATTATGTACCCTAGATTTGTTCAACTTTTATTGAATAATCAATTGTCAAATTTGCCAGCAGAGGATAGTGTAATAGTTAGTTCTACTCTATCTTTGAGAACTATTAAAGCTATGAATCAGTATCAGAATACTTTTTCAAAGAAGTAAACTGCATTATTTTCTACAATGTCAGTTGCTCCTTCTGCCACTGGTGGTGTATTACCAACACCACCTGGACCAAATGATGACAGGCCAACAACACAAGTTGGTTCTGAACACACATCAGGAGGTGGCACCAAAAGAAAACAAGGGAACCAAAAGCCTACCCAAAGTAAAGCCAAGAAATCCAAGAAGGCTAAACAGGCTGTGGAGATTCCTGTTTCTTCACAGTCTCAGTCAGATATTCCACCACAACAGGTGAACATACTTGATGAAAATGTTCATTCTGTATGGGCTGCCACTACTGTTTCTAGCCCACTGGCAGGGCAGGATAGTGGTAACATCAATAAGACCCAACCAGAGGCAACTATATTTGATGAACCTATGGGTGATGATTCAAATGTAGGTCCCAGTACCAATAACCAAGGGACATCTGCAGTGGCAGATGTGGTCGATGATTCATCTAGGAGGTCACACTCCAATGTTGATGAGGCTAGTAATAAAACTAGGGAATTGACTATTGCTGATTTGGTACATGATGTCAATCTGATTTGGAATAAGTTTGAGAAGGAAAGAGCTTTAAGAAGAGAGCAACAGGTTCTGTTGGTTGCTCAGGGTGAGTTGATAAAGAAACAGAGGGATGAAATTTTTGATTTACAAACCAGGTTGTCAATTGTTGAAGATGCAGTTGATAAAGTTTTGTTGCCTGCTAGGGAATCTTCAGGCAAGGGGGAGAATAAAGATGATGATCATGAGCAGAATGATATGCCTGAAGATAAGAATGGTCATGAGTAGAATGATAATAATGATGGTGATACTGGAGGTGCAGATGATTTCAGTTTCATGGATATACCTGCTGATGTAGAGATGAGTGATAAAGTTTTTGAAGATGAATTAAATGTCTCAGATTATGTGGTTAATGATGACATGGATGAACAGATGGTTGATGAGATGGTTGATGCTGAGAATGATAGGAGGATGGTGGTGTATGTGGGAGAAAATGTTCAAACAGGTGATAGTGTTGCAGATGATAGTACACAGAGTGGTCCAGTTTTAAATGTTTTTCCATTAAACAAAGATTTACCTTTTAAGGTTGTGGCTAATCTGTATATCTGGGATATTATGGGAGCTAATCTAGATATGTGCAAAAGAGTAAGTTTTAGTGATAGGTTGGTGTATAGTGATGATAGATCTGTTGAAAGTGAGAAGATGGAATCTGATGATGTAGAGGGTAAGGGGGAGTTGATAGAGTCAAAAACTGAAGCTAAAGAGGAAGATAGAGTGAAGATTTACAACAGAAAGAAATCAATTCCAAAGAGAAAGTCTACCTCTGCTAAGGTACAAACCCCTGTTGAAACTCAATTGTTGACCACTGTAGTAGTGTTTCTACCTCTGCTAGTAGTTTGGTATCTACCCCTGTTGAGGTATCTACCACTGTTGGTACTCCAACAGCAACCCCTGCTACTACAATTTCAACCCCTGTCATCACAACCCCTGTTACTATAACACCTACCCCAGTTACTACAAACTCAACCACTGTTGTATTAACCTCTGTTAGTACTTCAAATATTCCCACTGTTGTCACAACTACTGGTATTCCAATTTTCACCACTGCTACAGCAATGACCACTGCCAGGACTTTAGAAGTGCCTGTTACAATCAGAGAGCCTACACAACCACCCAAACCTAAGTCTGATCTTCCAAAGATTGATTCAAAAGACAAAGGTAAGGGAAAATTAAAAGAAGAGAAAAAGATTAAGAAGGTTGTAGAGCCTCCAATTAATTTGGATGAGGCTAGAAGAGCTCAGGAGGAACATGATGAAAGAATGTTGAGAATGGCAGTTGAGTCTAAAAGAAAGGAAGGTCCTGATGTTGATGTTATTCTGGAAGATTCTAGTGTGGTAACTTTGTCTCAAAAAGCTGCACAGATGTTGAATGATATGGCTGCAAGAGGTCAAGGTTTGTCTGCTCAACAGATACATGGTATGATCAACAGAAAGGATGATAAAGATGGTTTGGATCCAGGGTTTGCAAAGCTTAAACAAGCTAATGAAGAAAAGGCAAAGTTGAAAAGACAAGCTGAGCTTGAAAAGAAAAGGAACAAACCACCAACTGCTGCTCAAAGGAAAAAGGATTTAATCAAAATTCTTGGTGATAGGTATGCACCAAGAAGTGTGCTTGAAGGTTGGGATGTAAAGAAACTGGGAAGAGCTTATGGAAAATATCAAAATGAGGAAAAGGAAGATTTTGAGAAAAAGATTCAGAAAGACAAATTCATTAAGCAAAAGTTGGCTGAAGATAGAAAGAAGATTGCAGAGCAAGTGAGAAGAGAAGAGCAAGAGAGGATTGAAAAGAAAGAGCAAGAGGAAATAGAAGCCAAGGAAAGAGAAATCAAAAGGCTTTCTGATCAAAATATGCAGAACAGATGGAATGGAGTTCTTGCTTCTGATAATGTAGTTCCTGATTTGGAAAGAGATGCAGAGGAGTTGAAGAAATATATCAAAGAGGTGAAGGATTATAAAGAAAATATTCACATCAATCATGATAGATCTTCAAGGATAGTTGAATGGGAAGGAATTAAATCAAAGGTTGCTGATGGTGATAAAGAACAGATCAAGATTGTTAGAGAGAATGGTGATAAGCAATATTTGTCATCTGTTGCTGATGTGCTTAAGAATGTGAATAGATTGGACATTCTAGATCTGTTTGAGCTAAACAGTCAAGGAGATAGACAGGCTTCGTTGGTAATTATGGAAAGAGAATTGGGAAGATGTCTGAATATGCTGTTTGAGCCTGAGCCATTCATCAATTTGTTCCTACATTGTATTGATGCTGTGAATACTTGGAGACATTTTGTTAGAGCTGGAGTTCATATGATTCTATTCAGAAGTGGAATGTCAATCTTCATGCTTGATGAAAGAAGATATGTTCTGGGAACTCAGATTCTAAGAAATGTGCTTGCATCTCAATTGAAAACTACAGTGATTTCTGAAGGAGCATTTAATGCTTTATATATGGTGCTCAATCAGTTCCATAAAAGAATGGAGTTGGAAAGAATGAAGGAGGAGGAGAGAAGAAGAAAACAGAATCAATCTCAGAAAGATGAAAAGAAAGATGAAGAAACTTGATTCATTACTGAGAATGATCAAGTTTAGGGGGAGATTGTTGAGATCTGAGCCACTGTCGAATCTGCTCAGAGTACAAGTATGCTGCCGCTGTTAGAAGTTTACCGCTGTTAGTAGTTGCCACTGCTAGTTAGTAGTTGCCACTGTCAACTAGTTTTAGTCTAACAGTGCCACTGTTAATGTGTAATTTGTATTTTGTATCAAGTACTCAACCGCTGTTAGTAATATACGAGTACTGCCCCTGTTAGATATATAGATAACCACTGTTGATTAGATATAGTCTGTTAGAGAGAATTATGGAATAGATATGATTCCATAATAGTTTGATTCTGTAAAGGACTCTATATGTTATAAATAGAGATCCTGTAAAACCTAGATAGATACGATTCATTCTAGTTATTAGCTTCAAGGTTGTAAACCCTAACACAATTGTGTGTTCATATTATTGATAATAATATTAAAGCTTTTGGTTAGATATTCTGTTATATTCAAGTTTGTTCTTCAAGTTATTAATAAACTATTCCGCAAGCTTATTAATAATCAATCAAAGTAATACATACTAAGATCTCTAGCTGGGATCATCATATGTTTTGGGGGAGAATGCATACTCAGTTAAATCATTTCAATTCTTAAATGAATTCAATCCATTTGACATAAACATTATGTTTCCACACCAATAACTTTTCTCAATGGTATTTAAATGTGTTAAGTATTCATGTGATTGCTTTAGGGACCATAGCTTTTCCCTACTCTTATGTTCCATAGTTACTTGGCTTAGGCTAGTACTTGAGTGAACATCACCCATAGGTCTCCATATACTTGCTAGGCTGGAGGCTAGGAGTATACAATAGTAGCATACACTAGCATATTACTTCGTACTGTGTCCATATACTTAGGTGATGACTGTTCATACCTAGGTTCATCTTGCTACACCCAATATCTAAGTTATGTTTGTACATCCTTAGATACGTTAAATCGTTTTCATACATTATATGATAATCGTAGGTACCACCTGAGTATCTGCATCATTTCTATGTTAAATCATAATCGATAACATCCTGTGTGTTTTATTTGTTAACTAAGTATATATATATATATACATATTATATACTTACATATTTGTTATCTCAAGCACTCGGTGCTATATCAAATCCACTGGTGTGTATTAAAATACATACCTTCATATAAATACAAATCATAAATCATGACGAGTTAATTCTCGTCATTCAATAAAGCAATTCTAGCTACTGCTAGGGGATAAAGCAATTCTAGCTACTGCTAGGGGATAAAGCAATTCTAGCTACTGCTAGGGGATAAAGCAATTCTAGCTACTGCTAGGGGATAAAGCAATTCTAGCTACTTCTAGGGGATAAAGCAATTCTAGCTGCTACTAGAGATCAGTAAAGACATGCTAGCTGCTGCTAGTCATCATTTTAAATCAATACGAGTTGTTACTCGTCATCATTTTAAATCAATACGAGTTGTTACTTGTCATCATTTTAAATCAATACGAGTTGTTACTCTTCATTATTTTAAATCAATACGAGTTGTTACTCGTCATCATTCTAAATCGATACGAGTTGTTACTCGTCATCATTTTAAATCAACATGAATTGTTACTCACTATCATTAGTATTAATACAGGTTAATACTTGCTCTCATTAGTATTGCTACGAGTTGTACTCGTTGTAATAGAATTCACACTAGTTTATGTTGGTTCTCAGGTTATCACCATTAGTACCATATTGACTTAGATCTGTAGGTTTACTTAATGGTCCGTAATATTGCTCATGGGAGCAATCATAGCTTAACTTCATCACACGATTTACAAACTATTTTCGTATCTTATAATGTTTTTCAACATTACAAATCGTTTAACTAATCCTGTGAACTCACAAGCTTTCCAGCTGACCTTTTTAGTGTGCATTTTTAGGTACTGCTATAGTAGGATCGGCCTATCAGGATCCTAGCTCGAGTCGCATGCTTTCAAACATTTGGAACACTTTACATTTACTTTTATATTTCCAAATTATGTATTTGGAAATTTACTATAAACTCGCAGCTTTGTAAAACGTATTTTGGTAATGTAATAACTATTTTCAAAACGTCTCATTTAGAGTCGTTTGCTATATCTTTGTGCTTATGATATTTGATTGGTAACACCCCGACCCGACCGCTTCCGCAACCCGAAATTTGGGGGTGTTACAGAAGTAATCCAATGCTTCATGTCCCTCAGATGTGTTTCAATCAAGGGAACAGCGACCTTGTTGAGTTCATTGATCATCATACACAGAATAGTTGGCAATCCTACTTCTAGCAATTGGCTAGGTTCTAGGGAGGAGGATACAAACCACAGCATAAGTTGGATAGATAAATAGGCAGAGGTTCAGTTTGTAAGTTCGCAAAAAGTTTTAAACCTACACAGACAGAGTGACAGTATGTTTACAATTGGGAATCATTATTTCCACAACGGATTGTGCCCACGACTTTCATAGCTTCCACGTTCCGTACTACACACATTCGTGATGATTCCGGCGCTATACAAATGAAAGCCGTATAACGTTACCTCCGTTGTTTCGTAATGGTGTTATCCCCAATTGTATATTATATCATAACTATCCTAACATTGCATACATCACAACAAACATTGATTTGTCTAGCCTAGCATAATTCTAGCATTCATTCCTAAGCATGCATAATAAGAAAGCATAATTAAAAGAATAAATGCGAGAGATTGTATTAAACCTGAATAAGAGAGTAATACAGACAAATCTTCACAAATCTGAAGTGTCGGAGTAACTCCATACAAAAGCTACGGAGAGCTTCTACTCTAACCTACTAATTCTCCTCTAACTCCTAAGAGTAGTGCTAGAGAGAGAATGCTAACCTAATTCTAGAGAGAAGTTTTTAGAGAGAGAAAGAAAATGAGATGTGAGGTGTGTTTGAAATGAATGAGGAGGCTTGGTATTTATAGGAGAATGAGGTGAATCTTGGTACAAGTCACAAAGCATAAAGAACAAGCACCAAAGCGCATACGGGGGTACTGGACCAAGGGGGGTCAAACGGCACCTTCCAAGCACAAAGGCCCCGTATACGGTACCCTAGGGGCCGTATACGGTAGGGTAGTGCCCAGGGGAGGGGGGGTTGGAGCTTGGTTTGGCCTCCGCTTGTTTCTTTGTTGCTTGGTTCGTCCGTATCTTCTTCGTTTGGGCTCCGATTTGCATTGATTCTTGCGCCGTTGGTTTCGTTTTTCCGTTACGCTTCTAATGACATTGAGTTTTCCAAATTTGGAAGTGTTTAACTTTTGCGTGTTCCAGATGACGATCGGCGAGCTTCCAGACTGCATATCTTCTCCGTCTTTCGTCCGTTTCTTGTGATTCTTTCACCTCCGGTCTTGGATCTTCCTATGGAATCATAAAATATGTATTAAGCTCTATTTCCATAAGAACATTGAGAACGGAAAATTTAAGGTGATTGTTTTGCCTCGGTTTGCGTGTTATTTGGACGTTTTAACCGATTTTTGCAGCAACGTCTATATTTAGACTACCTTGGTGATTTTTGGTAAATAATGATGGTTTTGAAATGTTTTCACCAAAGAATAGTCCAAAAAGTGTGGAAATATATCCTTAAAAACATGACTTTTTGGGTCACATCAAGTATCACACACTTAGACGTTGCTTGTCCTCAAGCAACACTCATCAACATCCCCCTTTGAAAACATTTTTAAAATAGGTTTTAGAGGAGAGTTATGACATCCCTGTCGGTCACCGTTTTCTCGTATGAGTAGATAGTTTCAGGAAACCAAGGAAAAGTAAGATGATCCTTTAGGAAACAAGAAGCGATTCTCATAGGCATACTTCCAACTCTCGTGATCTTGGAGTATACATGACTAGGTGATCTCACATAAGGTGGTCACTCAATTCACTCAAAAGTGTATCGGGTTTCCTATTAATCTAGTTCAAACGATTTGTAGAACGGATGAAGTAGCTACTCGTCTTCTATCGGATCTCCCTTTAAATGGTTGATACTTTGAAGCTTCTTGAGCTTTATTTTCTTTTTTCTTTTTTTTTCTTTTCTTTACTTTTCTTTCTTTTTATTTTCTTTTCTTCTTTAGAAATCCTTTCTCTTATCTTGTTCAATTCGAGTCTTTTCTTTGGGTGCTAATTTTCACGCACCGTTGTTCTTTTGTCTCTCTTGTGTGCTAATTTTCCCGCACTTTTAGAGAGGTTTGATTCTTTTTGGAGAACACGAACGAGTAGGATAATCGAGTTGGATATTCTTCAAGATGTTTTTCATAACCTCAGAATTCCTAAGATAAGGGTTTGGGAATTTGGGAAAATAGGTTTATGATTAGGGTTTTTGAAGAAATGAAAAGGTTTTGGCTCAACAGGGTTTTCTAGGCGGATCATCGATACTAAAAATGAGTACCGGAAGGGTTTTGGGCTTGAAAGAGAAGGCTAAAAAGGGGTTCAAATCCTAAGGAATGTCAAGGTCATCTAATTGCGCCTATACCGCGTACGGTACACACCAATGTGGTCTCGAAGCGTATGTCAAGAGCAAGTTCTAATTCAGAGATACATGCATCGGCACACATAAGAAATGAACAATGTAGCATTAAAAATGAATGCTTTTAAGGCTCAAGACCTCACTGCAAATTTGGGTTGTATGTGCCTAGTCATGCGATGCCCCTCTTAGATTGTCGTTTCTTGCTTAGGAAATTTCTACCTTAATTTCCTTAAGTTTTTGAAATATTTTCCTCATATTTTGAAAATGATTTCTTTCAGGTATACCAAAACTCAAAAATTTAGAGTTAATCGCAAGATTTAGCTCATATTTTAGTTTTATTGAAAAATATTTTTGAAAAATTTGAAAAATTTTAGGGAACATTTTCTGAGATATACCATGTAGACATAAAAATAGTTTATCCAAGGTATTCCATACCGACCATCCCACACTTAGAGGAACATTGTCCCTAATGTTCTCTTGAGTTGAGATTTTACGACTACAATCCCACACTTAGAGTTTGAACATGTAAGAAAATGTTTCTTAAGTGTTGAATTGGGCTAGAATCCCACACTTAGTGATAAGTTAGGATGTGGCATAGATTATAACACATAAACTTAAGTAAACATAGAATCATAAAAAACGGAGAAAGGTTTGAAATACTCCCCATTCTGTTTACTGGACAGGACCAGATTAGTGTAGAAATGGTGCGTGTGATTTGCTGGATTGGAGGACCAGTCTCGTGTAAGATTATCCATTCCACAATAATCTAAGTTCTGCAATAAACATCAACACAACGTCATATCTCAAAAATAACAAAGAGTTATAAAAATCTAAGTACTGAAATAAGATAAAATAAACTAAATAAACTAAAAGTCATCAAGTAGATCATCGCTGTCAGGATCGAAGGAAGCAATAGCAGCAGCAAGGACTGAGGTGGGTGATGCTGCAGGCTCCTCAATCGTATCCATGCTCGACTCAGTAATGCCAGCAGAAGCATGAGCATGAGGTGGGTTAAAGATATCCAACACAGCCATCAACTGCTCAGTAAGTGAAGGCTCTGCTGATGCACTACCTGATGACATGGCAGGATCAATAGCAATAAGCGGGGCAGTGGAAGGTCCAGCAGTGAATGGTCCAGCAGGAGGGAAGAATGACCAGGGCGGGCGAGACGGTCCTGGGTCCGGACCTAAATGGAACGGACAGTCAGAGGGCCTCGGAAACCCTACATGCACACAGAGGGTGGACATGATGTCATGCTGAAGGTGAAGTGTCTGAAAGAGGTCCCAGGCTGCAACCGGGTCAGCTAGTGTAATCCCATACTCAAGAGTGGGTATGGGAGCTGACTGGTGAACAGGTGATGGGGGTCTCTCAGCGGATGGCTCCTCATGAGTGATTGGGACATCAGTAAGGTCCTCCTCACGAATAGTGGGCATGGTCCTGCGTGCTCTACGTCCTCGTCTGCAATCTCTGCGATGTCTCGGTGGTATCTCAGCTATGATCTCTCTGGTGTCACTGGAGCTATCCATCCTGAAACAAACAAAATAAACAGGTAATGCATAAAATGATGAATACAAATGCATAGAGATCTGATGACAGTGTGAAGATGTTTTATAAAGATTTCTGTTATAAGAGTTCTGGCATTTGCATTTTTAAAACTTATCTCTGATTTTGTTAAAATTTGAAGTTTGTAGTCAGATAAGTAGCAAATCCTGAAAAATCGTTAGAGATAATCATACTTAACAAAAATAAACTAAGAAGTAAAAATTTTACAGAAAAATAAAGATAAGCTTGGGGTGCCTCCCAAGAGCGCTTGTTTTACGAGTCTCTAGCTTGACTCTTTGTACCTTTCTTGAAGACTCATAGAGGTTCAAAGATGAAGATGTCTTCCCTGATGGGAAAGTCCTCAACATAATGCTTTAGGCGATGACCATTAACCTTAAAATTACCTTCTGGAGCTTCGAGCTCGATTGCGCCATAGGGAAATACCTTTGAGATCGTGAATGGTCCGCTCCACCTACTTTTGAATTTACCGGAGAATTTCTTGAATCGCGAATTGAATGGCAGCACTTTATCTCCTTGTTTGAACCTAGAGGGCTTTAACTTAGCGTCATGGACCCTTTTAGTTCTTTCCTTGAAGCTCAACGAACTGTCGTACGCTTAGTCTCTTAGTTCTGCTAACTCATTCAATTGCATTCTCCGTTGTTCTCCAGCTGTTGAAATTTCCAAGTTGCAGTGTTTTAATGCCCAGTACGCCCAATATTCCAACTCAATTGGAAGGTGACACGCCTTTCCGTAGACTAGCCGATACGGTGTGGTTCCTAATGGTGTTTTGTAGGCAGTTCTGAATGCCCATAACGCATCGTCTAATTTTTCGGCCCACCTGTGCACGTGATTTCCGACAGTTTGTTCCAATATCCTTTTCAAAGCCCGATTTGTCACTTCAGCTTGCCCATTTATTTGTGGATGGTAAGCCGTCAAAGTTTTATGAGTGACACCATACTGCTGCAGCACTCGCATGAATTGAGTATTGCAGAAATGCATGCCACGGTCACTGATTATAGCCCTCGGAGTCCCAAATCGACTGAACAGCTTTTTGAGGAACTGGGTTACTACTTTTGAATCGTTGGTCGGAAAAGCTTGAGCTTCGGCCCACCTGGAGACGTAGTCAACTGCGACTAAGATGTACTCTTTACCGTTAGATTTAGGGAATGGTCCCATAAAATCTAATCCTCATATATCAAAGATCTCCACGGCCAAGATATTAGTAAGTGGCATTTCGTTTCTGGCTGAGATATTGCCTTGCCTTTGGCAAATATCACAGCGCTTCACCAGGTCGCAAGCGTCTCGAAATATGGTTGGCCAGTAAAATCCGGCATCGTAAACCTTTCGTGCAGTCATTTTGTTGCCATGGTGTCCTCCAGTAGGTCCGTGGTGGCTCTGGTGTAGAATTAGTTCTGCCTCCTTCCCATCGACGCATCTTCGAATAAGTTGATCGGGACAAACCTTAAAGAGATAAGGATCGTTCCAATAATAGTTCTTGACATCTCGGAAGAATTTTTGTTTCTGAGAGGTTGGCATTCCTTTTGGTACGATGTTTACTACCAGATAATTGGCGAAGTCAGCATACCAAGGGTTGTGTGTGAACTGTGACCCTTGTTGGTAGCCTCCTATAGTCATGAGTTGTTCTTCGGGGAACTGATCTTGAATATCGTTCTCGTGCAACTTCTCCATTGATGGATTTTCCAATCGGCTAAGATGGTCGGCCGCGACGTTTTCTGCTCCTTTTTTACCTTTAATCTCAATATCAAATTCTTGTAGGAGTAGAATCCATCGTAGAAGGCGCGGTTTAGCATCTTGCTTCTTGAAAAGGTATTTCAAAGCGGAGTGATCTGTATAGACAGTAGTTTTGGACAAGATTAGATAAGAACGAAATTTAGCAAAAGCAAATACTACCGCAAGCAGCTCCTTTTCTGTAGTAGTGTAGTTTTCTTGAGCATCCGTGAGCGTTTTGCTGGCGTAGTATATTGGTTGAAAGTGTTTCTCCTTCCGCTGTCCCAGTACAGCTCCAACAGCGAAATCACTGGCGTCGCACATGATTTCAAATGGAAGACTCCAATCGGGGGAAACCATGATTGGTGCATGTACAAGCTGATCTTTCAGGTAGTTGAAAGCTTTGAGACATTCATCTGTAAAGTCAAACAGAGTATCTTTTTCGAGAAGATGAGTCATAGGTCGAGAAATCCTAGAAAACTTCGGATGGCTTTCACAGAAGTAGGGGGTGGAAGCTTCAAGATGGCCTCAACTTTTGCTTTGTCAACTTCAATTCCAGATTTTGAAATGCGGTGTCCAAGAACTATGCCTTCTTTCACCATGAAGTGACATTTCTCCCAATTCAGAACTAGGTTTGATTCTTTACATCGAGCAAGCATCCTATCCAAGTTAGAAAGACAAGTGGTGAACGAATCCCCAAAAACTGAGAAATCATCCATGAACACTTCCATGCATTGTTCAATCATGTCGTGGAAGATTGCTACCATGCATCTTTGAAAAGTCGCAGGTGCATTACATAAACGAAAAGGCATACGTCGGTAAGCAAACGTTCCATAGGGACAAGTGAACGTCGTCTTTTCTTGGTCCTTTGGATCGAGAGGTATCTGAAAATAGCCTGCGAAGCCATCAAGGAAACAATAGAATTCGTTTCCCGATAACCTTTCGAGCATCTGATCAATGAATGGTAGAGGGAAATGATCTTTGCGTGTAGCTTCATTTAGTTTCCGATAGTCGATACACACCCTCCATCCATTGACGGTTCGTGTTGGAATCAATTCATTGTGTTCGTTAGCGATGACCGTCATGCCTCCTTTCTTTGGGACGACTTGAACTGGGCTAATCCACGGGGAATCTGAGATAGGGTAGATCAGACCGGCATCCAGGAGTTTGATAACCTCCTTTTTTACCACGTCTTGAATCTTCGGGTTGATTCTCCTTTGCCTTTGAACTGATGGTCTGAAGTCGTTTTTCATTAAGATTTTATGCGTGCATTAGTTTGGACTAATCCCTTGTATGTCAGAGATCTTCCAAGCAATCGCCTTCTTGTGTGACTTTAGAACCTGTACCAGACTTGCTTTCTCTTCGGGCTTCAATTCTTTAGATATGATAACCGGTAAGTGCGAAGTTCCTTCAAGAAAAGCATATTCAAGGTGTGGGGGAAGTTCCTTTAGTTCCAATTCGGGTGGTTCTTCAGTAGATGGTTTCATCCTGGCAATCTCGTCTCTTTTAAGCTCGTCGTACGTTGTTTGATAATCTGACTCCATTGCAGGTGATTCCGGAATGTCGGCTGATGCTATCTCAACCCATTCTGTATTGTTGGACAGCTCATCTATTCTCAGTTCATATTTTACTTGGGAGGATTGAGATATTGCATTTTCTTCAGTGATAATTTCTTTTCCTTTGTCATTTGTTGCAAATCTCTGAAATTGAGGTGATAAAGACTCGCTGATGGTGATTTCTGGATTTTCACAACCTTCAGTTGGTTGCGAAGCAGGTGTTTTAAGCATTGACTCCATGTTTTTAAGAGTCTTCAGAATTTCTTCCCTTGAGAGAGATGAATGATCTACTTCAGAAGTCGGGTTTCTTCGTAGCAGAGTGACAGGAGTGCCATATCCAAGTGGAGCAGTCAAGATGGAATTGAGCTGCGGCTCGGAATTCTTTAAAGGAAATAGAAACTCTCCAGATGTGTCGGAATAATCCAAGATAGCTGAGCATAGACCCGCACCTTCTTCACAGAGTATTCTTGAAGTGATGACAGTATTGGGAAGGGGGTTAATGCTGCTTACTGCGAGGATCTCTTCCAAGTGTTCTTCAATTATTTCCTGCATAGAATCTACAAGACCAAGATCTTCTCCCACAGGCTGTTTCATTAGTTTATCAACATTGAAGGTGACCTCTTCAGTTCCAACTCGGAGTTTTAAAGATTTTTCATTTACGTCAATGACGGCCTTGGCAGTGTTTAGGAAAGGTCTGCCAAGGATGAGTAGAACCTGGGTGTCCTCTTCAATATCCATAACAACGAAATCAACTGGAAAGACGAATTTGTTGACACGGACCATAATATCTTCAGCAATTCCTCGGGGGAGTTTAACTGATCTATCTGCTAATTAGATGGTCATACGTGAAGGCAAGAATTCGTTTAATCCTAGTTTCCTATAAAGCGAGAATGGCATGAGGTTTACACTAGCTCCTAGGTCAGCTAAGGCGTTACTTATTTGAACATCCTGAAGATAACAAGGAATAGTAAAATGGCCAGTATCTCCAAGCTTAGGGGGTAGTCCTTGTTGCATAATTAGAGAGCACTCGGCATCTAGTGGCAAGTTAACTATCTGTCTAAGTTTTTCTTTGTTGGATATCAGCTCCTTAAAGAATTTAGCACAACTGGGCATTTCTACTAAAGCATCTAATAATCTGACGTTTAAGTGTAGGCTTTTGAACATTTCTAGATATTTTCCAAATTGAGCTTCTTGTTTCTCTTTCTTAAGCCTACCTGGAAAAGGTATTCGAACGGGTTTAGAGACTTCTGGGGCTTTAGAAGGTTTTGGCTCAGGAGAAGTGACATGGGTGTCAGCTTGTACAGAGTCAGTGGGTAGAGAAGTAGAAGGTTCATCTGAAGGAATATCTATGGTTTTCTCGTTCTTAGTCTCTTTTCCTCCTCTAGTGACTACAAGCATGTCCTCGTGCTCATAGGATGAGTGAAAGACAGAATTGTAGATCGCTTCCTCCCTTTGCTTCTCCTCAACTTTTAAAAACAACCTTTTAACATTATCCTCCATGTTTTTAATTAAATCATTTGAAATCTTGAGCAAATAATCATTTTGGTTTTGAAAATTAAGAATTCGTTTGTTTGTATTATTTTGCTCAACCATGAAGTTATTGAAAATCGTATTGTCTAGACGAGAAGTCAGTTGGGTAGGAGTAGAGAGAACTAAAGATTGAGACGGGGGTAGTGTGGTTAACCGCTGAACGAATGGTTTAGAATGAAAGGATTGGTCAGGGCAAGAATTTCTTCGTTGGCCCGTCTGTTTGGGAAGAACTTTGGGGGTTTCTTCTTTTGCATGGGTTTAGAAGATTCTTGCAAGTCCTTGACAACTTTAGAGATGGATTCGAGTAGAGTTTTCAAGGTGTCCAAGGCTTGATCTGAAGTATTTCGTTCCTCTGAAGTGGATTCATCTGGCTCCAAGTCATGATGGTGCATCGTTATCGTCTCAATCAACTTCCAAGCTTCGTCTGAAGTATGTTGCATGAAGTTTCCGGATGAAGCAGCATCGAGGGTTTGTTGGTGCTGAGGATTTAAGCTGTTATAGAATGTGCAGACCAAATTCGTTTCAGCCAACTGATGGTTTTGACATCTTCCGATAAGATTCTTAAATCGTTCCCAAGCCTTTCTTAATGATTCGTTAGTTTCCTGACGGAAGTTAGCAATGTCGGTCTTAAGCTTGGTTTGCATGGAAGGAGGAAAGTACTTATCTAGAAACTTAGTAGCCATCTCTTCCCATGTATGAATCGAATTGGGTTCGAAATCATAAAACCAGGTTAAGGCTCGAGAAGATAAAGAATAAGGAAACAGATGGAGTCGAAGAAGGCCTCTATTGGTTCCTATTATATCGAATGAGTCGGTAAGGTTGATGAACTTGTCGAGATGGGCGTTTGAGTTTTCAACCGAAAGACCATGAAATTGACACTCAGATTTAATCATTTTTATGTAGTGAGGCTTAATTTCAAGGGTTTCGTCGGTTGGTGCTACGATCGGTCCTCCTCGTCCCTCTAGCAGTGGCTTGATTGATGAGGCGAGAGTGATGCGGTTCGTCATAACTCGTAAGGTAGAAATTAGGGTTATGGAAAGGAAAAACTAATCTAACTAAACTAAATTAACCTAATTAATCTAATTAACATAAGGATAAAGTAGGTAACTTCCGGATGATATTGATCTCCCGAAAGGGTCGCTAAATAACTTAAGATAACTAAGTTCCTAAAGTCGGTCGTTGTAGTCCCCGGCAGCGGCGCCAAAAACTTGTCGTGCACCCCGCGTTCGGTCGGATTTTACTCCGGTCGTTGAACCTTCTGGCAAAGGCGCGCGGACAGTTTGTTTTATATTTATTATACTGGGTATCCTAAGTTTTGATACAACTTAAAGACCTAAAGGGCAGTAAGCGGTATGTATGACTCAGGTGTCGTTCTTCAAACTACAACGGGCATGGGAATCTAGGAGGATTAATTATCTTTTGTAATTTAGCTGGGATTTTTAAAACTTTTTGATAGGTTGGTTGGTTTTCTAAACTAATTACTAAAATTAAAAACTAAATTAAAGACAGGGGTTTGTACGGAGTACGCAGAGAAATCAAGATAAGGAATATGTTTGCTGTGACTTCGGCAATGTTATTTGGATGGATAGTTATGAGGGATAAGGTTACTAGATGTGATGATTAATCCGGTGAGGTCATAGAAACTTAATTGGTAGATAAAGTATTATGCCTACGACCTTTACTCGGTTTCCCACGTATTTATGTTAACGCTATACAGGATACTCGGGCGTTTTACGGCTTTTCCGTTATAATAATTAGGGTTCCAGATTACTCACTAGATATTCCCATATTTCTTAATGAGCTACAGCTACGATCCTACTATATACCTAACGTAGAGTTGTCCGCAATCAGATATATAATATGTCACATGGATAGTAGTTATAGAATGTCCAGTACACCGGAAGTTCTCCCAAATGCACAGACCAATACAACTGACAATTATCCTCTAATCCAGGTCCCCATTTACAGACATCCGGAGGACGTTAGTATCATGGCATGAATTTTTCATTGAACAATAACATGAGCAGGGTTTAACCCGCGGAACTGGTTGGGATAATCTGTCTAGCGATCAGTTGAATTGTTCATCATTAATCATACAACCATCACAACTATTACATGCATGTTAACCTATCTGTAATATGTTTATTATGTTCGTGAAAATCTAATTAACAGGGCAGCGATCATGTTTGCGTATGTCTAGCATGCAGTACTTAAGCAACAATCAAACAAGAACATGCAATAGGACGGAACACTAGTCATCATATTAACTGACCTAATAATTAAATCATGGATATCCCGGAAGTTGTCCCAAAGATACACAACAAACAAGCGTGAACCTAATCTATCTCTAATCCTATGGTTCGTGTCCCTCGGATGTGTTTCAATCAAGGGAACAGCGACCATGTTGAGTTCATTGATCATCATACACAGAATAGTTGGCAATCCTACTTCTAACAATTGGCCAGGTTCTAGGGAGGAGGATACAACCCACAACATAAGTTGGATAGATAAACAGTCAGAGGTTCAGCTTATAAGTTCGCAAACAGTTTTAAACCTACACAGACAGAGTGACAGTATGTTTACAATTGGGAATCATTATTTCTACAACGGATTGTGCCCACGACTTTCATAGCTTCCACGTTCCGTACTACACACATTCGTGATGATTCCGGCGCTATACAAATGAAAGCCGTATAACGTTACCTCCGTTGTTTCGTAATGGTGTTATCCCCAATTGTATATTATATCATAACTATCCTAACATTGCATACATCACAACAAACATTGATTTGTCTAGCCTAGCATAATTTTAGCATTCATTCCCAAGCATGCATAATAAGAAAGCATAATTAAAAGAATAAATGCGAGAGATTGTATTAAACCTGAATAAGAGAGTAATACAGACAAATCTTCACAAATCTGAAGTGTCGGAGTAACTCCATACAAAAGCTACTGAGAGCTTCTACTCTAACCTACTAATTCTCCTCTAACTCCTAAGAGTAGTGCTAGAGAGAGAATGCTAACCTAATTCTAGAGAGAAGTTTTTAGAGAGAGAAAGAAAATGAGATGTGAGGTGTGTTTGAAATGAATGAGGAGGCTTGGTATTTATAGGAGAATGAGGTGAAGCTTGGTACAAGTCACAAAGCATAAAGAACAAGCACCAAAGCGCATACGGGGGTACTGGACCAAGGGGGGGTCAAACGGCACCTTCCAAGCACAAAGGCCCCGTATACGGCACCCTTAGGGCCGTATACGGTACTCTAGGGGCCGTATACGGTAGGGTAGTGCTCAGGGGGGGGGGGGGGTTGGTGCTTGGTTTGGCCTCCGCTTGTTTCTCGGTTGCTTGGTTCGTCCGTATCTTCTTCGTTTGGGCTCCGATTTGCTTGATTCTTGCGCCGTTGGTTTCGTTTTTCCATTATGCTTCTAATGACACTGAGTTTGCCAAATTTGGAAGTGTTTAACTTTTGCGTGTTCCGGATGACGATCGGCGAGCTTCCAGACTGCATATCTTCTCTGTCTTTCGTCCGTTTCTTCTGATTCTTTCACCTCCGGTCTTGGATCTTCCTATGGAATCATAAAATATGTATTAAGCTCTATTTCCATAAGAACATTGAGAACGGAAAATTTAAGGTGATGGTTTTGCCTCGGTTTGCGTGTTATTTGGACGTTTTAACCGATTTTTGCAGCAACGTCTATATTTAGACTACCTTGGTGATTTTTTGGTAAATAATGATGGTTTTGAAATGTTTTCACCAAAGAATAGTCCAAAAAGTGTGGAAATATATCCTTAAAAACATGACTTTTTGGGTCACATCAGTTTACGATGTACTACAGCCTTTCCACAGCTTTACTAACCTTAGGTATAGCTACGGTGTACTTTAGTTAATGTATTTCCACAGATTTGTAACCAGAGGTAGACCTACGGTGTACTTAGAATTTCCACACCTCTACCGTTCCTAGACCATATTCTAGGGTTTCTAGGTAGGCCAATTTGTTGGTACAGACGGTTTTTTCCGGAGCTTCCACGGTTGTACTCCACCAGTGGTGTTTCCATCGCTATACCCCATACTTTAGCCGGATTACAGTATCAAACATTGCTTTGTACGGTAACACAGATAACAAACTACTGTATTTAGAGGTGATCAATTTCTAAACCTAGTAGCAGTCACACGAAGGACTGGAAAGGGTGATCTGTAAACTAAGTCTAGATGCATGAAAAGTTTAGACATAACAGAGTTTAATAATTCCCAATTACATATTTAATTTAAAGATTAATTTAACATCATCCCTACGTTTAATTATCTATATTTCAACAACCGCAATAATACACTACTCAGTAATCATGGCAATACACATAACATACATCATACAAGCAGGCAGAAATAATTCGGACATAGTATAAGTATGAGAGAATAGATATCACCAGAATTTAAGTAGAGTAATATTGAGAAACGCGTAGTCTTGTACCAAGAATGCTTTACACCGTGATTACAACAACTTGCTTTTCTTTCTCTACCTCTAACTAACTAACTATCTATATATCTCTAGAGATAGAAAACTCTAGAGAGAGAAACCAAAACTAAAAGCTAAATACGAAAACAAAAAATGAAAGTGTAAATGAGAAGTGTGAAAATTGGATGAAGAATGGATAACGGATAATTGGATGAGAAATGAGGAGGTGGTGATGAGTATTTATAGATTTGGCTCAACCGTATTTCTCAACCGTATTCCCACCTCCTAAATCTCAACCGTATCGCCCAGCCGTATCAAAATCCTATCTTGTACGGGCAAACCATTGAATACGGGCGAGATTGGCCGTATACGGGTGAGATTAGCCGTATTCGGAAGGGACCAGGCCTTATACGGGTGAGACCAGGCCGTATACGCCCTAGCCAGGTCGTATATGGCTGAGGCTTGGCCGTATACGGTCAGTCTTGTCCGTATACGGCTTGGCTCTCCCGTATCTCGGTCTTCGGTTGCCTTGATTCTTCGTTTGGGCGTAACTTCTTCATCGTGCGTCCGTTTTGAGCGATCTTTATATCCACGCGATCGTAATTTCCTAACAAAGAAAATGACATAAGTTAGAGGTCATAATTCTAAGTGTAGCTCAAAAAGTGTCGAAATGCGTGAACTAGAGATCGTTAATCGTTTATACTCAGTTTTTCACGTTTTTCATGTCATTTTCAAAGGTTTTTAACACATCACTTCCGTTTTGACTTAGTTAACAAAATATTATGATATTTAGCATTATTGGTGTGGTTTTGTTAACTTCTGTTCTAAAATGCGGGAAATAACATACGTAGAAACATGACTTTTTACATGTTATCAAATATCCCACAATTAGAACTTTGCTTGTCCTCAAGCAAACATTAAAATCCTCACCTGCTATAAAGATTTCGAAAATAATGGTTTTGGGTTTCTGACATAAAATATTCTGAGATCAATCATTTGTCAGTCATTGAATAAATCTTTTTAGAAAGCAAGTGTCGTGGCCCCCGCGGTCGGTCGGATTTTACTCCGATCGTTGAACCTTCCGGCAAGGGCGCGCGGACAGTGTGTTTTATATTTATTATGCTGGGTATCCTAAGTTTTGATACAACCTAAAGACCTAAAGGGCAGTAAGCGGTATGTATGACTCAGGTGTCGTTCTTCAAACTACAACGGGCATGGGAATCTAGGAGGATTAATTATCTTTTGCAATTTAGCTGGGATTTTTAAAACTTTTTGATAGGTTGGTTGGTTTTCTAATCTAATTACTAAAATTAAAAACTAAATTAAAGACAGGGGTTTGTACGGAGTACGCAGAGAAATCAAGATAAGGAATATGTTTGCTGTGACTTCGGCAATGTTATTTGGATGGATAGTTATGAGGGATAAGGTTACTAGGTGTGATGATTAATCCGGTGAGGTCATAGAAACTTGATTGGTAGATAAAGTATTATGCCTACGACCTTTACTCGGTTTCCCACGTATGTATGTTAACGCTATACCGGATACTCAGGCGTTTTACAGTTATACCAGTTAGGGTTCCAGATTACTCACTAGATATTTCTGTATTTCTTAATGAGCTATAACTACGATCCTACTATATACCTAACGTAGAGTTGTCCGCAATCAGATATATAATATGTCACATGGATAGCAGTTATAGAATGTCCAGTACACCGGAAGTTCTCCCAAATGCACAGACCAATTCAACCGAGAATTATTCTCTAATCCAGGTCCCCATTTACAGACATCCGGAGGACGTTAGTATCATGGCATGAATTATTCATTGAACAATAACATGAACAGGGTTTAACCCGCGGAACCGGTTGGGATAATCTGTCTAACGGTCAGTTAAATTGTTCATCATTAATCATACGATCATTACAACTATTGTATACATGTTAACCTATCTGTAATATGTTTATTATGTTCGTGAAAATCTAATTAGCAGGGCAGTGATAATGTTTGCGTATGTCTAGCATGCAGTACCTAAGAAACAATCAAACAAGAACATGCAATAGGACGGAACACTAGTCTTCATATTAACTGACCTAATAATTAAATCATGGATATCCCGGAAGTTGTCCCAAAGATACACAACAAACAAGCGTGAACCTAATCTATATCTAATCCTATGCTTCATGTCCCTCGGATGTGTTTCAATCAAGGGAACAGCGACCATGTTGAGTTCATTGATCATCATACACAGAATAGTTGGCAATCCTACTTCTAGCAATTGGCCAGGTTCTAGGGAGGAGGATACAAACCACAGCATAAGTTAGATAGATAAATAGGCAGAGGTTCAGCTTGTAAGTTCGCAAACAGTTTTAAACCTACACAGACAGAGTGACAATATGTTTACAATTGGGAATCATTATTTCCACAACAGATTGTGGCCACGACTTTCATAGCTTCCATGTTCCGTACTACACACATTCGTGATGATTCCGGCGCTATACAAATGAAAGCCGCGTGATGATTCCGGCGCTATACAAATGAAAGCCGTATAACGTTACCTCCGTTGTTTCATAATGGTGTCATCCCCAACTGTATATTATATCATAACTATCCTAACATTGCATACATCACAACAAACATTGATTTGTCTAGCCTAGCATAATTCTAGCATTCATTCCTAAGCATGCATAATAAGAAAGCATAATTAAAAGAATAAATGCGAGAGATTGTATTAAACCTGAATACGAGAGTAATACAGACAAATCTTCACAAATCTGAAGTCTCGGAGTAACTCCGTACAAAAGCTACTGAGAGCTTCTACTCTAACCTACTAATTCTCCTCTAACTCCTAAGAGTAGTGCTAGAGAGAGAATGCTAACCTAATTCTAGAGAGAGAAAGTAATATGAGAGGTGAGAGGTGAATGAGGTCTGTTTGAAATGAATGAGGAGGCTTGGTATTTATAGGAGAATGCGGTGAAGCTTGGTACAAGTCACAAAGCATGAAGAACAAGCACCAAAGTGCATACGGGGGGTACTGGACCAAGGGGGGGCAAACGGCACCTCACAAGCCACCAGGCCCCGTATATGGCACCCCAAGGGCCGTATACGGCACCTAGGGTACCGTATACGGTACCTAGGTGGGCAGGGGGGGGGGGGTTGGTGCTTAGTTTGGCCTCCGCTTGTTTCTCGGTTGCTTGGTTCGTCCGTATCTTCTTCGTTTGGGCTCCGATTTGCTTGATTCTTGCGCCGTTGGCTTCGTTTTTATGTTACGCTTCTAATGACACTGAGTTTGCCAAATTTGGAAGTGTTTAACTTTTGCATGTTCCGGATGACGATCGGCGAGCTTCCAGACTGCATATCTTCTCTGTCTTTCGTCCGTTTCTTCTGATTCTTTCACCTCCGGTCTTGGATCTTCCTATGGAATCATAAAATATGTATTAAGCTCTATTTCCATAAGAACGGAAAGTTTAAGGTGATTGTTTTGCCTCGTTTTGCGTGTTATTTGGACATTTTAACCGATTTTTGCAGCAACGTCTATATTTAGACTACCTTGGTGATTTTTGGTAAAAAATGATGGTTTTGAAATGTTTTCACCAAAGAATAGTCCAAAAAGTGTGGAAATATATCCTTAAAAACATGACTTTTTGGGTCACATCAAGTATCCCACACTTAGACGTTGCTTGTCCTCAAGCAACACTCATCAACATCCCCTTTTGAAAACATTTTTAAAATAGGTTTTAGAGGAGAGTTATGACATCCCTGTCGGTCACCGTTTTCTCGTATGAGTAGATAGTTTCAGGAAACCAAGGAAAAGTAAGATGATCCTTTCGGAAACAAGAAGCGATTCTCATAGGCATACTTCCAACTCTCGTGATCTTGGAGTATACATGACTAGGCGATCTTACATAAGGTGGTCACTCAATTCACTCACTAGTGTATCGGGTTTCCTATCAATCTAGTTCAAACGAAATCGCTCATAAACCCAGTCATGCAGTACTCATCGTCATAGGCTTGATCGAGAATCGGATCTCCACCACTTAGGTGAGAACGGTGCTAATTATCCCAAGACATTCGGGGGTTGTAATGTTTTGTGAGGGTTAAGGGGTATGGATAAGGGAATTTTTTGGTTTGTAAGGGTGTCGCTTATCTTAGGCTTTCCAAGAATCATGAAAAACTTATTTGTAGAACGGATGAAGTAGCTACTCGTCTTCTATCGGATCTCCCTTTGAATGGTTGATACTTTGAAGCTTTTTTTTTTCTTTTCTTCTTCAGAATTTCTTTGTCAGAGAACTTCCGAGGATAATTTCTTTTCTTTTTCTCCTTCAGAAATCCTTTCTCTTATCTTGATCTATTCGAGTCTTTTCTTCAGGTGCTAATTTTCCCACACCGTTGTCCTCTTGTCTCTCTTGTGTGCTAATTTTCCCGCACTTTTAGAGAGGTTTGATTCTTTTTGGAGAACACGAACGAGTAGGATAATCGAGTTGGATATTCTTCAAGATGTTTTTCATAACCTCAGAATTCCTAAGATAAGGTTTTGGGAATTTGGGAAAATAGGTTTATGATTAGGGTTTTGAAGAAATGAAAAGGTTTAGGCTCAACAGGGTTTTCTAGGCGGATCATCGATACAAAAAATGAGTATCGGAAGGGTTTTGGGCTTGAAAGAGAAGGCTAAAAAGGGGTTCAAATCCTAAGGAATGTCAAGGTCATCTAATTGCGCCTATACCGCGTACGGTACACACCACTGTAGTCTCGAAGCGTATGTCAAGAGCAAGTTCTAATTCAGAGATACATGCATCGGCACACACAAGAAATGAACAATGTAGCATTAAAAATAAATGCTTTTAAGGCTCAAAACCTCACTGCAAATTTGGGTTGTATGTGCCTAGTCATGCGATGCCCCTTTTAGATTATCGTTTCTTGTTTAGGAAATTTCTACCTTAATTTCCTCATGTTTTTGAAATATTTTCCTCATATTTTGAAAATGATTTCTTTCAGGCATACCAAAACTCAAAAATTTAGAGTTAATCGCAAGATTTAGCTCATATTTTAGTTTTATTGAAATTTTTTTTTGAAAAATTTGAAAAAATTTAGGGAACATTTTCTGAGATATGCCATGTAGACATAAAAATCGTTTATCCAAGGTATTCCATACCTACCATCCCACACTTAGGGGAACATTGTCCCTAATGTTCTCTTGAGTTGAGATTTTACGACTAAAATCCCACACTTAGAGTTTGAACATGTAAGAAAATGTTTCCTAAGTGTTAAATTGGGCTGGAATCCCACACTTAGTGATAAGTTAGGATGTGGTACAGATTATAACACATAAACTTAAGTAAACATAGAATCATCAAAAACTGAGAAAGGTTTAAAATACTCCCCATTCTGTTTACTGGACAGGACCAGATTAGTGTAGAAATGGTGCGTGTGATTTGCTGGATTGGAGGACCAGTCTCGTGTAAGTTTATCCATTCCACAAAAAGCTAAGTTCTGCAATAAAAATCAACACAACGTCATATCTCGAAAATAACAAAGAGTTATAAAAATCTAAGTACTGAAATAAGATAAATGAAATAAACTAAATAAACTAAAAGTCATCAAGTAGATCATCGCTGTCAGGATCGAAAGCAGCAATAGCAGCAGCAAGGACTGAGGTGGGTGATAGTGCAGGCTCCTCAATTATATCCATGCTCAGCTCAGTAATGCTAGTAGAAGCATGAGCGTGAGGTGGGCTAAAGACATCCAACACAGCCATCAACTGCTCAGTCGGTGAAGGCTCTGCTGATGCACTCCCTGATGACATAGCAGGATCAACAGCAGCAGGCGGAACAGTGGAAGGTCCAGCAGTGAACGGTCCAGCAGGAGGGAAGAATGACCAGGGCGAACGAGACGGTCCTGGGTCCGGACCTAGATGGAACGGACAGTCAGAAGGCCTTGGAAGCCCTACATGCACACAGAGGGTGGACATGATGTCATGCTGAAGGTGAAGTGTCTGAAAGAGGGCCCAGGCTGCAACCGGGTCAGCTAGTGTAATCCCATACTCAAGAGTGGGTATGGGAGCTGACTGGTGCACAGGTGATGAGGGTCTCTCAGCGGATGGCTCCTCATGAGTGATCGTGACATCAGTAAGGTCCTCTTCGCTAATAGTGTACATGGTCCTGCATGCTCTACGTCCTCGTCTGCGATCTCTGCGACGTCTCGGTGGTATATCAGCTATGATCTCTCTGGTGTCACTGGAGCTATCCATCCTGAAACAAACAAAATAAACAGGAAATGCATAAAATGATAAATACAAATGCACAGAGATCTGATGACAGTGTGAAGATGTTTTATAAAGATTTCTGTTATCAGAGTTCTGGCATTTGCATTTTTAAAACTTATCTCTGATTTTGTTAAAATTTGAAGTTTATAGTCAGATAAGTAGCAAATCCTGAAATTTCGTTAGAGATAATCATACTTAACAAAAATAAACTAAGAAGTAAAAATTTGACAGAAAAGTAAAGATAAGCTTGGGGTGCCTCCCAAGAGCGCATGTTTTACGAGTCTCTAGCTTGACTCTTTGTACCTTTCTTGAAGACTCATGGAGGTTCAAAGATGAAGACGTCTTCCCTGATGGGAAAGTCCTCAACAGAATGCTTTAAGCGATGACCATTAACCTTAAAATTACCTTCTGGAGCCTCGAGTTCGATTGCGCCATAGGGAAATACCTTTGAGATCGTGAATGGTCCGCTCCACCTACTTTTGAATTTACCGGAGAATTTCTTGAATCGCAAATTGAAGAGCAGCACTTTATCTCCTTGTTTGAACCTAGAGGGATTTAACTTAGCGTCGTGGACCCTTTTAGTTCTCTCCTTGAAGCTCAGCGAACTGTCGTACGCTTGGTCTCTTAGCTCTGCTAACTCATTCATTTGCATTCTCCGTTATTCTCTAGCTGCTGAAATATCCAAGTTGTAGTGTTTTAATGCCCAGTACGCCCGATATTCCAACTCAATTGGAAGGTGACACGCCTTTCCGTAGACTAGCCGATACGGTGTGGTTCCTAATGGTGTTTTGTAGGCAGTTCTGAATGCCCACAACGCATCGTCTAATTTTTCGGCCCACCTATGCCCGTGATTTCCGACAGTTCGTTCCAATATCCTTTTCAAAGCCCGATTTGTCGCTTCAGCTTGCCCATTTGTTTGTGGATGGTAAGCCGTCGAGGTTTTATGAGTGACACCATACTGCTGCAGCACTCGCATGAATTGAGTATTGCAGAAGTGCGTGCCACGGTCACTGATTATAGCTCGAGGAGTCCCAAATCGACTGAACAACTTTTTGAGGAACTGGGTTACTACTTTTGAATCGTTTGTCGGAAAAGCTTGAGCTTCGGCCCACCTGGAGACGTAGTCAACTGTGACTAAGATGTACTCTTTGCCGTTAGATTTAGGGAATGGTCCCATAAAATATAATCCCTAGATATCAAAGATTTCCACGGCCTGGATATTAGTAAGTGGCATTTCGTTTCTGGCTGAGATATTGCCTTGCCTTTGGCAAATATCACAGCGCTTCACCAGGTCGCAAGCGTCTCGGAATATGGTTGGCCAATAAAAGCCGGCATCGTAAACCTTTCGTGCAGTCATTTTGTTACCATGGTGTCCTCCAGTAGGTCCGTGGTGGCTCTGTGTAGAATTAGTTCTGCCTCCTTCCCATCGACGCATCTTCGAATAAGTTGATCGGGACAAACCTTAAAGAGATAAGGATCGTTCCAATAATAGTTCTTGACATCTCGGAAGAATTTTCATTTCTGAGAGGTTGGCATTCCTTTTGGTACGATGTTTCCTACCAGATAATTGGCGAAGTCAGCATACCAAGGGTTGTGTGTGAACTGTGACCCTTGTTGGTAGCCTCCTATAGTCATGAGTTGTTCTTCGGGGAAATGATCTTGAATATCATTCTCGTGCAACTTCTCCATTGATGGATTTTCCAATCGGCTAAGATGATCGGCCGCGACGTTTTCTGCTCCTTTCTTATCTTTAATCTCAATATCAAATTCTTGTAGGAGTAGAATCCATCGTAGAAGGCGCGGTTTAGCGTCTTGCTTCTTGAAAAGGTATTTTAAAGCGGACTGATCTGTATAGACAATAGTTTTTGACAAGATTAGATAAGAACAAAATTTATCAAAAGCAAATACTACCGCAAGCATCTCCTTTTCTGTAGTAGTGTAGTTTTCTTGAGCATCCGTGAGCGTTTTGCTGGCGTAGTATATTGGTTGAAAATGTTTCTCCTTCCGCTGTCCCAGTACAGCTCCAACAGTGAAATCACTGGCGTCGCACATGATTTCAAATGGAAGACTCCAATCGGGGGCAACCATGATCGGTGCATGTACAAGCTGATTCTTCAGGTAGTTGAAAGCTTTGAGACATTCATCTGTAAAGTCAAACGGAGTATCTTTTTCGAGAAGATGAGTCATAGGTCGAGAAATCTTAGAGAAATCCTTAATAAAGCGGCGGTAGAATCCGGCGTGACCTAGAAAATTTCGGATGGCTTTCACAGAAGTAGGGGGTGGAAGCTTCGAGATGGTTTCAACTTTTGCTTTGTCAACTTCAATTCCAGATTTAGAAATGCGGTGTCCAAGAACTATGCCTTCTTTCACCATGAAGTGACATTTCTCCCAATTCAGAACTAGGTTTGATTCTTCACATCGAGCAAGCATTCTATCCAAGTTAGAAAGACAAGTGGTGAACGAATCCCCAAAAACTGAGAAATCGTCCATGAACACTTCCATGCATTGTTCAATCATGTCGTGGAAGATTGCTACCATGCATCTTTGAAAAGTTGCAGGTGCATTACATAGACCAAAAGGCATACGTCGGTAAGCAAATGTTCCATAGGGACAAGTGAACGTCATCTTTTCTTGGTCCTTTGGATCGAGAGGTATCTGAAAATAGCCTGAGAAGCCATCAAGAAAACAATAGAATTCTTTTCCTGATAACCTTTCGAGCATCTGATCAATGAATGGTAGAGGGAAATGATCTTTGCGTGTAGCTTCATTCAGTTTCTGATAGTCGATACACACCCTCCAACCATTGACGGTTCGTGTTGGAATCAATTCATTATTTTCGTTAGCGATGACCGTCATGCCTCCTTTCTTTGGGACTACTTGAACTGGGCTAACCCACGGGGAATCTGAGATAGGGTAGATCAGACCGGCATCCAGGAGTTTGATAACCTCCTTTTTCACCACGTCTTGAATCTTAGGGTTGACTCTCCTTTGCCTTTGAACTGATGGTCTGAAGTCGTTTTCCATTAAGATTTTATGCGTGCAGTAGTTTGGACTAATCCCTTGTATGTCAGAGATCTTCCAAGCAATCGCCTTCTTGTGTGACTTTAGAACCTGTACTAGTCTTGCTTTCTCTTCGGGCTTCAATTCTTTAGATATGATAACCGGTAAGTGTGAAGTTCCTTCAAGAAAAGCATATTCAAGGTGTGGGGGAAGTTCCTTTAGTTCCAATTCAGGTGGTTCTTCAGTTGATTGTTTCATCCTGGCAATCTCGTCTCTTTTAAGCTCGTCGTACGTTGTTTGATAATCTGACTCTATTGCAGGTGATTCCGGAATGTCGGCTGATGCTATCTCAACCCATTATGTATTGTTGGACAGCTCATCTTTTCTCAGCTCATATTTTACTTGGGACGATTGAGAGATTGCATTTTCTTCAGTGATTATTTCTTTTCCTTTGTCATTTGTTGCAAATCTCTGAAATTGAGCTGATGAAGACTCGCTGATGGTGATTTCTGGATTTTCGCAACCTTCGGATGGTTGTGAAGCAGGTGTTTTAAGCATTGACTCCATGTTTTTAAGAGTCTTCAGAATTTCTTCCTTTGAGAGAGATGAATGATCTACTTCAGAAGTCGGTTTCCTTCATAGTAGAGTGACAGGAGTGCCATATCCAAGAGGAGCAGTCAAGATGGAGTTGAGCTGCGGCTTGGAATTCTTTAAAGGAAATAGTAACTCTCCAGATGTGTCAGAAGAATCCGAGATAGCTGAGCATAGACCCGCACCTTCTTCACAGAGTATTCTTGAAGTAATGACAGTATTGGGAAGGGGGTTAATGCTGCTTACTACGAGAATCTCTTCCAAGTGTTCTTCAATTGTTTCCTGCATAGAATCTACAAGACCAAGATCTTCTCCCACAGGCTGTTTCATTAGTTTATCAACATTGAAGGTGACCTCTTCAGTTCCAACTCGGAGTTTTAAAGATTTTTCATTTACGTTAATGACGGCCTTGGAAGTGTTTAGGAAAGGTCTGCCAAGGATGAGCGGAACCTGGGTGTCCTCTTCAATATCCATAACAACGAAATCAACTGGAAAGACGAATTTGTCAATACGGACCATAATATCTTCAGCAATTCCTCGGGGAAGTTTAACTGATCTATCTGCTAATTTGATGGTCATACGTGTAGGCAAGAGTTCGTTTAATCCTAGTTTCCTATAAAGCGAGAATGGCATGAGGTTTACACTAGCTCCTAGGTCAGCTAAGGCGTTATGATGATCCCAGCTAGAGATCTTAGTATCTATTACTTTGATTGATTATTAATAAGCTTGCGGAATAGTTTATTAATACCTTGAAGAACAAACTTGAATATAACAGAATATCTAACCAAAAGCTTCAATATTATTATCAATAATACGAACACACAATTGTGTTAGGGTTTACAACCTTGAAGCTAATAACTAGAATGAATCGTATCTATCTAGGTTTTACAGGATCTCTATTTATAACATATAGAGTCCTTTACAGAATCAAACTATTATGGAATCATATCTATTCCATAATTCTCTCTAACAGACTATATCTAACCAACAGTGGTTATCTATATATCTAACAGGGGTAGTACTCGTATAACACTAACAGTGGAGTAATTACACAATACAAATTACATGTACCAACAGTGACACTGTTAGACTAAACTAGTTGACAGTGGTTGTCTACTTCCAGCAGCGGTAGACTTCTTCTAACAGCGGTTGACTTTGTTCTAACAGAGGCACAACACTTGTATTCTGAGCAGATCTAGCAGTGGCTCAAGTCTCAACAATCTCCCCCTAAACTTGATCATTCCCAGCAATGTATCAAGTTTCTTCATCTTTCTTTTCATCTTTCTTAGTTTGATTCTGTTTTCTTCTTCTTTCCTCCTCCTTCATTCTTTCCAACTCCATTCTTTTATGTAATTGATTAAGCACCATATATAAAGCATTAAATGCTCCTTCTGATATAACTGTAGTTTTCAACTGAGATGCAAGCAAATTTCTCAGAGTCTGAGTTCCCAAAACATATCTTCTTTCATCAAGCATGTAGACTCATTCCACTTCTGAATAGAATCATGTGAACTCCAGCTCTAACAAAATGTCTCCAAGTATTCACAGCATCAATACAATGTAAGAACAAATTGATGAATGACTCAGGCTCAAACAGCATATTCAGACATCTTCCTAATTCTCTTTCCATAATCACCAATGAAGCATGTCTATCTCCTTGACTGTTTAGCTCAAACAGATCTAGAATGTCCAATCTATTCACATTCTTAAGTACATCAGCAACAGATGACAAATATTGCTTATCACCATTCTCTCTAACAATCTTGATCTTTTCTTTATCACCATCAACAACCTTTGATTTAATTCCTTACCATTCAACTATCCTTGAAGATCTATCATGATTGATGTGAATATTTTCTTTATAATCCTTCACCTCTTTGATATATTTCTTCAACTACTCTGCATCTCTCTCCAAATCAGAAACTACATTATCAGAAGCAAGTACTCCATTCCATCTGTTCTGCATATTTTGATCAGAAAGCCTTTTGATTTCTCTTTCCTTGGCTTCTATTTCCTCTTGCTCTTTCTTTTCAATCCTCTCTTGCTCATCTCTTCTCACTTGCTCTGCAATCTTCTTTCTATCCTCAGCCAACTTTTTCTTAATGAATTTATCTTTCTGAATCCTTTTCTCAAAATCTTCCTTCTCCTCATTAAGATATTTTCCATATGCCCTTTCCAATTTCTGTACATCCCAACCTTCAAGCACACTTCTTGGTGCATACCTATCACCAAGAATTTTTAGCAAGTCCTTCTTTCTTTGAGCAGCAGTTGGTGGTTTGTTCCTTTTCCTTTCAAGCTCAGCTTGTCTTTTCAAATTTTTTTTTCTTCATTAGCTTGTTTAAGCTTTGCAAACCCTGGATCCAAACCATCTTTATTATCCTTTCTGTTGATCATACCATGTATCTGTTGAGCAGATAAACCTTGACCTCTTGCAGCCATATCATTCAACATCTTTGCGGCTTTTTGAGACAAAGTTACCACACTCGAATCTTCCAGAATAACAGCAACATCTGGACCTTCCTTTCTTTTAGACTCAACTGCCATTCTCAACATTCTTTCATCATGTTCCTCCTGAGCTCTTCTAGCCTCATCCACATTAATTGGAGGCTCTACAACCTTCTTAATCTTTTTCTCTTCTTTTAATTTTCCCTTACCTTTGTCTTTTGAATCAATCTTTGGAAGATCAGACTTATGTTTGGGTGGTTGTGTAGGCTCTCTGATTGTAACAGGAACTTCTAAAGTCCTGGCAGTGGTCATTGCTGTAGCAGTGGTGAAAATTGGAATACCAGTAGTTGTGACAACAGTGAGAATATTTGAAGTACTAACAGAGGTTAATACACCAGTGGTTGAATTTGTAGTAACAGGGGTAGGTGTTGTAGTAACAGGGGTTGTGATGACAAAGGTAGAAATTGTAGTAACAGGGGTTGATGTTGAAGTACCAATAGTGGTAGATACATCAACAGGGGTAGATACCAAACTACTAGCAGAGGTAGAAACACTACTAGCAGTGGTCAACAATTGAGTTTCAACAGAGGTTTGTACCTTAGCAGAGGTAGACTTTCTCTTTGGAATTGATTTTTTTCTGTTGTAAATCTTCACTCTATCTTCCTCTTTAGCTTCAGGTTTTGACTCTATCAACTCCCCTTTACCTTCTACATCACCAGATTCCATCTTCTCAGTTTCAACAGTTTTATCATCACTCTTTTGTTCATACACCAACTATCACTAAAACTTACTCTTTTGCACAGATCCAGATTAGCTCCCATAATATCCCAGATATACAGATTAGCCACAGCCTTAAAAGGTAAATCTTTGTTTAATGGAAAAACATTTAAAGCTGGACCACTCTGTGTACTATCATCTGCAACACTATCACCAACATACACCACCATTCTCCTATCATTCTCAGCATTCACCATCTGTTCATCCATGTCTTCATTGACCACATAATCTGAGACATTTAATTCATCTTCAAAAACTTTATCACTCATCTCTACATCAGCAGGTATATCCATGAAACTGAAATCATCTGCACCTCCAGTATCACCATCATTATTATCATTCTGCTCATGACCATTCTTATCTTCAGGCATATCATTCTGCTCATGATCATCATCTTTATTCTCCCCCTTGCCTGAAGATTCCCTAGCAGGCAATAAAACTTTATCAACTGCATCTTCAACAATTGACAACCTGGTTTGTAAATCAAAAATTTCATCCCTCTGCTTCTTTATCAACTCACCCTGAGCAACCAACAGAACTTGTTGCTCTCTTCTCAAAGCTCTTTCCTTCTCAAACTTATTCCAAATCAGATTGACATCATGTACCAAATCTGCAATAGTCAATTCCCTAGTTTTATTACTAGCCTCATCAACATTGGAGTGTGACCTCCTAGATGAATCATCGACCACATCTGCCACTGCAGATGTCCCTTGGTTATTGGTACTGGGACCTACATTTGAATCATCACCCATAGGTTCATCAAACATAGTTGCCTCTGGTTGGGTCTGATTGATGTTACCACTATCCTGCCCTGCCAGTGGGCTAGAAACAGTAGTGGCAGCCCGTCCAGAATGAACATTTTCATCAAGTATGTTCACCTGTTGTGGTGGAATATTTGACTGAGACTGTGAAGAAACAGGAATCTCCACAGCATGTTTAGCCTTCTTGGATTTCTTGGCTTTACTTTGGGTAGGCTTTTGGTTCCATTGTTTTCTTTTGGTGCCACTTCCTGATGTGTGTTCAGAACCAACTTGTGTTGTTGGCCTGTCATCATTTGGTCCAGATGGTGTTGGTAATACACCACCAGTGGCAGAAGGAGCAACTGACATTGTAGAAAATAATGCAGTTTCCTTCTTTGAAAAAGCATTTTGATACTGATTCATGGCTTTAATAGTTCTCAAAGATAGAGTAGAACTAACTATTACACTATCCTCTGCTGGCAAATTTGACAATTGATTATTCAATAAAAGTTGAACAAATCTAGGGTACATAATGAATGTATCACCCTTCACATTCCTAATCATGTTATCTAAGATAAACCTAGACATATTAAATTTGATACCCTGTGCCAAGCAGATAATAGGATATGCAATACTAGAACTAAATTCATTAAAACTAGTTCTCTTTTGAGACAAACATACCAGAAAAGTATGAATGTAGAACTTCCATTGAGTACAGAACCATGATTTCAAGAAAGTATATTCTGATCTTGCTTTTCCAGAACCTTCATACCCCATACCCATTATGCCTGTGAACAAATCATCTCTTGACAATTCCAGAATTCCTCCTTCATCATCAAACTGCAGAAGTTCTCTAAGAACAATCTCAGTCACCATTACCTTATTTCCTTTAAAAGTGGAATGAATGTGAGTAATTCCATTAATATTCCCTTCCTTTGCATTCTGCCAGAATTCTTGAATATGTGATCGAATCAATCTTGGAGCGACAGTAAGGGCATAAGTAACTGGACAATTACTCAAGAAATCGATGATAGGGTGAAAATACTCATCGGCTAGTTCTTTATTCAAGAAAGCCCTCATGTTGTGTTCAGAATGAACACTTAGCGTAGAAGTACCAGAATCAGACGAAGATGACGATGCCATTGAAGAAATTGATGATCGAACAAAGAACGATTTACACTAAACAAATCAAAACGAGAGCAATTATTGAAGGGTTTTGAAAAATTTTGAAAGCGTAATTGAAAAAGTGAAGTATTTGAGAATTTATATGATGACAGTGCCAAGCCCTAAAAATAGAACTAACAGTGGCACTGCTGGTTATACCCAGCAGGGGCACAACTTACAAATAAACCCAACAGGGGTACCTCACTTGGTCAATTATAGTCAACCCTTTTTAAACATCTAACAAAGCTAACAGCGGCTGATAGTCTAGCAGGGGCATCCGACCAGGGAAACTCCAACTTAGAACTAACAGGGGCATAAACTTAGCTTTATTAGAAAACGAAAATTTATTTATTTATTTATTATTTTTTTTAATCAAAATAAGAAGCAACAAAGAAAATATTAGACTCCAGCTCAAGTGATGTCTCTTGACAGTGGCTGAGTCCTGCAATATTAAACTAAGAAAAACAAACAGCAGGGGTTAATCTACAAAAATATACAGCATGGGTTGAAAATACATTGACAGTGGCATAAGTAAACTAACAGTGGCACCAACTGTTATCATGATGAAGCTAACAGTGGCAACACTTGACCCTGTCACATACAATATACTTCACCCCTGTTAGTATCAAATCCAGACCAAAACACTATGTGAGATTGATCATACCAATATTAGTTATCGAAAATGTAAATCTTCCTACATCAAATGCTTTTGTAAAAAGATCTGCAAGTTGATTATCAGTATGAATTTTAAAAATATGAATCAATCTTTTATCATAACAATCTCGTATAAAATGATATCTGATTTCAATGTGTTTGGTTTTTGAATGCTTAACTGGATTCTGAATGATACTAATAGCAGAGGTATTATCAATATAAATAGGAGTGTTCATGAAAGTCAAACCATAATCCAACATCTGATTCTGAATCCAAAGAACCTGTGCACAGCAACTTGATGCTGCAACATATTCTGCTTCTGCTGTAGAAGTGGAAACCGTGGTCTGCTTCTTGCATTACCATGACACTAACCTATTTCCAAGAAATTGACATCCTCCACTTGTTGATTTTCTATCCATGTTCTCACCACCATAGTCACTATATGTGAAAGCCTTAAGCTCAAAATCTGATCCTTTAGCATACCAAATTCCCAAATCTGGTTGACCTTTCAAGTATCTAAAGATCCTTTTCACAGCATACATGTGTGACTGCTTTGGATTGGTTTGGTACCTAGCACAAAGACACACTGCAAACATAATATCAGGTCTAGATGAAGTTAAATACATCAAAGAACCAATCATTGACCTGTACAACTGCACATCTACTTCCTCTCCATCAGGATCAGAATTAAGATGTTTGTGTGCCTCCATAGGAGTGCTAGCTATCTTTACATCTTTATAACCAAACTTATTCAAAATATCCTGCACATACTTTCCTTGGTTAATAAAGATTCCATCTGACTTCTGTTTAACCTGCAATCCTAAAAAGAAAGTGAGTTCACCCATTGAACTCATTTTGAATTTCTTATGCATTAAACCCTCAAACTCTTTGCACAATGAATCCCTAGTTGAACCAAAAATAATATCATCAACATAAACCTGTACCAACAATATATCTCTTTGAACCCTCTTGGTAAACAAAGTCTTGTCAATAGTACCTCTCTTGAATCCATTCTTGAGAAGATACTCAGATAGAGTATCATACCAAGCTCTTGGGGCTTGATGTAACCCATACAAAGCTTTCTTCAATCTGCACACTCTATCTGGATATGTAGGATCTTCAAACCCTGGTGGTTGGCATACATACACCTCATCATCAATTAGACCATGAAGAAAAGCACTCTTCACATCCATTTGATAAACTTTGAAATCCTGATAAGATGCATAAGCTAAAAATAACCTAATAGCTTCTATTCTAGCAACAGGAGCAAAGACATCATCATAATCAATTCCTTCTTCCTGTGTGTACCCCTGTGCTACCAACCTTGCTTTATTCTTTATCACTATTCCTCTTTCATCTCTCTTGTTCTTGAAGATCCACCTTGTGCCTATAGCTTTCTTTCCTTTTGGTAGATCAACCAAATCCCATACATCTTGCAGTTTGAACTGCAACAATTCTTCTTGCATTGACTCTATCCAACTTGGATCTTTGAGAGCTTCCACTGCCTTCTTTGGTTCCATCTGAGAAAGAAAACAAACATATAATGAAGTATGTAAATCTTCTTCTCTTACCTTTGACTGCTGTCTGGTCAGAACAGATGAATCAATATCACCAATGACCAAATCCAATGAGTGATCTTTGTGAACCATATACTTAGATGTGGATGTATCAAGCAGTTCTCTTTCCAAATTAGGACCTAAAAGATTATCCATCTCTGATTCTGAATAAGAATCTCTTTCTTCTATTTCTTTTGAAGGCTTTGGAGTTGCTTCAGAATCTGACAAAGAAGTCCTTTCCAAAACTTGAAATGGAGGAGTTTGTTCAAAATGCTTTGGAGATTCATACTCTCCTTCTGAATCATGCTCTGAAACTGTATGAGAACCCTTTGAAGTAAATGGTTGATGATCTGTTGGAATTGAACCATCTTCATCCGTGTTTGAACCATTTTTGCCACATGAGCCACTTGTATCATCTGAAGGTTCATCTTGCTCTGATTGGAATGCTGCTGGTGGATCTGGAGACCAAATAGGAAACAATACATACTGCAAGTTATCTGGATATCTAAAAGCATGGGTTAGTGCATCAATATCAAACAAAACTTCTGGAACTTTTCCTTCTACATTTGATGTATTTTCATTAAAGGTCACATCCATGGTCTCATCTATGATCCTAGTCCTTTTATTAAATACTCTATAAGCCTTGCTTTGAATAGAGTATCCAACAAATACACCCTCATCTACCTTACTCTGAAACTTACCAAGATGATCTCTGGTATTTAAGACAGTACAAGGACATCCAAATGGTTTCAAAAAGCTAACCAAAGGTTTTCTCTTAAAGAATAACTCATAGGGTGTCTTGTTATGAGGTTTAATGATCAAAATCCTATTCAAAACATAACAAGCAGTGCTGACTGCCTCTGCCCAAAAGGACATTGGAAGTTTAGCATCTGCTAGCATGCTTCTAGCAGCCTCAATTAGTGTCATATTCCTCCTTTCAGCTACTCCATTTTGTTGTGGAGTCCTAGGTGCACTAAATTGTCTTTCTATACCTTTATCCTCACAGAACTTATTCATCTCATGATTCTTAAATTCTGTCCCATTATCACACCTGATGATCTTAACCTTTTGATTAGTTGAATTCTCAATCCTAGTTATAAATGATCTAAGTATTTCACCTGTCTCATCCTTGGTCCTAAGAAAGAATACCCAACTCATTCTAGAATAATCATCAGTTATCACCAAACAGTAAGATTTCTTCCCTTGACTAGCTACATTGGTAGGGCCAAACAAGTCCATATGTAACAGGTGTAAGGGAGTGGTATTAGAATTCACAAGCTTGGTCTTATAAGAGGTCTTGTGTTGCTTGCCTTTGAGACATGCTACACAATGGTCACTACATTCAAATAACTTTTCAGGTAAGCCTCTCACTAGCTTATTCCTTACAAGTTTATTCATGGTCTTGTAATTCAAGTGACACATCCTCCTATGCCATAGTTCAGATTCAGAAACAGTAGCTTTAGAAATCAGACAGTTAACATTTTGAGATTCCATCTTGTTTAAATCACTACAGTATACATTATCCTTTCTTAGAACTCTCATTAAAATTTTATCTTCAGGTATTTTGAGTTTTTCAGAAAGTATAAGGCATTCTGTGTCAGTGAAATAAACAAGATTTTGCTTATCTGTGATTTGACTCACACTAAGCAAATTATATCTCAATTGCTCAACATAATATACATCATTAAAAGTGAGCTTACTGCTTTTTACCTTACCTTTTCCAGTGATCTTACCTCCTTTAGGATTGCTGCCAAATGCTACATTTCCTCCATTGAATGCTTTGAAGTCCTGCAGCTTTTCCCTATCTCCAGTCATGTGCCTTGAGCAACCAGAATCAATGTGCCATAAGCTCTTTGGCTTGCCCTGCACATATAAAAAGAGAACATATTAGTTTCTCTTGGGAACCCAAACCAATTTGGCTTTGGGTTTCCCATGAGCATTTTTGATATCAACCCTCTTGAAGGTGATTGATCTCAATGCTCCATTGATTTTGGATACATTTGATGTAGATGCATTCTTATGTTTCCAAAAACAATCTGTTTTAGACCTGACAGGGGTTAATGGTCTGACAGTGGTTACCTTCAAATTCGTATTTATTACCCTAGCAGTGGTAGCTTTACTTGGTATAAACATTCTTCTGAAATGTTTAATACCAGCAGAGGTACCATGCCTGACAGTGGTCAAACCCTCCCCTGTTCTTGTCTTGCCTCTGTTAGCCTTTGACAGTGGCACTGCTGCAGCATTAACAGGGGCTGCAGCTTTGCCTCTGTTTGGCTTATTTCTCAACATTTGTCCTGTACCACTGTTCCTATTATTTTTAGGATTGTAGTAACAGTCCTGTTGAAGATGATTATACCTACCACAAATATAACATGATTTTCTTTTCACACATTCAAACCCATTACCCAGCCTTTGTGAAACCAATTGGTTCCAATTTCTCTGATTACCCCTGGGAATGAATTTATTTACATTATTTGAAGTATTTAAATCAGACCTGTTTGATTTACATGCACATTTATCACACTCAGATTTATCTTTTGACTTATCTTTTGATACAGGATTGACTATTTTATGCACATAACCTAGACCAGATCCAGATTTATTTGATTTTCTCACTTGATCTATCTGTGCCTTTGCTTTCTCAATAAACATCTTTTTACCCTCTTCTAGTTTAGTACTATTTAGTTCAGAAACTAGACCAGTGATAGGCTTAACACAATCATCCACAGAATTACCACTAGATGAGCTATCACTATCACTCTCATCTTCCTCAGTCCAATCAGACACTTCCACTTTATCAAAATTCACATTATTAGCACAATTAACTACTGGATCTACCTTTTTAACCTCCTCAGACACATCTACCTTAAGTTTTTCTAAGTCAAACTCAATTTTAGATGGGAAGTAAGTATGATTATAAGGTGGGGGTACAGCATTAAGGTTGTAACCTAATGCAGTTTTTAATTTATCATGAATTTGAGACTTGATTAAGTTTTGAACACCTTTTGAAGCATTTTCCAATTCATCAACTTTCAACTTTAATGACTCTTTATCAGAAATTGCCTCAGCCAACTTTGCACTTAGCATATCAACTTTTGTTTATAAAGCTTTCTTTTCCCAATTTAGATATTTATTATCTAAGTGAAATTGTGATTCATTCTTTTCAAAAGCTTTTATCCGTCTTTCTAAGTTTTCAATAGCTAAAGTTGAATGTTGACTCTTTTCTACACAAGCTTTTAACTCATTACACACAACCATATTATGATCCCTATAAAATTTAACCATTTTCTTGCAAGCAGGAGAACATAATTTAGATTGTACCTCATATGGAATGTCTGAAGGCTCTGGTTCTTCTGTGACAGCCATTAAAGCTTGATTCTTGACTACAAGCTCTTCCTGGTCACTCCAGTCAAATCCTCCCATCCCATCTTGTGCAACCAATGAATCTGAAGTGGTGTTCTGAACAGGTACCAATCTTCTTTGTGGAGCAGAACTGTTTCTTACAATACCATTCTGAGATCCTCCAGCCTGTGTGCTCTTGCATTCTCTAGCAAAGTGTCCCATCTTGTGACAGTTGAAACACTCCACCTTGCTCTTGTCAAATCCAGCTACACCATCTCTCTTGTAAGTAAAGTTTCTGTTCCCAGACCTCTGCATAAACCTTTTTGCCCTTATAGTGATCATAGCCATCTGCCATCTCAAATCCATCTCTTCAAGATCCTCTTCATTAACCTGTTCCAAATCCTCTGTTGTTAATGATGAATTCACATGACTTGCAAAGAAAGCTTCCAAGACATTATCATTAGCACCAGATGTGCTACAACTACCAGATTCACCAACAGACACAAAAGCAGCATTGTTAGAACTACCATTGGACTGTTTCAGAGCCATCACCTCAGGCTCAAAGTTCCTCAGATCATTGTATAGATCTTCAATCTCCTTTTCTTCAAGATCTGCACTTTGTCTAAGTCCCACAGTGTACATATTCCAATCTGTGCCTAATGATCTTAAAAACGTCCTATTCAAATCATCCTTATCAATCTTAACATTGTGATTTTCAAGATCACCCATAAGCTTTTGAAATCTATCAAAAGTCTGAGTCAAAGTTTCAGACTTTGCACCTGCAAAGTTTTCAAATTGTTGTTTGAGAAGAGATCTCTTATTCTTCTTGGTGTTGTCATTACCACCAAATCTCTTAACAATTGCTTCCATGAGAACCTGAGCATCTTCACAGTTCTCAAATTTTCTTTGATACTCATTAGGAATAGACAAAAGTAGAGTACTTAATGCCTTCCACTCTGTTGCTCTTTCTTTCCTCTCTGCATTAGTCTTTGGTGGTGGTCTTTCTTCCTTTTTACCATCGGCATCCTTAGTATAGACTGGTCCATTAGTAACCACCTCCCACATCATATAATCTGTCTGCAACATGTATTGCCTAATCCTAGTCTGCCATAGCTCGAACTCATCGGGTTTGAGCATGGGGATCTTTGTAGCTTGAATACCTTCCATCGTTTCAGTAGACATGTTGTTATTTATTGAAAAAGCTGCAAAATTCAATAACCTTCTTCAAGATCAAAGTAATATCAAGCTCTGATACCACTTGATGATCCCAGCTAGAGATCTTAGTATGTATTACTTTGATTAATTATTAATAAGCTTGCGGAATAGTTTATTAATACCTTGAAGAACAAACTTGAATATAACAGAATATCTAACCAAAAGCTTCAATATTATTATCAATAATACGAACACACAATTGTGTTACGGTTTACAACCTTGAAGCTAATAACTAGAATGAATCGTATCTATCTAGGTTTTACAGGATCTCTATTTATAACATATAGAGTCCTTTACAGAATCAAACTATTATGGAATCATATCTATTCCATAATTCTCTCTAACAGACTATATCTAACCAACAGTGGTTATCTATATATCTAACAGGGGTAGTACTCGTATAACACTAATAGTGGAGTAATTACACAATACAAATTACATGTACCAACAGTGACACTGTTAGACTAAACTAGTTGACAGTGGTTGTCTACTTCCAGCAGCGGTAGACTTCTTCTAACAGCGGTTGACTTTGTTCTAACAGAGGCACAACACTTGTATTCTGAGCAGATCTAGCAGTGGCTCAAGTCTCAACATGTTACTTATTTGAACATCCTGAAGGTAACAAGGAATAGTGAAACGGCCAGTATCTCCAAGCTTAGGGGGTAGTCCTTGTTGCATAATTAGAGAGCACTCGGCATCTAGGGGCAAGTTAACTATGTGTCTAAGTTTTTCTTTGTTGGATATCAACTCCTTAAAGAATTTAGCACAACTGGGCATTTCTACTAAAGCATCTAATAATCTGACGTTTAAGTGTAGGCTTTTGAACCTTTCTAGATATTTTCCAAATTGAGCTTCTTGTTTCTCTTTCTTAAGCCTACCAGCGAAAGGTATTCGAACAGGTTTAGAAACTTCTGGGACTTTAGAAGGTTCTGGCCCAGGAGAAGTGACAGGGGTGTCAGCTTGTACCGAGTCAGTGGGTAGAGAAGTAGAAGGTTTATCTGAAGGAATATCTATGGTTTTCTCGTTCTTAGTCTCTTTTCCTCCTCTAGTGACCACAAGCATGTCATCGTGCTCATAGGATGAGTGAAAGACAGAATTGTAGATCGCTTCCTCCATTTGCTTCTCCTCAACTTTTAAAAACAATCTTTTAACATTATCCTCCATGTTTTAATTTAAATCATTTGAAATCCTGAGCAAATAATCATTTTGGTTTTGAAAATCAAGAATTCGTTTGTTTGCATTATTTTGCTCAACCATGAAGTTATTGAAAATCGTATTGTCTAGACGAGAAGTCAATTGGGTAGGAGTAGAGAGAACTAAAGATTGAGACGGGGGTAGTGTGGATAACCGCTGAACGAATGGTTTAGAATGAAAGGATTGGTCAGGGTTTCTACCAGTGGTGTCAAGAATCTCTTCGTTGGCCCGTCTGTTTGGGAAGAACTTTGGGGGTTTCTTCTTTTGCATGGGTTTAGAAGATTCTTGCAAGTCCTTGACAATTTTAGAGATGGATTCGAGTTGAGTTTTCAAGGTGTCTAAGGCTTGATCTGAAGTATTTCTTTCCTCTGAAGTGGATTCATCTGGCTCCAAGTCATGATGGTGCATCATTATCGTCTCAATCAACTTCCAAGCTTCGTCTGAAGTATGTTGCATGAAGTTTCCGGATGAAGCAGCATCGAAGGTTTGTTGGTGCTGAGGATTTAAGCTGTTGTAGAATGTGCAAACCAGATTCGTTTCAGCCAACTGATGGTTTTGACGTCTTCCGATAAGATTCTTAAATCGTTCCCAAGCCTTGCTTAATGATTCGTTAGTTTCCTGACGGAAGTTAGCAATCTCGGTCTTAAGCTTGGTTTCATGGAAGGAGGAAAGTACTTAGCTAGAAACTTAGTAGCCATCTCTTCCCATGTATGAATCGAATTGGGTTCGAAATCATAAAACCAGGTTAAGGCTCGAGAAGATAGAGAATAAGGAAACAGATGGAGTCGAAGAAGGTCTCTATTGGTTCCTATTATATCGAATGAGTCGGTAAGGTTGATGAACTTGTTGAGATGGGCGTTTGAGTTTTCAACCGAAAGACCATGAAACTGACACTCAGATTTAATCATTTTTATGTGGTGAGGCTTAATTTCAAGGGTTTCGTCGGTTGGTGCTACGATCGGTCCTCCTCGTCCCTCTAGCAGTGGCTTGATTGATGAGGCGAGTGTGATACGGTTCGTCATAACTCGTAAGGTAGAAATTAGGGTTACGGAAAGGAAAAACTAATCTTAACTAATTAACCTAATTAATCTAATTAACCTAAGAATAAAGCAGGTAACTTCCGGATGATATTGATCTTCCGAAAGGGTTGCTAAATAACTAAGATAACTAAATTCCTAAAGTCGGTCGTTGTAGTCCCCGGCAGCGGCGCCAAAAACTTGTCGTGGCACCCGCAGTCGGTCGGATTTTACTCCGGTCGTTGAACCTTCCGGCAAGGGCGCGCTATAACACCCTTCTCTGAAATACAAGGATAAATTTTTTATTTTTTTTTTAAAAGGAAGCGTAAGATTTAAATACAAACCATTGGATTGCATATTTACATTTCAAAATGGCAATCCAAATACATACAAACTTTAAACTAGATTATCCTAGACTTTACATACGATAAGTTTTGTGTTATAGAAATTCACATCATAATGTCATAACATTAACCAAATTAACAAAACAGAGTGAGCTTGTCAAACATTCCATTCCTATAGTACTTCTTTCCCACCCACATACCAAAGTAAACCTGCAAGAAGTAATGAGGGGTTAGCATGAAGCTAAGTGAATAAATCTCAAACTATCACCTAACTTAGCTTAACAAATGAATACAACAAAGCATAGCAACAGTTAATCATGAAGGATCGGTGGTCCTTGGAGTACCCTCATGCCGCGGTGGTTCCCCAAGTAACACTTAAAACCAACTGAAGGCCAAATCAGTGGCTAAACCGATAGCTTGGTACTATTACTACTTACAACATAATTTCAGTGAACAACACATGTACAAATCACTTACGATGTCCAAAGTAATAGTACACAAACCCAACACACGTTGACCCCCGACATTCATATAGTCCACAATCATCAAGGCAATTAAGGACACCAATTATTAAGCTAAATATAACCATCATGGCAAAATATTAACTTAACAATGAAACAGTAAATTCACATTTACCCGTTGTAACCATATTGTTACAACCAAATTAGACTGAAGTCCAAGATCCACTCACCCTTGTCGACTGCAGTCTTCACTCAAAGATCTTATCTTATTGAGTCTTCTGGTTATCTGAGAACACGATCAAAACCCGAGTTAGACTCTAATGTTTAGAATTTATAGTATAACATTCACATAAACAATGTCGTATAATGCTCATACTATACTTTCAATACTCGTTAAATAACATAGCACACAAGTCATAAGTTGTCAAATTCGTCAAAGTAAAACTGACAAACGCGATTCGGGTAGGGTGTGGCTGGATCGCGTTCCTTAATACCAAAATATTCTGTTGCCAAAATACACTTGCAAACGCGATCCGGGACAAGTAGCTGGATCGCGTTCCAAGGAACAAAATCCGTTTGACCCAATTTAACACTATCTAACGCGATCCGTATGATAGGGACTGGATCGCGTTCATACGTACAAAATCATCCAGGGGTCAAAATACACATAGCAACGTGATCCGGGTAAGGGTTTCGGGATCGCGTTCCAATGTTTTTCAACAATGGTTCAGACCTGCAACTAGTTTCAGCTCGAACCAAAAATCCAAATTATCAAGTGCAGATGTAATACTCGATTTTTGACATGTAAATGACCTCTACAAACATGTGTAAACATATAACAACAACTAATAACAACATCTAACACCAGATTCATACATGCATCAAGTGTTCAATCTAATTTCCAATAAAACCCAATTTCTTCAATTTCATATATGAACACATAATAGATTCATCTTAAATGGACATGAAATTAGTTTGTAATCTGTAGACAAACACATTCAACCATAGTTTAACTCAAATTCGTCATCAATTCAACCTAATTTAACCCATTTAAGAATAAGCATGAAAATGGGTATTTTCATTTACAATTGATGAAGATGGTGATTCAAAAAGATAAATGCAAGATGGGAATCCAAAATCACAGCCTTCTAATTTGAAGAAATCAGATTGTAATTTGTTGAAGAGTTTGAGAAATCAAGAAATCATTGAAGGTGAATGTGAGTGTTTGAGAAATGAAGTGAAGTGGTGGCAAAAATGGAGTCTCCAGATGTCGACACATCTAATGACTCAGCCCATTTTGGGTATAAATTATACCCGTCCTAAATCTATTGTCTAGAACCTAAAAACCATTTGCGAGAAATAAGTTTTTATTATACCGTCAACTAAATAAATTTAAAACATGCACTAATTCATTTATCACAATAAGCCAATTGACCAATTGACCTATTAATTTAGCTATCAAAATACACCAAGTATTTAAAATACAATTTAAATAACAGTTAAATTAAGGGAAATACCGTATTTCAACTAGGCCACTTTTGAGGATGTTACAAATCTTCCCTCCTTAAGAAGATTTCGTCCCCGAAATCTCGCCACGCTCAAAAAGATTGGGATATCGCGTCCTCATGCTAGACTCGGTCTCCCAAGTAAGATTCGGACCCAAACTATGATTCCACTTAACCAATACCATAGGGATTTCCTTCTTTCGAAGTTTAGTCGCCTTACGGTCCAAAAGCTCTACGGGTTCTTCTACAAGTCTTTGGCTTATGTCAACAAGCAAATCTTGCAATGGAAGAACTTGGGATTGGTCCTCCACATTGCATTTTCTTAAATAGCACACATTGAAAGTATCATGAATACCCGACAATTCAGGAGGAAGATCTAATGACACCGTTTGATCATTGACAACATGTCGAATTTTAAACGGTCCGATGTATCTAGGAGCTAGTTTACCACGTTTCCCAAACCTGATAACACCCTTCCAAGGTGAAACTTTCAAATAAACCAACTCACCTTCTACAAACGAAAATGGTCGATGACGTGGGTCAGCATACTGTTTCTGTCTACCACGGGCAGCTTTTAATCTATCTCGGGCAATAGCTACCTTATCGGCTGTAATCTGAACTATGTCAGGACCCGCAAACTGCTTTTCACCCGCCTCTAACCAACAAGTGGGTGTCCTACACCTACGACCATACAACATTTCATAGGGTGGCATGCCTATACTAGAATGGAAAGAATTATTATAGGAAAACTCAACTAATGGTAAATGGGAATCCCACGACCCACCAAATTCTAATACACATGCCCGCAACATGTCCTCTAAGGTTTGAATGGTGCGCTCCGACTGACCATCCGTCTGAGGATGATAAGCCGTACTCAAGTTGACCCTAGAACCCAATTCACGCTGCAAATTCTGCCAAAAGCCCGACACAAAGCGAGAATCTCTGTCTGAAACAATTGACAATGGAATCCCATGTCTAATGACCACTTCATTAATGTACAATTGCGCCAATTTACTTAATGATGCCGTCTCACAAGTAGCAAGAAAATGAGCACTCTTGGTCAATCTATCGACAATTACCCAAATCATATCATTACCCTTAACAGTTCTAGGTAATCTGGTCACAAAATCCATGGTAATATGTTCCCATTTCCACTCGGGAATCTCGAGTTGCTTCAAAGCTCTATAAGGTTTCTGATGCTCGGTCTTTACTTGAGAGCAAATATGGCAAGATTCAACAATTCGAGCGACATCCAACTTCAAAGTAGGCCACCAAAACAATGGTTTTAAATCTTGATACATTTTGGTGCTTCCGGGATGAATCGACAATCTGGATTTATGAGCCTCCATTAATATCACATCCCGAAGTCCACCAAACAATGATACCCAAACACGAGACTGAAATGTCTTTAATCCACGAGAATCTTCTACCAATAAATCCTTCCTTTTAAGCATGATTTCTGATTTCAAGTGATGATCCAATAGGGCCTCCATCTGAGCCAATTTCAATTTATCGATCAAGTCTGAAGAGATTTCCAAACGCATTAAACAAACACTTTCAGATTTACTCTTTCGGCTAAGCGCATCCGCCACCACATTTGCCTTACCCGGATGGTATCGAATCTCGCAATCATAATCCTTAATCAACTCTAACCATCGTCTTTGCCTCATGTTAAGTTCTTTTTGAGTAAACATATACTGAAGGCTCTTGTGGTCCGTACAGATAACGCATTTGGTTCCATACAGGTAATGTCTCCAAATCTTTAAGGCAAAAACCACAGCTGCAAGTTCCAAGTCATGGGTAGGATAGTTAATCTCATGAGGTTTCAACTGACGTGAAGCATAGGCAATAACACGGTCTCGTTGCATCAAAACACAACCTAAACCCGCATGTGAAGCATCGCAATATACGATAAAATCCTCGGATCCATCAGGTAAAGCTAGAACCGGAGCCTGACACAACAATTGTTTCAAGGTCTGAAAAGCCGATTCCTGTTGATCACCCCACAGAAATTTCACATCCTTACGAGTTAATTTAGTCAAAGAACCTGCAATCTTGGAGAAATCTATAATAAATTTTCTGTAATAGCCTGCCAAACCTAGAAAACTCTTGATCTCTGACGGAGATTTAGGTGATTGCCAATTCATGACAGCCTCAATTTTAGATGGATCCACTTTAACCCCATTTTCACAAATGATGTGCCCCAAAAACTGAACTTCACGAAGCCAAAATTCACATTTCGAAAACTTAGCATACAATTTTTCCTTTCTCAAGGTGTCAAGAACTAAACGCAAATGTGCTTCATGATCAGATTCAGATTTAGAATAGACTAAAATATCATCAATGAATACAATGACAAATTTATCAAGAAAAGGTCTACAAACCCTGTTCATCAAATCCATGAATATTGCTGGAGCATTAGTCAACCCAAAAGGCATTACAAGAAATTCATAATGACCATAGCGAGTGCTAAAAGCTGTTTTTGGGATATCCTCCCCACAAACCCGGACTTGGTGATAACCCGATCTCAAGTCTATCTTAGAGAAAAATGAAGACCCTTGCAATTGATCAAACAATTCATCTATTCGGGGCAAAGGATACTTATTCTTTACGGTCCTCTTATTCAACTCTCTATAATCAATACACATACGAAAAGTGCCATCCTTCTTTTTAACAAATAACACAGGAGCACCCCAAGGAGAAGAACTGGGTCTAACAAAACCCTTATCTAATAATTCCTGAATTTGATTCATCATTTCACGAATTTCGGAGGGAGCTAATCTATAAGGTGCCTTAGCTACTGGAGTAGAACCAGGAATTAACTCAATTTTATATTCTACTTCTCTAACCGGAGGTAAACCAGGCAATTCATCAGGGAAAACATCCGAATACTCAGAAACAACTCGGACATTACTAATGGCTTTCTTTTCTAGCTTAGCATCGACAACATAGGCTAAATAAGAATCACACCCTTTAGCTAGAGAGTTTCTAGCTTTCATCATAGAGATCAAAGGTACACTACCCCTCTCCCTTTCCCCTCGAGCCACGACATATGACTCGTCTGAGATTGGGATTTTTATCAGCTTCTTATGACAATCTATATTGGCTTTGTTACGACTCAACCAATCCATGCCTAACACAACATCAAATCCATGAATAGGCATCAATAGAAAAGAAACAAGAAAACTATGACCCTCAATCAAAATACTAGCTCCTGTCACCGATGTGGTAACTGAAACTAACTTTCCATCCGCTACCTCAACCTCAATTGGTTGTGAAATACATGTAGGCGTCAATTTAAGTCTATCACAGAATACCAAGGACATAAAGGAACAATTTGCCCCTGAATCAAATAAGGCACATGCCGGTACTGAATTAATAAGAAAAGTTCCAGTGATGACGTCCTCGGCTACAACAGCTTCATCCACGGTCATTCGAAAAGCCCGACCAGTTGGAACTGGAGGATTCTTTCTTTTCTGGCCAGAAGATGACGATGACCCTCCGACCGTTCCCGATTTTTGCTTCCCTGCCTCTGGACACGCACTCGAACGATGCCCTTCCTTGCGACAATTCCAACACACTGGCTTAGAAAAAGGACAATCCTTGATGTCATGACCGAACTGACCACACTTAATACACCTAGCAGTCTGAGGTGTACAATGTCCCGTGTGCCTAGACTTGCAATTTTGGCACCAATTTGATCTATCCACTGAACCACCAACAACATTCGGTTTACGGTTATTATTATTACCTTGCCATTTCTTCTTCCCCTGACCTGACGTAGATTCACCTTTGGGTTTCATTGGGGACTTGTCTTTAATTTCCAAATCCTGAGCTCTAATATCACCGTCCACAGAACGGGCCAAATCAAAAGCTTGGTTAAGATCGCCTGCAAGTCTCACAGTAGTCCGATAAGTATGGGGTAACATTCCAACAAAATGGTCAATCTTTGTCCTTTCATCCGGTACCCATTGATGTACAAATCTCAACTTATCGGTAAACTGAGAGATAAGGTTCTCTATAGTCATACTGTCAGTCAATTGCATATCCAAGAATTCATGCCTAATACGAGTCATGTCATACCCGGAGCAATACTTCTTACAAACCGCGTTATGGAAATCGGACCATGTAATGGAAGCTTTTTGCTGAGGTGTTAAATGAGATGTGATAGAATCCCACCATCCCATTGCCGGACCCTTTAAAAGTTGCACTGCATAAGTTACCTTGATCTCATCCTCACATCTGCAAACCTCAAATTTTCTTTCGACATCCCTTAACCAATCCATGGTCACAGAAGGATTTGTACTCCCAAAGAAATTTGAAGGTCCACTAGACTTAAAGGTTTTAAATGAACATAGTTTTCGCTGAGATGGAGGAGGAAATACCGGAAACTGAAATCCCGAAGGTCCTGAAGAAGAAATAGGAGCTGATGTCTGGTAGTAAGTAGGCGGTGGCATAGAAAACTGTGATGTCACTAATGGAGGTGTAATCGTACTAACAGCTGGAATCTGCCGGTATGTTCTAGCTTGTTGCTCATATAATTCCTTATATTTGTTTAACTCATCCTCTAAATACAAAGTGTACTCATCACGGCTCAATTCACTTGCAGGGAGTGTAGTATTAGTCTGACCTTGGCTTTGAGACTGAATTCTGGAGGAGAGTCTCTCGCTCCAGAAGCATTGATCGGGGTACTGGTCGGAGCGTTATTTTCTGCCATATCCTGTATCACAACACATCTCATAACCCGTTATTTGTTAGTACCTAGCAATACTAACCAAATCATATTCACTAGCTCAATCCCCTTCTCTGGAATGTTTGACTAACACAAATAGATTTGGGATTGAACAATTAACCCATGTTCAATTCACCCAAACCCTTGCTCTGATACCAACTTATAACACCCTTCTCTGAAATACAAGGATAATTATTTTTTTTTTTTTTAAAAGGAAGCGTAAGATTTAAATACAAACCATTGGATTGCATATTTACATTTCAAAATGGCAATCCAAATACATACAAACTTTAAACTAGATTATCCTAGACTTTACATACGATAAGTTTTGTGTTATAGAAATTCACATCATAATGTCATAACATTAACCAAATTAACAAAACAGAGTGAGCTTGTCAAACATTCCATTCCTATAGTACTTCTTGCCCACCCACATACCAAAGTAAACCTGCAAGAAGTAATGAGGGGTTAGCACGAAGCTAAGTGAATAAATCTCAAACTATCACCTAACTTAGCTTAACAAATGAATACAGCAAAGCATAGCAACAGTTAATCATGAAGGATCGGTGGTCCTTGGAGTACCCTCATGCCGCGGTGGTTCCCCAAGTAACACTTAAAACCAACTGAAGGCCAAATCAGTGGCTAAACCGATAGCTTGGTACTATTACTACTTACAACATAATTTCAGTGAACAACACATGTACAAATCACTTACGATGTCCAAAGTAATAGTACACAAACCCAACACACGTTGACCCCCGACATTCATATAGTCCACAATCATCAAGGCAATTAAGGACACCAATTATTAAGCTAAATATAACCATCATGGCAAAATATTAACTTAACAATGAAACAGTAAATTCACATTTACCCGTTGTAACCATATTGTTACAACCAAATTAGACTGAAGTCCAAGATCCACTCACCCTTGTCGACTGCAGTCTTCACTCAAAGATCTTATCTTATTGAGTCTTCTGGTTATCTGAGAACACGATCAAAACCCGAGTTAGACTCTAATGTTTAGAATTTATAGTATAACATTCACATAAACAATGTCGTATAATGCTCATACTATACTTTCAATACTCGTTAAATAACATAGCACACAAGTCATAAGTTGTCAAATTCGTCAAAGTAAAACTGACAAACGCGATTCGGGTAGGGTGTGGCTGGATCGCGTTCCTTAACACCAAAATATTCTGTTGCCAAAATACACTTGCAAACGCGATCCGGGACAAGTAGCTGGATCGCGTTCCAAGGAACAAAATCCGTTTGACCCAATTTAACACTATCTAACGCGATCCGTATGATAGGGACTGGATCGCGTTCATACGTACAAAATCATCCAGGGGTCAAAATACACATAGCAACGCGATCCGGGTAAGGGTTTCGGGATCTCGTTCCAATGTTTTTCAACAATGGTTCAGACCTGCAACTAGTTTCAGCTCGAACCAAAAATCCAAATTATCAAGTGCAGATGTAATACTCGATTTTTGACATGTAAATGACCTCTACAAACATGTGTAAACATATAACAACAACTAATAAAAACATCTAACACCAGATTCATACATGCATCAAGTGTTCAATCTAATTTCCAATAAAACCCAATTTCTTCAATTTCATATATGAACACATAATAGATTCATCTTAAATGGACATGAAATTAGTTTGTAATCTGTACACAAACACATTCAACCATATTTTAACTCAAATTCGTCATCAATTCAACCTAATTTAACCCATTTAAGAATAAGCATGAAAATGGGTATTTTCACTTACAATTGATGAAGATGGTGATTCAAAAAGATGAATGCAAGATGGGAATCCAAAATCACAGCCTTCTAATTTGAAGAAATCAGATTGTAATTTGTTGAAGAGTTTGAGAAATCAAGAAATCATTGAAGGTGAATGTGAGTGTTTGAGAAATGAAGTGAAGTGGTGGCAAAAATGGAGTCTCCAGATGTCGACACATCTAATGACTCAGCCCATTTTGGGTATAAATTATACCCGTCCTAAATCTATTGTCTGGAACCTAAAAACCATTTGCGAGAAATAAGTTTTTATTATACCGTCAACTAAATAAATTTAAAACATGCACTAATTCATTTATCACAATAAGCCAATTGACCAATTGACCTATTAATTTAGCTATCAAAATACACCAAGTATTTAAAATACAATTTAAATAACAGTTAAATTAAGGGAAATACCGTATTTCAACTAGGCCACTTTTGAGGATGTTACACGCGCGGACAGTGTGTTTTATATTTATTATGCTGGGTATCCTAAGTTTTGATACAACCTAAAGACCTAAAGGGCAGTAAGCGGTATGTATGACTCAGGTGTCGTTCTTCAAACTACAACGGGCATGGGAATCTAGGAGGATTAATTATCTTTTGCAATGTAGCTGGGATTTTTAAAACTTTTTGATAGGTTGGTTGGTTTTCTAATCTAATTACTAAAATTAAAAACTAAATTAAAGACAGGGGTTTGTACGGAGTACGCAGAGAAATCAAGATAAGGAATATGTTTCCTGTGACTTCGGCAATGTTATTTGGATGGATAGTTATGAAGGATAAGGTTACTAGGTGTGATGATTAATCCAGTGAGGTCATAGAAACTTGATTGGTAGATAAAGTATTATGCCTACGACCTTTACTCGGTTTCCCACGTATGTATGTTAACGCTATACCGGATACTCAGGCGTTTTACAGCTTTTCCGTTATACCAGTTAGGGTTCCAGATTACTCACTAGATATTCCTATATTTCTTAAAGAGCTACAGCTACGATCCTACTATATACCTAACGTAGAGTTGTCCGCAGTCAGATATATAATATGTCACATGGATATCAGTTATAGAATGTCCAGTACACCGGAAGTTCTCCCAAATGCACAGACCAATTCAACCGACGATTATTCTCTAATCCAGGTCCCCATTTACAGACATCCGGAGGACGTTAGTATCATGGCATGAATTTTTCATTGAACAATAACATGAACAGGGTTTAACCCGCGGAACCGGTTGGGATAATCTGTCTAACGGTCAGTTAAATTGTTCATCATTAATCATACAATCATTACAACTATTGCATACATGTTAACCTATCTGTAATATGTTTATTATTTTCGTGAAAATCTAATTAGCAGGGCAGTGATAATGTTTGCGTATGTCTAGCATGCAGTACCTAAGCAACAATCAAACAAGAACATGTAATAGGACGGAACACTAGTCATCATATTAACTGACCTAATAATTAAATCATGGATATCCCAGAAGTTGTCCCAAAGATACACAACAAACAAGCGTGAACCTAATCTATCTCTAATCCTATGCTTCGTGTCCCTCGGATGTGTTTCAATCAAGGGAACATCGACCATGTTGAGTTCATTGATCATCATACACAGAATAGTTGGCAATCCTACTTCTAGCAATTGGCCAGGTTCTAGGGAGGAGGATACAAACCACAGCATAAGTTGGATAGATAAACATGCAGAGGTTCAGCTTGTAAGTTCGCAAACAGTTTTAAACCTACACAGACAGAGTGACAATATGTTTACAATTGGGAATCATTATTTCCACAACGGATTGTGCCCATGACTTTCATAGATTCCACGTTCCGTACTACACACATTCGTGATGATTCCGGCGCTATACAAATGAAAGCTGTATAACGTTACCTCCGTTGTTTCATAATGGTGTCATCCCCAACTGTATATTATATCATAACTCTCCTAACATTGCATACATCACAACAAACATTGATTTGTCTAGCCTAGCATAATTCTAGCATTCATTCCTAAGCATGCATAATAAGAAAGCATAATTAAAAGAATAAATGCGAGAGATTGTATTAAACCTGAATACGAGAGTAATACAGACAAATCTTCACAAATCTGAAGTCTCGGAGTGTGACACCCCCAAATTTAATGATTTGCTGAAGCTCGATTTGGGTGTCACTAATCAATATACAAAGCACATAAGATATATAATGAACGACCACTATATGCGTCGTTTTAAACTTGTATTAATAAAGTAAACGTTTACATCAAAAATAATGTTACATTAGCTCGGTTCCTGAAATTGAGAGATTACATAGCATAATTACTTTTACAAAATATAATAATGCAATCAAATCTCTAGTTGTATGTATGATGACTCGAGCTAAAAGTCCCTGCTTGTGCAGCCAACCTACTGCTGGGTACCTGTGATTAATACTAAAATGGGTCAGCGAAAACGCTGGTGAGCTCACAGGTTTGTATGTCAATGTATAGTTGTAAGAACCGCAAGATTTATATTGAATTTAAAATGCAATTAAGCAAAATAAAAGTTATACAATCCATGAGCACATAGTCTGAGCTTAACTTGAGCGCTAGGTCCAATTAAGGAAACCTAACTAGTTTTGCCTCCTACGAGTGTCTAATCCACACTCGTCTTCCCAAATGCTAATACATCCGTTTGACCGGTTAGTGCGTGCTAACCCGGATGAGGATTGACAATCCCATATGATATCATATACTAACATTCACGCTAAAATATTAGAGACTATGCTATAGAGGACTTTAAATTGATTAGCTTGAAACTCATGTAGTATTTGAAGGTTGGTACTTGCGTTCTACTTGTAAAACAAAATAGAGTAGTAATATCACACCCCTAGTTGTAAAATAGTGAAAATGGGGCCATGAAACTCACCTGAGTCTTGAAGTGTTTAATTTAATAAACTTGAAGTAATTAGTTGTGAATTGATGTCCAAAGACTTGCAACCTGAATGTGTCCACGACACTTGAATTGTTATTAATTGTACCGGTATCCCGAAAGACTACCTTTGTAGTTGTTATACAACTATATATATATATATGTCCAAATTACTACGATTTGGTTGATTGAATTGATGCAAGTTACAACGACTTGTTTGATTGAATTGATACAAGTTACAACGACTTGTTTGATTCTGAAATATGTTTGAAAACACGTACGGCCCATTGGTGATTAATTGTAACAATAGTCTTGATGTTATCACATTGATTTCGAAACGTTATACTTGAAAAACAAATTCCATTTTGTTTGAAAAGTTATATCGTATAAGTGTCTTGAAGTTGTACAAGTTCGACACTTGGTGAAAAATGTGCTTACGGAATCTAAGTACGGGGGTCCGGGGGCAGCGCCCCTGGTAGCGGGGTCCAAGGGGCGGCAGCCCCTGGCGGGGTGTTTTCTTCATATATTTGGACATATACATGTTATATAACTCATAGATATGTAAAAACAAGCTAAAACGAGAAGTTTCAGGAATTTGTCGGAAACTTACGCGGTGTCGGATTGAAAATCCGAGAAGATGGAAGAGTAGATCGTGTCGAGGTGGTTCCGTTTCTATAAAAATCTTGATGTTTTGATGTCGTTTAGTGTCCCAATCTTGTGATTTTTGATGAATTTGTGGTGGTGGAATTGGAGAGAGAAATTGGTAGAGAGAGAGAGATGAGAAGATAGAAATGAAAAGAAAAGAAGAAAGGAGGGGGTTTTGGTGGAAATCCCCACCATTTCCAGTCTACGCCTAGCGCTCCGTGCGGTGTTCGTTTTCCCGATTTTTTAAACGTTTACATTATTCTTAGTTAACTTCAAATATACGTTTTGAAGTATAAATAATTACCCAAAATTTTGATTGAAGTATTTTACAAAATACCTTGTGTGTACGTTTTAAAAATTTAACTTCTTTTTGTTTTGTCGGTTGGTCGAATTTTTGTAGAGTTCGGTAACGTTTTAAACAGAACGCATGTGTTTATTATATTTTCGACATAATATAAAGTAGTTATTTGTGAAATTAAATTATTCCACATAATTAATACTTGCATCACCAACGTCCGTGTTTAATTGAATCGAAATGCATTCGATTTGAAACTTGTACGATTTAAACAAACCGCATAATTGTGTAGATATATATTCAACAATATATATAATAATTGATACATTAATTAGCCTAACACAAAACTAATTACATGTATTAAAACTTGATTAGGCTCTAAATTCTAGTCCTAAATTGACGGGTGTCACACGGAGTAACTCCGTACAAAAGCTACTGAGAGCTTCTACTCTAACCTACTAATTCTCCTCTAACTCTTAAGAGTAGTGCTAGAGAGAGAATGCTAACCTAATTCTAGAGAGAGAAAGTAATATGAGAGGTGAGAGGTGAATGAGGTCTGTTTGAAATGAATGAGGAGGCTTGGTATTTATAGGAGAATGAGGTGAAGCTTGGTACAAGTCACAAAGCATGAAGAACAAGCACCAAAGCGCATACAGGGGGTACTGGACCAAGGGGGGGGGGGTAAACGGCACCTCACAAGCCACCAGGCCTCGTATACGGCACCCCAAGGGCCGTATACGGCACCTAGGGTACCGTATACGGTACCTAGGTGGGCAGGGGGGGGGGGGGTTGGTGCTTAGTTTGGCCTCCGCTTGTTTCTCGGTTGCTTCGTTCGTCCGTATCTTCTTCGTTTGGGCTCCGATTTGCTTGATTCTTGCGCCGTTGGCTTCCTTTTTCCGTTACGCTTCTAATGACACTGAGTTTGCCAAATTTGGAAGTGTTTAACTTTTGCGTGTTCCGGATGACGATTTGCGAGCTTCCAGACTGCATATCTTCTCTGTCTTTCGTCCGTTTCTTCTGATTCTTTCACCTCCAGTCTTGGATCTTCCTATGGAATCATAAAATATGTATTAAGCTCTATTTCCATAAGAACATAAAATTTAAGGTGATTGTTTTGCCTCGGTTTGCGTGTTATTTGGACGTTTTAACCGATTTTTGCATCAACGTCTATATTTAGACTACCTTGGTGATTTTTGGTAAATAATGATGGTTTTGAAATGTTTTCACCAAAGAATAGTCCAAAAAGTGTGGAAATATATCCTTAAAAACATGACTTTTTGGGTCACATCAGCAAGCATCATTAGGATAGTCACCCCTTAGATTTGAAATGTTAGCCCTGACATACTTTCACAGTTCTCGATGGATATTGTACATGACTAGGCGATCTCACTAGGTGGTCACTCAATTCACTCAGCGTGTATCGGGTTTCCTATCATTCTAATCAAAAGAAATCGCTCATAAAGCTAGTCATGCATTTGCTTCTCGTCATAGGCTTGATCGAGAATCGGATCTCCACCACTTCGATGAGAATGGTGCTAATCATCCCAAGACATTTTAAAAGGGTGTAATGGTAAGTGAGGTTTAAGGGGGTACGGAAGGTGGTGTTTAGGGTTTGATGGGTTTTGACTTTAGCTTAGAAATCCTAAAGCTATGAAAAGAATTATTTAGACACTCTTTGAACAGAACGAAACACGTGAGGAGGAATTTTATTTTTGGAGGATAGCTTTGATGATATCACTCTCAGGAACACACGCGAATTTGTATGACTTTTTGATCAGGCATTCTTTGCGAGATTTTGAAACACCTATATTCTATTTTTGTGGAACTTTTCCGAGGGGTATTTCTTTCTTTCTTTTTCTATTTTTTCTTTTCTTCACAGACATATTTTTTCTCCATTTTTGAGAAATCCTAGACACTTTGTCCTTTGACATTTCATTTTTCCTGAGTATTTCACAGAGGTGCCAATTTTTTGCACCGAGTATTGCTTCTAGATATTTTGACTTTTGAACACACGCAAGACTTTCTGAGAGAAGCGCAGAATAGATGAACGCTTTGAGACAAGAGTGACAAGGATGTCTAAATGACGCTTTTCATAACCTCAAAAGTTCTAAGCTAAAGTTTTTAGGGAAGGTGAGTGAAGGTGGTTTTTGGTTAATGGTATGGGTTTTAAAGAAATGAAAGGTTAAGGCGCAAAGGGGTTTTCTAGGCGGATCATCAACACTAAAGATAAGTGTTGGAAGGGTTTTGGGCTAGAAGAGATTTGTAAAAAAAAATGGGTTTAATCCTAGGAAATGTCAAGGTCCTCTGAATGCACCTACACAGCGTACGGCGCTCATCGGTGTGGTCTCGAAACGTATACCAAGAGCAAGTTCTAATTCAAAGCAAAAGCATCGGCACACACATCAATCGAAAGTGAAGCATTAAATTTGAATGCTTATTGGGCTCAAGTACCTCACTACACAGGGGTTGTATGTACCTAGCCATGCGACGCTCTAGGATTAACATTTCATTTCTAAGGAATTCGTATCCTAACTTATCTTACTTTCCAAAGCAATTTATTTAATTTCTGACAAATGACCTTTCGCAAAAATTATTTTAAGTCAAAAATTTAAAAATTTTAGCCAAAATGAGGTTTTGATGAAAAATTTAAGCCTAATGGAGGTTAAGCTTATTTTTATATGTTGTTTACTTTGGACAAGCAATCAAAGTCAAAATACGGTATATCATACCGTGTATCCAACACTTAGAAGAACATTGTCCCTAATGTTCACAAACTAAGTCTAAAGATTCTTCTTTGGAGAATAATCCCACACTTAAAGTTTGATCATATTTTGGAATTTTGTTTCTAAGTCGATTTGATTTATGGGATTTGAAATCCCACACTTAAAGATTAAGCATAAAGGACAACGGTAATGATATATTAAGATATTTAATAACCATTGGGAAAAAGAACGAAAAACTCCCCTAAGAAAGAATGAGACGGTTGTTTGATAAATTTGGGCGTGTTGACAGCAACCGGAGAATGCAGCATCGTTTAGCCCGAATCTTGCGTGATTTGCGCGTCGTCTTATGTTTCCATGGGGAACTTCAATTACACTCACAACTTTCTTATTCAAAAGCAAAATAAACATAATATTAGTTAACGATAATAAACTAAGATGATAATACGATAAATAAAAGCAGATAAATCCAACCAGATCACTGGTTGGTCCAAAATATATCCGCACAGTCACAATACCAGTACAGTCATCAAAAATATCAAGTGATAATACAGTAATCCAACATAAGTAATAATAATAAGATAAGGAGTGATAGATAAGTAGAATCAAGGAAGAGGAAGGTCCTGATCCGCTGGTGACTCCTGGAGAGTAGGAAGAGAGGTGCCTGCTGCCTGCTGGGTGACGAAGTGCTGTCCACTCGATGCCATGCGGGATACTAACCCCGATGATGCGGCACGCTACTGCTCTGGATGTAGTGGATACAGATGGAAGTTCGAATCAAGGCCCATATCGCCTATGTCAGCTGATCCGAGAAGGTAGTCATGCAGAACCTGTGCCAAGTGAACCGGTGGCAAGTCTGAGGATGGAACAGGGGTAGTGTCAAGTAAACCTGTCAATCTGGAAGATGTGGGTCCCGTAGGTAAAACTGGCACATAATCTGTCTGTATCTGCTCCTGTATCAGCTCATGCATCTGATCCTCCTCAAGCTCCTGAACTGGCTCCATATGAGTATCCAGACCCTGCCCTGGCTGTGGTGAGTCCATCTCTGAGGATGTATCTGTATCTGATGTGGCAGACTCAGCTGGTCGAGGACGGGTGACAGTCCGTGAAGATGGCTGTCGGATAACATGCGGGTCATGCGGCTCACGTATGGTGGTAGTATGGATAGAGAATACCGGCTCAGATGTATGTGTAGTGAAGATCGATGAGCCCTGGTGATAGTCCCTGGTGTGGTGGTAGGTACGATAGTGGTAATGGGGTAAGGTGATGTAACACCCCCAAATTTAATGATTTGCGGAAGCATACTTGGGTGTTACTAATCAATATACAAAGCACAAGATATACAGTAAACGACCTCTAAATGAGACGTTGTAAAACGATTTCATAGAAATATATGTTTGAAAACTTAATGTTTTCGTATACAAAAATAGTTCCCTAGAGTCCACGCGTATGGCGGGAGATTCTATTACATAATCAACATGTACAAAAGATAATGCTGAGAATCTCCGTTAATGCAGTTTAGTTGAAATCATGCGACTCTGGCTATGTCCTGGAGAAATCCTACTCCATATGAGTACCTGAGAATACATGCTAAAAGGGTCAACACGAATATTGGTGAATCTCACAGGTTTGTAAGTAATATCAGTTTTGAACACAGGATTTCATCAGTAGTGCCCGCAGGCGTAAATCAAGTATTTGCAAATCCAGCAAATGTAATGTAAATAAGTTATACCATTGCCATGAGGCTCATAATCGAAGCTTAACCCACAAGTAATCAGTTGCTCCCGTGACATGCTCGTAATTGAGCAAGCATAAGTAACGAAATAATAGTCGCCCATTTATACATAACGGTTCGTGGTAGCGCTACTACCCCGGGCGGGGAGGGTCATTTCCCTAATGGATCCATTAACTAGTGTTCGCGCTTAAGTCCATAACTAACGATATATGATGGAGAGACTTATGTAAATAGTAAATAACTCATGCAATTCCGTTTGGTATAGTAAGCAGTTTTAGTACTTGTGTTCAAGAAAAACAGTAGCATGTATCTCACCCCGTATGTAAAACAGTAAAAGTGGGGCTGTAAGACTCACCTGAGTCTTTGCAAGTACGTTTATATCAATAAACGAGTAAGTAATATCAACCGTAGGTTCTCCGAACCCGTAACCTTCAAATACCTAAACACATAAGGTTAGGTAAGTAGTTTTCTCGCAAGACGTTTCGTTTAGTTGTACCCAGCTAGTATGCCCAATGTTTGTCCGTATGTTTGTAATCGTTTGTTGTTAGAAAACATGTTTGGCCCGTTGGTGACAGTGGGTAATAGTCAAAGTATTATCATTGTTTTTGAAGTGTTATACTTATAAATGTATTCCAAAGTGTTTTAGGAGTCGTATCGTAAAAGTGTTTGAGGTTGTACAAGTTTAACACTTGGTGTAAAAATAATTTGACAACTCCATGTTTTTGGCGACACTTGGCTAGTGTCGCTACAGGCGACACTAGTTAGGCGACACTTGATTAGTGTCGCTAGATTTCCGATTTTTATAATTTGGCGACACTTGATTAGTGTCGCTATAGGCGACACTTACGAATTTTGGCATCACTAAGGGAGTGTCGCTAAGATAAATCTGGTTAAGTAGTTCAGCGACACTTAGGTAGTGTCGCTATAGGGACGACACTTAGGCACAGCGACACTTAGCTATTGTCGCTAGTACTATTTTTGGCACACTAGCGACACTTCCAACTGTTCGCCGGAAAATGGACCGAAAACGAGTTTTTCGGCCACCGTTCAATCTAATACTTTTACCCAACCCATCATGGGACATTTTAAGCATATGTAAACCATAAAAACTTAAAAATGAGTAAAAACGGAGAGTTTCGGGTTTTGTCGAAAACTTACGAAATGCCAAAACGAAAATCCGGAAAGATAGGAATGTAGATCGTGTTGTCGTGGTCACTTTTCTCTAAAGGAGTGGTATGATTCGATGTCGTTTAGTGGTGTAATTTTGATAATTTGTAAGATGGTGGTGATGGAGGTTTTTGAAAGAAAAAGTGTGACACCCGACCAATTAGGGCTAGTGTTAGTTCCTAATCATTGTGCTAATACATGTAATTAGGGTGAATTATGTGTATCATTATGTGTATTAATATATGTTATTATATTTGCACACATTTGCGATTTGTTTAAATCGTACATTTTATTATCGGATGGAGTCCGACACAGTTTAAATACGACGTTGGTGAAAACATTTCTATAAATAACTTTAATCTATTTTTAGAAGTTATTTATCATTATCTATTATTTGGTTAAAATAATACTCGAAAAACTTAGGCGCTTTGGTTAAAACGTCTCAAATGCAAAGAAAACGCGAGAATTTAATTCAGCGACCAAATAAACGTCAATAATTATTTTGGCAACATAAATTAAGTATTTTAAATAATACTTCAATGGAAATTTATCCAAATTATATTGTTAGTTTAAACGACTCAAAATAACGTTACGCGATTTAACGTTTTAAAACAAATAACGATTTAACGACCACAGTACGCGAATACAGTCTAAAAATTTAATTAAATCACAAGATCAGGTGGGGGGCCCATGTGGGGGCCGGCCACCCCTCCCCTAACCCAATAATGTCTCATGCAAAGGCATATGATCATTTCATTTCTCATTTCCCTCAAAAACCACTTTCACACACTTCACCAAAATCTCTCTACACTTCTCCTCCCTTATTCCCTCCCCTCCCAACGATTTTTCATCATCATCCACACCAAAAATCAGTTCCAAATTCATCCAATAACATCTTCATTACACCATTATTATCAAGAACAAGAAGAAGAACTAAAGAGCTCAAGTCATCACCATTTTCACCTCCTCTTTGGTTCCTCATCATCTCCATTGTAAGAAACCCCTTTTTCACTTGATAGAATTACTTTCATTTTACTGATTTAGATGCTATTTAGTTCATCCATCGTGATTATGTCCAAAACCATTGATAAAAATCGTTTTTAAAGCTCATAAGTTAACATGCACAAATCTGCCTAAAAATCGACAGTTTAGTAGAATATTCGTATAAAATCAAATACTGAGAGTTAGAAGATGCATTTTTTTTTAAAATTTGCGTATTGAAAAGTTCTACGACTTTTGTGTTTTACACTTTCTCCAGAAACGCTCTCATTTTTCTCTACGAGCCGATTTATAAGCCTGACCAGGAAGTTCTTCGATAAAATGTGTTCGGTTGTTACGCGGCTTTATTTAACTATGTTAATGGACTTGTTAGAAGCTGAAAATTTGATATATTAGTCAAGACACTTAGTAAATCAGTTGGTAAAAATTTGGAAGTTTGATTTGGACTATAGATAGGTGAAATCAGTTGGCGTAATGACCCGACATAAACCGAAAACATTAAATCTTGAAGATTAAGGTGTAAACTTGAAACCGACATCTCGAAACGACTACAATATGAAATAATAACTTTTATAACCTTTATTTACTGGAATATGACTTGAGTAAAAGGTTCGGGTCAAACCGTCATAGTTGACCACGTTTTTGACTTAGCAAAATCCAAACAGACATAAGTGTCGCATGAAACAGAATCTTTAAAAACTAGTTTTCTCACTAAGTGTTAAACTTCAAGTAACGTTAATACTTAAACAATGCAACGTTATAACTCATGAAACATACTATACATATGAAAGTATAACATTATTCTAATAATAATGTCTTAACGAATTATTATTACAAACTTTCACCAACGGGTCGTACACGTTTTTGATAAACAACATGAACAACTTATTTGGACATACTAGTTGGATGAACTAGCCTTAGGTGGACATTAACCCTCCACCTACATTGTGATTTAAGTGGACATTAACCCTCCACTTACATAGATGATCTTTCCAGACATCTACTCATACAACCTTATACGTTTAGGACGTTAGAAGGTTGCACTTTGGACCACACATTGCTTGCTAATTGATATTGCTTGCTTACATTTGCTAGAACTCAGGTGAGTTTCATAGCCCCTCTTTTTACAGTTTTATAACTATTTTGGGGGAGAATACATACTACAACTGTTTTATACAATTGCTTTGCAACTGCTTTGTATACATTTGAATTACACAACTGCTTTTATGAACACAAGTACCATAAACAACGCTATACGGATTGCATGAGTTACACACTAATCCACAAAGGCCCTACACATCATAGTTTGTTAGTTTTGCTAAAGCGTGAATATTAGTAAATAGATCTATTTGGGACTGACAATCCCCGTCCGGGTTAGTCGCGCTAACCAGTCAAACGGACGTATTAATATTTGTTCATAACGAGTGTACCGGATTAGACACTTGCATTGGGGCACCCACGATCGTGTACTCGAAAGAGGCACGGCACACATTGTTAAGCTTCGGACTATGAGCTCATGGCAAATGGTATACATCTTTTTGCATTCGTGCAACTACATATTTACTTATCGTTTGTTAACGATACATTTACTCGACACATTTACTTATCGTTTGTTAACGATACACTTACTTATCATTGTTGAATGATACAACGATTAAAAATCTTGTGTTTCATAACTCGTGTTTTATAACAATTGGTTTTATACCAACATTTAAACAACTCTATGAACTCACCAACTTTATGTTGACCCTTTTAGTATGTATTTCTCAGGTAACCCGCCGCAGTAGGAAGCTTATGGAAAGCTTAGCTCGAGTCGCATTGTTTTCAAACATCAAGAGATTAGATTGCATTTATCTGTATTTTGTATAATCAGTAATGTATTAGAAATCTCTTAACGGTCTATGCGAACTCCAGATATTTTGTAAACATTTGAATTATGGTAATGTAATGTTTTCAAACGTCTCATATAGAGGTCGTTTGCCTTAATCTTTGTGTAATGATATTTGATTTGGTCGGCGCCCCCGTGACACCTCATGTTTCCCCTGCCACGTGTTTTGGGGGTGCGACAGATTGGTATCAGAGCCTAAGGTTATAGCGAACTAGGATTGCATTAGTGACCTAGACTATGACCGTTAGGGTAGTATTCCTCTTTTGGTATGACTGGTTCAGCAATTGCATCATTTGAATTTAATTTAACATAGCTTGATCAACTATGTACAATTAAAGGAGAATCGATGCAAGACCTGAAATGGTTATAGTAAACGAGGGTACGATAGAAAACGTAACCAAGGATAGAACGGGACCAACCTTATACGTGCTTATGTGCTAGGTTATTATATTTCTATATATAACCTCAACTCCTGATATACGAAACTCATTGCCACAGAAAATGGCAACCACTCCCATCGCTACGTCTCCCAACTCTGAGAACGAAGCCCAAACACGACCCGCTACTGAAGGAATAGTTACTATGTCTTCAACACCAAACTCTCCTGAACGACTTTACTACATCACTGGCGAAGCCCGAGTGTTACGTACTCGCCCAAGGAGTACCAGATCATCTCGAGCCAACCCTTACTCAAACTCCACTGCTAATACCACCCGCCGTCCATCATACCCTCGTAGATGGGACTGGCTACCCACAACTCTAAATACTTGGAGGTCTGAGGAAAACATGGAGGTTTCCGATGATCCCATGGACATCTCTTTATACACCCAGGAACCAATACACCACACTGTACCCGTGTTAGCTACTCGACTTCACCGCCATGAGGCAAGACTTGAAAGCCTGGAACGAGAACAATACATAGTGCAAATGTACTGGCTGCGCCAATCACATGACCGCATTGCACAACTGTTTCAAGACCAAGAAAACATGACAAATACTCTAGAAATGATGCACCAACACGTCATTGACGACAGAGGCGCAGTTGACCTTCTTCAAGCAAGGTTAGAAGAATGTGAACAACGTTCACGGGAAGCTGAAGAGTACACCCGAGTACTAGAACAACGATTTACCTTGGCTGAGGATAACGCCCGACAAGCTGGCAGACTTGCAGGAACCGTGGACCGAATTGTCACATTAATGGAACGAATAAACTTGCGTTAGAACTAGTTTGATCTTCGTCTTGTAACCTATCGAGGCGGGATAGGCCCGACTAATCTATCTTATGTTGTCTTTTGTAAACTCTAGTATTAAGTCCGGAAGTAACAATTTCCGGCATGTTTTGTAAACTTCCAAAAAACTTGTAATCGTTAAAACTTGCGCCTCGGTGTGGTTATAAAATTTGCTTCCTTGTTTTATTGAATATCTTGCTGTACATACTTGCTTTATCTTCTTGTGTACACCTACAAAGATTTTAAGATCCTACTCACTGAAATCTTATGTACCTCGTATTCTCTTTATCTCAGAATCATGGCACCAAAACGTCAAATGAGCTCCGCTGACATCGAGCAACTCGTCAATCAGAGGGTCCAAGCAGCTCTAGAAGCTGCCAGAAACAATCCCAATCCGAACCAAGGAAACCCTGGAGGTGCAGGCAACCACCCACCTGTGCCAAAGCCCTGCACCCACAAAGATTTCATGAATTGTAAACCTCTCCATTTCAAAGGAACCGAAGGAGCCGTCGGTCTCATGCGATGGATTGAGAAAATGGAGTCTGTTTTTCGAATAAGTAACTGCCAAGAAGAGAACAAGGTCAAATTCTCTACCTACACTCTAGCTGAGGGTGCACTCACCTTCTGGAACTCATACGCCCAAACTCATGGTATTGATACTGCCTATCAAATGTCTTGGGATGAACTCAAAAACTTGTTGAGGGAAGAATACTGTCCCCGCGAGCAACTCCAACAGCTCGAACATGAATTCTGGAACCTCACAGTTCAAGGAAATGATATTACCGGCTACACAACCAGATTTCACCAGCTTGCTCTTCTTTGTCCATCTATGGTGGACCCTGAATCCAAACGTGTCGAAAGATACATTTGGGGACTACCTGACTCCATCCAAGGCAATGTCATCTCTTCCAAACCCGAGACCATCCAGAGTGCCGTCCGCATGGCACACGAGCTTATGGCTCAAATTGTCCGCCGTGGGGCACCCACAGTGAAAACCACAGGGGACAACAAAAGAAAATGGTCTGGGAACAACAGCAACCAACAACAGCAAACCAACAAAAAGGCCGAGACTGTAAAGGCCTACACTTCTGGTTCAGGATCTGGGGATAAGAAAGCATACGTAGGAAAGAAACCTTACTGTTCCTCTTGCAATCGACACCACGATGGTCCGTGTGGTAACCAATGCGGTAACTGCAAACGCTACGGACATCTGACCAAAGATTGCCGAACTCCACCCACAAATGCCAACCCAAACAACCAACCCAACGCACCGAAGGCATGTTTCGAGTGTGGTAACACTGGGCATTTCAGAAGCACATGCCCAAAACGCAACAACAACACCAACAGGAACAACAATAAAAACAACAACCCTCGCGGTCGAGCTTTTGTACTCAATGCTGGAGAGGCCCGTCAAAATCCCAACGTTGTTACGGGTATGTTTCTCCTCAACGATTTAACTGTTTCAGTTTTATTCGATACTGGTGCTGATAAAAGTTTCATATCTGATGAGTTTTGTCCATTACTCAACATTACTCCCACTGCCTTAGATGCTGAGTTCACAGTAGAATTAGCAAATGGCAAACTGATCGAGGCCGATAGTGTGATACCTAATTGCACTTTAAACCTCGCCAATGAATTGTTTCCCATAAACCTTATCCCTGTTGAAATTGGGAGCTTCGATGTCATCGTAGGCATGGACTGGTTGTCCAAACATCATGCTGAAATTGTTTGTTTCGATAAAATCGTGCGAATACCTCTCGCTACCGGTAGAACCTTGGTCATACAGGGGGAGACTGGTAGGCGAAACTTGAACATCATCTCTTGTATGAAAACCCAAAAGTACCTGAGGAAAGGGTACCCGGCAATCCTTGCTCATGTAACCGAAAAGAAGTCGGCTGAAAAGCGACTTGAAGATGTACCCATTGTACGAGACTTTCCTGAAGTCTTTCCCGAAGACTTGCCAGGCCTTCCCCCGTCGAGACAAGTCGAGTTCCAAATCGACCTTGTGCCCGGTGCTGCACCCGTGGCACGAGCCCCATACAGATTAGCCCCATCCGAGTTGCAGGAGTTATCCACTCAATTACAGGAACTCCTGGACAAGGGATTCATTCGACCAAGTTCCTCACCTTGGGGAGCTCCGGTCCTATTCGTTAAAAAGAAGGACGGATCCTTCAGAATGTGTATCGATTACCATGAACTAAACAAACTTACCATCAAAAACCGATACCCACTTCCTAGAATCGATGACTTATTTGACCAACTTCAGGGTTCAAGCTTTTATTCAAAGATCGACCTTCGGTCTGGTTATCACCAACTTCGCGTTCGAGACGCCGACATCCCGAAAACCGCTTTCCGAACCCGCTACGGGCATTACGAATTCCAAGTGATGCCTTTTAGTTTAACCAACGCACCGGCTGTATTCATGGATCTTATGAATCGGGTGTGCAAACCATACCTGGATAAGTTTGTCATCGTCTTCATTGACGACATTCTAATCTACTCTCGCAACGAAACAGAACATGGCCAACACCTGAAAACTATCTTGGAATTACTCAAACACGAGGAGCTATACGCCAAGTACTCCAAGTGTGAGTTCTGGATGCGAACAGTACAATTCCTAGGGCATGTCGTTGACAGCCAAGGGATACGTGTTGATCCAGCAAAAATCGAGGCCATCAAGTGCTGGAAAGCACCAACTACACCAACCGAGGTCCGACAATTTTTAGGTCTCGCTGGGTATTACCGGCGATTCATCGAGAATTTTTCCCGAATTGCTCAACCGTTAACCTCCTTGACTCAGAAAGACAAGAAATTCGACTGGACCGACAAACAGGAGTCGGCTTTTCAACTCCTTAAACAAAAACTCTGCAGTGCACCAATCCTATCCTTACCCGAAGGCACCGATGATTTCGTAGTTTACTGCGACGCCTCACATCAAGGACTAGGTTGTGTGTTAATGCAACGTGATAAGGTCATCGCTTACGCCTCCCGGCAACTGAAAATCCACGAAAAGAACTACACCACTCATGACCTCGAACTAGGAGCCGTTGTTTTTGCGCTCAAAATTTGGAGACACTACCTATATGGTACCAAGTGTACTATCTTCATTGACCACAAAAGCCTTCAACATATCTTTGATCAGAAGGACCTAAACATGAGACAACGTCGTTGGGTCGAGTTACTTAGTGACTACGACTGTGAAATTCGATACCACCCGGGTAAGGCTAACGTTGTTGCCGATGCCCTAAGCCGAAAAGAACGAGTGAAACCCCTTCGAGTTCGAGCACTTGGTTTAACCATCCACAACGATTTCATTTCTCAAATCCATTCCGCTCAACTTGAAGCACTCAACGAGAAAAACATCAAAAACGAAGCCTTGCGCGGCATGGAAAAACAATTCGAAACCAAATCCGATGGAACCAGACACTTCTCTAACCGAATCTGGTTACCTAACTTTGGGAACCTACGAGATTTGGTCATGGATGAAGCTCACAAATCCCGATACTCTATACATCCTGGTTCAGACAAGATGTATCATGACATCAAACAACGGTATTGGTGGCCCAACATGAAAGCTGACATAGCCACGTATGTTAGTAAATGTCTAACATGTGCCAAGGTTAAGGCCGAATACCAGAAACCTTCTGGGTTACTTCAACAACCCGAGATACCTCAATGGAAATGGGAAAACATAACCATGGACTTCATCAACAAGCTACCAAAAACACCGAGCGGTTGCGATACCATTTGGGTGATCGTAGATCGTCTCACGAAATCCGCCCATTTCCTAGCCATCAAAGAAAACGACAAGATGGAGCGATTGGCTCGCATCTACATCAAAGAGGTTGTGACACGACACGGCATACCCATTTCAATCATCTCCGATCGAGATAGCCGATTCACCTCTCGATTCTGGCAAACACTTCAACGAGCCCTTGGTACTCGCCTTGATTTGAGTACTGCTTATCATCCGCAAACCGATGGTCAGAGTGAATGGACCATTCAAACTCTTGAAGATATGCTTCGAGCATGTGTAATCGACTTCGGAAATACATGGGAAAACCACCTACCTTTGTGTGAGTTTTCCTACAACAACAGTTACCACACCAGCATTGATGCTGCACCTTTTGAGGCACTTTATGGGAGAAAGTGCCGATCACCCATTTGTTGGACCGAAATCGGCGATAGCCAACTCACTGGTCCTGAAATCATCCATGAAATGACCGAGAAAATCGTGACCATTCAAAACCGGCTGAAAGCCGCACGTGACCGTCAGAAGAGTTACGCTGACGTGAGACGCAAACCCCTCGAATTTCAGGTCGGGGACAAAGTACTTTTAAAAGTGTCACCTTGGAAAGGTGTCATTCGTTTTGGTAAACGCGGCAAACTAAACCCTAGATACATCGGACCTTTTGAAATTCTTGTAAGGATTGGTCCGGTGGCATATCGACTGCAGCTACCCCCTCAACTCAGTAGCGTGCACAACACATTCCACATTTCTAACCTGAAGAAATGTCTGTCTAATGAGACACTTGTTATCCCTCTCGACGAAATCCATATCGATGATAGACTCCATTTCGTCGAGGAACCGATAGAAATCATGGACCGTGAGGTCAAACGCTTGAAACAGAGTCGTATTCCCATCGTTAAAGTCCGGTGGAATTCTAGGCGCGGTCCTGAATTCACTTGGGAACGGGAAGACCAAATGCGACTGAAATACCCACATCTATTCTTAGATGCCCCTCAGACCACGACAACAAGCTAATTTCGGGACGAAATTCTCCTAACAGGGGGAGAATGTGACTCCCGACCAATTAGGGCTAGTGTTAGTTCCTAATCATTGTGCTAATACATGTAATTAGGGTGAATTATGTGTATCATTATGTGTATTAATATATGTTATTATATTTGCACACATTTGCGATTTGTTTAAATCGTACATTTTATTATCGGATGGAGTCCGACACAGTTTAAATACGACGTTGGTGAAAACATTTCTATAAATAACTTTAATCTATTTTTAGAAGTTATTTATCATTATCTATTATTTGGTTAAAATAATACTCGAAAAACTTAGGCGCTTTGGTTAAAACGTCTCAAATGCAAAGAAAACGCGAGAATTTAATTCAGCGACCAAATAAACGTCAATAATTATTTTGGCAACATAAATTAAGTATTTTAAATAATACTTCAATGGAAATTTATCCAAATTATATTGTTAGTTTAAACGACTCAAAATAACGTTACGCGATTTAACGTTTTAAAACAAATAACGATTTAACGACCACAGTACGCGAATACAGTCTAAAAATTTAATTAAATCACAAGATCAGGTGGGGGGCCCATGTGGGGGCCGGCCACCCCTCCCCTAACCCAATAATGTCTCATGCAAAGGCATATGATCATTTCATTTCTCATTTCCCTCAAAAACCACTTTCACACACTTCACCAAAATCTCTCTACACTTCTCCTCCCTTATTCCCTCCCCTCCCAACGATTTTTCATCATCATCCACACCAAAAATCAGTTCCAAATTCATCCAATAACATCTTCATTACACCATTATTATCAAGAACAAGAAGAAGAACTAAAGAGCTCAAGTCATCACCATTTTCACCTCCTCTTTGGTTCCTCATCATCTCCATTGTAAGAAACCCCTTTTTCACTTGATAGAATTACTTTCATTTTACTGATTTAGATGCTATTTAGTTCATCCATCGTGATTATGTCCAAAACCATTGATAAAAATCGTTTTTAAAGCTCATAAGTTAACATGCACAAATCTGCCTAAAAATCGACAGTTTAGTAGAATATTCGTATAAAATCAAATACTGAGAGTTAGAAGATGCATTTTTTTTTAAAATTTGCGTATTGAAAAGTTCTACGACTTTTGTGTTTTACACTTTCTCCAGAAACGCTCTCATTTTTCTCTACGAGCCGATTTATAAGCCTGACCAGGAAGTTCTTCGATAAAATGTGTTCGGTTGTTACGCGGCTTTATTTAACTATGTTAATGGACTTGTTAGAAGCTGAAAATTTGATATATTAGTCAAGACACTTAGTAAATCAGTTGGTAAAAATTTGGAAGTTTGATTTGGACTATAGATAGGTGAAATCAGTTGGCGTAATGACCCGACATAAACCGAAAACATTAAATCTTGAAGATTAAGGTGTAAACTTGAAACCGACATCTCGAAACGACTACAATATGAAATAATAACTTTTATAACCTTTATTTACTGGAATATGACTTGAGTAAAAGGTTCGGGTCAAACCGTCATAGTTGACCACGTTTTTGACTTAGCAAAATCCAAACAGACATAAGTGTCGCATGAAACAGAATCTTTAAAAACTAGTTTTCTCACTAAGTGTTAAACTTCAAGTAACGTTAATACTTAAACAATGCAACGTTATAACTCATGAAACATACTATACATATGAAAGTATAACATTATTCTAATAATAATGTCTTAACGAATTATTATTACAAACTTTCACCAACGGGTCGTACACGTTTTTTATAAACAACATGAACAACTTATTTGGACATACTAGTTGGATGAACTAGCCTTAGGTGGACATTAACCCTCCACCTACATTGTGATTTAAGTGGACATTAACCCTCCACTTACATAGATGATCTTTCCAGACATCTACTCATACAACCTTATACGTTTAGGACGTTAGAAGGTTGCACTTTGGACCACACATTGCTTGCTAATTGATATTGCTTGCTTACATTTGCTAGAACTCGGGTGAGTTTCATAGCCCCTCTTTTTACAGTTTTATAACTATTTTGGGGGAGAATACATACTACAACTGTTTTATACAATTGCTTTGCAACTGCTTTGTATACATTTGAATTACACAACTGCTTTTATGAACACAAGTACCATAAACAACGCTATACGGATTGCATGAGTTACACACTAATCCACAAAGGCCCTACACATCATAGTTTGTTAGTTTTGCTAAAGCGTGAATATTAGTAAATAGATCTATTTGGGACTGACAATCCCCGTCCGGGTTAGTCGCGCTAACCAGTCAAACGGACGTATTAATATTTGTTCATAACGAGTGTACCGGATTAGACACTTGCATTGGGGCACCCACGATCGTGTACTCGAAAGAGGCACGGCACACATTGTTAAGCTTCGGACTATGAGCTCATGGCAAATGGTATACATCTTTTTGCATTCGTGCAACTACATATTTACTTATCGTTTGTTAACGATACATTTACTCGACACATTTACTTATCGTTTGTTAACGATACACTTACTTATCATTGTTGAATGATACAACGATTAAAAATCTTGTGTTTCATAACTCGTGTTTTATAACAATTGGTTTTATACCAACATTTAAACAACTCTATGAACTCACCAACTTTATGTTGACCCTTTTAGTATGTATTTCTCAGGTAACCCGCCGCAGTAGGAAGCTTATGGAAAGCTTAGCTCGAGTCGCATTGTTTTCAAACATCAAGAGATTAGATTGCATTTATCTGTATTTTGTATAATCAGTAATGTATTAGAAATCTCTTAACGGTCTATGCGAACTCCAGATATTTTGTAAACATTTGAATTATGGTAATGTAATGTTTTCAAACGTCTCATATAGAGGTCGTTTGCCTTAATCTTTGTGTAATGATATTTGATTTGGTCGGCGCCCCCGTGACACCTCATGTTTCCGCTGCCACGTGTTTTGGGGGTGCGACAAAAAGAGAGAGAAAAGAAGGTGGAGGTGGATGATGAATGAGAAAAAAGAGGGGAAGGGGTGGGGTGTAGGTGAAAGCCTCACCTCACTCAGTCCCCGTTCCGTGCTCCGTGTGTTGTTCGTTTTCTTTGTTATTTTAGGTTAAATTATTTATGTTTACGCGTTAATTATTCATTTTAAAATACGAGTTTTATTAAATAATTTACTTAAATTATTTTGCCAGATCTTTTAAATAAATTTGTTTATTTTTGTTTTTAAATTGCGCGTTAACTATTTTAAATCGTATAGTCGTTTATTTGTACGATCCGGTCAATTTTCAAAGTATTATTAAAGTACTATTTCGAATACCATAGTGTTTTTAAGTAATGTTTCATGTTCAAATTTAAAATGTTTCACCAACGTCCAAGTGTAATGAATCGGGTCCGGTTAATTTGTACGATTTATCCAAATCGCGTAAGTACACGTATATATATAAATCACCTTATATACACAAATAGAGTCTGTAATTAGTCCCATTACATACTAATTACAACTAGTTACAAGTAATCAGGCATAATTAATTATCTTAATTAGGCAGGTGTTACAAGTGATGTGATGATGGGTATGGTGGTGGTGAATGGAGTCATGGTGAATGTATGGAGTGGTGATGTAGTGAAGTCTGGTGGTAGTGGGCCGCAGACCCAAGTCGGTGGAGCTGGTGTAGGAAATCCAAACTCCCGAGCCAGGTTTGTGTCCATAGTGTGTCTCTACTGTAGCATATGCAACATACCATAAAAGAGCTCAGATGAAGGTGGATCTCCCTGATATCGTGTAAAATGTCACGTTTTTACTACCGATATCCCTCTCATTCTGGAGCAATACTTGGCATTTGGACTCAAACAATGTACAAATCAGTGATAATATATTAAGAAGACCAAAACGAAGGTTGCACGATAAAAATCAAGCAAAACGGCCGAGAAACGAAGATTCCACACACATTTGAAGATTCAAGGCATCAAAACGAGATTTCAAGACTAAAATGCCCTCCATCAACATCCATTATTTCCAAGATGTTCGTTTTCAAAATACGAACCCAACAAAAGAAGAATCAACCAAAACGGGTAAAAAATGAAGATTTCGCGCCCGCCGGAAGATCCAAATGATCCGTACGCAATATCTGGAGCTAGGGACCTCATCTCAGGGCCTATTTTATGTCAAAATCTTCGTTTTTGAATTACGAATCCAACAAAAAAAAATAGATGCAAACGGACGCATAACGAAGAAAACACGTACGAATCGAGAAACGAAGCAAAAGACGGCGAAACGGGGCGGGGGTGGGCCAGCTGCCGCCGGCCACCCTACCACCGCCGCCGGCCACCCCGCACCTGCCTCGGTTTCTGTTTTTGGCAACTTTTGGTACCTGGTGCGCCTACTTTTCGTGTTGTACGGTACCCGGTGCGCCTACTTTTCGCGTTGTACGGTACCCGGTGCACCCTTTTGGCTACCTTTTACTAACATGCACCTCTTGATGCTAATGTGAGCCAAAGCTCACCTATAAATAGAGGGCTTTGGGTTCATTTGGAAGACACACCTAGACACACTTAGATACTACACATTTTTACACATCTCTACATACTTTTTACATTTTTCTTTATTGTAATACTTTGTTAGTTAATTAGACTAGCTAATTAACTAATCAAGGAAGATTTGTACGGAGGTGCTCCGGGACGCATTTGTAGCTACGAGTTATTGTATTTCGTTATAAGGTTTTAATCTATCTTTCATATTTAATTATGTTCACACTTTCTTTAATAAATTTAAATATGTATGCTAGAATTGCCATGATTAGTTAAATAACTCAATTGTCTGCTATGATAGTCGTTTACGAAAGATTTAAATATGTGATAATGTCGTATGTTATAAGATTGCGAGTGCTTTATATCATGAATAGATGTAGGAATTGAATCTTTATTGCTTATCTGCCTAACTCATGTTGTGAATAAAACCTTATCCAAAAATGAACGTAGCTAACTCATAGGGTATAGGTCACTTAGTTATACTATGTTTGATTGAATCATTGAACTCGGCATGGCCGGTGTTCTCTAGACCAAATTAGGATCCAAGAGACACGGAATATGGGAATAGAGGTAGATTAAGATTTAATTCAGACAGACGATATTTTTGAGACAACTTTCGGAATATCCTCGATTTAATTAATACACTTGTATGCTTAGGTTCAACTATTGTCTTGATTGTCTTATTGCATGTTCTTGTTTGATTGTTGCCTTAGGATTATCGTACTAGTGAAATACACCTAGCCTTAATCATTGTGAAATAACATGACGGCCCCTATTCGATTGTTCTTCGATATAGTACTGGAAATGCTTATGGCAAAGTACAAATGTATGGAAGTCGAGAACGACTGAAGGTAGTTGTGTTATGAATCAATTAACAAATGTATTACTTAAGTTTCTATTTGTAATATAAATCACCCATGTCTTGTTGCATACTCGAGTAATGTTGATAATTCATACGAATAAGTGATGACATCTTATCTGACCGCTTAGACCAGTTCTTCCAACTTATTCCGACGAGGGTAAAACCCATTTACAAGATTGTTTATTCAACAAACTGTGCCATGATTTTGACATCTATGACGACCGAGATTGGGGGAATAGGATTCGAGATTAACTGTCAGATGATATGGACATGCATTTGAGAGAACTTTCGGTGTATGTTTTTAATATATTCTGCAACCCACGTGACATTCTATTTGCCTGATTGTGGACACCTCCGCGTTAGCCCGATAGTAGGATTGTAGCAATAACTCACATTAAATTATGACTTATTTTCATTAGAACTCTTCACGCTTTAATATCACCTGAACCACTTCATAGTAGACAATCGCTTTAACTGCTGAACGCCCGAAGTAACCTCCATCTCCATTTCTGATTCAATTTAGTTTAACCTTAGAATAGAAAATCCAAAACCTAAACCAACCCTTTTCGCCTTAGCTAAATTCTTAAAAGTCTCTAAATTCCCCTAGTTTCAATTCGTCGTGCTTTGAAGAACGATCTTAGGTCATACTTATCCTTTGCTAGCCCTTAGATTTGCAATAGTAGTAACCCTAGGCCCCAGCCTTATAAATTTAAAACCCACTGTTGCGCTCGCATCATCAATTGAGAAAAACAACGACACGGTGTGAGCACAACAAGTTTTTGGCGCCGCTGCCGGGGAGCGTCGGCGACCGATTTTAGGAAGTTTAGTGACTCTAGTATTTAGCGATCCATTTGAAAGATTAACATCAATCAAAAGTTACACTTTTTTCCCTTAGGATTAGATTAGTTTTTCATTAACCAACCATGTCAACCCCTTATTTTAATTTAACCAACCATACGCCAAGTGGATCATTAACCCAACTTTTGGTCATTCCTTCACCAACAACCCACTTACATTCCTCAAAACAACTTTTATCTGATTTTATACTAGAACAAAATGTTATAAACAATAGGATAGCCGGATTTCAAGACAACATTGATGCCATGATAAAAATTTCCGACAAATTAATTTCTAACATGGAGTCTATTTTGGAAAACTTGAATTTTATTGAGGAAAGTACGTCGGCAACTACCATTCAACCAAATGATGTGTTAATTGTCACGAGGGGAGGAAAAATAACCAAAGTTGATCCACCACCACCAGATAACACCCCCGAAAACACTTCTTCGCCTACACCTACACCGAGTGAACATGTGTCCATTGACATCCCTGTCACAACACCTGACCCATCACCGACCAAAACTCCGGATAATGTACCTCGCACGAGAATACCTTATCCCGGTAGACTTAAAAAGGAAAAGCAAGAAGCCCAATTCGGTAAATATCTGGAAATGTTTAAAAGCTTGCACTTGAATGTTAGATTATTAGATGCTTTAGTAGAAATGCCCACATGTGCCAAATTCTTTAAAGAACTACTTTCAAACAAAGAAAAACTAAGGCAAATAGTTAGTTTACCCTTAGATGCTGAATGCTCTTTAATTGTACAACATGGTCTTCCACCTAAGTTAGGAGACACTGGACGTTTTACAATACCTTGTTTTCTCCAAGATATCCAAATTAGTAATGCCTTAGCTGACCTAGGTGCTAGTGTTAATCTTATGCCTTATTCCCTCTATAAGAAATTAGGATTAGGTAACCTACTGCCTACTCGTATGACCGTCCAATTAGCAGACAGATCAGTTAAACTCCCTCGAGGAATTGCTGAAGATGTCATGGTCAAGGTTGATAAGTTCGTCTTTCCAGTGGACTTCATGATCATGGATATAGAGGAAGACATCCACATCCCACTCATCCTTGGTAGACCTTTCTTAAATACTGCCAAGGCCGTAATCGACGTAAACGAAAAATCTTTAAAACTAAGAGTCGGGAAAGAGGAGGTCACCTTTAATGTCGATCGATTAATGAAGCAACCTCTGGAAGAGGATCTTGGTTTGTGCGATACTATTCAGGACATTTTTGATGAACATCTCCATGAAGTGTTGGCACTATCCAGCCAGAACCCGATACCTGCCACGGTAGTCACCGTTCGAAGATTATATAACGAGGATCCTGGGCTGCAGTCCGCAATCACTTCGCCAGCAAAGTCTGAAGAACTACTATTTCCCTTGTTTGAAAAGAAGCCATCTTGCACCAATGGCAAAACGATAGCCGTCCCATTGGGATGCGGTACACCGATACCTTGGCTAAAAAGAGATACATCCACACTCAATAACCCGAATCCAGCTCCTTCAGTTAAAGAAATCCTGGATTCATTCAAAGGGATGGGTATTGAGCCACCACCGTTAGAACACCAATTAATCAGCAAACCCGAACCACTATCACTTCCAAACCCTGAATTAACCATAAACCAATCCTCGACCGCTCAATTTCAAGAATTCCAATTCACCGACGACGGAGAAATTATTCTCACCCGAAATGACGAGGTGTTCTCATCATCGGTCAACAAATACGAACTAAAGACGAACGAATTTTCAAACCAAACCGAATGGGTCGAAATAGCATCAATCTCTAAATCCGAACCTGAGATAGACGAGGCACCCTTCCAAGCTGAATATGAGAAGCTGAATAGAGACGAGATAGCTAGAATGAAGCCGTCTATTGAGGAACCACCAAACTTGGAATTAAAGGAATTACCACCTCACCTTGAATACGCTTACCTCCAAGGAACCTCCCAACTCCCGGTGATAATCTCAAAAGAGTTAAAACCAAAAGAGAAAGCTCAGCTAGTTGATGCGCTGAAATCACACAAGAAGGCAATCGCATGGAAAATTTCTGATATACAAGGAATTAGTCCTAACTATTGCACACATAAGATCCTAGTGGAGAACGATTTCAAACCATCCGTTCAAAGGTAGAGATGAGTAAATCCTAAGATTCAAGAGGTAGTAAAACAAGAGGTTATCAAACTCTTGGATGCTGGACTAATATACCCAATATCTGACTCACCTTGGGTTAGCCCTGTTCAAGTCGTCCCAAAGAAAGGAGGAATGACGGTCATTACAAACGAAGAAAATGAGCTCATACCAACTCGGACCGTCACCGGTTGGAGGGTTTGCATCGATTACCGGAAGTTAAATGAAGCAACTCGCAAGGATCACTTTCGACTTCCATTTATTGACCAAATGCTCGAGAGGCTGTCAGGAAACAAATTCTACTATTTCCTTCATGGATTCTCCGGTTATTTACAAATTCCGCTCGATCCAAAAGACCAGGAGAAGACGATGTTTACATGCCCTTATGGAACATTCGCATATCGACGAATGTCGTTTGGATTATGCAACGTGCCTGCAACGTTTCAGAGATGCATGGTTGCAATCTTCCACGACATGATTGAACAATGCATGGAAGTCTTTATGGATGACTTCTCGGTCTTCGGAGACTCTTTCGCATCATGTTTATCCAACCTCGATAGGATGCTCGCCAAGTGTGAAGAATCGAATCTCGTCTTGAATTGGGAAAAATGCCACTTTATGGTAAAAGAAGGAATAGTCTTAGGACACAGAATATCAAAGTCAGGAATCGAAGTAAACAAAGCCAAAGTCGAAACCATTACGAAACTTCCACCACCCACCAACGTTAAAGCCATTCGAAGTTTTCTAGGTCACGCTGGGTTCTACCGTCGTTTTATCAAGGACTTTTCCAAGATCTCTCGACCTATCACCCACCTGTTAGGAAAAGACATCCAATGACGAAAGCTGCATGAAAGCCTTTGACTACTTAAAGAAAGAACTAACCAACGCACCAATCATGGTCGCTCCGGACTGGAGCCTTCCATTTGAAATCATGTGCGACGCAAGCGACTTCGCTGTAGGGGCAGTTCTCGGGCAACGGAAGGATAATCATTTTCGGGCAATCTACTACGCTAGCAAAACTCTCACAGATGCTCAAGAGAATTATACAACCACCGAAAAGGAGCTGCTGGCTGTAGTATTCGCCTTTGATAAATTTCGATCCTACCTGATATTGTCAAAGACAATAGTGTACACGGATCACTCAGCTCTGAAATACCTCTTTAAGAAGCAAGACGCAAAACCAAGACTGTTACGATGGATTCTACTCCTACAAGAATTTGACATTGAGATAAAAGATAAAAAGGGAGCAGAAAATGTCACCGCAGACCATCTGAGTCGACTCGAAAATCCATCAATGGAACAACTTGCAGAAGGGGACATCAAAGATCGATTTCCAGAAGAGCAGTTAATGAGTTTAGGAGAGCAATTGCAAGGATCACAATTTACGGACAATCCTTGGTTTGCAGACATAGCCAATTTCGTAGTTGGAGGAATCACAATGAAAGGAATGCCATCATCACGAAGACAAAAGTTCTTCCGCGATGTCAAGCACTACTTCTGGGATGATCCATAGTTGTTTAAGGTCTGTCCCGACCAGATTATAAGAAGATGTGTCGATGGAAAGAAAGCCGAACACATCCTCCATCAAAGCCATCACGGACCCATTGGAGGACATCACGCAGCCAACTTGACAGCAAAGAAAGTATACGACTCAGGAATCTATTGGCCAACTATTTTCAAAGACGCACAAGACTTGGTGAAACACTGTGATATTTGCCAAAGGTTTGGAAATATCACAACGCGTAACGAAATGCCGTTAACGAATATCCAAGCATGTGAAATATTCGATATATGGGGATTAGACTTCATGGAACCTTTTCCGAAATCCTACGGAAAGGAATACATTCTAGTAGTTGTCGACTACGTATCCAGATGGGCCGAAGCTCAAGCCTTCCCAACAAATGACTCGAGAGTCGTAACAAAGTTCTTAAAATAGCTATTCTGTCAGTTTGGAACTCCTCGAGCGATCATCAGTGACCGCGGCACACACTTTTGCAATACTCAGTTCATGAAGATATTGCAACAATATGGTGTTACCCATAAGACATCTACGGCCTACCACCCGCAGACAAATGGGCAAGCAGGAATAACAAACCGAGCGCTAAAAAGAATTTTAGAACGAACAATTGGTCAACACAAGGAAAACTGGGCAGACAAGCTAGATGATGCATTATGGGCATTCCGGACAGCCTACAAAACACCATTAGGAACAACCCCCTATAGGCTCGTATATGGAAAAGCATGTCATCTTCCGATCGAACTCGAATACAAAGCTTACTGGGCACTAAAGAATTGCAGCTTAGATCCCACAGTAACGGGAGCGCACCGGAAAATGCAACTAAATGAGTTAGAAGAACTAAGAGATCAAGCATACGAGAGCTCCTACAAGTTCAAGGAAAAAACTAAGTTGCTCCACGATGCAAAACTAAGCCCCACACGCTTCAATCCAGGTGATAAAGTTCTACTCTTTAACTCTCGATTTAAGAAATTTTCTGGTAAATTCAAAATGAGGTGGAGCGGCCCATTTACAATCTCTAAGGTTTTTCCTTATGGCGCCATTGAACTCGAGGCTCCAGACGGAAATTTCAAGGTAAACGGTCATCGTTTAAAACATTACGTACAAGACTTTCCTCCATCCGAGGAAGTGTACGGTTGCAAAGCACCCTAACGAACACTTACAAGTAGAAGAGTCAAGCTACGAGACTCGATAAACAAAGCGCTCTTGGGAGGCACTGTAACACCCCCAACTTTACTGTTGAGCGGAAGCACGATTTGGGTGTTACTAATCAATATACAAAGCACATAAGATATAATGAATGACCACTATATGCGTCGTTTTACATTGTATTGATAAAACAAAAGTTTACATCAAAATATTGTTTAACATTAGCTCGGTTTGAAGTTGAGAGATTTAAGTACATAATTAATCTATACAAAATATAATAATGCAGCTAAATCTCTGATTGTGTGACTGCTGACTCGAGCTAATGATTCCTGCTTGGGCAGTCCAACCTACTGCTGTGTACCTGTGATACATGCTAAAATGGGTCAGCGAAACTCTGGTGAGCTCACAGGTTGTATGTCAACACATATTTGTATGAACCGCAAGATTTATAATTGAATTTAAAATACAATTAAGCAAAATAAAAGTTATACAGCCATGAGCACATAATCTGAGCTTAACTTGAGTTGTCAGGTCCAATTAAGGAAACCTAACTTGAATGCCTCCTACGAGTGCTAATCTACACTCGTCTTCCCAAATGCTAATACATCCGTTTGACCGGTTAGTGCGTGCTAACCCGGATGAGGATTGTCAATCCTATATGATATCATATACTAACATTCACGCTACTACGTATTACCAGACTATGCTATGGAGGGCTTTAAATTGATTAGCTTGAAACTCATGTAGTATTTGATTTGATTGGTACTTGCGTTCAACTTGTAAAACATAACGAGCAATAATATCACACCCCTGATTGAAAAGCAGTAAAATAGGGGCCATGAGACTCACCTGAGGCTTGAGTGTTTATCTAAATAAACTTGAATTGATTAGCCTTGAATTGATGTCCGAAGACTTGCAACCTGAAGGTGTCCATGACACGCGATGGTTATTAATTGATTAGGTATCTCGAAAGACTACCTTTGTAGTTGTTTGTCCAAATTACCCCGATTTGGTTGATTGAATTGAGTATTTGAAAACGTGTACGGCCCGTCGGTGATTAGTTGTAATAATAACCTTGATGTTATCATATTGATTTCGAAGTGTTATAATTGAAAAGTAGATTCCATTACGTTTGAAAAGATGATGATGATGTTGTTGGTGATATGGGGGCCGGCCCACTTGGGCCCCACCCAAGTGTGGTTGGTTCCCATTTTCGTCCCCTGCGTTCGCGCTCCGTGCGGTGTTCGTTTTCCCGATCGTTTAAATGTTAAATAATTATTTTACACATTTAAATATGCGTTTTAACATACGAATATTTACTCAATATTTTTGTTGAAGTATTCTACCAAATACTTAATAATTATGTTATAAAATGTAACTTGTTTCGTTTGTTTGCGCGTTTAACGTTTTAATTGTGTAAACGTTGTTGTACGATATGAATCAAAACCAAAATATTATATAAAATAATATTTTGGATATAATAGAATTATTAAATAATGTTACATTATTTAATTAAATTATTCACCAACGTCCGTATTTAATTGAATCGAAATCCATTCGATTTGAAACTTGTACGATTTAATCAAATCGTATACTTGTATATATTCAACAATGTTGGGTCAAAACTGTTTCAGGTCTGAATTGAAGTTGTTGATGAAGACAGAGTATAAGTGATTAAAACTGTTTGTTTTGAAGGTTAAAACTGTCTTTACGAAGTTACAACTGATAGAAGAAAACCGACGAGAAGACTAGTGTTACAACTGATTGAAGATAGATTACAACTGATAGTTATGTGTCTGTAAGTAGTTAAAACTGCTTATGTATTTGTAACTGTTAGTTATATATGAAACAGTTAACACTGATTATATATTTGTACTTAGTCTTATATTACAATTGAAGCAGTTACCACTGAATGTGTAACAGTTACAACTGTTTACTTCAGAATGGTAGTTTCAACTGTTTATGATTTTGTGATAAGTTTGAGTCGGTTATGGAAGTTATTATATTCCATATATGTAGGAGATTGTATAGGACTCTATGTGATATAAATAGAGATCCTTTAGACCTAGATAGGTTAATGTTAATTGCGCAGCTTCAAGGTTTTCTGTAACCCTAATACATCAAGTGTATTCGTCTTATATCATTAATAAGATTGAAGCTTTCGGTATATTATTGAGTTCATCATATTAATTAATATTCATTGATCTTCTTAATATTATTGAGTGTGATTCCGCAACTTCTCAATAATATATTCAAGGCTTATTACGTAAGATTGTTTATTAAGTTAAACAGGGACTAACAAAGTGGTATCAAAGCTTGTGAAGCTTTGAAGATAGGAAGATCTGGGATTATTAGTATTAGTATTTGAGTTTTAGTTCAGATATTAAGTTTTGATTTCAATGGCGACTGAAGGTAATGAAGGAATTCAAGCTACAAAGATTCCAATGCTTAAACCTGATGAGTTTGACCTATGGAAGGTCAGAATCAGGCAATATATGCTTCTCACGGATTATCAGATGTGGGAAGTTGTTGTTAATGGTATTCCAGTAACGCTTGATGGTGATGGAGTAAAGCAACCAAGAGCACCACCAACATCTGAAGCAGAGAGGAAAATTAGATCTACTGAGTACAAGGCACTTAGCACTCTGTTGCTATCCATTCCGAATGAGCATCAGAGCAGATTTGATAATTGTGAAGATCCCAAGGTACTAATGGAGGCGATTGAGAAGAGGTTTGGTGGTAATGATAACACCAAAAAGAATAAAAGATCTCTGTTAAAGCAACAATTTGAAAATTTTAGTCATGTGAAAACTGAAACTCTAACTCAAACCTTTGATAGGTTTACTAAATTAGTTGGAGAATTGGAAAATCACAAGGTTAAGATTGACAAAGAAGATCTTAACAGAAAGTTCTTAAGATCATTAGGTGATGAATGGACAATCTATACTGTTGGATTGAGGCAGAGTTCAGACATTGAAGTTAAGGAACTAGAAGATATATACAATGATCTGAGGAATTTTGAGTCTGAGGTGGAAAGTAAGAAGCAAGCAACTGGATATAGTCATAATGCTGCTTTTATGTCTATGGCTGGAACAAAGATAGAATCAAGTCAAATGGGTTCTACTTATGTTTCAGGGGGAGCAGGATCATCATCAAATAGTTCTAATGATCAGATATTAGAATCTTTCTTTGCAAGTAATGTGAATTCTTCACTTACTAATGAAGATCTGGAACAATTTGATGGTGATGATCTAGAGGAGATGGACATCAAGTGGCAAATTGCATTAATTACTCAGAGAGCAAAAAGGTTCATGCAGAGGACTGGTAGGAATAACTTTGCATACAAGAGGAATGATGCAAATTGGTTTGATAAGAGCAAGATTGAGTGTTTCAACTGTCACAAGATGGGACACTTTGCCAGAGAATGCAGAAACCCTAGGCAAGAGCAGAATAGTAATGGTCAGAGATCTGGAAGCACTGGAACACAGACAAGAAACATTCCAATTCAGGGGGCTTCAGCAAATGCTTTGGTGTCTATGGATGGATATGGATGGGACTGGAGTGATCAAGAAGAGCATGTTGTGAAGAATCAATGTCTCATGGCCATTGCAGAATCTGACAAAAAGTCAGAAGTTCCTTCTGAGGTACAAAATAAATTATGTTCTGCTGTTTGTAAACAAACTGTTAAACACTACAGAGATCATAATATAAAAGTGTGTGAGGAACTAAAACAATGGGAAATCAAAAGTAAACACACCATAGCAGTCATTGAAAATCTGGAAAATCAAATAAAGGCATATGAAGTCAATGCAACACAGTTTAAATATGACATTGAATATGCTAGGTGGGAGAGAGACACTTTTAAAGATAAAGTTGAGTTGTTATCTAAGAAACTTACTGAGGTCACATGTGAAAGAGATAGTATAAGGCTTGATGTAAGTAAATTAGAACATGCTTCAAAGAGTGTAAATAAACTTATTAATTCACAGATTCATGATAAACTTAAGACTGGATTAGGGTACAATAATGTACCTCCACCTTATAATCACACCTACTTTCCTCCTAAAAGTGAAATTGATATAAATTCACTTAAAAGAGGAATGGTAGATGAGGTTAAAAAGGCTGATCCAATTAAAAGTTTATCTGATGATGAACTGTTTGTAGAAGGTGAAGTTAGTGACTGGACTGAAGAAGATGATCAGAGTGATAGGACATCTGATAGTGAGAAGAGTGTGAAATCTGAATCATCTAAGTCTGAATCAACATGTGAGAATGTGAGGAGAGTAATTACTGATCTAGTTTCTAATCTTAAAACTGATAAACTAGAAGAGGGTAAGAAAATGTTTAAGGAAAAGGTTAAACTGGACTTAGAGAAGGTGAGCTTGAATACTAACAAATCTAAACATGGGTTAGGATATGTTAGTAATACAGTTAATTCAGTTACTAAACCTGTTGTTAAATCTGTTGTGAATAACTGTGTTAATTGTACATGTAAAGCAAGTACTTCTTCTTCACAGAATTTTCAAAATCAAAAACCCAGAGGTAATCAAAGAAATTGGAATCAAATGGTTTCACAAAAACTGGGTAATAATGTTACCGTGATTAAAGAAATGTCTTGCTTTATATGTGGAAAAATGGGTCATCTTCAATATGACTGCTATCATAATCCTGAGAATATTCAAAGGATTAGAAAACAGTCATGGACAAAAGCAAATATGAGTAACAAACAAAATTTTCAATCAAAAGTTGATCATACTGCTAGAGTTCAGAAGATAAACTCAAAGGCTACCATGTTAAACACTGTTACAGGTAAATCTACTGCAGCAGTAATAACAAATTTAGCCAAAAGTTTAAAGACTAAAACAGTGGTAACCAAATACAAAAACAGTGTTAACAAAATTAACACTGACTCTTCGTTTGGTAAAACAGTTAAAACTGTTAAGCCAAAGAACTCTGTTAAGTCTAAAATAAGTTGGATTTGGACACCTATTAAGTCTGATAAATTAACAGTTCCAAATACCAACAGTGCTTCACAATCAATAATCTTCAAGAAAGTTGAATATGTGAATGCACATGGGAAACCCAAAGCCAAATTGGTTTGGGTTCCCAAGAGAAATAAATTCTCTTTTTGACTGTTTGTGCAGGGCAAGCTAAAGAGCTTATGGCATATTGATAATGGATGCTCAAGGCACATGACTGGAGACAAAGAAAAGCTGCAGGATTTCAAATCTTTTGATGGTGGATATGTAGCTTTTGGAAGTAATCCAAAAGGAGGAAGGATCACAGGGAAAGGAACAGTTCAGAGTGAAAAGCTAAGTTTTGATAATGTTTATTTTGTGGAACAACTGAGGTATAATTTACTAAGTGTGAGTCAAATCACAGATAAAAAGAACCCAGTTCTTTTTACTGACACTGAATGCCTTATCTTGTCCAAGGAATTCAAAATACCAGAAAACATGATTTTGATGAGAATTCCAAGGCAAGATAATGTATATAAGTGTGACTTAGTAAATATGACACCTCAACCTGATTTAAACTGTCTTATTTCTAGAGCAAGTGTGAATGAATCTGAACTGTGGCATAGGAGGATGTGTCACATGAATTTCAAAACCATTAATAAACTTGTCAAAAACAAGCTTGTTAGAGGTTTGCCTGAAAAGGTCTATTCATGTGATGATCATTGTGTTTCTTGTCAAAAGGGAAAGCAACACAAATCCTCATTTAAGTCCAAATATGTGAACACAAATAGCACACCCTTACACTTATTGCATATGGACTTATTTGGACCAACCAGTATAAGTAGTATGGGGAAAAAGTCTTACTGTCTTGTGATTATTGATGATTATACTAGATTTACATGGGTTTTCTTTCTTAGGACAAAGGATGAGACAGGTGAAATACTTAGATCATTTATAACTAAGATGGAAAATCAATTGGATAAAAGAGTAAAGATCATCAGAAGTGATAATGGAACAGAATTTAAAAATCATGAGATGGATAAATTCTGTGAAGTTAAAGGTATTAAGAGAGAATTTAGTGCACCTAGAACTCCTCAACAAAATGAAGTAGCTGAAAGGAGGAATAGGACACTGATTGAGGCTGCTAGAACCATGCTATCTGATGCAAAGCTACCTATGTCTTTTTGGGCAGAGGCAGTTAGCACAGCTTGCTATGTTCAGAATAGAGTATTAGTTGTTAAGCCTCATAACAAGACACCATATGAACTGTTATTTAAGAGAAAGCCTTTGGTTAGTTTCTTAAAATCTTTTGGGTGTCCTTGTACAATCTTAAATACCAAAGATCACTTAGGTAAGTTTCAGAGTAAGGCTGATGAGGGGATATTTGTTGGTTATTCTATTCAAAGTAAATCTTATAGGATATTCAATCAAAGGACCAGAATCATAGAAGAATCAATGCACATCACTTTTAATGAAAACACTGTTAATCCTGAGGGAAAAGGTCCTGAATCACTGTTTGATATTGATGCACTTAATACTGCTTTTAGATATACAAATGTGGATACTAGTGCAGGTACAAGTGCAGGTACAAATACAGGAACATGTGATGGAGAAGGTAGGTCAGACTCAGGAATATCAGCTGGAATGAAGAAGGATTCATTGGAATATATATTATTTCCAATTTGGTCTCCTGATCCCCCAGAAGTGTTTGATACTGATCAACCAAAGACATCACAGGATGTGGAAACAGGAAAATCAGATGAAACATCATTTTCTCATGTTGATGATTCTGATAGACCTGTTATTGAAGACAGTACAGAAGACAGTGATATGAGTTCAGTACAGAAGTATACAAAGGCAAGTGTGAATGTTGATCAGACACCAACAAAGCATCTTGACAAGGAGCAGGAACAATTGAATTATCTACATTTGATGAGCTCTACTCCTGTGTCAAAGAGAATTGCAAGAGAAGTGTCAAGTAGTGAGTCTGGACAAGAAGGGAATTTTACCAACTTGGAGGAGAGGATTCCAGAAACAGCAGCATCTAAATACATTACTCATAAAGATCATCCACTTGAGAATGTAATAGGAGATATTGAATCTGCTGTTAAAACAAGAAATCAAAGTCAGGTGTTTGAAGCTTCAGCAAATGAGAAAGAAGTAAATCTTGATACAGAAGCTGTTAATACTTCTTTGTTTGCTTGTTTTCTGTCTCAAACAGAACCAAAGAAGGTTACTGAAGCTTTGAGAGATCCTAGTTGGATTGAAGCTATGCAAGAGGAGTTGCTTCAGTTTAAGATTCAAGAAGTCTGGACATTTGTTGATTTGCCTAAAGGGAAGAGGGCAATTGGTACTAAATGGATTTTCAAAAACAAGAAGGATGAAAGAGGTATAGTGATCAAAAACAAGGCTAGATTGGTTGCACAGGGGTATTCACAAGAAGAGGGGATTGATTATGATGAGGTTTCTGCACCTGTTGCAAGAATAGAGGCTATTAGATTGTTTTTGGCTTATGCTTCATTTAAGGGATTCATTGTGTATCAGATGGATGTTAAGAGTACTTTTCTGTATGGCACTATACAGGAAGAGGTATATGTTTGTCAACCACCAGGGTTTGAAGATTTGAAGTTTCCTGACAAAGTTTTCAAACTGGATAAAGCTCTTTATGGCTTACATCAAGCACCTAGAGCCTGGTATGATACTTTTTCAGATTATCTGTTGCAGAATGGATTCAAAAGGGGTGCAATAGATAAAACTTTGTTTACTAAAAGAATTAAGAATGATATACTATTGGTTCAAGTCTATGTAGATAATATCATTTTTGGTTCAACAAAGGGTAATCTTTGCAAGGAGTTTGAATCATTGATGCATGAAAAGTTCAAGATGAGCTCCATGGGGGAATTAACATTTTTCTTGGGGCTGCAAGTAAAGCAACAAAACGAAGGAATCTTTATTCATCAAAGTAAGTATGTTAATGATATACTGGATCGGTTTGGGTACAAAGATGCTAAAGTAGCAAGCACACCAGTGGAGACAAACAAGAAATTACATGCAGATCTTGAGGGGGAGAGTGTGGATGAACATCTTTACAGATCAATGATCGGGTCTCTTATGTATCTCACTTCATCAAGGCCTGACATCATGTTTGCAGTGTGCTTATGTGCTAGATTTCAAGCTAATCCAAAGCTGTCACATCTTCTTGCAGTCAAAAGAATATTTAGATATTTAAAGGGTCAACTAAAATTGGGCCTTTGGTATCCAACGTTTACTTCCTTTGATCTGATAGCTTACACAGATAGTGATTATGGAGGAGCTAATCTAGACAGGAAATCTACATCAGGAGGTTGTCAATTTTTGGGAGAAAGATTGGTTTCATGGCAATGCAAGAAACAAACCACTGTATCTACATCTACAGCAGAGGCAGAATATGTAGCAGCTGCAAGTTGCTGTGCTCAAGTGCTATGGATTCAGAATCAGATGCTAGATTATGGTTTTACCTTTCTTAATACTCCTATTTTTATTGATAATAGCTCTGCAATCAGTATTATTAATAACCCAGTTAAACATTCTAAAACAAAGCACATTGAAATCAGATATCATTTCATTAGAGATTGTAATGAGAAAAGACTTATTCAAATTTTGAAAGTTCATACTGATAATCAGTTTGCTGATCTGTTTACAAAAGCTTTTGATGTAGGCAGATTCACATTCTTGGTTACTAGTATTGGAATGATTAATTTGTCATAAGTTATTTTTCTTATCCCTGCTTTCTGTGAATAATATCTACTGTGATTTCAATATTGGGTTAATACTGATTTGTTAATTAAACACTGATTGTGTGTATTGTGTTTTGTTATCACTGTTTCCTACTTTTAGTATAAACAGTGGTAATAATCACTTCACCACTGTTGGTGTATCGTTAACACTGTATACTTGTATTATTGTTTGGAATTACCACTGCAGGTTATATTGCTATGTCTTGGAGTCTAACTTATGCAGGTGTTTATGAAGTTTTACTGCTTGTGGAGTTTAATTTTTGGTAAAAAAAAAAAAAAAAAAAAAAAAAAAAAAAAAAACATCAACCACTGCTTTGTTTATATGATTTTGCTAGAACTGAAGTACTACTTGTATTAAGTTAGCACTGCCTTGGTCGGTTGGTACTGCTTGTACAAGTTAGCACTGCTAGCTTTATTATGTAAATGATGCATTTGAGAAACCAAGTGTTGATTACCACTGATGGTTATTTTCACAATTATCACTGAACGTGTTATTTTACTTAATTAACACTGTTTTAGTTGTAATTGGGGATCTGATCAAATTAGGGCTTACAACTGATTTAATTTCAGTACTTAACTCTCAACACTTAGGGTTTCTCATTACGCTTTCAAAATTACACATACAAACAACTGCGCTAAGTCTTATCGATTCTCAATTCTGTAAAATCATCTTCGATTCTTCTCGATTACTTGATTTCTTATCATGGCATCGACTTCGTCTACTGTTCAACTACCGATTGGAAAAGATCACAATATGATTGCATTCTTAATGAAACCTGCGGAGGCAAACGAGTATGTGGAAATCATTGATTTCCTTCGTGCTTCACATATTCGTCATGCTCTCACTGTAGCACCCAGGATATCTCACGATCATATCAACAATTTCTGGGTAAATGCATCAATAGAAGAGGAACAGGGGATTAAAAGAATCGTTTCAGAAGTTATGGATACACGTGTTGTAGTTACAGAAGCTACTGTTAGAGCTTCATTACAACTAGATGATGAGGCAGGTATAACTTCTTTAGATGATACTGTTATGTATAATACTTTACGATTGATGGGTTATGAGGGTTCTTTTGAAGTTTTTACTTTTCAGAAATCCTTATTTTCTCATCAATGGAGGTTTTTAATACATACGATTTTACACTGCTTATCATCTAAGAGATCATCTTTTGAGCAGTTTGGAAGCAACATTGCTTATGCAATTGCTTGTCTTGCAGATGGTCAAAGGTTTAATTTTTCAAATCTGATATTTTCTGGTATGCTTAGAAACATTCAGCAGCCAAAGATTAAATTTTTGATGTATCCACGTTTTGTGCAGTTGTTCTTAAATGAACAAATTTCTAACTTAACTACACTTGAGAAAGTTATTGGTATTGTCTCTTTTAAACCAAAAGTTTTTTTAAATATGAAGAGACATACTAAATTTTCTGGGAAGGTTACAGCATTATTTTCTACAATGCTTCCTGCACCTTCCACCACAGCATCAGTACCACCAACTGATGCTGAACCAACTACTGAGAGAATGGTTCCACCCACCACTTCTCAACCCACAGTAGTTGGGGGTAATAAAAGAAAACAAGGGACCAAAATAGCTAAATCTACTAAAGCCAAAAAGGCTAGAACACAGGCATCTGAGGCTGCTGCTGCTCAGGTGTCTCAGTCAAATGATTCATCACAGCAGATGATCAATGAGGAGGAGGATGATCATTCTGAGAGGGCTACTTCTACTGCTTCTAGCCCACTGGCAGAGCAGGACAGAAGTAACATTAATAAGACCCCATCAGAGGCAACACATGGACATGATTCTACACCTGTAGATGATCCTAGTGGTCCCAGTACCAAGAATCAAGGGGACTTTGATGATCATGCTAGGCATGAGTCAGAGTTTGATGATGTCAATGATTCACCAAAGGATTCACATCCTGAAGGTGTTGAGGCTAGAACTAACTTGGAATTGACGAAAATGGTTGATTATGTATGGGCTGAGTTTGTAAAGGAGAGGAAGAAGAATAAGGCTAAGGATGATATTATCATCAGTTGCAGAGGAGAGTGCAACAGTTGGAGAAGATTGTTATTAAATGTTTGAAGAAAGGAAGGAAATATGTGGTTCATGATACTTCTGAACCTGAGGATGCTTATCAGTTTCCACAAAATGCTTTCAAAAAGGGGGAGAAGGTCTGGACAAATTTGGGTGATAAGATGAACAAGGAGGATAAGGTTGTGTCTGATGATGACAAAGTTGATGAAGAGATTGAAATGGAACAACCAGTGGATGATGAATTTGTGCATACACCTCCAACACCACCTACAGAGCCAGAGATTAATGAGTCAGTGTATGAGACAGTGGAAACAGAGATGAATGACCCAGTGGCAGATGAAAATAATTCTGAACATACTGAGGTTGTTGGGTCAGTGGAGCAGACTGTAGAGGTTAATTTGGATGAAAAAACTGAGGAGTTAAAAATTGATGGTGATGATGGTGATGAGGTGAGTAAACCAGAGATAGCAGTGGAAAAAGAAGAAGTAAAAACTGATGCTCAACAAGTTGAAAAGACTAGGAAGAAGAGCATTCCAGTTAAGACTGCTAAGATGACTGGAACAGGAAAGAAGGTTGAAACTCCAAAGAAGAAATCTACACAACAACCATCTTTGCCTGGATTTCAGATTAGAGAACCTGCTGCTGCTCCTGTTAAACAGAAAGAATTGCCAAAGATTGATCCAAAAGATAAGGGCAAGGGAAAACTGGTAGAAGAACCAAAGAAGAAAAAGCAAAAACCAGTGCCACCAGAAGTAACTGCTCATGATACTGAATATGCTCAAAGGTTACAGGCTGAGCTAAATGCAGAGAGATTGATTGATGTTGAGATTGTGGAAGGAAAGTTTGTGAAAATGACAAAAGAGCAAGTGGCAGAATGGGATGAATATTTGCTGAAAGAACAGAGACATGATGATATTGAATATCTTGTTGATCAGGTTAAGAAAAAGAAAGCAGAAGAAGCAAGAAAGAAAAAGGCTGCAAAACCACCAACAAAAGCTCAAATGAAGAAGAATTTAATTGCAAAGCTGAAAGGTGGGTATATTCCTTTGAATGCATTGAAACAGATGAGTTTAGAGAGATTGCAGGAGTTATGGGATAAGGATGATTTGAATCCTGATGTGATTGAAAAGAAAGAAAGAGAAAAGATAGAAGCTGAAAAGGAAAGAAAAAAGGCTGAAAAAGAAAGGAAATTGAAAGAAAAGGAAAAAAGAGAAAAGATAGAAGCTGAGAAGAGGAAGAAAGATGAACTTGAAAGAAAGAAGAGAGAGTTAGATGAAATTCCTGATAGAGAAAGGAATATTGATGAATTGAAGGAGTTTATTCTGTTACAGCCTATGGAATCTGAGGTAATTAATGTTGAATTACCTGGTATCATTGATTGGTCTATTGAGCATTTTGTCAATCCTGTTAAGATTCACAAGATTAAAGTTGAAAGAGCAGATGGAAATGTATCTTGGTGGAGATCTTTTAGGGATTTGATAAAGAGGATCAGTAGGACTGATTTGGTGAGAATGTATGAGATTGGGATGGAAAAGAATTTAGATTTGAAAAGGTTTGATAATCTGGTTGAAAAAGTTACATGGCATTGGATTAAGGCTATGTTTGAGCCAGAAGAGTTTCCATTTTAGTTTGCTACTTTTAGCAAGGTCAGAAATTGGATTTATCATGCCAAACCTGGAGTACATCAGATTGTTATGGAGGATGCAGTGTTTATGTGGTTATTGACAGATAGATTTTATGATATAAATCTGAGATTTTTGATGGGCTTGAGAAATGCAAGGCTACAAGCTGCAGTTTTAGATGATGTAGCTCTGGAATTGGTATATATGGTGTTAAATCAGATTCATAAGAAGGAGGAAATTGATAGGAGGACGAGAAGAAAAGACTAACAGTTTTGAAAGAATTTTGTGAAGCTTATAATGGAGGATTAGAAGAAACTTAATGCTGTGAAGGACAGATTAAGTTTAGGGGGAGATTGTTGGGTCAAAATTGTTTCAGGTCTGAATTGAAGTTGTTGATGAAGACAGAGTATAAGTGATTAAAACTGTTTGTTTTGAAGGTTAAAACTGTCTTTACGAAGTTACAACTGATAGAAGAAAACCGACGAGAAGACTAGTGTTACAACTGATTGAAGATAGATTACAACTGATAGTTATGTGTCTGTAAGTAGTTAAAACTGCTTATGTATTTGTAACTGTTAGTTATATATGAAACAGTTAACACTGATTATATATTTGTACTTAGTCTTATATTACAATTGAAGCAGTTACCACTGAATGCGTAACAGTTACAACTGTTTACTTCAGAATGGTAGTTTCAACTGTTTATGATTTTGTGATAAGTTTGAGTCGGTTATGGAAGTTATTATATTCCATATATGTAGGAGATTGTATAGGACTCTATGTGATATAAATAGAGATCCTTTAGACCTAGATAGGTTAATGTTAATTGCGCAGCTACAAGGTTTTCTGTAACCCTAATACATCAAGTGTATTCGTCTTATATCATTAATAAGATTGAAGCTTTCGGTATATTATTGTGTTCATCATATTAATTAATATTCATTGATCTTCTTAATATTATTGAGTGTGATTCCGCAACTTCTCAATAATATATTCAAGGCTTATTACGTAAGATTGTTTATTAAGTTGAACAGGGACTAACAAACAATATATATTACTTGATACATTAATTAGCCTAACACAGAACTAATTACATGTATTAAAACTTGATTAGGCACTAATCACTAGTCCTAATTTGACGGGTGTCACAGGCACCCCAAGCCTATCTTATGTTTTCAACATTAATTTATCTTACTATTGTGTTTAAGCTAATCCAATTTTCTATGCAGCACCTCACCTTATAAAGGACTAATGATCTTAGACCATTTATATTTTGCAGGGTGAGTTCGCCGTCAGACAGAGCACGAGCCCCCAGTCAGAGGCGCTCGTGTACCATGCATCACTCCCAGAGTTCATCACCGGGCAGTAGCATGAGGACTGTCAGAGGATCCCAGTCACCACCCATTAGTCTGGACGAGATCTCGGCAGACTTGATGGAAGTGTACGTTCAGGAGTCATTCCTGTTACGTCCCATCCATTCCAGGTTACCGCCATCTCACCAACCAGCGAGACAGACCGCAAGGACCTCTAGAGTACCCATCTTTGAGCATGGGGTTACTACTGCGGACCCTGCTGTCACTTGGTCTATAGTGAGAGCCCTTGAGGTCCAGCACACCGCCATCTCTGAGATCCATACTTCCCTGGGCCTTACCTCTACACCTGTGTGCTCCTTTCAGATGGGACCTGATCCCACTCCGCACATTCCACCATGGGATTTATTCCCATCTTGGAGCTTGACTGCGCAGGACCACCCCACTTTTATGGCCCCACTCGAGGAAGAAGCTGCTGCAGTGGACGCTTGGATCCAGGATCCAGAGAGTGATGTTGCATCACCTGTGTACACCATCGAGGAGTCAGCATCTCCTACATCGATCATGGAAAACACGATCTTTATGGATGATGACTTCACTGACTGGGAGGCACTCGATGCTGACATGGATTAGCCGTTTTTTTTTAGTTTTATTTATAGACTTGTGTTAACATTTGTGTTTTATGAAGGAGGTGTACTATGCAGAATTCGAAGTAGAATTTATGGAACGAGTTCATTTTTAATGAGCCTGGTCCGTTTCCAGCGAATTCACACACTTGAACCTGGTCCATTAAATCCAGTGGCATCACACGCAGCACAAGGAAGTGTCTCTTCTAACCTTACTTTGCTTGTACCACACAAGAATTTTAAGAAAAACTCTAAAGTGTGGGATTGTTACTCACAAATAGAGAATAACTTTGAAAATATTGACCCGTGTTCAAAATCTAAGTGTGGGATTAACCTAACTTAGAAGTAGAGAACATTAGGGACAATGTTCTTTTAAGTGTGGGATAGCGGTAGTATTCACTACTGTATTGCAACATAAACTTTTGATCAAGCTTTTTAGCAAAACTCATATTTTCAGCAAAATTTTCCAAATTTTTGAATCATGGGAAGCCCAAAAAGGGTATTTTCGGTCAACAAAAATTCAAAAGGCTTGGCAAATGGACCACGACGAGCAAAGCTCTTTGATAACTTTCAAACTAAGTTTCAAACAAGCAATCGCATGACTAGGCACAAAACCACCGAAAATGAGTGAGGAATCTTGAGCCATATAAAAGCATTCACCTTTAAATGCTTCACTTTTTCGTTTGTGAGTGTGCCATTGTATGCCTTCTCAAGATAGAACTTGCTCGAAGAATGCATTTCAGAATTACAAAAAAAAAAAAAAAAAATGAGCGTCATACGTGGCGAAGGTGCAATTAGAGGATCTTGACATTCCCTAGGACAAAACCCTCCCGTAAAGCTCCCGTTTTCAAGCCTAACCCTGCCAATGTCCATTTTCGGCATTGAAGATCATTTAGAAAACCTGTTGAGCCTTAGCCTTTTCATTTCAAAACCTCACTTCAAGAACCAATCCTTTCTTTACATCTCTTGGCCATAGCCTAAGTTTCTGTTATGACAGCAACATCACTGCAAGAAACATGCTTCTAGAAAGAATCCCCAAGGGAAAAAGAATATCATACATGAAAGGTGTCGCGGTCCCAGCGGTCGGTCGGGTTTTAGAATCCGGGTCGTTGCACCGACGGCTACCGAGACGCGCGAACGGTTTTAAAAATTTATATTTGCTGGGCTCAAACTATGCAAGCTACCTACCTTGTGGGTAAGGCGGCAAGTATAACTCGAGTGTCGTCCAAAATCGGAACGAATTGAATTGAATTGGAACCTACCAAAGATAACTTGATAATAGGATGGGTTTAAAACAAGGTAGGTATGGGTTTTGGTTTAATCTAATCTAATCTAAAGACAGAAATTAAAATGCAGAAAAGTAAACGAGAATATAAGCAGCCGGTAGAGAGTGATTGCTGAAACTTCGACGATTAGGGTTTCGGGATGATATTATATAGATGATAGGTGATTACTCTGGTTAAGAATCTTCTAAACAGTTGGTGTAAACACTAGGACCCTACGTCTAGGTGTAACCCTAAAGCATATGTCACTGAATCCTAGGTTATCCTGATTCTGATCAGATGGGACTATCTTCAGACCCACCTCACCGTCTCTTTCGGAGACCAAGCGACCCTCTGAATGGGGTTAAGGAATAAAGCGACAGTCCACAACACTGACCTTTCTTAACACCTATATCTATTTTATTTTAACAGAGTAATACTGGTTGTATGCTGAATAAGTTAAACTATCGGTTAAGTAGAGTTTAGGGGTTTTAAGCATCTGGGAACACAGTCGGCATCCTTGCTTTCATTTCCTAACTCATGTTTTATCTATTTAAGTTCTTAATACTTCCGTCATGGATTAGACCCTCCTTTGCCATCGGTCGTTCATCCCTAGGCATGCGTACAGTGTATAATGTCCTTATTTTCCACAATACTCTAACCCTAGGTATATCTACGGTGTTTTAAAGACCTATTATATCTTTACACAGCTTTGTAACCAGAGGTAGTTTAACGGTTTACTATAGCATTTTCACGGCTTAACAAGACCTAGACCCATGTCTGGAAGTGTTGCTTCCAGGTAAACCACGGTGAGATAGGCCACCGACATTTCCTTGGCTTCCACGTATTTGTACTCTACCAGCGGTATTTCTAACGCTATACCAAGTATTCTGACGTGTTATGGCGATCTCACAGTTTCATACAAATAGGAGATAACTGTGTATTCATAGTTAGGGTTGATCAGATCCTATCCTAAGGCAACAGTCACGTGAGAGACCGGAAAGGGTGATTAATTAAGTCTACATCCAGGATAAGTCTAAACATGTATGCAGCATAACAACTACCCATCATATATAAGATATATTAATTAAACATCATCCCTAATCCTAACATCTACATTCCAACAATCACATATTAATCTAGCTAATCAGCATGGCAACAATCATAAATCGTACTGAAATAATATGCAAAGTAAACATTATAACAGTAAGAAAGTAAGATAACATCACCAGATTAGAAGAGTAATACTGAGGATTACAACAGTCTGACTTGAATAACCTTGCTACAGCTTGATTACCCAATTACAACTTTCCTCTAGCTCTAACCGCTAACTTATATCTCTCTAGTCCTCCTCTAACTCCTAAGAGTATTGCTAGAGAGAGAATTAGAGAGAGAACTAACTACAAGAACAATTCTCCTCTAACTCCTAAGAGTAGTGCTAGAGAGAGAATTCTAGAGAGAGAAAGAGAAGTGTGTGAAATGAAAGGTGTAAGGTGTGTGGTGTGTGTTTGAAATGAATGAGGAGGCTTGGTATTTATAGGAGAATGAGGTGAAGCTTGGTACAAGTCACAAAGCATGAAGAACAAGCACCAAAGCGCATACGGGGGGTACCGGACCAAGGGGGCAAACGGCACCTCACAAGCCACCAGGCCCCGTATACGGCACCCCAAGGGCCATATACGGCACCTAGGGTACCATATACGGTACCTAGGTGGGCAGGGGGGGTTGGTGCTTGGTTTGGCCTCCGCTTGTTTCTCGGTTGCTTGGTTCGTCCGTATCTTCTTCGTTTGTGCTCCGATTTGCTTGATTCTTGCGCCGTTGGCTTCGTTTTTCCGTTACAATTCCAATGACACTAAGTTTGCCAGATTTGGAAGTGTTTGACTTTTGCGTGTCCGGATGACGATCGGCGGGCTTCTAGACTGCATATCTTCTTCGTTCATCACCCGTTTCTCTTGATTCTTTCACCACCGATCTTGGATTTTCCTATTGAATCATAAAATATGAATTAGGATCTATTTTGATAGGATGATCAAGAACGGAATATTTAAGGTGATAGTTTTTGCCTCGGTTTGCGTGCAAAATGGATGCTTTTACTGATTTTTGTAGCAACGCCCGTATTTAGACTACCTTGGTGATTTATGATGATAAATGATTGTTTTGAAATGTTTTCACCAAAGAATAGTCCAAAAAGTGCGGAAATAAGTACTTAAAAACATGACTTTTTGGGTCACATCAAGTATCCCACACTTAAGCATTGCTTGTCCTCAAGCAACACTCAGTTGTGTCCCTGTGAAAACATTTTATAGATTTTAGGTGAGTTAGAGCACCTCCAAAAAGTTACCACTTTGTCATATGGGGAATTTATTTAGAGAACATAGGGAAAGCTAAGATGATCCTTTCAGAAATAAGTATTGACTTTCCGAGGCGTACTTTCCAAATCTCGTGATCTTGGAGTATACATGACTAGGCGATCTCACTAAAGGTGGTCACTCAATTCACTCAGAGTGTATCGGGTTTCCTATCAATCTAGCACAATTGAAATCGCTCAAATAGCCAGTCATGCAGCACTCATCATCATAAGCTTGGTCGAGAATCGGATCTCCACCACTTAGGAAGAGGACGGCGCTAATTATCCCAAGACATTCAAGTGGGTTGTAATGTTTGTGAGGGTTAAGGGGTATGGATAGTGGTGGTTTTTGGTTTTAAGGGGTTGCTTATCATGGGCATTCAAGGAATCATGAAAAACTTATTGTAGAACGGAGAAGATAGCTACTCGTATTTCATTGAATCTTTCTTTGAAAGATTGATACTCTGAAGCACTTTAGCTTTATTTTCTTTTCTTTTTCTTTTCTTTTTTTTTCTGCTTTTTATTTTCTTTTCTTTCTTCAGAACTTCTTTGCCAGAGAACTTCCAAGGATATTTTTGATTTTCTTTCGGAAATCTCTTCTTTCTTATCACGTACTTCTTCGAGTCTTTTCTTCTGGTGCCAATTTTTCGCACCCTTGATTTTCTAATTTTGGTGAACACGGAGGAGTAGATCAATTCAGAAAGAGATTCTTCAAGATGTTTTTCATAACCTTAGAAATTCCAAGATAAGTTGTTGGGAATTTGGGAAAAGTGGTTAAAGATATAGGGTTTTGAAGAAACGAAAGGTTTAGGCTCAAAGGGTTTTTCTAGGCGGATCATCGATACTAAAAATGAGTATCGGAAGGGTTTTGGGCTTGAAAAGGTATGTAAGAATGGGTTTAATCCTAAAGAATGTCGAGATCATCTAATTGCACCTATACCGCGTACGGTACTTTCCAATGTGGTCTCGAAACGTATGTCAGGAACAAGTTCTAATTTAGAGATACTAGCATCGGCACACACAAGAAATGAACAATGTAGCATTTAAAATGAATGCTTTTAAGGGTCAAAACCTCACTGCAAATTTGGGTTTGTATGTGCCTAGCCATGCTCCTTAGATTGTTAATACTTATTTAAGAAATTTCTACCTTAATTTCCCTAATATTCTTGAATAACTAACTCATATTAGAAATGGTTCCTTTTTGAAAGAAATCGTAACTCAAAAATAGTAGAGCTAGTCAGATGATTTGGCTCAAATTTTATTATTTTTGTTTAAAAAGTTTTGAAAATTTTGAAAATTTGAGGAACATTTTCTGAGTAAAGCTATTTGGACTTTAAAATCTGTAAAACATCTAATTCAAGGTATTCTATACCTGCTATCCCACACTTAGAGGAACATTGTCCCTAATGTTCTCTTGAGTTGAGATTATATTTGAAAATATAATCCCACACTTAGAGTTTGAACATATAGAAAATGTTTCTCAAGTGTTTTGTTTGGGTTGGAATCCCACACTTAGTGATAAGTTTAGGATAGAGTATAGATTACTTTGCATTCCTAAGCTAACAAAATGAATCAAGGTATGAAAACGAGGTGAAAGGTAAGAAACTCCCCAGATGAAGATTAGATGTTTAGAAGCGAAAGCTAAGAATTTGAAGATCTTCATTAAGAGTGATTCAGCTCCGCATGTCCTTATCTGGTGCACAGCGCTTTCTCATTCATGCTTAGCCAAGAGTCGACCCATAATGTAAGTGGAAATTCTTATTAGTGAATTTCACACTTTTGTGATTTAAGATTTGGAGATGATTCTGGCTAAGATGTCTTGGAGTGTGGGTTGAGATCCCACACTTAGATCTTTGAAGAGTCCGCGGTGCGTGTGCGAGTTTCAGAAGAAGATAGACCAAAGCTCCTCTCCTGAGATGTGTGTAAGTTCCGTGGTCTGCAGTTGTGAATTCCTTGGTTGTCTGAATTTTGACATCACGGTTCATTCTTGAACGCTCGTCATCTCATATGGTCTCATGCTCATTCATCACACATTCAATCACTTATTCTAAATAAAGAAACAAACATAATAAGTAAATACGATAAACGAAATATAATAATAAAGTTTCAACCATAAAGGTTAACAAATATCCCAAAAGTTTAACCAAGTGCAAGATAGAGATCATTGTAATCAATATAATACAAAAGTCAGTGATATGAAATATGAATCATAAGATAAGTAGTCTAGAATGGAGGATCCTCTGCTGGTATGTCATCAGGCTGAGCTGGAGGTCCTGCAACTGACTGCTGTCCGCTAGATACCCTCTGCTCATCTGGAGGTAGTAGTCCTCTCTGAATCAATATCTGCCTAAGAGTCATCGCTGGAAGTGCCATCATATCATCATAACCCTGTGCGAGCATGTCCGCAGTGGTAACACCTGCCGTCTGTAACATATCAAGGTAGAGCTACCTGAGAGTGCTCTCACTAGGAACCTGATCTGAGAAGATGGGGGCCAAATCCAAGTAAGGGCCGATGCTACCAGTGAACAATGCATCGGTACCAATGTAGAGCAGGTCTGGTCTGTATGATATGCTAGCCTCTGGACGCTGGTCATGGGTCGGAATGGGTACAGTCGGATGAGGCAATGATGCCTGCTAACGGGCTGGTGATGGTATGTGCACTGAGTAGACTCTGGCTATATCAGATGTGGATCTGTGAGTGGGTAATGGTGCGGAGTAGGTGGCAGGTGTGCGTGGGCGTCTATATGGATGTAGTGGCTGAGTGGAGGTATGTGGATGTGGTGGAGGAAAGGTGGTGTATGGGCGAGTGGTGGTATATGGGTGAGTGGCGGTATGGGTAGTTGGTGGAGGTGGTGGTCCACATCTGTATAAGAAGTGATCAGGCTTAGGAGTACCATGTGTCCTAGCTGTCAGAACCTGCTGATCACGGATAACCTGTAAAGCATGTAATAGATAGTACTGAGTAAGAGGAGTGACCGGATCCGTGTGATGCACAACGGCCTATGTAGGCAGTAATGATGTGTCTGCTCCTCGTGATGTCTCAGGTACCTCTGCTGCAACTGGTCTCTGTGGCTGGGGACCAACATCTCTATCCTCTGTAGTCATGCGCTTCCTGGTCATGAAGCATCCAGGAATGGGCTGCCGAGTCTGATACCATAAGCACTGTCTCTCAGGTCCCTCATCAATGATCCTGATCAACTTACAATACTCTAGATCAAACGGCTGCGAGCTAGCGTGATGGGTGTAATCCTCACGGTGACGGTCAGTGAGAATTCCCATGCCGACTAACAATCTCGTGATAATGGCTCCCATGAATACGTGGCGTCTATCCTCTCTCTTCTCCTTCCACAATCTATCCGCGATGATGTATGCGACATTCAGGTTCTGCTTCTTTATGATCGCATCCATGAACTTAAGCTCCTCTGATGTAGCAGGTCCAGCATCTCTCTTCCCAAAGATAGTACAGCACAGGAGCTTGTGAAAAATGTGATGAACTGGTCGGGTCATGAGTGAAGCTTTCACTCCATTCCTGAAGGTTGTCCCCGTCAATCCTCTCCATATCTCCTTGTGATCCCGTGATGGTAAACTGGAGATAGACTGGAAACTACTAGTGAACCAATCAGAACTGGCCTGATTCTGTGTGTAAAGGCCAAGGTATACCCCGAAATCTCCAACTGTCATATGATATTTCTTCCCACGATACCGAAAAGTGATCTTCTTCTTATCAGTGATCTCCAATCTCTCTCGGAACTCGTAAGTCATCATACACTTAGTGACGACCTCTCGGTATATAGCCTCATCAATGGAGAAAAGATGGAAAAACGCAGCATGTTCCTCGCCATCTTTATCATACTTAATCAAATCTTCCAACTGATCCCTAATACCCATGCGTCTCATATCCTGCCATATGATGACTCTGTTTGACCCTAGGTATCGTCCCATCCATTTCTCAATATCGTCCATATTCTCGGGGGATGAAGCAAGCTTCCTTAACGAAGGGTTTGATAGATCCATCTGTTGACAAGAAAGTGAGATGCATAAGTAATAACAAATTGCTAAGTACATTTCCAAATTTTAAACAAAAATTGGAAATGTAGGCTTTAAAATATGAATAAATCCGCAATTTATTTTAAACTAAACCTAGGCCTAACCAATCCTCAATCCGCAATTTTCGCAACCATAAGTGTCTAACCTATTCCAAGGGTATTAAAGAAATAATAATACTAGCGTTTAATCCAAGTAAACTCGTCATTTCAAACAACTAGCAAATATTTTTACTTTCATTCATGGCAACTTAATCTAAGTGAGCTTAACCATGTAATTACCTAAAATACATCAAGTGAACCAAAAAGAACATAAACTAATTTATTTATGCACGCACCATATGGTTAAAGACACGTGTCAACTTATTCGGTTAATTTTGCAAGATTTAAAGATTTTGATAAATGAATGACGGTAGCTTACGTGTGATGGTCATATCAAAAATATTCAACACTTTATTAATCAAGGTGGTGAATAATTAAAAATATTCAAGGACCAAAAGCTAACTAATGAATTTATTGAAAATCTAAGAAACTTGCCATGATTTAATTAACACAAGCATCATTTTTAAAAATTGAATATTTAAAATAAAGTATGATACTTGGTTAATTTTTAATCACAACGTGCTTACTTTAACTTTCAATAATCCTAGAGATCATTCAAAATAAACTAGCAATCATGTAAACATGTTTATCAAATCATACTAAGCATGAATTAATCAAAACAAGTCAAAACAAACTACTAGTTATCAAAAGTCAACAATTCTAGCAATTTTGACAACTTAAAGTCAACACTTGAAGATCAAAGTAACAAATTATCAAGTAATCTACTCAATCAAGTAAGTAATCATGTTAAGCAACTATGCAAGAACACTTTTGAACCATAAAACACAAGTTTTCACCATGGATTTCGTAGATCAAAAGTTGAAACCCTAACTTTTAAAAAGTTAATGAAATTTAAAGATTTGAGTTAGGAATTACCTTGCAAGTGATGAAATGATGTTATGTATGCAAGAGAGATGATAAAATGAAGAACTTGAAGCTTTAAATCATCAAAAATGGTGGAAAAATGGAGGTTTGATGATGGTGATGGAAAGCCGTGGGTTTTGGGGAAGAAGGAAGAGAATTTTTTGACTTTTTGACTTTTTGTTTGTTAGTGAATCCCCTCCTCTTGGATTAAATACGTTTCGATTTAGAACGCGAAAGATACGATGCGTACGATTGGTTTTCGAAAAGTTTTAAGATTTTTAATAAAGTAACCAAAAGTAAATACGAATCTTTCTAAAAAGTTTTCGCGAATTAAAATTGTGTTTTAAATTTCGCGCGAAAAATTCTTTGCGTTTAAACTGAAACGAGTTTATTTAAAAACGAAACAATATTTTTATGTAATTTAAACTTGAAAACAAATCATAATTAATTTACCAAAATTTTAAAATTAAAACTTTGTTAAATTTTTCTGAAAAGTTCGAACTTACGCAAATTGAGCGAGTTTAAAGTTTAAAGGACGTTTTCTTGATTTTTTAAACGAAAGCGTTAAAACGAAAAATTAATTTAAACGAAAATTAATACTAACTAATATTAATTAACCTAGATAGGCTTGGGGTGCCTCCCAAGAGAGCTTTGTTAAAGACGAAAGCTCGTCCATATCAGACTTACTGCTTTACTGGATAGTGTCCGAGATGACAATGTCGGGTACAGTTGATGCTTTGGATAGAGACAAGGTATAGCGGGAAATAAACGTACCTCGGAGAGCTCGGATGACATATTAAACTAAATCAGTAGGATTTATGAAATACCGTTCAAATTCTGTTAAGAATTCTTGTTCTTCCTGACTGAGTTGTAACAATGCATCGACAAAACGATTAAATTCCTGTTTCACCTTTTTCTGGTTTGAAATGCCATCCCTAAATCCTGTATCTAGATAAGACAGATCATAGAGCAGTTTTGAAAGTAAATCCACAAATTCCGTTTCCTCAGAAGAATCGGGATTTCCGTAAGTAGTGTGAACTGCTTGCGAGAGTTCTTCGATATAAATCTTCTGTTGGTTAGTAAACGGGAATTTGGTTTTTTGGAATAACTGGATTAGCTGGATATGGATCTGTTTCCTTTTTGCAAAGAAAGCAGCATCCATAGCTTCCTCAGTTGATTCGGGAAAAATAGCTCTAAGTTCATTAATTAAATAAGTAGCATGATCAACAAAGAATGGAATATCTGCAAGAATCATGTCAGATTAGATAGGGCTTCTTTCTATCCAAAATTCAAGCTCGTCAATCAGGAACGCAACATAACGATTAATCCTAGGTTGTGAATCAGAGGGATAATCGGTGCTGGCAAGTAGATCCATTAAAAGATCTAATTCTGATTTTAACGATAGCTCGTCTTTTCTACTGTGGTTAGCACGAAGAAGTCTAATAATCCCATCAATTTCAACAAAGGTCTTTCTCTGCTCAAATGTAAATGGAAAATCAGATATCTTAAGATATTTCAGAAAGTTGGCATGGATATCTATCCTCCTATTGGGCTCTTGAGAATTTCCAAAGTGATGGTCTGTTTCTGATTCGAGTAGATGATTCCTAGATTCAGTGTTTAATCGGGTTGGTGTTTCTATCCTAAGTTCATTCTCAACCTGATATTGGAGACATTCTTCCTCAACAACACTTGAATAAAGTGTAGTGGGGTGGGCTCGCAAAATATCTGGGAGATCGTACTCAAAGTATTCATCTAAACAATGAAGACGTTCATTCCAATCCATCCAAGGCATGCGTGGATAGAAGAACACTTCGATTCCAAATGGTTCATCATCAGGTAAAGTAGCAGGTCTAATATAGTGTGGATACCTAGACAAGATTGACAGAATCTCAGGGTCAAGTGTGGGTTGACCACTTAAAGCAATAGTAACAGAAGCTGGAATCTTCTGCTGAGATTCATCAAAACCTAAGTCTAAGTTCGGTATTTTTGGTTTCTCAACTTCATGGTTAACACGGATCTCTCTAACGTCAGAGGAGTTTGACTCATACTCTGGACAGTCAAAGGATTCCGCATCTACCAAAGCCGTCATCTCATCCGTCATCATTTGATTGAGAGGAGAGATGGGGTTTGAAGGAGAATTAGGGTTTTTCATTTTCTAATTTTTATGTATTTTCTAGGGTTTAAGAACTAAGTTATCTAACTAATAAAGCAATTAACTTCCTAAGTAATGATAATCTTAAGGAAGGATCTCCTAAAGCTAATTATCTAAGGCAGAATTCAATTCTTGACGAAACCGATCCCCGGCAGCGGCGCCTAAAACTTGTCGCGGTCCCAGCGGTCGGTCGGGTTTTAGAATCCGGGTCGTTGCACCGACGGCTACCGAGACGCGCGAACGGTTTTAAAAATTTATATTTGCTGGGCTCAAACTATGCAAGCTACCTACCTTGTGGGTAAGGCGGCAAGTATAACTCGAGTGTCGTCCAAAATTGGAACGAATTGAATTGAATTGGAACCTACCAAAGATAACTTGACAATAGGATGGGTTTAAAACAAGGTAGGTATGGGTTTTGGTTTAATCTAATCTAATCTAAAGACAGAAATTAAAATGCAGAAAAGTAAACGAGAATATAAGCAGCCGGTAGAGAGTGATTGCTGAAACTTCGACGATTAGGGTTTCGGGATGATATTATATAGATGATAGGTGATTACTCTGGTTAAGAATCTTCTAAACAGTTGGTGTAAACACTAGGACCCTACGTCTAGGTGTAACCCTAAAGCATATGTCACTGAATCCTAGGTTATCCTGATTCTGATCAGATGGGACTGTCTTCAGACCCCCACCTCACCGTCTCTTTCGGAGACCAAGCGACCCTCTGAATGGGGTTAAGGAATAAGGCGACAGTCCACAACACTGACCTTTCTTAACACCTATGTCAATCCAATTTTAACAGAGTAATACTGGTTGTATGCTGAATAAGTTAAACTATCGGTTAAGTAGAGTTTAGGGGTTTTAAGCATCTGGGAACACAGCCGGCATCCTTGCTTTCATTTCCTAACTCATGTTTTATCTGTTTAAGTTCTTAATACTTCCTTCATGGATTAGACCCTCCTTTGCCATCGGTCGTTCATCCCTAGGCATGCGTACAGTGTATAGTGTCCTTATTTTCCACAGTACTCTAACCCTAGGTATATCTACGGTGTTTTAAAGACCTATTATATCTTTACACAGATTTATAACCAGAGGTAGTTTAACGGTGTACTATAGCATTTTCACGGCTTAACAAGACCTAGACCCGTGTCTGGAAGTGTTGCTTCCAGGTAATCCACGGTGAGATAGGCCACCGACATTTCCTTGGCTTCCACGTATTTGTGCTCTACAAGCGGTATTTCTAACACTATACCCAGTATTCTGACGTGTTATGGCGATCTCACAGTTTCATACAAACGGGAGATAACTGTGTATTCGTAGTTAGGGTTGATCAGATCCTATCCTAAGGTAACAGTCACGTGAGAGACCGGAAAGGGTGATTAATTAAGTCTACATCCAGGATAAGTCTAAACATGTATGCAGCATAACAACTACCAATCATATATAAGATATATTAATTAAACATCATCCCTAATCCTAACATCTACATTCCAACAATCACATATTAATCTAGCTAATCAGCATGGTAACAATCATAAATCGTATTGAAATAATATGCAAAGTAAACATTATAACAGTAAGAAAGTAAGATAACATCACCTAATTAGAAGAGTAATACTGAGGATTACAACAGTCTGACTTGAATAACCTTGCTACAGCTTGATTACCCAATTACAACTTTCCTCTAGCTCTAACCGCTAACTTATATCTCTCTAGTCCTCCTCTAACTCCTAAGAGTAGTGCTAGAGAGAGAAACTAGAGAGAGAACTAACTACAAGAACAATTCTCCTCTAACTCCTAAGAGTAGTGCTAGAGAGAGAATTCTAGAGAGAGAAAGAGAAGTGTGTGAAATGAAAGGTGTAAGGTGTGTGGTGTGTGTTTGAAATGAATGAGGAGGCTTGGTATTTATAGGAGAATGAGGTGAAGCTTGGTACAAGTCACAAAGCATGAAGAACAAGCACCAAAGCGCATACGGGGGGTACCAGACCAAGGGGGGGCAAACGGCACCTCACAAGATACCAGGCCCCGTATACGGCACCCCAAGGGCCGTATACGGCACCTAGGGTACCGTATACGGTACCTAGGTAGGCAGGGGGGGTTGGTGCTTGGTTTGGCCTCCGCTTGTTTCTCGGTTGCTTGGTTCGTCCGTATCTTCTTCGTTTGGGCTCCGATTTGCTTGATTCTTGCGCCGTTGGCTTCGTTTATCCGCTACGCTTCTAATCACACTAAGTTTGCTAGATTTGGAAGTGTTTGACTTTTGCGTGTTCCGGATGACGATCGGCGGGCTTCTAGACTGCATATCTTCTTCGTTCTTCACCCGTTCCTCTTAATTCTTTCACCACCGATCTTGGATTTTCCTATTGAATCATAAAATATGCATTAGGATCTATTTTGATAGGATGATCAAGAACGGAATATTTAAGGTGATAGTTTTTGCCTCGGTTTGCGTGCAAAATGGATGCTTTTACTGATTTTTGTAGCAAAGCCCGTATTTAGACTACCTTGGTGATTTATGATGATAAATGATTGTTTTGAAATGTTTTCACCAAAGAATAGTCCAAAAAGTGCGGAAATAAGTACTTAAAAACATGACTTTTTGGGTCACATCAAAAGGACTCCAAAGAAAGCAAGAACAAAGCTGCCAAAGAAATCAAAGAGCTAAAAACCCAAGAATCATTTAAAGCCGAGGGAAAAGTTCTTCAAAGAAGAAAAAGCTATGAAAAGAAGGCTCTCAAAGAGAGAAATCCAAAAAGAAGAGGTGTCAACTAAAAGGTCAAAGATAAGTCATCGTAGGCGACTCTTAGGGTATATTAAATCCCCAAATTAAACCATCTACCAAAACCCTTGTTCCATACACCATCTTCACCCTCTTGCGAATGTCTAGGGATAATTAGCACCGTCCTCATTTTGGTATTATAGATTTGATTCTCGATCAAGCTTATGACAACGGAGGAGCTACATGACTGGCCCCTAAGTGAATTAGAAGTTAGGAAACCCGATACACTTGAGTGAATTGAGTGACCACCTGTAAGGGCCCCGGTCATGTATATCTTACATTATGAAGATTGAAAGGAAAGCTTGTTAGAACCAAAAGTTTGGGGGAACATCAAGGGATGGAACCTCGTCCGAAATCTTTCTACCAAACCTGCATGAATCAAAGTTCTCCGGAATATGAAGACGCCCTTTCAGCCTTTCACAACTTGCTGAAGGTTTGCTTGAGGACAAGCAAAACTCTAAGTGTGGGATACTTGATATCGTGTAAAAAGTCACGTTTTTACTACCGATATCCCTCTCATTCTGGAGCAATACTTGGCATTTGGACTCAAACAATGCACAAATCAGTGATAATATGTTAAGAAGACCAAAACGAAGGTTGCACGATAAAAATCAAGCAAAACGGCCGAGAAACGAACATTCCACACACATTTGAAGATTCAAGGCATCAAAACGAGATTTCAAGACTAAAATGCCCTCCATCAACATCCATTATTTCCAAGATGTTCGTTTTCAAAATACGAACCCAACAAAAGAAGAATCAACCAAAACGGGTAAAAAATGAAGATTTCGCGCCCGCCGAAAGATCCAAATGATCCGTACGCAATATCTGGAGCTAGGGACCTCATCTCAGAGATTATCTTATGTCAAAATCTTCATTTTTGAATTACAAATCAAACAAAAAAAGAATCGACGCAAACGGATGCATAACGAAGAAAACACGCACGAATCGAGAAACGAAGCAAAAAACGGTGAAACGGGGCGGGGGTGGGCCAGCCGCCGCCGGCCACCCTACCACCGCCGCCGGCCACCCTACCACCCTACCACCGCCACCCTCGGTTTCCGTTTTTGGCAACTTTTGGTACCTGGTGCGCCTACTTTTCGTGTTGTACGGTACCCGGTGCGCCTACTTTTTGCGTTGTACGGTACCCGGTGCACCCTTTTGGCTACCTTTTACTAACATGCACCTCTTGATGCAAATGTGAGCCAAAGATCACCTATAAATAGAGGGCTTTGGGTTCATTTGGAAGACACAGCTAGACACACTTAGATACTACACATTTTTACACATCTCCACATACTTTTTACATTTTTCTTTATTGTAATACTTTCTTAGTTAATTAGACTAGCTAATTAACTAATCAAGGAAGATTTGTACGGAGGTGCTCCGGGACGCATTTGTAGCTACGAGTTCTTGTATTTCGTTATCAGGTTTTAATCTATCTTTCATATTTAATTATGTTCGCACTTTCTTTAATAAATTTAAATATGAATGCTAGAATTGCCATGATTAGTTAAATAACTCAATTGTCTGCTATGATAGTCGTTTAGGAAAGATTTAAATATGTGATAATGTCGTGTGTTATAAGATTGCGAATGCTTTATATCATGAATAGATGTAGGAATTGAATCTTTATTGCTTATCTGCCCAACTCATGTTGTGACTAAAACCTTATCCAAAAATGAACGTAGCTAACTCATAGGGTATAGGTCACTTAGTTATACTATGTTTGATTGAATCATTGAACTCGGCATGGCCGGTGTTCTCTAGACCAAATTAGGATCCAAGAGACACGGAATATGGGAATAGAGGTAGATTAAGATTTAATTCAGACAGACGATATTTTTGAGACAACTTTCGGAATATCCTCGATATAATTAATACACTTGTATGCTTAGGTTCAACTATTGTCTTGATTGTCTTATTGCATGTTCTTGTTTGATTGTTGCCTTAGGATTATCGTACTAGTGAAATACACCTAGCCTTAATCATTGTGAAATAACATGACGGCCCCTATTCGACTGTTCTTCGATATAGTACTGGAAATGCTTATGGCAAAGTACAAATGTATGGAAGTCGAGAACGACCGAAGGTAGTTGTGTTATGAATCAATTAACAAATGTATTACTTAAGTTTCTATTTGTAATATAAATCACCCATGTCTTGTTGCATACTCGAGTAATGTTGATAATTCATATGAATAAGTGATGACATCTTATCTGACCATTTAGACCAGTTCTTCCAACTTATTCCGACGAGGGTAAAGCCCGTTTACAAGATTGTTTATTCAACAAACTGTGCCATGATTCGGACATCTATGACGACCGAGATTGGGGGAATAGGATTCGAGATTAACTGTCAGATGATATGGACATGCATTTGAGAGAACTTTCGGTGTATGTTTTTAATATATTCTGCAACCCACGTGACATTCTATTTGCCTGATTGTGGACACCTCCGCGTTAGCCCGATAGTAGGATTGTAGCAATAACTCACATTAACTTATGACTTATTTTCATTAGAACTCTTCACGCTTTAATATCACCTGAACCACTTCATAGTAGACAATCGCTTTAACTGCTGAACGCCCGAAGTAACCTCCATCTCCATTTCTGATTCAATTTAGTTTAACCTTAGAATAGAAAATCCAAAACCTAAACCAACCCTTTTCACCTTAGCTAAATTCTTAAAAGTCTCTAAATTCCCCTAGTTTCAATTCGTCGTGCTTTGAAGAACAATCTTAGGTCATACTTATCCTTTGCTAGCCCTTAGATTAGCAATAGTAGTAACCCTAGGCCCCAGCCTTATAAATTTAAAACCCACTGTTGCGCTCGCATCATCAATTGAGAAAAACAACGACACGGTGTGAGCACAACACTCCCCAATTAAGCACTCTGGGCTGAGGAGTAGGTACACTCTGAGCCTCAATATCAGGAACTAAAGTCCCCCCTGTCTCAGGCTCATGATGAACCTCGTTTCTTGGCTCCCTATGCACTGTGCTATCATCAAACTCAAACCTAGCTCTCTTAGTCTTCGGAGGTCTCATAGAAACTTCCGGAATCAGATCACCATCCTTCCAGCGGATATCACCATTCAAATCTTTTTCCAATAACCAAACTTTTATCATGTAGTTCATATCATAAGGTTGTGACTCCTTTTCTCTCACCTCTGTCAACCGGCAAATCACATCACTAGTCAAAAGCCCCATCTTCCTAACTAGTTTTGTAATGATAGCTCCCATGTAAACAGTCTCAACCTCATAATAAGCAGACTCAGTAAGAAGTCGATCAGCAACCAGATAAGCAACATTCACATGTTCAACCTCTATAATACTCTTGATGATCAACAAGTCTTTCTGCCCAACAGCTCCTTTCGTCTTCTTCTTTCCTCGAGTACTACAAGCAAGAAGGTTATGAAGCACATTGTGATATTTATCCTGAAAAACTCGAGCTTTCACTAGTACAAAAATGAGATTTGGTCACACATAGCCAGAATTAAATGGCCACACATTTGAATATTTATGTGGCTAAAGGTACCATAATAAAATTCAAGTTATTAGTTAGCCACATATGAACTCCGATAATGTGACAATTCGAGAATGTATTGCCACACCTTCAAACATTTATGTGGCTAACGGTCACAACAATTTTTTGACTGATTATTTAGCCACATATGAATTGGAACGCGTGACGAATGAAGAGTAAGTTTGAAGTATTAGTCACGATATACACATAAAACGTGACAAATCTATGTCACACACTTGAACACTGTGACAAAATGCCATTATATGGTCACATGACGTAATTGTTTATGTGACTAAATCAAATAGTTGAGTTTGTCACACATGATTTCAGTGTAGCCAAAATTCGGTACATATGGTCACATAACATATTATGTGTAACATATTATGTGTGTCTAAAGTTTAGTGTGTGTTAGAATGCCAAAAACTAATGTGTATAGTCACATTAACTTTAGCACGATGATGTGACTATATGGCTTTATAATAGCTACACCATATCACAAATGTATCTAAATGATGCTTATGGCCACATTTTAGGTGATTATATGTGACCAATATATACACAATAGTCACGTTGTGAAATATTCATGTGACTATTATTAAGAGCAAAAATGGGCAAAATCGATTATCATTTAATTTGATATTAGTCATATTGAGTGTTAGTTTGTGTGTCTAAATCATGAGACTTTATATGTCAGATGAAGTAATTGTTTATGTGACTAAATCATATAGTCGAGTTTGTCACACATGATTTCGGTGTAGCCAAAATCCGGTACATATGGTTACGTAACTTAATATGCGTGTCTAAAGTTTAGTGTGTGTTAGAATGCCAAAAGAAAATGTGTATAGTCACATTAATTTGTAGCACGATCATGTGACTATATGGTTTTAGAATAGCCACACCATATCACAAATGTGTATCTAAATGATGTTTATAGCCACATTTTAGGTGATTATATGTGACCAATATATTCACAACAGTCACATTGTGAAATATTCATGTGGCTATTATTTAGAGCAAAAATGGGCAAAAACGATTTATCATTAAATTTGATATTAGTCACATTGAGTGTTAGTTTGTGTATCTAAATCATGAGACTTTATATGTCCAATGGAGTAATTGTTTATGTGACTAAATCATAGAGTCGAGTTTGTCACACATGATTTCAGTGTAGCCAAAATCCGGTACAAATGAATGGTCACATAACTTATTATGTGCGTGTGTTAGATTGCCAAAAGCTAACATGTATAGTTATATAAAAAGCATTGGGTTTTTAATTACTACAACAAAATTGGTCTATTAGGACACCCATATATGTCGTAATATGGTACTTTTTAGGACATTTTATCTAATAGGACTAGAGCATGTGTGTCCCATATAAAGGCGTTATAAAAGATTAGAGCGTCCCAATAGATCATAATAGGACGCTTTATAAACGTTGCATGATGCTATATTTGAGAACGCAAATTGGTGTCCTAAGAAATATAATTATAGGACAAAAGAAAAGGTCCTAGTAGAAATTAAATGGCGTCCTAAAAAATAGTTACATAAAGTTAGTACAGGTGTCCCAAAATGGTTTTCTTAGGACCAAAATCTTCTACACGCACTATTAACCAATTATCATACATTCCATTATCAAAATCTACGCAATAATACATAAAGGTAAACAAAATTTTCATTATACTCCAAATGTGTCAATTTACAATGGTTTAAAAATACATAAGATAATCAACAAATATGAATCTAAGTCTTACACTTACATCCTAAAAATATTTATGAGTAAATTAAAAAAAAATACTCAAGCATCATCTAGCTGAGAATCCTAAGCATCATATAGTCCTTAAACACCACCCAATGTCTCCTTGTTGAAATAAAATGTGTTAGCAGAAACGTTCACTCTGTAGCTCCTTGGCATGATTTCCACTAACTGCAAGCAAGTAAAATCATATTTTTTTACAAAATATGTACAGATGTCACATTCGTAAATTAGTCAATCAAAAACATTATGGACACTCTAATCGCTACTAAATATTAAATTAGTAATGTCACCATAACATTTAGATGATTTATTTGCATCACTGTGAGTTAAAAATTAATCTAGAAAGACATGCAACATCAGTGTATAGAAAATTATCTTTATAAGAAGTTAATTCAAAGTCTAATAGATGGACACTAATATATAAGATACAAACCTTTACATGTAGATAATTCTCGAACATCTTAGGTATCCCCAAGAAAGAGATGGGTATATGGTGCCCACTATTCAAATCCGATTTGGGCAGGAACATGAATGGGTCAAAATACAACTTCTAGAGACCTATTCAATAAGTAAACATGTCAAAGTTGCCACCTATATTAATTTAGTAGGGGATAATTATGAACTTTTTGATTACACATGTTTGAAATATGACACAACCCAAGTGAATTCTACTCCATAAGTGATTAAATATACGGGTCAAAATGTCTCCTAATCTGCACCTCTTTTTTTCAAAAAAAAAAGGTACCAATATACACACGTTTGAAAATCTGAACCCTTAGAGTTCTTTTTTTTTAAGACAAAAAATTAGAAACACAACCAGCCTAATATCTGATTCTGATACAAGTTTAAAAGAACATTCTAACTAAATTTAACGAGTGGAACCAAAAATGTTGAAATTATATTATATGGGCTTAAGTAAAAGTAACTTTTCCTATAAATACGAGTGTTAGTGAGAGTGATTCGAATCTTACATAGCACTTGTTGTCCATGCTGTTGGAAACTATGGTTGCCCGTGAACACGCAACGGAAGCATAAATACGTAAAGATTTACGTATCAAAATTTTCGTTCAAACCACAATTTCCACCAAGGATCAATCTACAAATTAAATTGTGAATATGTAATAGAGAAATAGATATACCTTTCAATTATGGATTGCATGAACCATTGAAAAGGATGACTGCAACGACCAAAATAGCTCGTCTCTATAGATAGTCTACACGAACACTTCAATCTATATCCGGAGATTTGCTAGATCTTAATCACCAAAAACCAAAACTCCAAGATTTCGTTTAAGATTTTTACTCCCTCCGTCCCAAAATAATTGTCCACCGACCAAAAACACGCAGTTTAATAAAAGTACAATCATTACTGCTTTCTCTTTCTTACTTTTTGCAGAATGACAGTTTTACCCTTAAGCATTTAATTACCACATTCTATAAAGTTTGTAATAACAATTTGAAGTAAGGGTAATTTGGTAATCACGATCAAAATTTCCTTTCCATATTTGGATGTGGACAATTAATTTGAGACGTCCGAAAAAGAAAACGTGGACTATATTTTTGAGACGGAGGTAGTACTATGTTACTGAGAGTCAGAACCTTATCCACGGAGACTTGACTATTGTTGTGAGCTCTATTTAGCTCTCGATAATAGTTTACCAAGGAAATAGATTTAGTATTCGAGAACTTCATTCTTTCTTTCGTGGAGAACTTCTTAAAATCTTGTAGTCCACTACACGATCACTACAGACTACATTTAAAAAAATTCCACATAATATAATTTACAGTAAATGCGTGGATAAGATGCTTATACTATTACGTAGTCTATTACCATAATGACAACAATTTCTCAGTATCATACTATTACAGAGCCTGGCATTCTGAATCATTCAACACATACTAACTAACCAAGAATTCATCTATTGAGGACTCCAAACATGTTGCTTACTTGTATTTAAACACCGATTTAATTAATCTGTAAACTTAACACGCTTGATAAAATTAGAAAGTTAAAGCAATTAAAACTAGTTAAGCAATTGTAAAAACAAAGCTGTAGAACCCGAACCTTTAATATGAAGGGAAATCATTTGTCTGCACACACCCAACATTAATACGAACGCACCTTCCGGGGAGGACTGTAGGAGATTTTGAAATCCTCAGATGAGTGAGCGTGATCAGCGTTTTCATAAATCAGACCATAAAATTTCTAACATCTCACAAAATTCATTGATATCAACAAATTGAGGAACAATAAAAGAATCAAAAAAGGGTTTTAAGGGTTTTACTGGATATAACATCGACTACGGTTGGAAGGCCAGCGGCGGTGGCTGTTTGGCCGACATATCTTGGGGCACTGCGAATGCGTGGGGGTTGAGGAGGATGGGAGAAAATTAAACGCAATTGAAATTTCGAAAGGCCCCTAATTTCATCGCCCCTAATCTCATATAGCACCAGTTGAAAAAAATAATAATGATATACTCCTTAATGATTTTATAAGAGTTCATTATTATTGTTGATAATGATTAATTGATTATTGATTATTAATTATTAACTATTAATTAATTATTAATTATATAACTAAAATATGGTTACGGTCCTTAGAGCACACGGAGTGGTGACGGCTAAAACACAGTGTTCTGAGTGAGAATTTTGTGGTGAGGATTTTGTGGAGTGGTAACAGTGTTCTGGACGGTGTTCCCAAAACTTATTTTTGTTTTTATATTTAATCTTTGTGTGAGGAAAAACAAAAAAAAAAAAAATGAGAACATCGAAGGATACAACATTTCGTTCTAGACACTGATAGCTGAACGCCGATGAGAACATTGAGAACGACACTGTGATGGTGTGGGAGAACACTGTGTTACAGTGTTCTCGTTGAAGAATTTTGATGCCAGGTAAGCCCACTCCGTATGCTCTTACAGACTATAACAATATTGGGATTATTATTAGGATAGGATATTCATTCATTGTTATAACATGAACTTAGAGAAATTATTATTATCACTTTTAATTGCGCATAGATGTTTGACAAAGCTATATTTTAAGTGGTTATATTTATTATAAATCGCTTAAGCTCTTATAACTAATTCTAAGTTATAACTAATTCTAAGTGGTTGTATTTATTTCAAAATTTCAAACTAACTAAACAACTAATTCTATGTTGTTACTATTTATTATAAATTGCTTAAGCTCTTATAAGTTATACCTTAAAATTAGTCTAACGATAAATCTAACTTGTGAAAAGGTTTAAATGAATAAATAACCGTTCATTATTGTCATTAGTCTATTCACCTCAAATTTCATTCAACATCGTATATGTATATTCGCATAATATCTGAATTCTTTAGTTATATTAGAACATAAACGTTGATGACGGGATGCTGTTTGCATGTTTACAATCGTCTTAGAAAGTATTCTCAAATGACTTCCTATGTTTGTTTGATGTTCACGTTACGATACTATTGTTAAAGTAATAATAATAAAACTGTGTATACATATGGACGTTGATTGTTTATATGAAGTTTTGTATTTCGTATCTTGTTTATAATAATAAGAGTGTAACTTAATATGTATATTAAGAGTGTGTTTGGTAACAACAGGCTGGAGCTGGAGCTGGAGCTAGAGGCTGGAGCTTGCGGTTGGAGCTGGGACTTGGGCTTCTATTCAAAAAGCACTTCAAGAAGCTTCTTGTTTAAGGGCGTCTAGGTGCTTATTTTTTCAAGAAGCCCCATTGTTTTTGTGCTTCCAAACAAGATTTATGGGCTAGGGCTTATTAAAAGTAGAAGTTCAAGCCCCTAAAAGCCCCTATAAACCCCTTGCAAACACACCCTAACTATTTAGTTGGTATCATGATAATATTACTTTATATATACGAATTTATATATGTAGAGATTAGAAAATTAATTTTTTTTAATCCAAGTTAGTGAAAGAAATTATTTTTTTAAGTCCGCATTAACCTTTCATATCGATTTGGATAATGTTTTATTTAATGAATGAACTTTCATTTTATAGGTAAGTGGGTAAATAATACATTTAAATACTATAAATTATAGATTTAAATTTATAATATACAAAAATAAAAGGACTTAATTAACACATTGTTATATAATTATAATGATGATATCATAAGTTTAATAATGAAATATATGATATATGACACTACCAAAATCACATATGCTACTATTAAATTTAGGATAAAATTAAATCATCATTTTGGAATATATGACATTATCATAAGTTTAATAATGGAATATATGATATATGACATTACCAATATCACATATGCTACTATTAAACTTAGGATAAAATTAATTCATCATTTTGAAATATATGACATTATCATAAGTTAATAGTGAAATATATGATATATGACACTACCAATATTAAATGATATGGGACCCACCCAAAAAAACAATGGGTCTTTATGTCTATGGTTTCATAATATTAGAATTAGAATTGTATAGAAACCTTTTTTCTAACTAGGCAACCGGACTTTTTCTTAAAATATTTGGGGGGATTTTAATTTACAAAGTAATTCACAGCAGCCTAAAGTCCTATCATTATCCCTAAAAACCATTTCATCTCTTTCATTTCATCCTCTACCGCCGCACTACCTCTGTTAGAATTGAATTCCAATATCACACACACACACACACACTGTGGAGCATCAGTTAAAGATCTTACTGAGAATTCAAATAATACGCTAACAGTAACAACAATGGAAGAAGCTCTGAATGACAACAATGGAAGCTCGATTGCGGAGGAAGAAGAACCAATGGTCGGGCCGGGTCCCGCCCCGGTTCGATGTCAGAAACATCCGCTCCAGTTCTAACAAGCTTATCCCGATTCACTGCCATCTGCTAACATGTATGGTTAGGGTTTAGGGTTTAATTTACTTTTTATTACTTTGAGATTATAATTTCCTTATAAATAGTTTAATTGTACTTATGTTTTATCAAATTGGCGTGATTTGTTAGATGGAATAATATTAGGTTATTGTAGTAGTGTTAGTGGTAATTAGCATGTGCTTATACAATGAAATTGAATTTGATGTGATTTGTGATTAAAATGTAGGTATGAGAAAAGTTATATGCACCGAGATGTGGTAACTCATGTTTAAGTGTATAAATATGCTTGTATCATTTTTGAGCAATAATAAAGTTATTACCTATATATATTACAATATACATATGCAAGGGTAGGATTGTGGGAACTAATCTGGACCAATCTTCTAAATTAGATGCATAAATATTCAAACTCTAGCTGCTTATTTGTAATGATTGGTCAAGATTAGTTTTTATATATATTTGAGTGCTTATTAGAACTCCTCCCTACATATGCATATACAGAGTTAGGATTAAGAATTCAAATGAAAATAAAAAATAAAAACTATTTCGGATCAATCATATTCATGTGTGGAGTTCAGATGCAATGCATCTAAACTCTAATTGCTCAGTTAAAAATAATTGGTCCATAATACTTCTTATGATTCTTACGTATATTTTAGTTGTTAATAGAACGTCCCCTAGTCCCTTGTCCATAGATATACATGTTTACAATATATTAGACTGCGTTAGGATTGAAATGAAAAATTGTTTCAGTGCTAAATGAGTGAGAATTTGGTAGATAAGAAGTATTTGATATCTGGGCTGTGTTAAATCAATTTGTTTTATTCCTATTATTTTCAGGACACCTAAAATTCTGGAAAAAAAGAGTGTTGACATTGAGTTTTCTAAGCATTTCAAATCCCATTCTGGGCCTATTGAAGGCCTGGCAGTGAGTTTTCCATATATTATCTATGCAGTAAATTTGAATTTATCTATTATATCTTAATCTTAACGCTAATATATGCATACTAGGGAATTATGTTAAGGTATTCACACCTTGTGAACTTGAATATTGTAGGTTAGTGTAGATGGGCTGCTTTGTTGTACGATTTCTACTGACCAGTAAATCAAAATATATGATGCGCAAAACTATGACATGATGGCTATGTTGGAAATTCCATACATACCCGGTGCGGTTCAATGGGTCTACAAACAAGGACGGGTTAAAGCCAAGCTTGCTATTAGTGATAGGAACTCATCGTTTGTCCATGTATATGATGCACGAGCTGGATCAAATGAGCCTTTTGTTTCTAAAGAGGTAGGTTGCCTTTGACCTGCATTGTGCATTCATTGCTGCTTGGTTCATTCTGTTATAAAAAAATAAAATGAATAAATAAATAAAATAAAATGATACTGATCTATTTGCAATTATCAAATGTAAAACTGCTGTTTCTACTATTGAGGTAATGTATGGATTTTGTGATAATGTTTTGGAAGAGCAATAATAGCTATCTTAAAAAATCAGTTTGTGACATTAATAGTGTTTGATGTATCTGCCATTTTATTTTGCATGTGCTGCAGTTGATTGCACACAATCAAATTAATTGTCTTTTAGCTATAATGTACATGCACTCACATTCTGTAGAATAGCTGCCTTTAGTAAAAAACTACAAGTACTTATATACTTGCTTTTAGGTAAGCATGGATGGAAAACAATTTGCAATCACGTCACCTGATCGTAGAATACGCATATTTTGGTACATAACAGGAAAGCTAAGACGTGTCTATGATGAATCACTTGAGGTAATTTTACTCTTTGCCGCGGGTTTCCATGTAGAGGTGGCAATTTCAACCCATTGACTTATGAATGGTCGCTTTGGGTTGTTAGTATAATAAGCGGGTTTAATAAAAATTTCTTATATACTCCAAACAGGTTAGTAAGAATTTAGCTTATAGGCTTCAAACGGGTGTAATAAAAATTTAGCCGAAAAGGGAATACTCGGGTGGGTTGAAAATCATAAATGTATTTGTAATGCATACAACCTCCTAAATTGAGTTTTTAAATATCTAGATTAATGTGGTTGTTAAAGTTTTATATAATCATATTTACCAAAATAATTATCTATTTTCAATAATATAATAAAATAGACAAAAGTAATTTTGGACCAACTGATGTGTAATATAAGATGAGTGACCCAACCTGCCCAGACCCACCTATCTTGCCACCTCTAGGTTCATGACATTGGCTTATTTCTTCAACTAACTTTTGTGATAACTGAACTCTCATTTGTTTAGAAAGCTCAAGATCTTCAAAGAAGCGATGCTCCCTTGTACCGGCTAGAAGCTATTGATTTTGGTCGAAGAATGGAATTGAATTGTATAAATTAATGTTTTTGGTAGGTTTGTATTTGTATTAAAATGGTAACCAAATAAACATGCGTCTCTTTGAAGCCATGCTATTTCACTATGTTGAGATCTCAAGGCTACTTTTTCACGGGTGAGTGGCTTCACTTTCTTATTAACTTATTCTTTAGTTGTTTAGCTAACTAATGAAGTAACTAGTAGTTTTCTTACTTTCTAATATCTGCTTGGTCGCATATCGTACAAGTAAATAGGTTCAAAATTCCATCTGCAGTAGGTGATTTTTATGCATGGCCCAATGATCAAGTGGTTTTTGATGAGGAGGTACATAGTACACGTTTTTATCGACCTACATGTATATAATTTTTCATATTTAATTTAATGTTTGATACATATGCGGCTTTTGTCTTGTACAGGTAACACCACCAACTTCTGGACAAAAGGTTGGTGATGAGAACAAAACTGCACCAGAAGTATCAAAGAAAAAGCGCAAAGCAATGGTTTTTGTATCTAGTGATACCGTGCAAAAGCAAGTGAGGACGACATTCAAGAGTCAAAAGTCCTTAAAAATGTGATGTATGATTAGTTTATTTTGATATTTAAATAATTACTTTCGGTTATTATTTTGTAAAATGTTTCAATTTTAGTTTGGGTACATGCAATTATGTACATTCAAATTTTAATATTTTAATTTGTGGTGTTATATAATTCAAACTGTTACACGAATTATTGATTTGTTATATGTGACTAAAAGATGCACTTACATAATATGGTCACACTTTGTGACCACTGTTTGATTAATTCGTTGTGTGACTAAATATTGCAAAACGTCACACCAACCTAAATTTCATGTGACCATTGGATGAACAATAGTCATACAAAATCTACGTTTACTTGACTTTAAAAAGCATATGGTCACACTTATTAACACTTTTGGTCACTTTTGCTTAATTTTATGTGACCAAATCCCAAAATAAAACAATCGTTGTGTGACTAAATGTTACAAAACGCCACACAAACATTAAATTCAAGTGGCTATTGGATGAACAATAGTCACACAAAATCTACATTTATTTGACTTTAAAAAGCATATGGTCACACTTATTAACACCTATGACCACTTTTGGCTTAATTTTATGTGACCAAATCCTAAAATAAAACACTCGTTGTGTGACTAAATGTTACAAAACGCCGCACAAAAATAAAATTCAAGTGGCCATTAGATGAACAATTGTCACACGAAATATACGTTTACTTGAGTTTAAAGAAAATATGGTCACACTTATTAACACTTTTGGTCACTTTTGTCTTAACTTTATGTGACCAAATCCCAAAATAAAACAATCGTTGTGTGACTAAATGTTGCAAAACGCCACACAAACATAAAATTAAAGTGGCCATTGGATGAACAATAATCACACAAAATACACGTTTACTTGAGTTTAAAGAGCATATGGTCACACTTATTAACACTTTTGGTCACTTTTGGCTTAATTTTATGTGACCAAATCCCAAAATAAAACAATCGTTATGTGACTAAATGTTGCAAAACGCCACACAAACATAAAATTCAAGTGGCCATTAAATGAACAACAGTCACACAAAATACACGTTTACTTGATTTTAAAGAGCATATGGTCACACTTATTAACACTTTTGGTCACTTTTAGCTTAATTTTATGTGACGAAATCCCAAATTAAAGCACTCATTATGTAACTAAATGTTACAAAACGCCACACAAACATAAAATTCAAGTGACCACTGGATGAACAATAGTCACACAAAATACACGTTTACTAGACTTTAAAGAGCATATGGTCACACATTATATGGTTTTGGTTACTGATTTAAATGGATACGGCAACTAACTCGCTAATGTCTCCGTATGTACCCTATGGTCGCTCGACCTTTCGTCACACCTACGTTAAAAAACCAAGTGTGACTATATGCATATCGTCACACTTTTTTGGTGTAACAAAATCTCAATTTTGTTCTAGTGTTTGACATTTGAATGAAACCGGCCTGATGCATATTGAGACCAAATAGCCGTGTGATCTCTCTGACGTGGACTGCACTCTGAGTTGAGGAAGAATTTGGTGGTCACTTGATGTTCACTATATAGCTCTAAATGAACAGCAAAAGTGGCTAAGGACATGCTGTGACTCTTTCCCTGAAAGTTAAACTGAATCATCGAATCATCGTCCAATCTAGATACTGATTTATCCAACATAAGAGTAACCATGAATTCTGTCACAAGTTCTTGATAAACTTTCTCTTTTAAGTTAAACAGACTGGTCCATGCCCGAAGACGTCGTTTACCCACTTTGAATTCAATCAACTCCTTAAATCCCTTGTCTAAACCAATCTTAGCCAAATCCTCCCATACTACGTATCTGTTAACTCCTAACTCATGAGATAGCCATTTTCGATAAAGCTTCCTTTTTTCGTCATCTTTGATTGAATTCTTTATGTATGAAGGAAGTGAAGTCTTGGCCATCTGAAACAAGAGAAAACAAACATCATAGTGAAGTATATTAGATCAATTACAAGTGTATGGATTATATCATACCCTCGAATTTTTTGAAAAAATTCGAAATGAGGGCTTTAAAATATGAATAATCCATAAACCTGTAATGACTAATGATAACCAAAATCACAATTTCCAACCATAAAAAGGGACTTTGGTTCATGTAAGAAGCTATCACGAACTATTTGCACCAAATTCTCAAGTAGACTTTATCAAGTTAAAGTAACTTGAGAACTTGAGACTAGTTCCAATTTTTCAACCACATAAGCTTTAAACATTTAGAATTTCACAATATGTAACATGTAAGTTTGTTCTAAGCTTGCTAATTACCTTAAAGTGGCGAAAATGATATCTACTTACATAATTTGCAAACTAGCATGGCATTCCAAATTTAAAGTAAGCATTTTATAAGCATACCGAGCAAGTAAGCAATCAAAGTTCCGAGTTAACCTCTAATAACCATTTTTGTGATTCAAGAATGGTCTTTAAAGTAGTTATGGTCATTTTGGTGCAAGCATCACTTTGGTTTAAAAATGGTCATTTAAAGTTGCGATGCTTTGAAACAAAACTAACCATATTTACTTCTAAGTTCAAAATCTTATCACAAATCAAATTGTTATATCTTGAAATGGTTACATGAATGTTAGAACAAATCATAACTTATAAGCTTCACTAACTTTATTTTACCAAAATAGCGCCGCTTAGAAATCTTGATCCATTCGTTAATCCTTTTTGAGTGCTTTCAAGAATCAAAGTGAGTTTAAAGTATTTATTTAAGCATAAGTATCATTTCTAAGTAAAGATTTTCTTTCAAAAATGTGATACTTGGCAAAAAGTCGACTTTTAAGCTCACTTCAATTCTCAAATGTAACCAAAATCATGATTTGATCAATAACAAAGCAAATGTACAAGTTACTTATATCATTCTAAGCATATAGCAACTACTAGCAACTTAACATAAGCACTTTAATCATCATTTAACCAAATATGAACAATTAGGGCAAGATTAGCTAACTTTAAAAATCAAAACTCAAATCTTCCACTAATCATGCAATGTAAGCTTACAAATCAACTAACAATCAAACTAAGCATAAGAAAATACCTAAATTCGTGCATTTAACCAACCATTTTCACCAAAAGTTCAAAACCCTAGCTTTTTCTAAGTTGGAGAGAATCTTACCTTAATCTTGATGCAAATGAGTTAGAAGCTACATAATCATGAAATGGAGGAAGGTTTTAAGCTCAATTTGGTTAACAATGGTGGAAAATTGGAGGTGATGGTGATGTGGGTTTGGGCCGTCGCACAAGGGGAAGAAGGAGGAAGGTTTTTGAATTTTTTTTTTGTTAATTCCAAAAATGCCTAAATACCCTCCTTTTCTCCTTTTATTTTTATTAATTACTTATGTTGAAATTATTAATTAATCACAAAATAATTTTGGTAAGTTAAAACTTTGGCTAAATATTTTTAGCAAAATGTTCAAAATTCTGCGTAGTACCGTGAGCGGTCAAAAAGAGTTTATCCAAAAATCGCGAACGATTAAATTTAAACTAAAGAAAGCAAAAAAAAATATTTTTGGTCCAAAAAGTTTGAATCTTTAAAAACCTAACAATTTAAAATTTTAAAACTCATAAAATTTTTAAATTTCAGAAATTGTGCAGATTTTTGCGGAGACAAAGTTTTTAGAAGTTTTTGGTATTTAAAAGGAAACTGATTCTATTATTATTTAAACTAAGTTAATACTAAACTAATTTAAAAATTATTTAAAACCTACTTTGGGTTGCCTCCCAAAAAGCGCTTGGTTAAAGTCTTTAGCTCGACTTTCTAAAACAATTTTAATTTTTCAAGAGTAAATGCTTAAAAGCATTCGGTGGTCTTGGATCACGAAGAATATGGCGAGGAATGTGTTAAAACATAGTTTGTGACAACAGATCTAGCTTGAAATAGGACTGGTGTAATTATTATCTTGTTTGTGTATTGGTTTAGATTTGTAAATAAATGATATTAGTTTTGATATTAATATTCGTTAAATATATTAGTTTGATAAAGTGTTAGACGAATATAGAATACGAACTAAAGTCTGACGAGATGAGATCTCAAGTCACGAGTTATAAGTCTGGCGAGATGAGATCTGGACTCGCAATTGTCATGGTGAACCGAAGCCATAATGGGCTTGGGCTTACGTAACGAGTTGAGTCAACTCGCAGGCCCAGCGGCTGCGAGTTGAGACGAACTATATATTGTTTTTCAATTCGTGAAAAAAATAACTTTTGCCATTCGATTTCCTGACCTGCGAATTCAAGTTTTCCATAGAATAATAAACCTAACGGCTAGGCTTTGACGGTTTATCGTAGAAAGCTAAGTTTTAGTAAACGCGAACACGAACTTATTTGTTATAGTAAGATAACGACGTATTGAGGGTTTCCGCACCTTAATACTATAGATAACGAAGTTATCGATCCTGGAACTAGGGACTTACATCTGGTATCAGAGCTTTCGGGCTAAGAACTAGTAAGTTCGAGGTTTTCGGGTTTATATCGCGTTTGATTTCAGATCGTTTTTACGTGCATTAGTACATATTAACGATCAAAATCACTCTCTGGACGATTTAGGGTTTGTTTACGGTCGAAATTTCAAGTTTCAATCGTAAAAATACCAAAAAATTTTGTTTTCGGGTTTGTCAACCATTTCGCGAGTTGAGATTAGGGTTTCAGCTACGTCTGCGAACCGAGTTGAATTTGCGAGTTGAACTGAGTTTCGCGAGTTGACTTTAGCTGCGAATCGAGATCCCTAGCGAGTTAAGATCACTTGTGAATCGACATCTGTAGCGATCCGAACTGAGATTGGAGAACTGAAGTTTGCGAATCGAGTTGAGATTGCGAGTTGAGTTGAGTTCCCGCGAATCGAGATTTTCTGAATTTGCGAAGACAATTTGACTTTTGAATTCACGATGTCGGACCTAAGTAAAATGATTTAGATGGACCACGAGGTTGGAAAATCTAATGTTCCGCCTAAATTGTTAAGACTTGAAGACTATTACAGTTGGAGAGATAGATTTGAATCTTACTGTAGATTCCATGATCTCTCAATCTGGATGTGTATCAAAACTGGATACACTGCACCTACTCAAACTGTTCAAAATGCGACTGTGGTCATTACCTATCAGCATATGAATGATCAACAAAAAGAGGACTTTAAAACTGAAAACAAGGCTCATTCTTGTATAAAAATGTGTCTTCCTAAAGAGATCAATCATCAGCTGAAATCTTTTCATACCGCTAGAGAGCTCTGGGAAGCTCTTGAGAAAAGAGGTGAGGGTAGTCCACAAGTGAAAGCTGGCAAGAGGAATCTTCTCAAGAAGCAGTTTACTGTGTTTAAAGCTTTGAAAGGAGAAGATCTTGATGCATATCTTACCCGTTTCTACCATTTACTGAGTGAGCTTGAGAACCATGAGATTGTTACTACTGAGATAGAGAAAACCGACAAGTTCATTGAGGGTTTGCCTTCTAAGTGGGAAATGCATGGTGTTATGCTCAAGGATAATGAAACAAGATATGCTACCATGACCTTAGAGCAGGTTATTGACAAGCTCAGAGTTTATGATTTCACCAAAAAGTCAAGAGATACTGATTCTGATCAGGTTCAGAATCCTGGGCTATATCATGGTAAAAAAAACTCTTTTGACTTCCTCCTCAAGTTCGACCACTTCTTTGTTAGTTGGTGATATTGGTGAAAATGGTGCAATGATAACTGAGGATATTTGTTTTCTTTCCTCATCTGGTAGTGAATCAAAAGGAAAAGGTACTGAGAAGTCACTTCAAGAGCATCAGAAGATGCCTATGAGTGTGAAATATGCTGAACAGCAACTGTCTGTTCTTGCTTCCTTTGTTGCTTCATATGAGAACTACATTCAGAGTAAAATAAATGATCTGATTCTTTTTGATGAAGATTATTATCAAATCGACTCTGACTATCTTGAAGAAATAGATCTCTAGGATCAACTGGCTATGTTATCAAGGAGAGTGAAGAATTTCTTGAAGAAGAATGGTAGAAAGGTAGTTGGCAACCGATCAGGGTTTGATAAAACCAAGATCAAGTGTTTCAACTGTAACGGTATTGGACACTTTGCTCGTGAATGCCAAAGACCTAAGGTAGAAGCTAGTAGTGGAAAACAAGGTTCGGGAAGTAATCTTGCTTCCAAAGCCTTGGTGGTAAAGCAGTTAGATGGATCTTACGAATGAAAAGCTTAGTCTGAAGAAGCTTCGATGGCTGAGATGAAAGATCAAGTGGGAACTGCTGAATCTATGTCCTACATGCCTACTGATGTAGAACAACGAGTAGAGGTGCCTAAGTCTGAAGTGAATGCAAGTGATGATGATGTGCTGTACATGGATTCAACTGCTGATATGAGTCCAGATGACTTTGTAGCACGTATGGCTGAAGTACAAACTGATAAGAAAAGGGTATGTTTGGATATTCTTTCTCTTGCTGATGTTTGTTATTTTGTTACTGATTTACAATCTCAGATTAGTGTTTTAACTATGTCTAATAGCAATTTGCCATCCCAATTGAATGTGGATAAAGAATCTTATAAGACTGTTAGATCTGAACTTGATCAAGCTCTCATGGATGTGCGTAGGTTAAGTGATGATAAATAAGCCTTAAAAATAAAATTAAGTCTGATACTTCTGATAGAATAGCTCTTAGAGATACCATAAATGGAAAAACAGTTATCATAGATGGTCTCTATATGAACATTAAAGACTTAAATGAAACAATTGCTAGTAAGGATCGGGAGATAGTGAATCTTAATTTGAAGTTAGTTGAGCAAAATCGTAAGCTTGAGACTTTTAGAACATCTCAATTGGATGAAATATACTTGATGCTCAACGTAGTGTAAATGACAAGACTGGGATAGGATACAATGATGTATCTCCTCCTTTTAATGTCAATTACACTCCGATTCCTGAAGATTCTAAAATGATAGATGCTAATCCTGAGAAAGTAGTAACTAACAAGCCTGAACAGTCAGAGGCACAGAAGATTTCTGTTAAGAATCTGTCATCTGATAATAGTAAGATATCACATCTCACCAAAATACAGTTTGTATCGGGTGGAATTGTTAATGATCCTAAGACTGATGATAAGATTTATAAGGAGAAAACATTTGATCCTTTAGTGCCTAAGACTCCTAATGCTAAGGTTGATCAGAATGATAATGCAAAAGTGGGTAAGTCACGTAAACAGAGGTCTTGCTTCAAATGTCACCAGAAGGGACATGTGGCTTCTTGTTGTCCTAACAAGAAGTTGGAAGCATCATCTAAGTTAGTGATTAATGAACAGACACAGACCAATTCTAGTTCAGTGATGGACAGGTTAGCTACAAAACCGGGATTAGGTAGTAAACCTGTAAATGTTCTGAAAAGAGGTGGTACTCATAGTGTCTCTCCACCTAAACCTAAACGGCCTTATTCTCAACCTGATAATGTTTTAAATAGATCTAGAGATAAGACACCGTCGAGATTTAGGACTCCAAGTAGTAACCACAGTCAGTTTGAGAGTGGTTCTACTTCACGTGCACAAGGGCAAAGTTATGTGCCTAGGAGGTTTTCTACTCACTCTCCTCATAAGCAAAAGACTTCTAATCATCAACAGCCTCAAACTTCTGTGAATGTAACCAAGACTCCTGATGAGAACAGTTATGGTTATTTCAAGGAAGTTCAGATTATTGATGATAAGGGACAAACCAAGACCGTAATGGCTTGGGTCCCTCTTGAAAACTAATTGTGTACAACTTGTTATGTGCAGGAGCAGACTATGAACAAGGACAGTTGGTGGTATGTAGACAGTGGATGCTCAAGACACATGACAGGAGAGAGAAGTCTACTGAAGGACTTCAAAGAGAGTCTGAAGCAAAGAGTTAACTTTGTTGGAGACAAAGAAGGAGTAATTACGGGAAAAGGAAAAGTTTATAATGGAACTTTGACTCTTGAGGATGTGAACTATGTTGAAGAACTAACTCACAACCTAGTGAGTGTTTCCCAAGTCTGTGATAAAGGTCATCCAGTTCATTTTAATGAAAAGGAAGCCTTAGTCCTGAAGCCAGGAGTTAAAATACCTGATGATTGGATATTGATGAGGGCACCAAGGAAGAAAGACATTTATGCAATAAACATGGGTGTTCCTAGTTCTTCAATGGTGTCTACATGTTTATTATCCAAGGCTTCAGAAGCAGACGCTTTATTATGGCATAGGAGAATGGCACACCTGAACTAGAGAAAAGTGAACTACATAACCAAGAATGGGTTGGTTCTAGGTGTACCACAAAAACGTTTCGAGTCTGAAGATAAGTGTGTTCCTTGCATGAAAGGAAGCAGCATAAGAAACCACATACATCTAAGACTGAAAACTCTATCTCCTCACCATTTGAGTTGCTACACATGGACCTCTTCGGCCCTATAAGCAAGAGAAGTCTAGGTGGCAAATGGTACTGTTTGGTTGTCATAGATGATTATTCTAGACTCTCGTGGGTATTCTTTTTAGGATCTAAGGATGAAACTTCAGGAATTCTAATTGAGTTCTTTGATTTGGTAGAGAATGTCTATAAAAAGAGAGTGAAGCGTATTCGTAGTGACAACGGAACAGAATTCAAAAATTCAACGTTGAATATCTATTGCTTAAGCAAAGGGATAATTCATCAATTCAGTGCACCTTATGAACCTCCACAGAATGGTGTAGCTGAAAGGAAGAATAGAACGTTGATTGAAGCTGCTAGAACAATGCTTGCTGATTCAAAGCTTCCGGTTATCTTTTGGACAGAAGCAATGAACACAGCATGTTACGTTCTAAATAGAGTTCTTACGATAAAGAAGCAGAACAAGACTTGTTATGAGATTTTGAACAATAAGAAACCAAACTTAAAAGGATTTGAACCCTTTGGAGTTTCATGCACATTATTAAAGACCGGACATCAAGATAAATTTGGTGAGAAGGCTGACGAAGGATTTTTCCTAGGTTATATGCCCAATTCGCCAAACAAGAGATCGAGTCTTTAATAAAGTCACAGGATGTTTGGAGGTAGTTTATAACATTGAAGTTACGAGCTACACACCGGATGTACATAAGGGCTTAGATTGGCAATTTGATTATTCTGATCTTTTTGCATCATTTAAAGTTCGTATTAGTGACTATGTCAGTGATTCAGAGATACCTGAACATTTATTGAATGAAGATGTGGATACTGGCCACACTTCAACATCGAGTGTTCCAGTTTCTAGAATCAAGACAAATGTTGATCAAAATCAACCATCTACTAGTGGATCTCAAAAATCCAAAGTAGATACACCTCTAAATGAAGAAGAGCTGACTGAAAAATTAGTGGAAGAAATCCTCACTCCACTGAGAGAGTTAAGGATATCTATGGGTATTGATAACTCACAGCTATCTAGAGAGGGTGTACCGGATTTTGAAGACACTACTGAACAACATAGTGTCTATGAGGAAATTGGTACTAACTTAGGAGATGAGATTCCAGTTGAGCCTGTTGCTTCAACTAGAACGAGTAAGAATCATCCCGTTGAAAACATCATCGGTGATATTAATACTCTGGTTCAAACAAGGACTCAATCAAAAGCTAGTACGTCTAAAAACTTAGAATACCAAAGCTTGTATACTGCATTAAAAGAGATAGGGATTCCTAATCAATGTCTACATTCATGCTTTATCTCACAAGTTGAGCCAAAAAATGTTCAAATGGCTCTAAAAGAAAGCTCATGGGTAGAAGCAATGCAAGAAGAACTATCTCAGTTCTCTAAATTAAAAGTATGGGAGTTGGTTGACCTTCCAAAGGGAGAATATCCAATTGGAACTAGATGGGTCTTTAAGTGCAAGAGAGATGATAAGGGAATCGTTACTCGCAATAAAGCTCATCTAGTGGTTCAAGGTTTTAATCAACAAGAGGGTATAGATTACAACGAAGTGTTTGCACCAGTTGCTAGGCTTGAAGCAATTAGGGTGTTCTTAGCATTTGCATCATTTTATGGTATAAAGGTTTATCAGTTGGATGTTAAGAGTGCCTTCTTGTATGGCAAAGTGGAAGAATTGGTGTATGTTTCACAACAGCCAGGGGTTGCTGATCCTGAGTATCCAGATAGAGTATATCGATTGAATAAGGCTCTATATGGATTACATCAAGCACCAAGGATGTGGTACGGAACACTATCAACGTATCTACTTGAGAATGGTTTTACAAGAGGATAAATAGATAGTACACTGTTTGTAAAGTGGAATAAAAAAGACTTTCTTCTCGTGCAAGTTTATGTTGATGACATTATCTTTAGATCTTCTGATGAAAAGATGTGTCAAGAATTCGAGAAAGTCATGAGAAAAAGGTTTGAAATGTCTGCAATGGAAGAGTTGAATTTCTTCTTAGGGTTACAAGTTGATCAAAAGAAGGACGGATTCTTTATTTGTAACACCCTCAAATTTCGGTTTGCGGAAGCTGTCGGGTCGGGTGTTACTAAATCAAATATCACAGCATAAGATACATAATGAACGACTCTAAATGAGACGTTTGAAAATAATTATACATTTCCAAAATAGAACGTTTACAACGTTATAAGTTTGACAGTAATTCCCAAATACATAATTTGAAAATGCTAAAGTAAATGCAGAGTTGTCCCAAATGTTTGAAATCATGCGACTCGAGCTAGCATAATCTTGTAGTAATCCTAATCCTGCTGGGCACCTGAGAACACATGCTAAAACAGGTCAGCTATAAAGCTGGTGAGTTCATAGGTTTGTTAGTTGAATACATAAAGTATAAATCTTGTATGTTTTGAGAAATTGTTCAGAATCCACGATTCTGATTTGTAGCAAATTGTAGTTGTAATTACCAATGTGTAATTCGAAAGTTTAGGTATCTAATACCTAAGCAATTGTAGTCCGTACCTAAGTACATAATAATTGAGGCATACCGATCCTGAATACCTATCTGGTATGAGTAAGTGTATAACGGGAGGCAATACCTGCCTAAGTTGTAACCAAATAACTGTATGACCACGTCATATGATAGTAAGTAACTGTAGTCCCGCAGAACTATGATTTAATATATGAGGTGTTGCATCCAGCAACAAGTGATTGTAGATCCGCAGATCTATGTTTGAACGTTTAGCGTGTCCGTTTACCCGATTAGCATAAGCTAACCCGGACATGAATTGAGCTAACGGCCTCGCGTGGCAGCACCACCGATCCGTTAACTTATTGTGAATCCCGAGTATAACTCGCTGATCCATTGATTGAAGTTTCGTCCACTGCAATACCGTGGTTTCGTTTTGTGCCCACTTTACCGTGGCATCGTTTGGTGCCCGCTGCAATACCGCGGCATCGTTTTTGAAGTTGCTCGCAAGCAATATGTAATTGAGCCGGCAGTACAACGACATGCCCGACTAAGTTGTTTGAGAGCCAGCAGTACTCGACATGCCTGACTAAGTAGATCGTATAATAGTATGTAGATATTCATCAGGTGACACCCCCACGGTTGGATTACATCCTGGGCCGGGGGACCATCCCTGGTTGGATTACATCCTGAGCCAGAGTCGTCACCAGTTGTGTCGTTTTAATATAAGGAGTCTGTACTAACTTGTGATAATATTGTATACTCCTAGCCTAAAGCCTAGCAAGTATATATATAACGGAGTCTTGGGAAAATGTTCACTTAAGTTCAGTTCCCATTCTAATGATAATGGAGTGTGTCGACAGTTTTAGTTCTTAAAGAATAACTAAACTTGTAACAGTATAGATGTTGTTCAGTATAGGTAGAACTAACTAGTTCTAATGTATTCAATGATATTGTCCCGTGACAATATGGCCAAAAGATTGTGATAACTAAATCAAGTTATGTGTTGGTAATCATTTTCCAATGACCTAACCGGGTACGATTGTAACCTATCTAGGTTAAGTATTGATATTGTTCTAAAACAATATTGCGGGTGTAATTCCTAAGTATTACACATTTTGTATTACATACAGTAATGTAAATAGTTGTAAATTATAAACGATTGTTAATACGATTTGAAAACAGCAATTGAGCATGTGTTTCACCCCGAAAATAGTAAAACAGTTGAAAGAGTGGGGCTATGAAACTCACCTGTGAGTTGTTAGCGATACGATGATACGCGCGTCGTCCGAATGGTAACCTTCTAGTGTCCTAAACACGTGAGGTTATATAAGTATGAGACAAATCAGTTTGTCTAAGCGAGTTGTTCATGTATGCATTTGTTGTTGAAGTCTGGGAATGGTGTACGGGGGTCCGGGGGCAGCGCCCCTGGTAGCGGGGTCCAAGGGGCGGCAGCCCCTGGCGGGGTCCAAGGGGCAGAGCCCCTGGCTGGGGTCGAGCTGCCAGGTCAGCTTGGAAAATTTTTATTTCTATTACTTTACTTTAAAGAAAACGTATTCGAAATCCAAATTCGGGTAAAATCGAGTGGTAAAATTTGGTTGTCAATACTTAGTGAAAAACATAGGTTTTTAAGGTTCTGCGACGTCAGATGCGACGTCAGCTGCGACGTCAGATGCGACGTCAGATGCGACGTAGGGTCGTGCGTCGCTATGTGCGACGTCGCAATTTAATGCGACGTTGTGCGTTACGTCGCAATGTGCGACGTTTAAGATTTACTGCGACGTAGGGTGTTACGTCGCATGTGCGACGTTGAGATGTTTTTGCGACGTTGGCTGCGACGTCGGCTGCGACGTCGCAGCACTGTTTTTGGTCTCTGCGACGTAGCGAACTGCTCGACGATTTCAAGATCCAAATCGAGTTTTGGCTCGATTTTTGGGTGTTTTGATGTTATAGAAAGCTTCTAGCATGTATTTTGAAGTAATCTAAGTAATTTATAGAAAGAGAAACGATTTCTAGAGAGCGAAAGTGAGAAATCTTACTTTTTGATGAAAATGGGGATGAAGATGATGGTGAAGAAGATGAAGATGATGATGTCCGGTTTTGATGATGATGAACTCCGAAAATGACGATGATGATGAGGATGATTCCGATTTTGATGATGATGATATTGTTGTTGATGTTGTTGGTTGTTGTTGTTGTTGGTGAAGTTAGAGAGAAAGAGATAGAGAGAAAAGGTAGGTGAAAAAGAAGAAGAAAAATGAAGAAATGAGGTGGGGGGGTTTGGGTTTTTGTTAAAACTCAGATCCCTAACTCGTGTACTGTGGTCTCCAACCACAGTACAAAATGTCCGTGATTTTATACCTGATTAAAATGTAGATTTATTACTTTAAATCTATAATTTTGTTTAAGTTGTTTTGTAAATATTTTTAATAAAAATATTTCACTTGAACTATAAAAATGTAATTATTCAAAGTTTAAAAATCGGCGCGAAAGTTGACTTTTTGACCGGGTGTTACATTCTCCCCCTGTTAAGAAAATTTCGTCCCGAAATTTAAAGTGATGTCAGGGTTGCGCATGGTCTGGGGAGCAATGTTCGTACGAGAGGTTTGTCGAATTGATTGTAGACATACCACGTCTATGACGGAGTTGAAGAGCAGTCAATCCATGACTGTGTCGAGGTTTGTTATCATAGTCACATCCTGACTATTTCATTTGTTTGAGTTATAGTTTTATTGTTGTTATAGGGTAACCGTTTACTTTGTAGTCCACCCGAGACTAAATAGTTGTCACATAGTGACCGTTTAGTGGATAGTCCTATCAGGACTAAGTAATTGGGGAACGTGCAGTAGATCAGTCTGCTGAAAGCAAACATTGAGTTTTATGTGGGCCTAGGTCAACTAGCCCTAAGATGAAATCAATATTAGTGTGATATAATGATATCGGGGATAATAAGTACGCGTTTAGCGAATCTATAATTGAAAAGTTATGTTTTCGAGGAGGAGTTGTACTTACATTATCGTTGGAGATTTATTTGATTTACTCGGAGTCTATTAAGTGAATTTTGCATCTTTTTGGGCAGTCCTTCTTGTAATGACCGGGTTCCTTACATTTGAAGCATATCCTTCGAGAGTCGGGATTGGCGGGAACTCTGCAGTCCCGGATTACGTGACCGTATCGTTGGCATCTTTCGCAGGGTAATCCACATAATCCGTCATGATGACGTTTACAGCCGTGACAAAATGGTTTGTTACCCACATAGCCTTGTCTTTCGTTGGGTTCGACAGCATGGTACCTCAAGGGTTCAGGTTGATTGGTTGGATTGTGACTAGTGATGGAATTCCCATCCCAATTTGTTAGGTTGTTTTCAGTTGCAGTTGTTTCGCGTCGTTCCCTCTGTGCCATAAGTCTGTGGGCCATACGAATGGCCTCTTCAATAGTAGTGGGTTTAGAGGCGGTGACCATTCCCTCAATTAGTAGCGGGAGTCCACCGGTGTACCTTGCGATTTGTTGACTTTCAGGGTTTACTATGGTGGGGCACAAGTGTGCTAGTTGTTGGAAACGAGTGGTATATGTTACGATATCGTTGTCTTTTACGGTGAGGTGCCAAAGTTCGTCCTCAAGTTTGTGAAGTACTTCGATGGGACAATACTTGTCCTTCATGATTCGTTTCAGGTCTTCCCACGGAAGTTTGTGAGCAGTGTCGATTCCTACAGTTCGGGCGTGAAAATTCCACCAGGTAGAAGCATCATCCTGGAGGGTGTATGTGGCGTACAAGACTTTGCAGTCGTCGGGGCAGTTGCAAACGTGAAATATAGACTCCATTCTCTCGAACCACCGAATCAATCCGATAGCTCCTTCAGTCCCGACGAAGTTTGGTGGTTCGCACCTCAGGAAATCCTTAAAAGTGCAAGGCTTTACTTGGTTCTGAGCAGCTAGGGTCGCAGTCACTGCTTGATTAATAATTTGATCGTGCTCAGCTCGAGTGAAAGTTTGTCGTTTAGGAGGCATGATTCTTGAACAAGAATAAAATGACAATGTGTGAGATCTTTATTCAAAGATTTTGACTTTTACAGTGACATGAATAGTAAACTTGAGTTCTTAAATGAGTGATACGGGATTCCATGATCCTTGATGTTGAGGTTTTGATATCGCGTGTGGCAGTCATATTTCTGCCCTTTTTGTGGTGTTGCCACAACAGTTTAAGTATCTGTTGTCGAGTTAACCTTGGTTAAATTGTCCTGTTTCCATGTTTTTCGAGAGTTGTGACCAATTGGGTTGTAGTTTTGATAAATAGTCGTAATAATGACTAAATTGTGTTTTAATGTAGTCAACCAGACTATGTTGTTGTGAGTAGTCCCACGGACTATAGTGTAGTACTAAGATACTATACGGCCAATCACGCCGGTGAATGTGACACCTACAGTGCCCTATGTGGTGTTGAAGCGGGGTCTCCCAACACAACCCATGTGTGTGGTGACATCGTGTATTTATCGATTGAGGCATTACATGCCTTAGTAGTCGTGGTGTGGCACTTCGTGCCCAGTAAGGTAATCGCGTATGCGTATAAATGTACAAGTGCGTATAGCGAGTGTTCATACGCACAGAAATCGAGTGGAACACCTCGTGTCCAGTAGAGTAGTCATATATACATATATGGTGCACACGTAACTATACAAGTGTACGTGCGTAGTAAAAGTCAGGTGTATATGTATATATGTAAGTCGTACATGCAACTATAACAAGTCTACATGCATAATTGAAGTAGCACCTAATGCTATAATGCAGTGCTATCAGCACAGTAATCGAAATACTAATGTTTTGTAATTGTAGTACCAAAGTACCATGAAACGCAGCACCACGCGCTGTAATGAAGTGCCCGCGGCACCGTAATTGCAGTACCCATGTACTGTGAATGTAGCATCAACATGCTATGATTTGTAGTATTGACATACTATGAGGTTTGCACTAACGTGCCCATATTGCGGTATCAACATACCATGTGTTGTGCTTGAAAGCATGATGTGACACCACGTGTCATGTGTTGTTCGATTGTAGCCCTAAGGTCGAATATGCGTTAAAGTTATGTGAATTCCCAGATGTAGCACAAAGGCTAGAATGTAAGTGCCAAGGCACTGAGGTATTGAGTTGATTGATCCAAATGATCAAGTTGTGGTTTTTATAATTTTCGTGGACGTTTAGCATGTGTGGGTTTCCATTCCCATTGAATACGTTTGTACCTCCTTCCCGAGGTTCAGTGATATATGTGATATCCTCCTATGCGTACATAAGGAGAAAAGTGTCGAGTCGTGATAGTTAGGAAGACGGCGATGTGCCTCTTCATGAGTAAATGATAATACAGCGGAATTTGGTTGTATATACTCAGTATATATTTGATACGTAGAAGTAGTATACATGTAAGGCCTATTAATATATACCTACCGTACATATAATAGCCTAGGATGTCTAGCACATAACAATCAGAGTCAACTACGCATTCCTGTTTCAGTATAACCCCTTTCAGATCTTACATCATCTTTATTTAATTGTACATAGTTAGCTACGCTATGTTAAATTAAACTCGTATGATGTAATTCCTGAACCAGTCATACCTAATGAGGAATACTGCCTAACAGTCATAGTCTAGGCCCACTAAATGCAACCTAGTTCACTATAACCTTAGGCTCTGATACCAATCTGTAACACCCTCAAATTTCGGTTTGCGGAAGCTGTCGGGTCGGGTGTTACTAAATCAAATATCACAGCATAAGATACATAATGAACGACTCTAAATGAGACGTTTGAAAATAATTATACATTTCCAAAATAGAACGTTTACAACGTTATAAGTTTGACAGTAATTCCCAAATACATAATTTGAAAATGCTAAAGTAAATGCAGAGTTGTCCCAAATGTTTGAAATCATGCGACTCGAGCTAGCATAATCTTGTAGTAATCCTAATCCTGCTGGGCACCTGAGAACACATGCTAAAACAGGTCAGCTATAAAGCTGGTGAGTTCATAGGTTTGTTAGTTGAATACATAAAGTATAAATCTTGTATGTTTTGAGAAATTGTTCAGAATCCACGATTCTGATTTGTAGCAAATTGTAGTTGTAATTACCAATGTGTAATTCGAAAGTTTAGGTATCTAATACCTAAGCAATTGTAGTCCGTACCTAAGTACATAATAATTGAGGCATACCGATCCTGAATACCTATCTGGTATGAGTAAGTGTATAACGGGAGGCAATACCTGCCTAAGTTGTAACCAAATAACTGTATGACCACGTCATATGATAGTAAGTAACTGTAGTCCCGCAGAACTATGATTTAATATATGAGGTGTTGCATCCAGCAACAAGTGATTGTAGATCCGCAGATCTATGTTTGAACGTTTAGCGTGTCCGTTTACCCGATTAGCATAAGCTAACCCGGACATGAATTGAGCTAACGGCCTCGCGTGGCAGCACCACCGATCCGTTAACTTATTGTGAATCCCGAGTATAACTCGCTGATCCATTGATTGAAGTTTCGTCCACTGCAATACCGTGGTTTCGTTTTGTGCCCACTTTACCGTGGCATCGTTTGGTGCCCGCTGCAATACCGCGGCATCGTTTTTGAAGTTGCTCGCAAGCAATATGTAATTGAGCCGGCAGTACAACGACATGCCCGACTAAGTTGTTTGAGAGCCAGCAGTACTCGACATGCCTGACTAAGTAGATCGTATAATAGTATGTAGATATTCATCAGGTGACACCCCCACGGTTGGATTACATCCTGGGCCGGGGGACCATCCCTGGTTGGATTACATCCTGAGCCAGAGTCGTCACCAGTTGTGTCGTTTTAATATAAGGAGTCTGTACTAACTTGTGATAATATTGTATACTCCTAGCCTAAAGCCTAGCAAGTATATATATAAGGAGTCTTGGGAAAATGTTCACTTAAGTTCAGTTCCCATTCTAATGATAATGGAGTGTGTCGACAGTTTTAGTTCTTAAAGAATAACTAAACTTGTAACAGTATAGATGTTGTTCAGTATAGGTAGAACTAACTAGTTCTAATGTATTCAATGATATTGTCCCGTGACAATATGGCCAAAAGATTGTGATAACTAAATCAAGTTATGTGTTGGTAATCATTTTCCAATGACCTAACCGGGTACGATTGTAACCTATCTAGGTTAAGTATTGATATTGTTCTAAAACAATATTGCGGGTGTAATTCCTAAGTATTACACATTTTGTATTACATACAGTAATGTAAATAGTTGTAAATTATAAACGATTGTTAATACGATTTGAAAACAGCAATTGAGCATGTGTTTCACCCCGAAAATAGTAAAACAGTTGAAAGAGTGGGGCTATGAAACTCACCTGTGAGTTGTTAGCGATACGATGATACGCGCGTCGTCCGAATGGTAACCTTCTAGTGTCCTAAACACGTGAGGTTATATAAGTATGAGACAAATCAGTTTGTCTAAGCGAGTTGTTCATGTATGCATTTGTTGTTGAAGTCTGGGAATGGTGTACGGGGGTCCGGGGGCAGCGCCCCTGGTAGCGGGGTCCAAGGGGCGGCAGCCCCTGGCGGGGTCCAAGGGGCAGAGCCCCTGGCTGGGGTCGAGCTGCCAGGTCAGCTTGGAAAATTTTTATTTCTATTACTTTACTTTAAAGAAAACGTATTCGAAATCCAAATTCGGGTAAAATCGAGTGGTAAAATTTGGTTGTCAATACTTAGTGAAAAACATAGGTTTTTAAGGTTCTGCGACGTCAGATGCGACGTCAGCTGCGACGTCAGATGCGACGTCAGATGCGACGTAGGGTCGTGCGTCGCTATGTGCGACGTCGCAATTTAATGCGACGTTGTGCGTTACGTCGCAATGTGCGACGTTTAAGATTTACTGCGACGTAGGGTGTTACGTCGCATGTGCGACGTTGAGATGTTTTTGCGACGTTGGCTGCGACGTCGGCTGCGACGTCGCAGCACTGTTTTTGGTCTCTGCGACGTAGCGAACTGCTCGACGATTTCAAGATCCAAATCGAGTTTTGGCTTGATTTTTGGGTGTTTTGATGTTATAGAAAGCTTCTAGCATGTATTTTGAAGTAATCTAAGTAATTTATAGAAAGAGAAACGATTTCTAGAGAGCGAAAGTGAGAAATCTTACTTTTTGATGAAAATGGGGATGAAGATGATGGTGAAGAAGATGAAGATGATGATGTCCGGTTTTGATGATGATGAACTCCGAAAATGACGATGATGATGAGGATGATTCCGATTTTGATGATGATGATATTGTTGTTGATGTTGTTGGTTGTTGTTGTTGTTGGTGAAGTTAGAGAGAAAGAGATAGAGAGAAAAGGTAGGTGAAAAAGAAGAAGAAAAATGAAGAAATGAGGTGGGGGGGTTTGGGTTTTTGTTAAAACTCAGATCCCTAACTCGTGTACTGTGGTCTCCAACCACAGTACAAAATGTCCGTGATTTTATACCTGATTAAAATGTAGATTTATTACTTTAAATCTATAATTTTGTTTAAGTTGTTTTGTAAATATTTTTAATAAAAATATTTCACTTGAACTATAAAAATGTAATTATTCAAAGTTTAAAAATCGGCGCGAAAGTTGACTTTTTGACCGGGTGTTACATTCTCCCCCTGTTAAGAAAATTTCGTCCCGAAATTTAAAGTGATGTCAGGGTTGCGCATGGTCTGGGGAGCAATGTTCGTACGAGAGGTTTGTCGAATTGATTGTAGACATACCACGTCTATGACGGAGTTGAAGAGCAGTCAATCCATGACTGTGTCGAGGTTTGTTATCATAGTCACATCCTGACTATTTCATTTGTTTGAGTTATAGTTTTATTGTTGTTATAGGGTAACCGTTTACTTTGTAGTCCACCCGAGACTAAATAGTTGTCACATAGTGACCGTTTAGTGGATAGTCCTATCAGGACTAAGTAATTGGGGAACGTGCAGTAGATCAGTCTGCTGAAAGCAAACATTGAGTTTTATGTGGGCCTAGGTCAACTAGCCCTAAGATGAAATCAATATTAGTGTGATATAATGATATCGGGGATAATAAGTACGCGTTTAGCGAATCTATAATTGAAAAGTTATGTTTTCGAGGAGGAGTTGTACTTACATTATCGTTGGAGATTTATTTGATTTACTCGGAGTCTATTAAGTGAATTTTGCATCTTTTTGGGCAGTCCTTCTTGTAATGACCGGGTTCCTTACATTTGAAGCATATCCTTCGAGAGTCGGGATTGGCGGGAACTCTGCAGTCCCGGATTACGTGACCGTATCGTTGGCATCTTTCGCAGGGTAATCCACATAATCCGTCATGATGACGTTTACAGCCGTGACAAAATGGTTTGTTACCCACATAGCCTTGTCTTTCGTTGGGTTCGACAGCATGGTACCTCAAGGGTTCAGGTTGATTGGTTGGATTGTGACTAGTGATGGAATTCCCATCCCAATTTGTTAGGTTGTTTTCAGTTGCAGTTGTTTCGCGTCGTTCCCTCTGTGCCATAAGTCTGTGGGCCATACGAATGGCCTCTTCAATAGTAGTGGGTTTAGAGGCGGTGACCATTCCCTCAATTAGTAGCGGGAGTCCACCGGTGTACCTTGCGATTTGTTGACTTTCAGGGTTTACTATGGTGGGGCACAAGTGTGCTAGTTGTTGGAAACGAGTGGTATATGTTACGATATCGTTGTCTTTTACGGTGAGGTGCCAAAGTTCGTCCTCAAGTTTGTGAAGTACTTCGATGGGACAATACTTGTCCTTCATGATTCGTTTCAGGTCTTCCCACGGAAGTTTGTGAGCAGTGTCGATTCCTACAGTTCGGGCGTGAAAATTCCACCAGGTAGAAGCATCATCCTGGAGGGTGTATGTGGCGTACAAGACTTTGCAGTCGTCGGGGCAGTTGCAAACGTGAAATATAGACTCCATTCTCTCGAACCACCGAATCAATCCGATAGCTCCTTCAGTCCCGACGAAGTTTGGTGGTTCGCACCTCAGGAAATCCTTAAAAGTGCAAGGCTTTACTTGGTTCTGAGCAGCTAGGGTCGCAGTCACTGCTTGATTAATAATTTGATCGTGCTCAGCTCGAGTGAAAGTTTGTCGTTTAGGAGGCATGATTCTTGAACAAGAATAAAATGACAATGTGTGAGATCTTTATTCAAAGATTTTGACTTTTACAGTGACATGAATAGTAAACTTGAGTTCTTAAATGAGTGATACGGGATTCCATGATCCTTGATGTTGAGGTTTTGATATCGCGTGTGGCAGTCATATTTCTGCCCTTTTTGTGGTGTTGCCACAACAGTTTAAGTATCTGTTGTCGAGTTAACCTTGGTTAAATTGTCCTGTTTCCATGTTTTTCGAGAGTTGTGACCAATTGGGTTGTAGTTTTGATAAATAGTCGTAATAATGACTAAATTGTGTTTTAATGTAGTCAACCAGACTATGTTGTTGTGAGTAGTCCCACGGACTATAGTGTAGTACTAAGATACTATACGGCCAATCACGCCGGTGAATGTGACACCTACAGTGCCCTATGTGGTGTTGAAGCGGGGTCTCCCAACACAACCCATGTGTGTGGTGACATCGTGTATTTATCGATTGAGGCATTACATGCCTTAGTAGTCGTGGTGTGGCACTTCGTGCCCAGTAAGGTAATCGCGTATGCGTATAAATGTACAAGTGCGTATAGCGAGTGTTCATACGCACAGAAATCGAGTGGAACACCTCGTGTCCAGTAGAGTAGTCATATATACATATATGGTGCACACGTAACTATACAAGTGTACGTGCGTAGTAAAAGTCAGGTGTATATGTATATATGTAAGTCGTACATGCAACTATAACAAGTCTACATGCATAATTGAAGTAGCACCTAATGCTATAATGCAGTGCTATCAGCACAGTAATCGAAATACTAATGTTTTGTAATTGTAGTACCAAAGTACCATGAAACGCAGCACCACGCGCTGTAATGAAGTGCCCGCGGCACCGTAATTGCAGTACCCATGTACTGTGAATGTAGCATCAACATGCTATGATTTGTAGTATTGACATACTATGAGGTTTGCACTAACGTGCCCATATTGCGGTATCAACATACCATGTGTTGTGCTTGAAAGCATGATGTGACACCACGTGTCATGTGTTGTTCGATTGTAGCCCTAAGGTCGAATATGCGTTAAAGTTATGTGAATTCCCAGATGTAGCACAAAGGCTAGAATGTAAGTGCCAAGGCACTGAGGTATTGAGTTGATTGATCCAAATGATCAAGTTGTGGTTTTTATAATTTTCGTGGACGTTTAGCATGTGTGGGTTTCCATTCCCATTGAATACGTTTGTACCTCCTTCCCGAGGTTCAGTGATATATGTGATATCCTCCTATGCGTACATAAGGAGAAAAGTGTCGAGTCGTGATAGTTAGGAAGACGGCGATGTGCCTCTTCATGAGTAAATGATAATACAGCGGAATTTGGTTGTATATACTCAGTATATATTTGATACGTAGAAGTAGTATACATGTAAGGCCTATTAATATATACCTACCGTACATATAATAGCCTAGGATGTCTAGCACATAACAATCAGAGTCAACTACGCATTCCTGTTTCAGTATAACCCCTTTCAGATCTTACATCATCTTTATTTAATTGTACATAGTTAGCTACGCTATGTTAAATTAAACTCGTATGATGTAATTCCTGAACCAGTCATACCTAATGAGGAATACTGCCTAACAGTCATAGTCTAGGCCCACTAAATGCAACCTAGTTCACTATAACCTTAGGCTCTGATACCAATCTGTAACACCCTCAAATTTCGGTTTGCGGAAGCTGTCGGGTCGGGTGTTACTAAATCAAATATCACAGCATAAGATACATAATGAACGACTCTAAATGAGACGTTTGAAAATAATTATACATTTCCAAAATAGAACGTTTACAACGTTATAAGTTTGACAGTAATTCCCAAATACATAATTTGAAAATGCTAAAGTAAATGCAGAGTTGTCCCAAATGTTTGAAATCATGCGACTCGAGCTAGCATAATCTTGTAGTAATCCTAATCCTGCTGGGCACCTGAGAACACATGCTAAAACAGGTCAGCTATAAAGCTGGTGAGTTCATAGGTTTGTTAGTTGAATACATAAAGTATAAATCTTGTATGTTTTGAGAAATTGTTCAGAATCCACGATTCTGATTTGTAGCAAATTGTAGTTGTAATTACCAATGTGTAATTCGAAAGTTTAGGTATCTAATACCTAAGCAATTGTAGTCCGTACCTAAGTACATAATAATTGAGGCATACCGATCCTGAATACCTATCTGGTATGAGTAAGTGTATAACGGGAGGCAATACCTGCCTAAGTTGTAACCAAATAACTGTATGACCACGTCATATGATAGTAAGTAACTGTAGTCCCGCAGAACTATGATTTAATATATGAGGTGTTGCATCCAGCAACAAGTGATTGTAGATCCGCAGATCTATGTTTGAACGTTTAGCGTGTCCGTTTACCCGATTAGCATAAGCTAACCCGGACATGAATTGAGCTAACGGCCTCGCGTGGCAGCACCACCGATCCGTTAACTTATTGTGAATCCCGAGTATAACTCGCTGATCCATTGATTGAAGTTTCGTCCACTGCAATACCGTGGTTTCGTTTTGTGCCCACTTTACCGTGGCATCGTTTGGTGCCCGCTGCAATACCGCGGCATCGTTTTTGAAGTTGCTCGCAAGCAATATGTAATTGAGCCGGCAGTACAACGACATGCCCGACTAAGTTGTTTGAGAGCCAGCAGTACTCGACATGCCTGACTAAGTAGATCGTATAATAGTATGTAGATATTCATCAGGTGACACCCCCACGGTTGGATTACATCCTGGGCCGGGGGACCATCCCTGGTTGGATTACATCCTGAGCCAGAGTCGTCACCAGTTGTGTCGTTTTAATATAAGGAGTCTGTACTAACTTGTGATAATATTGTATACTCCTAGCCTAAAGCCTAGCAAGTATATATATAACGGAGTCTTGGGAAAATGTTCACTTAAGTTCAGTTCCCATTCTAATGATAATGGAGTGTGTCGACAGTTTTAGTTCTTAAAGAATAACTAAACTTGTAACAGTATAGATGTTGTTCAGTATAGGTAGAACTAACTAGTTCTAATGTATTCAATGATATTGTCCCGTGACAATATGGCCAAAAGATTGTGATAACTAAATCAAGTTATGTGTTGGTAATCATTTTCCAATGACCTAACCGGGTACGATTGTAACCTATCTAGGTTAAGTATTGATATTGTTCTAAAACAATATTGCGGGTGTAATTCCTAAGTATTACACATTTTGTATTACATACAGTAATGTAAATAGTTGTAAATTATAAACGATTGTTAATACGATTTGAAAACAGCAATTGAGCATGTGTTTCACCCCGAAAATAGTAAAACAGTTGAAAGAGTGGGGCTATGAAACTCACCTGTGAGTTGTTAGCGATACGATGATACGCGCGTCGTCCGAATGGTAACCTTCTAGTGTCCTAAACACGTGAGGTTATATAAGTATGAGACAAATCAGTTTGTCTAAGCGAGTTGTTCATGTATGCATTTGTTGTTGAAGTCTGGGAATGGTGTACGGGGGTCCGGGGGCAGCGCCCCTGGTAGCGGGGTCCAAGGGGCGGCAGCCCCTGGCGGGGTCCAAGGGGCAGAGCCCCTGGCTGGGGTCGAGCTGCCAGGTCAGCTTGGAAAATTTTTATTTCTATTACTTTACTTTAAAGAAAACGTATTCGAAATCCAAATTCGGGTAAAATCGAGTGGTAAAATTTGGTTGTCAATACTTAGTGAAAAACATAGGTTTTTAAGGTTCTGCGACGTCAGATGCGACGTCAGCTGCGACGTCAGATGCGACGTCAGATGCGACGTAGGGTCGTGCGTCGCTATGTGCGACGTCGCAATTTAATGCGACGTTGTGCGTTACGTCGCAATGTGCGACGTTTAAGATTTACTGCGACGTAGGGTGTTACGTCGCATGTGCGACGTTGAGATGTTTTTGCGACGTTGGCTGCGACGTCGGCTGCGACGTCGCAGCACTGTTTTTGGTCTCTGCGACGTAGCGAACTGCTCGACGATTTCAAGATCCAAATCGAGTTTTGGCTCGATTTTTGGGTGTTTTGATGTTATAGAAAGCTTCTAGCATGTATTTTGAAGTAATCTAAGTAATTTATAGAAAGAGAAACGATTTCTAGAGAGCGAAAGTGAGAAATCTTACTTTTTGATGAAAATGGGGATGAAGATGATGGTGAAGAAGATGAAGATGATGATGTCCGGTTTTGATGATGATGAACTCCGAAAATGACGATGATGATGAGGATGATTCCGATTTTGATGATGATGATATTGTTGTTGATGTTGTTGGTTGTTGTTGTTGTTGGTGAAGTTAGAGAGAAAGAGATAGAGAGAAAAGGTAGGTGAAAAAGAAGAAGAAAAATGAAGAAATGAGGTGGGGGGGTTTGGGTTTTTGTTAAAACTCAGATCCCTAACTCGTGTACTGTGGTCTCCAACCACAGTACAAAATGTCCGTGATTTTATACCTGATTAAAATGTAGATTTATTACTTTAAATCTATAATTTTGTTTAAGTTGTTTTGTAAATATTTTTAATAAAAATATTTCACTTGAACTATAAAAATGTAATTAATCAAAGTTTAAAAATCGGCGCGAAAGTTGACTTTTTGACCGGGTGTTACATTATTCATCAATCTAAATATACATATGAGCTATTGGAACGCTTTAAGATGGATGAAAGTAAGGTCTACAATACTCCAATTCCAGTCAATCATGGACTAGGTCTAGATACATCGAGTGATAGTGATGTGGATCCAACTCTTTATAGAGCCATGATCGGATCACTAATGTATTTAACAGCCTCTAGGCCTGACATAATGTTTGATGTTTGTCTATGCGCAAGATATCAGGCGAATTCGAAAGAGTCACATATGCAAGCTGTTAAAAGAATCTTTCGTTACCTCAAAGGGAAACTGTCGTGCACCCCGCGGTCGGTCGGATTTTACTCCGGTCGTTGAACCTTCCGGCAAGGGTGCGCGGACAGTGTGTTTTATATTTATTATGCTGGGTATCCTAAGTTTTGATACAACTTAAAGACCTAAAGGGCAGTAAGCGGTATGTATGACTCAGGTGTCGTTCTTCAAACTACAACGGGCATGGGAATCTAGGAGGATTAATTATCTTTTGTAATTTAGCTGGGATTTTTAAAACATTTTGATAGGTTGGTTGGTTTTCTAATCTAATTACTAAAATTAAAAACTAAATTAAACACAGGGGTTTGTACGGAGTACGCAGAGAAATCAAGATAAGGAATATGTTTGCTGTGACTTCGGCAATGTTATTTAGATGGATAGTTATGAGGGATAAGATTACTAGGTGTGATGATTAATACAGTGAGGTCATAGAAACTTAATTGGTAAATAAAGTATTATGCCTACGACCTTTACTCGGTTTCCCACGTATTTACGTTAACGCTATACCGGATACTTGGGTGTTTTACAGCTTTTCCGTTATACCAATTAGGGTTCCAGATTACTCACTAGATATTTCTGTATTTCTTAATGAGCTACAGCTACGATCCTACTATATACCTAACGTAGAGTTGTCCGCAATCAGATATATAATATGTCACATGGATAGCAGTTATAGAATATCCAGTACACCGGAAGTTCTCCCAAATGTACAGACCAATTCTACCGACAACTATCCTCTAATCCAGGTCCCCTTTTACAGACATCCGGAGGACGTTAGTATCATGGCATGAATTATTCATTGAACAATAACATGAACAGGGTTTAACCCGCGGAACCGGTTGGGATAATCTGTCTAACGGTCAGCTGAATTGTTCATCATTAATCATACAATCATTACAACTAATACATACATGTTAACCTATCTGTATTATGTTTATTATGTTTACGAAAATCTAATCAGCAGGGCAGTGATAATGTTTACGTATGTCTAGCATGCAGTACCTAAGCAACAATCAAACAAGAACATGCAATAGGACGAAACACTAGTCATCACATTAACTGACCTAATAATCAAATTATGAATATCCCGGAAGTTGTCCCAAAGATACACAACAAACAAGCGTGAACCTAATCTATCTCTAATCATATGCTTCGTGTCCCTCGGATGTGTTTCAATCAAGGGAACAGCGACCATGTTGAGTTCATTAATCATCATACACAGAATAGTTGGCAATCCTACTTCTAGCAATTGGCCAGGTTCTAGGGAGGAGGATACAAACCACAGCATAAGTTGGATAGATAAACAGGCAGAGATTCAGCTTATAAGTCCGAAAACAATTTTAAACTTACACAGACAGAGTAACAGTATGTTCACAATTGGGAATCATTATTTCCACAACGGATTGTGCCCACAACTTTCATAGCTTCCACGTTCCGTACTACACACATTCGTGATGATTCCGGCGCTATACAAATGAAAGCCGTGTAACGTTACCTCTGTTATTTCATAATGGTGTTATCCCCAACTGTATATTATAACATAAGTATCCTAACATTGCATACATCACAACAAACATTGATTTGTCTAGCCTAGCATAATTCTAGCATTCATTCCTAAGCATGCATAACAGGAAAGCATAATTAAAAGAATAAATGCGAGAGATTGTATTAAACCTGAATAAGAGAGTAATACAGAAAAATCTTCACAAATCTGAAGTCCCGGAGTAACTCCGTACAAAAGCTACTAAGAGCTTCTACTCTAACCTACTAATTCTCCTCTAACTGCTAAGAGTAGTGCTAGAGAGAGAATGCTAACCTAATTCTAGAGAGAGAAACTAATATGAGAGGTGAGAGGTGAATGAGGTGTATCAGGTGTGTTGAAAATGAATGTGGAGGCTTGGTATTTGAAAGTGCCCCCTGGATGTGGATCTAAGTGTTGATCGATAGTAATAGATTGGCGGAATCAATCAATTACACAAACAAGTAATAAACTCAAACCGAAAACAATGATTAATCAAAGTAAACGAGTATATTAGCTTGTAAATCGTATTGGAACTGTTTACAGAAGTGCTTAGTCGACAAATGGTGCTAGGGTTTCGTCAACCCTAGCCGAAAACCCGTAGGTTTCAATTTATACTAAAACAAAATCGGCAGACATGCGTCACTTGGGAAGTGTCGCATGTCGCCGCCCTCATGCGTCACTTACCTAAGTGTCGCTATGCGTCACTAAGGCAAGTGTCGCCTAATGCTAAACTTAAGTGTCGCAAATACAGAAAATGACTTTTCTAATAAAACTAACTAACGACACTTACAACTCAATAGACCAACTGACAGACACACAAACATGTATCAACAAACTCCCCCGTGTCTTCAGCTTGGTCTTCAAAAAAAAACATCTTCAGTTTAAACCCAACCTGGTGGAAATACTCCACCAGCATGAATACCCACTCGAACACAAATCTCGACCACCTTCTCGAACTTTGAAGCTTCTTCTTGATCATAACGATGATACTCCATCTTACTTTTGTGAAGAGCTTTCAAATTTTTTTTCGTCAAATTGATAAGGCTGATCGGATCAAAAACACGAAGAGTTCTTCCATACTTTGCAGATAAACTCCAATTACCCTTCTCAATCACTGGATCTTCAACCGAAAGATATTCAATGACTGCTTCTTGAGTAACAGAGTCAAACCACCAATATCGTAATCTTTTCAGAAAATCAAGTGGTAATGACTGCAAAGGCACAGTTTTCTGACTAGCAGCTGGAGGATAATGATACTTCACAATCGGTTGCTGAGTTCTTGAATCCAACTTTTTCTTGTATGAATAACGAACTCCCAACTCTGGTCTAACCCACAAATACTTCTTGCTGTAAATATCTCTTCTGAGAATCTTCTGAAACATATTACCACGAAAATCATCAGTGTGGTTAACGATGTTCAGCTGAGCAAGACGATTTAATTCCTCCTTCGGCAATGTGCTAATACAGTTAAATCTTGGCCGAAAATACTGTACTCCATCTCTTCGCTTAATAAGAATCAGAAAGTTGACTTCATCAAACTTCCAACTTCTGATTAATCCAGTCAAATCACCTCGAACCTGATATGTTTTGCAAATCTTCAATTCAGGCTTGAGCTTTCGAAACATTGGGCGCTCTGAAGATGTAGACGGTTGCGCTTGTTCAGGAACAGATTCAGCAGTTGGTTGTTCCTGAGTAGTATCTGTTTGAGGCTATTGGTCATCATCAGAATCATCGGACTCAATGATCGGTGCATCAAAATCATACGGTTGAGCCGGTTGTTTCTGAACTGGTTCCGATTCTCGCTCAGGTGCTGGTTCCTGATGAGGATTAACCAAATATTCTTCGTCTGACCCTGGAACCTCAGCATCCATCTCTATATCATCCGGATCGACTGATCTATCTTCTTCATCATCCGGATTTATCAAACTCTGAATGTATGTGAGATTAACATTCGAATAATCAACCGAAATGGGTCTCGGTTGTCCTGGAACATCAACGAAATAATCCAAAGCAATGTTTTCATTAATAGAATCTGGATTTACATTTTCGGATTCTGGGGGAGGGGTTACATTTGTTTCTAAGGTTCTCTGACCTTCCTCCCCCGAAACAACAGTAACCGCTTCCAATTCTAACAACCTAGACTGCACATCTTTCAATTCTAGCTGCAACTCCTGCACATGAGTTGCTTTTATCTCCAAATCTTTAATTTGAGCAGCTTGAGCTTCAATCACGGCAGCCTGATCATCAAACCGCTTGTTCATCTGAGTTATCTGATCAAGTAACTGCTGAAGCATCGCAGGCGGCGGTTGTTGTTGTTGTTGTTGATCTTGGTGACCAGGTTCCTGAATAGTAATTCCTGTTCGCTGGCGTCTTCTCAATGGTAAATTAGCATAAGACGGAGAAGACCCAGCTGGTCGTTTTCCAAGATTAGGCGGTACATGAACACGCCATGCAGAAATCCTTCTCAAAATACGCTTAAAGAGTCGAGGATCAGTCAACTGTATTCCATCCAATGTATCCTGAGGTGGTACATCACCTGGAGAATCAGGTGGTGTAAGACCACCATCAGATTCCTCAGCTGGAACCTCTTCAACTTGCTCAATATCCTCCAAATCTTCAGCTACAGCAGCATCAACTAAATCTGCATCATTGACCGGAGGAGCAACAACATCCTCATAACCATCCCCAGGCGGCGCAACATAGTTTTCGTTTACTATGTGCCCAAATAACTAACGATCAGGTAAGATCTGAGAATCTTTTGGTGGCAGCTTACAATCATTGAAAACACGTAACATCATGGGCGTTGGAAATAGTAACGATCTTAGATCCGGAGCTATTCCCAAATTCAAATCATTTAACAACAGCTGAACAAAACGAGGATATAACAGCCATTTTTCTTTTCCAGCTCGAACATTATCAACCATATTCCCGAAAATATAACCACTGAAGTTATACGGCTTGTTATAAACTAATGCCAGCATCAGAGATAACGTCATGTGACTTGCAGCATCATATCCTCCTTTTCGCGGAGATAAACACACAATTACAATGTGAGCTAAGTATCTCCAAACCCGACAGAGATACTGTTTACGAAAATCAGTAAGCTGATCAGCCGGATAACCCAATCTCTGAAGACCCCCGTAGATAAAAGTGGTCTCAAAAATAGTCGGCATATTGTTTGCATCATCAAACCGCAAAACACGGCGAACTGAATCCTGTGTAATCTGAATCTCACGACCAAACATAGTGGACACAATCCTCGGAGTGTCGTTCTCTGTTCTGATAAATGCGTGGTCATAAAACTCCTCGATTTGATTCATATACACTGGTACTGAAGCTGTAATAGCGTAATGAATCCTCGAACGTCTAAGAAACTCGATCATCGGTCGAAAAGGCAACGAGTTCTTATGCGTAGATTCCAAAAATGCAACAATGTTGTTCCTGGTGTTTGTGCGACGATAATAATCATGAAGATTCTCCATCTGTAACTATAAACAGGACAAGAACACGAAAAATCGTTACAGAATAAGCTCAAAATCATAATCGAAAAATCTGATTTTATAGCGTCACTAAAGAAGTTACGCACGTAACACATCCGACACTTAAGAAGTGACGTATGAAAATCAGAAATCGGAAGGATGCGTCACTTGAGGTAAGTGACGCATTGAAGGCGTCACTGGTGTAAGTGACGTTGTCACAACATGTATCATTCAAGCGGTACTGATCAAGTGACGGGTATGCGTCATTTAAAAAGTGACGGTTAGTTAAAGCAGCACTGACAGCGTCAGTTAAGGAAGTGACGGATCGAAGCGTCACTCGGTAAGTATGATGTGGGAGTGACGCATAAAGGCGTCACTCAGCAAAGTGACGTTTAAAGGCGTCACTTGTGGAAGTGACACTTAACCTGTGAAATTTCCATTAAGCGTCACTTAAGGAAGTGACGCTTGAAGTGACGCAACGATGAAGATCATCGTGTCACTGTTCAAGCCCGGAAATCACGACGAACCAAATTTGGGGTTTTTTGAAAACGAGTTAACCAAACGGTGCGGCAAGTGAAAACGAGTAAAACACACCGTTTATTAACACAAAACAATAACAAAACGATCCCCAATAATCGTGATTACATAAACCCTAAAAACCCGAAACTTCAATCGGCGATTAAATCATGGATACGCAATTATAATAGATAAAAACGGTACCTAATGATGCGTATGAGTGAGATGAACAAGGTAACGGAGGCCGATTGCACGCAAAATACACAAAAAGTCGTAGATCGATCGGAAATCACACACAGTCGAAGTGACGCAGCGACGAGAGAAGTGACGCAAGGTTAGTGGAAGTGACGCGTAGTGAATAGTGTTGGTGGTAGAAATAAGTGCCGGATACGGACTATTTATACCAAAACCCTAATCAGCGTCACTTAGAACGACTCTTAAAGCGTCACTTTTATGCGTCACTTATAAAGTGACGCATATCGACAGTTTTTGAAAAATTTTAAAATTTTATCGATCTTTTGCAGAGTGCTCAATTTGACAGTAAATGTGACTTGGTTAAAAAATAAAATAAAATTTAAAGACACAAAATTACAAATATAAAACCAAACTAAATACATTCTTTTTGGTGACGGAGTTGATTGAGTCTGGTTAGGGATCATATCGGAATAACATGCAATTATTAGGAATAGTAAGTGTTATTTCGATCATCAGTATATTTGTCCACTTTAAATTTACTTGGCACATTTAAAACACCTTTTATAAAAATTATTTCAAGACAATTATTGGTATTGTTTGTCCACCTAAACATGTTACATCCGTGTCTGTGAGTTAACCTTTTATTGTTAGAATGAATATTTCACCATGGTCCCCACCATAGATATACCCCTATAACTTAGACATGAACATAGTTTCCAAATTTAGAAAGAATATAAGAGAATCAATTTTAAGAATCAAGCCAGCGGTGACAGGTCTGTACTTGCGTACAATAGAGCAACATAACTTGATTCAGGTATAAGCAAAACTAAACGCAGTCAAACCAAATTTGTGGCGACCTTGTGTAGTATCTTAAATTTAAGACTTTGCAAGTGCATTGACTCACGTTTGCTTAGTTTTGAGAGTAAGCTGAATTGAGACCAGGTCTGCACTTTCGTACAACAGAGGAAACAATCAGCATACTCCCCCAAAAGATCTCAGATATACGATCCAAAAATAGAAGTATGTCAAGCTATGCTAAGGAATTAAGACTTAGAGTCGTACATCACAAGGTGTTTACCACATGATCATAGACATGTATGTAAATTACTTCTTAATACCTCAGAGACCGGTGTGTACCATGCCTACCAATACATCGTATGATGAAGATAATTTAGATAAAAACTGTTTTAAGTGTGTCAGATAAACCTACTAACACATCCAAGATAAACCTTAAAATTCCATTTTGTGCATGTCACCCGATGTACTATCATATCCCAAGTTGTTTACAGACACAACTTCAACGTCTATTTTAAAAAATGTAGCAACCTTGCGTTTTCTTTAATACTAAAGAGTACAAAGAGTGGCTGTTGCAATTTTTTTTTTTTTTTTTTTTTTTTTTTTAATAATAAACACACATAAAAGCAAATAACGTTAACTATCCAAGTCACACATTACTTTTTAGACCCAAAGAATCTTAAACCGATCATGTTGACCAGTTCATCAAATCGAGCACGTGAAAAGGCTTTGGTGAATAGGTCAGCATTTTGTTTAAGGGTGTCTATGTGGACCAGGTCTATCAAGTGTTTTTCATAGCAATCCCGTATGAAGTGGAACCTAAGTTCAATATGTTTTGTCTTAGAGTGCTGTACGGGATTGCGTGTGATAGAAATAGCAGCAGTGTTATCTATGTGAATGGGAGTCATAGTAAGAAGTAACCCGTAATCGCGTAATTGGTGCTGAATCCAGAGAACTTGGGCACAGCAACTAGCGGCAGCAACATACTCAGCCTCTGCTGTAGAAAGAGAGACTGTAGTTTGCTTCTTGCACTGCCACGAGACCAAACACGATCCCAGAAATTGACATCCACCCGTTGTAGACTTCTTATCGATACTGCAACCTCCATGATCCGAATCTGAATAGGCTGTGAGAGCGAAAGTCTTCTCATTTGAATACCAAAAACCAAGGGTAGGTCTAGCTCTGAGATAACCAAAAATTCGCTTTACTGCCTTCATATGTGACACCTTTGGTTTAGCCTGATAACGCGAGCAAATCGACACGGCAAATACAATGTCCGGTCTTGAGGCAGTCAAATACATAAGAGAACCTATCATTGAACGATAGTCCCTCTCCTTGCAATCTTCATCTTCCTCAGCAAGTTTGAGATTGTGATTAAGCTCGATGGGAGTCCCATAGGTTTTACAAGTGAGCAGGTCATACCTAGTCAACATGTCATTGACATATTTTGACTGATGTATATAAATACCTTTTGCAAGCTGCTCAACTTGTACACCTAAAAAGAAAGTGAGCTCCCCCATTGCGCTCATCTCAAACTCAGACTTCATGATTTTCTCAAAGTTCTTACACATTGCCTCATTGGTAGACCCGAAGATAATATCGTCCACGTAAACCTGCACAAGTAGCATATCTTCCCTATCCTCTGACTGTTCACGAAGAATAAATAGCGTGCTATCGATGTTCCCTCTCACAAAACCATGCTTAATCAGATGTGTAGTTAGCCTCTCGTACCAAAGTCTTGGTGCTTGGTGAAGACCATACAACGCCTTGTTCAATTTACAGACGTATTCAGGATGCGCAGGGTCTTCAAAACCAGGAGGCTGCTTAACGTACACATCGTTGTCAACCTTTCCATACAGAAACGCACTTTTCACATCAAGTTGATTGACGCGAAATCCCTTGAAGGACGCGTATGCCAGAAAAATGCGTATGGATTCCAATCGAGCAACAGGGCCAAATACATCATCATAGTCCAACCCCTCAATTTGGCTGAAGCCTTGAACTACTAGACGTGCTTTATTACGAATTACAACGCCCCTATCATCCATCTTATTACGAAAAACCCAACGAGTGCCAGTCAAGTGGGCACCCTTGGGTAATGGAACTACTTCCCAGACTTGCAACTTTTCAAATTGTTGTAGTTCCTCTTGCATGGCCTCAATCCAGGATGGATCTTTTAAGGCCTCTTCAACTTTCTTAGGTTTATTCTGCGAAAGATAACATGAATTAACATTAGCCACCAGACCCGAAAGTTGTTCAGTATCAGTCTGTTTCGCTTGATGTCTTGTTTGAACCTTTGCATGAGGATCACCAATGATATTATCAATGGGGTGATCCTTATGTATCCGAGTCACTGGAATTTGATCTGGCACAAGATTCTGTTCCAGGTTACTCAGATCTCCCTCATTTGCAGAAATATTCGGAGAAGCATCATCATCTTCATCTCCTTGAGAAAATAAATGAGAATAATTCATATTTTCTGCTTCCTCTCCCTCATCACTTACCTCATCCTCTCCTCCTTCCTCTAATGACGGCATGTTTGGATCATAAGGAAGCTCCTTGGTGTAGTTATACACTGTTTTAGAGGTAGAAGGAGCATCTTTCGAAGGTGTAACTTGAGAAGTATATGTTGGATTAGGTGTTGTTGATGGTGGTGTGGGTGTAGTATCAATTGGTGGTGGTTCGGGTGTTGCATTAGGAGATGGGTCGGATGGTTTACTAACTGGTGTATCATGAGAAAAATCAAGTCCATGTAGCATGGAAACTAACTCTTCCGTTTCATCATCTTCTGGAATATTGAAAGAGTTAAAGAGGTTTCCATAATTGAAAAACCAATCCGGACCTGTTCCTTGAGGAGGTTCCGTATACCTTAAACATTTTACTTCAAACTGTTCCTCAATCTGATTCGTTGATTTGTTAAAGACTCTTTTGTTCGGAGAATTGACTGAATATCCAAGAAAAATCCCTTCAACAGCTTTGTCACCAAACTTAGAGACCTTATCTTTTGTAATCATGATCATGCATGGACACCCAAATGGTTCTAAGAACTGAAGGTTTGGCTTACGGTTATTGAAAAGTTAATAACACGTCTTGTTCTTTTTCTTAACCGTGAGCACTCTGTTGAGAACATAACAGGCAGTATTAACTGCCTCAGCCCAGAAGATGATTGGTAATTTGGAGTTAGCTAACATAGTCCGAGCTGTCTCTATAATTGTCCTGTTCTTTCTTTCTGCAACTCCATTCTGTTGTGGAGTCCTTGGAGCACTGAATTGATGCTCAATTCCTCTTGTAGCACAAAACAATTCGAGAGTTGAGTTCTTGAATTCAGTTCCATTGTCGCTTCGAATCCTTTTCACCTTTAAGTTGCATAGATTTGCCAACTTATCCAACAAATACACCAGAATATCAGGAGTCTCCCCCTTTGTAGTCAAGAAATATACCCACGAAAACCTTGAGTAGTCATCAGTAACTACCAAGCAGTAAGACCGACCACCAATGCTCTTTGTTGAAACTGGACCGAACAGATCCATATGCAGTAGTTCCAACGGAGCTGCAATAGAATTCACAACTTTAGACTTGTGGGACTTCTTGTGGAGTTTTCCTTTGTGACAAGAAACGCAGTCGTCTTTTAGAGCAAATGACTGTTTTGGAACTCCCCTCACTAAATCATTGTTAATCAGAAAATTCATTTTACGGAAATGAATATGTCCCATCCGTCTGTGCCAAAGGAGTGATTCCTTTTCAGAAGCCTTTGAAAGAAGACAAGTATAGTCACTTGTAGTCTCCACAGTTCGCATATTCATCACATAGGTGTCATTCTTTCTAGGTGCCCGCATCAATACCCAATCCTCAGGAATGACATACCCCGGCTTCAATATTACACATTCCGTCTTTGTGAATAACGTGGTGTAGTCCTTGTCACAAACTTGTGAAACGCTCAGCAAGTTGTGAGTCAGCTCAGCCACATAATTCACATTTTCAAAGCTAACTTTTCCATTTGTTAGCGTTCCCTTTCCCGAAATCGTTCCTCCTGAATCTCCCGCGAAACGTATCCTCCCGAGTATGGTTTAATATCCGTCAGAAGAGACACATCGCCAGTCATGTGTCGCGAGCAGCCACTATCCATATACCATAAACTATCCTTCACACGTTCCGACTGCTGCAACACATCAAAGAAAGAGATTAGTGAGAAACGGAGACCCAAGCCTTTACAGACTTAGGTCTTCCATGGTCATCAACAATAAGCACGTCAGATAGGACTTTATCTTTAAACAAATTAGAATTTTTATCTGAAGTGTTATTGTTGACGACTGAAGAGTCAGCATCAGACTCTTTTCGTTTCCAAACTTTTGATGGTTCGGAATTGATATCAGAAATAATGTTGGGCTTTTGAGTTGGCAAAGGTTTTTGCTCAACATTACTTAGTTTCAGAACAGGCTTGGGAGATTTTGAGTAACGCCTAGGTGGAGATTTTGAAAAGGAATTTTTATAAACTGATGTCCTAGGCATCTCTCTCCCATAGCGCTGATTTGACAGCTTGGGACAGTCACGGATCAAATGTCCTTGTCTCTTGCAGTAGAAACAAGAACGAGTCTCAACTAACGGTTGAGGCTGAGGCATTACCACAGGAGGTGGAGAAACATTTCTAGAACATGAACATTGAGTACATGTCTTAGAAAATGTTTGCTTTGGTTGAGAGGTCGAAGTTGAAGGTTTATCAGACAAAACTTTTTCATTTACTAATTTTCGTTGCAAAATCTTTACAGGTGACTGTAAAGTTTGTTGTTTTGAGTTTAAAACCTTGGCTTTACCCTTATTTGTTTGAACCTTAATTTCAGGTTCAACTTTTGAAACCACCTTTTCAGGTTTAACTTCAACTCTCTTAACTTCAGGATACTCCTGATCCGTAATGTCCTCAATCTCAACGATCTCCTCAAAACAAACTGGAGATACATCCTTTTGCTCAACAATCTCCTCAGCACTAACAGGAGATTTATTCAGTGGCTTAACAAACTTAGGAGTGGGATACTCTGGCCTCGTGGTTTTCTCCTTCTCCTGTTTGTTAGATTTAGCCACTTTACCCTTGATACCCAACAACTTAGCATAATCAACTGGAATTTCATCAAGGCCTTCCTTAACAGGTAAAGGAGTATAAGTAGTAGGAGGTGCTATTTCAACAAAACCTATTCCTTTTCCTCCCTTACTTTTCCTATCTTGCTTATGATTGCTAATAATTTCATTAAAGATCATTGTCGCAGAAGTTGACCCTAAGACTTTATCTTGATAATTACCATACTCACTTTTTAAGTCTGAAAGCTCTTTGTTCAACAGTTCAATTTCAGTAAGATAACTTTTAATTGCATCCTGTTGACTAAAAACTTTAGCTTTATAAGTTTGAGTATCTAACTTATGAGCTTCAATATGTTTTTCATAGAGTTTTTCATTTTCTTTCAAAAACTTATTTGACTCATTAAGTTTTGCAACTTTATCTCGCAACTCTTGGTTATCCTTTTGAAAAGCCTCTAGAGATTCAGTTAGATTAATGCATGAGATACAGTTTAAAGGTTCAGGTGATTCATTTTGTACCTCAGGTGTAATATGAGCCATGAGACACTGTTGAAACTTTGTAGCCTCCGCATTCCAGTCATGAGTAGTTGGCTCAAAAACCACCAAAGCATTGTCCACAGCTAACGTCTTGCCCTCTTCTTTCGTTTTTGGAGGATCAGGTTTAGTAAGGCCCGACGGTGGCATCTTGGGTTTCTCGCATTCCCTAGCGAAATGACCCAAATTCTGGCAGTTATAACAACGGACCTTGCTTTTATCAAAACCAAATCCTGACTTCCCATTGCCTTCTAAACTCTTGCGTCCAGTTCGTTGCAAGAATTTTTGAACCCTTCTTGTTATCATAGCAATGTTCCAATTCAAGTCCATCTGTTCTAGATCATCTTCATCCAATTGTCCGTAATCCTCCTTGATCAGTTCCAAAGTTGTATTTGGTTGAGTAACCAAATCTTTGTAAGAGCTCAGAAAAGCTGTATAAATTGCAGCTTGCTCTTGTATTGCTGGTGAAACTGGAGCCTGTTGTTGATTTCCTTGAGATGTACCAGAAAGATAAGCTGTATGTTGACCTCCAGAAGAAGCAGAAGATGAATTGGTATCCGTTATAAATGCCACTCCACCGTAACTCTTGCCAGAATTGACTAGTCCAACGCCACCAGTTGTGGCATTCTGTACAGATCCACCTGACTTACATTCTTTCTTCTTCAATTCCATCGCATGAGCTTGTAGAATACCTATCAATTGATCCAAAGTCATCCTCTGTAATTCTGGATTTTCTTTTAAAAATTGGACTTTCACATCCCAAGCACTTGGCAACACGTCCAGCAACTTCTTGTTTACCTCAAGTGCAGGGAGATTGTATCCTCCTTCATTTAACTCACTAACCAGATGTGAGTATCGAGTGAATAGACTGGAAGTCAGCTCATTAGGAATCATGTCAAATAGATCATACTGCTTTTTGATTAATTCTAGCTTAGCCTCCTTGTACTTTTCATTTCCTCCGCATCTTGTCTCAATTGCCTTCCACAGATCATAAGTTGTGTCATGAGATTTAAAGAGTGTCATAACATCCTTTGGCAAACACATACAGATAGAAGAATGAGCCTTTCTTTCTGTTTCATACTCCTTTTTCTCTTGAGGTGACATAGCATTATATGTTTTAGCTGGAGGAACACCACGATAATTTCCTTCAGCCACTGGAGCAACATATCGTTCTTTTAAAGGTCCCCACAGTTCAGGACAGTGGAAATCTATATACTGTTCATATCTATCTCTCCAATACACATAATCCAAATCTGGTCCAAAGAACGGAGGTTTATTACTGGAGCCAATATCATTGCTCTGTCTGAGCATCTCTCTGATTCCTCTAATATCTTCCTTATCAGACATTGAAGCGTACCTGTAAAATCAACTTAAAAAAAAACTTGGAAGCTGATTAGTAACAAAGGCGTCACTTGGTAAGTGACGCACCTTAGTGTCGCAAAGAGTAGTGGCACTTGATAAGTGACGCTATCGAGTGACGGATAAACAAACAGAACGACACTAGAGATTAGTGTCTTATAAACACGTAAGTGACGTACTCAAGTGACGGACTTGAGTGTCGCTTAGCAATAACAGGCGTCACTAAGGTAAGTGACGCTTTAAGTGACTGACAGAAGTAACGCGTCACTCGTAGTAAGTGACGGATAATACTCAAGTGACGTTACTAAGTGACGCACTTAAGTGTCGTAAAAAACCCTAATTGTTCCTTACAGAAGTGTCGCTCGAAGTGCCGCACAAAGTGTCGAAGTGACGCTCTGAGTGACGCAGAAACAGCTGTGAACACCCAAAAACCCTAAAAATCGAATTTTCGTAAACCTAACGAAAATTCTTGAGTCCCAATCGTACGAAACCTGTAAATCTTTACTCAAAACACAGTAATAGCACCAAATCGATCCTAATCTTGCTAGAATGTCTTTGATCTTCACAAAATCGAACCGAAAACACTTCAATACACGTACACACGTCGATCAAATCAACTCCGAGGCTCTGATACCAGTTGAAAGTGCCCCCTGGATGTGGATCTAAGTGTTGATCGATAGTAATAGATTGGCGGAATCAATCAATTACACAAACAAGTAATAAACTCAAACCGAAAACAATGATTAATCAAAGTAAACGAGTATATTAGCTTGTAAATCGTATTGGAACTGTTTACAGAAGTGCTTAGTCGACAAATGGTGCTAGGGTTTCGTCAACCCTAGCCGAAAACCCGTAGGTTTCAATTTATACTAAAACAAAATCGGCAGACATGCGTCACTTGGGAAGTGTCGCATGTCGCCGCCCTCATGCGTCACTTACCTAAGTGTCGCTATGCGTCACTAAGGCAAGTGTCGCCTAATGCTAAACTTAAGTGTCGCAAATACAGAAAATGACTTTTCTAATAAAACTAACTAACGACACTTACAACTCAATAGACCAACTGACAGACACACAAACATGTATCAACAAACTCCCCCGTGTCTTCAGCTTGGTCTTCAAAAAAAAACATCTTCAGTTTAAACCCAACCTGGTGGAAATACTCCACCAGCATGAATACCCACTCGAACACAAATCTCGACCACCTTCTCGAACTTTGAAGCTTCTTCTTGATCATAACGATGATACTCCATCTTACTTTTGTGAAGAGCTTTCAAATCTTTCTTCGTCAAATTGATAAGGCTGATCGGATCAAAAACACGAAGAGTTCTTCCATACTTTGCAGATAAACTCCAATTATCCTTCTCAATCACTGGATCTTCAACCGAAAGATATTCAATGACTGCTTCTTGAGTAACAGAGTCAAACCACCAATATCGTAATCTTTTCAGAAAATCAAGTGGTAATGACTGCAAAAGCACAGTTTTCTGACTAGCAGCTGGAGGATAATGATACTTCACAATCGGTTGCTGAGTTCTTGAATCCAACTTTTTCTTGTATGAATAACGAACTCCCAACTCTGGTCTAACCCACAAATACTTCTTGCTGTAAATATCTCTTCTGAGAATCTTCTGAAACATATTACCACGAAAATCATCAGTGTGGTTAACGATGTTCAGCTGAGCAAGACGATTTAATTCCTCCTTCGGCAATGTGCTAATACAGTTAAATCTTGGCCGAAAATACTGTACTCCATCTCTTCGCTTAATAAGAATCAGAAAGTTGACTTCATCAAACTTCCAACTTCTGATTAATCCAGTCAAATCACCTCGAACCTGATATGTTTTGCAAATCTTCAATTCAGGCTTGAGCTTTCGAAACATTGGGCGCTCTGAAGATGTAGACGGTTGCGCTTGTTCAGGAACAGATTCAGCAGTTGGTTGTTCCTGAGTAGTATCTGTTTGAGGCTCTTGGTCATCATCAGAATCATCGGACTCAATGATCGGTGCATCAAAATCATACGGTTGAGCCGGTTGTTTCTGAACTGGTTCCGATTCTCGTTCAGGTGCTGGTTCCTGATGAGGATTAACCAAATATTCTTCGTCTGACCCTGGAACCTCAGCATCCATCTCTATATCATCCGGATCGACTGATCTATCTTCTTCATCATCCGGATTTATCAAACTCTGAATGTATGTGAGATTAACATTCGAATAATCAACCGAAATGGGTCTCGGTTGTCCTGGAACATCAACGAAATAATCCAAAGCAATGTTTTCATTAATAGAATCTGGATTTACATTTTCGGATTCTGGGGGAGGGGTTACATTTGTTTCTAAGGTTCTCTGACCTTCCTCCCCCGAAACAACAGTAACCGCTTCCAATTCTAACAACCTAGACTGCACATCTTTCAATTCTAGCTGCAACTCCTGCACATGAGCTGCTTTTATCTCCAAATCTTTAATTTGAGCAGCTTGAGCTTCAATCACGGCAGCCTGATCATCAAACCGCTTGTTCATCTGAGTTATCTGATCAAGTAACTGCTGAAGCATCGCAGGCGGCGGTTGTTGTTGTTGTTGTTGATCTTGGTGACCAGGTTCCTGAATAGTAATTCCTGTTCGCTGGCGTCTTCTCAATGGTAAATTAGCATAAGACGGAGAAGACCCAGCTGGTCGCTTTCCAAGATTAGGCGGTACATGAACACGCCCCGCAGAAATCCTTCTCAAAATACGCTTAAAGCGTCGAGGATCAGTCAACTGTATTCCATCCAATGTATCCTGAGGTGGTACATCACCTGGAGAATCAGGTGGTGTAAGACCACCATCAGATTCCTCAGCTGGAACCTCTTCAACTTGCTCAATATCCTCCAAATCTTCAGCTACAGCAGCATCAACTAAATCTGCATCATTGACCGGAGGAGCAACAACATCCTCATAACCATCCCCAGGCGGCGCAACATAGTTTTCGTTTACTATGTGCCCAAATAACTCACGATCAGGTAAGATCTGAGAATCTTTTGGTGGCAGCTTACAATCATTGAAAACACGTAACATCATGGGCGTTGGAAATAGTAACGATCTTAGATCCGGAGCTATTCCCAAATTCAAATCATTTAACAACAGCTGAACAAAACGAGGATATAACAGCCATTTTTCTTTTCCAGCTCGAACATTATCAACCATATTCCCGAAAATATAACCACTGAAGTTATACGGCTTGTTATAAACTAATGCCAGCATCAGAGATAACGTCATGTGACTTGCAGCATCATATCCTCCTTTTCGCGGAGATAAACACACAATTACAATGTGAGCTAAGTATCTCCAAACCCGACAGAGATACTGTTTACGAAAATCAGTAAGCTGATCAGCCGGCTTGTTATAATCTCTGAGGTGAAGCTTGGTACAAGTCACAAAGCATGAAGAACAAGCATCAAAGCGCATACGGGGGGGTACTGGACCAAGGGGGGGGGGGGGGGCAAACGGCACCTCACAAAGCAAACACCCCCGTATACGGCACCCATAGGGCCGTATATGGCACCTAGGGTACCGTATACGGTACCTAGGTGTCCAGGGGGGGCGGGTTGGTGCTTGGTTTGGCCTCCGCTTGTTTCTCGGTTGCTTGGTTCGTCCGTATCTTCTTCGTTTGGGCTCCGATTTGCTTGATTCTTGCGCCATTAGTTTCGTTTTTCCGTTACGCTTCTAATGACACTGAGTTTTCCAAATTTGGAAGTGTTTAGATTTTGCGTGTTCCGGATGACGATCGACGAGCTTCCAGACTGCATATCTTCTCCGTCTTTCGTCCGTTTCTTCTGATTCTTTCACCTCCGATCTTGGATTTTCCTATGGAATCATAAAATATATATTAAGCTCTATTTCCATAAGAATATTGAGAACGTAAAATTTAAGGTGATTGTTTTGCCTCGGTTTGCGTGTTATTTGGACGTTTTAACCAATTTTTGCAGCAACGTCTATATTTAGACTACCTTGGTGATTTTTGGTAAATAATGATGGTTTTGAAATGTTTTCACCAAAGAATAGTCCAAAAAGTGTGGAAATATGTCCTTAAAAACATGACTTTTTGGGTCACATCAAGTAACCCACACTTAGACGTTGCTTGTCCTCAAGCAACACTCATCAACATCCCCTTTGAAAATATTTTTAAAACAGATTTTTGAGGAGAGTTATGACATCCCCGTCGGTCACCATTTTCTCGTATGAGTAGATAGTTTCAGGAAACCAAGGAAAAGTAAGATGATCCTTTCGGAAACAAGAAGCGATTCTCATAGGCATACTTCCAACTCTCGTGATCTCGGAGTATACATGACTAGGCGATCTCACATAAGGTGGTCACTCAATTCACTTAATAGTGTATCGGGTTTCCTATCAATCTAGTTCAAACGAAATCGCTCATAAAGCCAGTCATGCAGTACTCATCGTCATAGGCTTGATCGAGAATCGGATCTCCACCACTTAGGTGAGAACGGCGCTAATTATCCCAAGACATTCGGGGGTTGTAATGGTTGTGAGGGTTAAGGGGTATGGATAAGGGAATTTTTGGTTTGTAAGGGTGTTGCTTATCTCAGGCTTTCCAAGAGTCATGAAAAACTTATTTGTAGAACGGATGAAGTAGCTACTCGTCTTCTATCGGATCTCCCTTTGAATGGTTGATACTTTTGAAGCTTCGTGAGCTTTATTTTCTTTTCTTTTTTTCTCTTTTCTTTTCTTTCTTTTTCTATTTTATATTTTCTTTTATTCTTCAGAATTTCTTTGTTAGAGAACTTCCAAGGGTAATTTCTTTTTCTTTTTCTCCTTCAGAAAGTCCTTTCTCTTATCTTGATCAATTCGAGTCTTTACTTCGGGTGCTAATTTTCCCGCACCGTTGTTCTCTTTGTCTCTCCAATGTGCTAATTTTCCCGCACTTTTAGAGAGGTTTGATTCTTTTTGGAGAACACGAACGAGTAGGATAATCGAGTTGGATATTCTTAAAGATGTTTTTCATAACCTCAGAAATTCTAAGATAAGGTTTTGGGAATTTGGGAAAGCAGGTTTATGATGAGGGTTTTTTTTAAAGAAATGAAAAGGTTTAGGCTCAACAGGGTTTTCTAGGCGGATCATCGATACTAAAAAATGAGTATTGGAAGGGTTTTGGGCTTGAAAGAGAAGGCTAAAAAGGGGTTTAAATCCTAAGGAATGTCAAGGTCATTTAATTGCGCCTATACCGCGTACGGTACACACCAATGTGGTCTCGAAGCGTATGTCAAGAGCAAGTTCTAATTCAGAGATACATGCATCGGCACACACAAGAAATGAACAATGTAGCATTAAAAATGAATGCTTTTAAGGCTCAAAACCTCACTGCAAATTTGGGTTGTATGTGCCTAGTCATGCGATGCCCCTCTTAGATTGTCGTTTCTTGTTTAGGAAATTTCTACCTTAATTTCCTTAAGTTTTTGAAATATTTTCCTCATATTTTGAAAATGATTTCTTTCAGGCATACCAAAACTCAAAAATTTAGAGTTAATCGCAAGATTTAGCTCATATTTTAGTTTTATTGAAAAATATTTTTGAAAAATTTGAAAAAATTTAGGGAACATTTTCTGAGATATGACATGTAGACATAAAAATCGTTTATCCAAGGTATTCCATACCTACCATCCCACACTTAGAGGAACGTTGTCCCTAATGTTCTCTTGAGTTGAGATTTTACGACTAAAATCCCACACTTAGAGTTTGAACATGTAAGAAAATGTTTCCTAAGTGTTGAATTGGGTTGGAATCCCACACTTAGTGATAAGTTAGGATGTGGCATAGATTATAACACATAAACTTAAGTGAACGTAGAATCATCAAAAACGGAGAAAGGTTTAAAATACTCCCCATTCTGTTTGCTGGACAGGACCAGATTAGTGTAGAAATGGTGCGTGTGATTTGCTGGATTGGAGGACTAGTCTTGTGTAAGATTATCCATTCCACAAAAAGCTAAGTTCTGCAATAAACATCAACACAACGTCATATCTCGAAAATAACAAAGAGTTATAAAAATCTAAGTACTGAAATAAGATAAATAAAATAAACTAAATAAACTAAAAGTCATCAAGTAGATCATCGCTGTCAGGATCGAAGGCAGCAATAGCAGCAGTAAGGACTGAGGTGGGTGATAGTGCAGGCTCCTCCATCGTATCCATGCTCGGCTCAGTAATGCCAGCAGAAGCATGAGCGTGAGGTGGGCTAAAGACATCCAACACAACCATCAACTGCTCAGTAAGTGAATGCTCTGCTGGTGCACTCCCTGATGACATAGCAGGATCAACAGCAGTAGGCGGAGCAGTGGAAGGTCCAGCAGTGAACGGTCCAGCAGGAGGGAAGAATGACCAGGGCGGGCGAGACGGTCCTGGGTCCGGACCTAGATGGAATGGACAGTCAGAAGGCCTCAGAAGCCCTACATGCACACAGAGGGTGGACATGATGTCATGCTGAAGGTGGAGTGTCCGAAACAGGGCCCAGGCTGCAACCGGGTCAGCTAGTGTAATCCCATACTCAAGAGTGGGTATGGGAGCTGACTGGTGAACAGGTGATGAGGGTCTCTTAGCGGATGGCTCCTCATGAGTGGTCGGGACATCAGTAAGGTCCTCCTCGCAAATAGTGGACATGGTCCTGCGTGCTCTACGTCCTCGTCTACGATCTCTGCGACGTCTTGGTGGTATCTCAGCTATGATCTCTCTGGTGTCACTGGAGCTATCCATCCTGAAACAAAATAAACAGGTAATGCATAAAATGATAAATACAAATGCACAGAGATCTGATGACAGTGCAAAGATGTTTTATAAAGATTTTTGTTATCAGAGTTCTGGAATTTGCATTCTTATCTCTGATTTTGTTAAAATTTGAAGTTTGTAGTCAGATAAGTAGCAAATCCTGAAATTTTGTTAGAGATAATCATACTTAACAAAAATAAACTAAGAAGTAAAAATTTGACAGAAAAGTAAAGATACGCTTGGGGTGCCTCCCAAGAGCGCTTGTTTTACGAGTCTCTAGCTTGACTCTTTGTACCTTTCTTGAAGACTCATGGAGGTTCAAAGATGAAGACGTCTTCCCTGATGGGAAAGTCCTCAACATAATGCTTTAAGCGATGACCATTAACCTTAAAATTACCTTCTGGAGCCTCGAGTTCGATTGCGCCATAGGGAAATACCTTTGAGATCGTGAATGGTCCGCTCCACCTACTTTTGAATTTTCCGGAGAATTTCTTGAATCGTGAATTGAAGAGCAGCACTTTATCTCCTTGTTTGAACCTAGAGGGCTTTAACTTAGCATCGTGGACCCTTTTAGTTCTTTCCTTGAAGCTCAGCGAACTATCGTACGCTTGGTCTCTTAGTTCTGCTAACTCATTTAATTGCATTCTCCGTTGTTCTCCTGGTTTTAATGCCCAGTACGCCCGATATTCCAACTCAATTGGAAGGTGACATGCCTTTCCGTAGACTAGCCGATACGGTGTGGTTCCCAATGGTGTTTTGTAGGCAGTTCTGAATGCCCACAACGCATCGTCTAATTTTTCGGCCCACCTATGCCCGTGATTTCCGACAGTTCGTTCCAATATCCTTTTCAAAGCCCGATTTGTCGCTTCAGCTTGCCCATTAGTTTGTGGATGGTAAGCCGTCGAGGTTTTGTGAGTGACACCATACTGCTGCAGCACTCGCATGAATTGAGTATTGCAGAAATGCGTGCCACGGTCACTAATTATAGCTCTGGGAGTTCCAAATCGACTGAACAGCTTTTTGAGGAATTGGGTTACTACTTTTGAATCGTTGGTCGGAAAAGCTTGAGCTTCGGCCCACCTGGAGACGTAGTCAACTGCGACTAAGATGTACTCTTTACCGTTAGATTTAGGGAATGGTCCCATAAAATCTAATCCCCAGATATCAAAGATCTCCACGGCCTGGATATTAGTAAGTGGCAATTCGTTACGGGCTGAGATATTGCCTTGCCTTTGGCAAATATCACAGCGCTTCACCAGGTCGCAAGCGTCTCGGAATATGGTTGGCCAATAAAAGCCGGCATCGTAAACCTTTCGTGCAGTTATTTTATTACCATGGTGTCCTCCAGTAGGTCCGTGGTGGCTCTGGTGTAGAATTAGTTATGCCTCCTTCCCATCGACGCATCTTCGAATAAGTTGATCGGGACAAACCTTAAAGAGATAAGGATCGTTCCAATAATAGTTCTTGACATCTCGGAAGAATTTTCGTTTCTGAGAGGTTGGCATTCCTTTTGGTACGATGTTTCCTACCAGATAATTGGCGAAGTCGGCATACCAAGGGTTGTGTGTGAACTGTGATCCTTGTTGGTAGCCTCCTATAGTCATGAGTTGTTCTTCGGGGAACTGATCTTGAATATCGTTCTCGTGCAACTTCTCCATTGATGGATTTTCCAATCGGCTAAGATGATCTGCCGCGACGTTTTCTGCTCCTTTCTTATCTTTAATTTCAATATCAAATTCTTGTAGGAGTAGAATCCATCGTAGAAGGCGCGGTTTAGCATCTTGCTTCTTGAAAAGGTATTTCAAAGCGGAGTGATCTGTATAGACAATAGTTTTGGACAAGATTAGATAAGAACGAAATTTATCAAAAGCAAATACTACTGCAAGCAGCTCCTTTTCTGTAGTGGTGTAGTTTTCTTGAGCATCCGTGAGCGTTTTGCTGGCGTAGTATATTGGTTGAAAGTGTTTCTCCTTCCGCTGTCCCAGTACAACTCCAACAGCGAAATTACTGGCGTCGCACATGATTTCAAATGGAAGACTCCAATCGGGGGCAACCATGATCGGTGCATGTACAAGCTGTTCCTTCAGGTAGTTAAAAGATTTGAAACATTCATCTGTAAAGTCAAAAAGAGTATCTTTTTCGAGAAGATGAGTCATAGGTCGAGAAATCTTAGAGAAATCCTTAATAAAGCGACGGTAGAATCCGGTGTGACCTAGAAAACTTCGAATGGCTTTCACAGAAGTAGGGGGTGGAAGCTTCGAGATAGTCTCAACTTTTGCTTTGTCAACTTCAATTCCAGATTTAGAAATGCGGTGTCCAAGAACTATGCCTTCTTTCACCATGAAGTGACATTTCTCCCAATTCAGAACTAGGTTTGATTCTTCACATCGAGCAAGCATCCTATCCAAGTTAGAAAGACAAGTGGTGAACGAATCCCCAAAAACTGAGAAATCGTCCATGAACACTTCCATACATTGTTCAATCATGTCGTGGAAGATTGCTACCATGCACCTTTGAAAAGTTGCAGGTGCATTACATAAACCAAAAGGCATACGTCGGTAAGCAAATGTTCCATAGGGACAAGGGAACGTCGTCTTTTCTTGGTCCTTTGGATTGAGAGGTATCTGAAAATAGACTGAGAAGCCATCAAGGAAGCAATAGAATTCGTTTCCTGATAACCTTTCGAGCATCTGATCAATGAATGGTAGAGGGAAATGATCTTTGCGTGTAGCTTCATTCAGTTTTCGATAGTCGATACACACCCTCCAACCATTGATGGTTCGTGTTGGAATCAATTCATTGTTTTCGTTAGCGATGACCGTCATGCCTCCTTTCTTTGGGACGACTTGAACTGGGCTAACCCATGGGGAATCTGAGATAGGGTAGATCAGACCGGCATCCAGGAGTTTGATAACCTCCTTTTTCACTACGTCTTGAATCTTCGGGTTGACTCTCCTTTGCCTTTGAACTGATGGTCTGAAGTCGTTTTCCATTAAGATCTTATGCGTGCAGTAGTTTGGACTAATCCCTTGTATGTCAGAGATCTTCCAAGCAATCGCCTTTTTGTGTGACTTTAGAACCTGTACCAGTCTTGCTTTCTCTTCGGGTTTCAATTCTTTAGATAAGATAACCGGTAAGTGCGAAGTTCCTTCAAGAAAAGCATATTCAAGGTGTGGGGGAAGTTCCTTTAGTTCCAATTTGGGTGGTTCTTCAGTAGATGGTTTCACCCTGGCAATCTCGTCTCTTTTAAGCTCGTCATACGTTGTTTGATAATCTGACTCTATTGCAGGTGATTCCGGAATGTCGGCTGATGCTATCTCAACCCATTCTGCATTGTTGGACAGCTCATCTTTTCTCAACTCATATTTTTCTCGGGAAGATTGAGAGATTGCATTTTCTTCAGTGATGATTTCTTTTCCTTTGTCAGTTGTTGCAAATCTCTGAAATTGAGCTGATGAAGACTTGCTGATGGTGATTTCTAGATTTTCACAACCTTCAGATGGTTGCGAAGTAGGTGTTTTAAGCATTGACTCCATGTTTTTAAGAGTCTTCAGAATTTCTTCCCTTGATAGAGATGAATGATCTATTTCAAAAGTCGGGTTCCTTCGTAGTAGAGTGACAGGAGTGCCATATCCAAGTGGAACAGTCAAGAGGGAACTGAGCTGTGGCTCGGAATTCTTTAAAGGAAATAGTAACTCTCCAGATGTGTCGGAAGAATCCGAGATAGCCGAGCATAGACCCGCACCTTCGTCACAGAGTATTCTTGAAGTGATGATAGTATTGGGAAGGGGGTTAATGCTGCTTACTGCGAGGATCTCTTCTAAGTGTTCTTCAATTATTTCCTGCATAGAATCTACAAGACCAAGATCTTCTCCCACAGGCTGTTTCATTAGTTTATCAACATTGAAGGTGACCTCTTCAGTTCCAACTCGGAGTTTTAAAGATTTTTTATTTACGTCAATGAAGGCCTTGGCAGTGTTTAGGAAAGGTCTACCAAGGATGAGTGGAACCTGGGTGTCCTCTTCAATATCCATAACAACGAAATCAACTGGAAATACGAATTTGTCGACACGGACCCTAATATCTTCAGCAATTCCTCGAGGGAGTTTAACTGATCTATCTGCTAATTGGATGGTCATACGTGTAGGCAAGAGTTCGTTTAATCCTAGTTTCCTATAAAGCGAGAATGGCATGAGGTTTACACTAGCTCCTAGGTCAGCTAAGGCGTTACTTATTTGAACATCCTGAAGATAACAAGGAATAGTGAAACGGCCAGTATCTCCAAGCTTAGGGGGTAGTCCTTGTTGCATAATCAGAGAGCACTCGGCATCTAGGGGTAAGTTAACTATCTGTCTAAGTTTTTCTTTGTTGGATATCAGTTCCTTAAAGAATTTAGCACAACTGGGCATTTCTACTAAAGCATCTAATAATTTGACGTTTAAGTGTAGGCTTTTGAACATTTCTAGATATTTTCCAAATTGAGCTTCTTGTTTTTCTTTCTTAAGCCTACCAGGGAAATGTATTCGAACAGTTTTAGAAACTTCTGGGGCTTTAGAAGGTTCTGGCTCAGGAGAAGTGACATGGGTGTCAGCTTGTACCGAGTCAGTAGGTAGAGAAGTAGAAGGTTTATCTGAAGGAATATCTATTGTTTTCTCGTTTTTAGTCTCTTTTCCTCCTCTAGTGACCACAAACATGTCATCGTGCTCATAGGATGAGTGAAAGATAGAATTGTAGATCGCTTCCTCCCTTTGCTTCTCCTCAACTTTAAAAACAACCTTTTAACATTATCCTCCATGTTTTTAATTAAATCATTTGAAATCCTGAGCAAATAATCATTTTGGTTTTGAAAATCAATAATTCGTTTGTTTGTATTATTTTGCCTAACCATGAAGTTATTGAAAATCGTATTGTTTAGACGAGAAGTCAATTGGGTAGGAGTAGAGAGAACTAAAGATTGAGATGGGGGTAGTGTGGTTAACCGCTGAACGAATGGTTTAGAATGAAAGGATTGGTCAGGGTTTCTACCAGTGGTGTCAAGAATTTCTTCGTTGGCCCGTCTGTTTGGGAAGAACCTTGGGAGTTTCTTCTTTTGCATAGGTTTAGAAGATTCTTGCAAGTCCTTGACAACTTTAGAGATGGATTCGAGTTGAGTTTTCAAGATGTCCAAGGCTTGATTTGAAGTATTCCGTTCCTCTGAAGTGGATTCATCTGGCTCCAAGTCATGATGGTGCATCGTTATCGTCTCAATCAACTTCCAAGCTTCGTCTGAAGTATGTTGCATGAAGTTTCCGGATGAAGCAGCATCGAGGGTTTGTTGGTGCTGAGGATTTAAGATGTTGTAGAATGTGCAGACCAGATTCGTTTCAGCCAACTGATGGTTTTGACATCTTCCGATAAGATTCTTAAATCGTTCCCAAGCCTTGCTTAATGATTCGTTAGTTTCCTGACGGAAGTTAGCAATGTCGGTCTTAAGCTTGGTTTGCATGGAAGGAGGAAAGTACTTAGCTAGAAACTTAGTAGCCATCTCTTCCCATGTATGAATCGAATTGGGTTCGAAATCATAAAACCAGGTTAAGGCTCGAGAAGATAGAGAATAAGGAAACAGATGGAGTCGAAGAAGGTCTCTATTGGTTCTTATTATATCGAAGGAGTCGGTAAGGTTGATGAACTTGTTGAGATGGGCGTTTGAGTTTTCAACCGAAAGACCATGAAACTGACACTCAGATTTAATCATTTTTATGTAGTGAGGCTTAATTTCAAGGGTTTCGTCGGTTGGTGCTACGATCGGTCCTCCTCGTCCCTCTAGCAGTGGCTTGATTGATGAGGCGAGCTTGATACGGTTCGTCATAACTCGTAAGGTAGAAATTAGGGTTACGGAAAAGAAAAACTAATCTAAATTAATTAACCTAATTAATCTAATTAACCTAAGGATAAAGCAGGTAACTTCAGGATGATATTGATCTCCCGAAAGGGTCGCTAAATAACTAAGATAACTAAATTCCTAAAGTCGGTCGTTGTAGTCCCCGGCAGCGGCGCCAAAAACTTGTCGTGCACCCCGCGGTCGGTCGGATTTTACTCCGGTCGTTGAACCTTCCGGCAAGGGCGCGCGGACAGTGTGTTTTATATTTATTATGCTGGGTATCCTAAGTTTTGATACAACTTAAAGACCTAAAGGGCAGTAAGCGGTATGTATGACTCAGGTGTCGTTCTTCAAACTACAACGGGCATGGGAATCTAGGAGGATTAATTATCTTTTGTAATTTAGCTGGGATTTTTAAAATTTTTTGATAGGTTGGTTGGTTTTCTAATCTAATTACTAAAATTAAAAACTAAATTAAAGACAGGGGTTTATACGGAGTACGCAGAGAAATCAAGATAAGGAATATGTTTGCTGTGACTTCGGCAATGTTATTTAGATGGATAGTTATGAGGGATAAGATTACTAGGTGTGATGATTAATCCGGTGAGGTCATAGAAACTTAATTGGTAAATAAAGTATTATGCCTACGACCTTTACTCGGTTTCCCACGTATTTACGTTAACGCTATACCGGATACTTGGGCGTTTTACAGCTCTTTCGTTATACCAATTAGGGTTCCAGATTACTCACTAGATATTTCTGTATTTCTTAATGAGCTACAGCTATGATCCTACTATATACCTAACGTAGAGTTGTCCGCAATCAGATATATAATATGTCACATGGATAGCAGTTATAGAATATCCAGTACACCGAAAGTTCTCCCAAATGTACAGACCAATTCAACCAACAACTATCCTCTAATCCAGGTCCCCATTTACAGACATCCGGAGGACGTTAGTATCATGGCATGAATTGTTCATTGAACAATAACATGAACAAGGTTTAACCCGTGGAACCGGTTGGGATAATCTGTCTAACTATCAGCTGAATTGTTCATCATTAATCATACAATCATTACAACTAATAAATACATGTTAACCTATTTGTATTATGTTTATTATGTTTACGAAAATCTAATCAGCAGGGCAGTGATAATGTTTACGTATGTCTAGCATGCAATACCTAAGCAACAATCAAACAAGAACATGCAATAGGACGGAACACTTGTCATCACATTAACTGACCTAATAATCAAATTATGAATATCCCGGAAGTTGTCCCAAAGATACATAACAAACAAGCGTGAACCTAATCTATCTCTAATCCTATGCTTCGTGTCCCTCGGATGTGTTTCAATCAAGGGAACAGCGACCATGTTGAGTTCATTGATCATCATATACAGAATAGTTGGCAATCCTACTTCTAGCAATTGGCCAGGTTCTATGGAGGAGGATACAAACCACAGCATAAGTTGGATAGATAAACAGGCAGAGGTTCAGCTTATAAGTCCGAAAACTGTTTTAAACTTACACAGACAGAGTAACAGTATGTTCACAATTGGGAATCATTATTTCCACAACGGATTGTGCCCACGACTTTCATAGCTTCCACGTTCCGTACTATACACATTCGTGATGATTCCGGCGCTATACAAATGAAAGCCGTATAACGTTACCTCCGTTATTTCATAATGGTGTTATCCCCAACTGTATATTATATCATAACTATCCTAACATTGCATACATCACAACAAACATTGATTTGTCTAGCCTAGCATAATTCTAGCATTCATTCCTAAGCATGCATAACAGGAAAGCATAATTAAAAGAATAAATGCGAGAGATTGTATTAAACCTGAATAAGAGAGTAATACAGACAAATCTTCAAAATCTGAAGTCCCGGAGTAACTCCGTACAAAAGCTACTAAGAGCTTCTACTCTAACCTACTAATTCTCCTCTAACTCCTAAGAGTAGTGCTAGAGAGAGAATGCTAACCTAATTCTAGAGAGAGAAAGTAATATGAGAGGTGAGAGGTGAGAGGTGAATGAGGTGTATGAGGTGTGTTGAAAATGAATGAGGAGGCTTGGTATTTATAGGAGAATGAGGTGAAGCTTGGTACAAGTCACAAAGCATGAAGAACAAGCATCAAAGCGCATACGGGGGGTACTGGACCAAGGGGGGGGGGGGGGGGGGGCAAACGGCACCTCACAAAGCAAACACCCCCGTATACGACACCCATAGGGCCGTATACGGAACCTAGGGTACCGTATACGGTACCTAGGTGTCCAGGGGGGGTTGGTGCTTGGTTTGGCCTCCTCTTGTTTCTCGGTTGCTTGGTTCGTCCGTATCTTCTTCGTTTGGGCTCCGATTTGCTTGATTCTTGCGCCGTTAGTTTCGTTTTTCCGTTACGCTTATAATGACACTGAGTTTGCCAAATTTGGAAGTGTTTAGCTTTTGCGTGTTCCGGATGACGATCGGCGAGCTTCCAGACTGCATATCTTCTCCGTCTTTCGTCCGTTTCTTCTGATTCTTTCACCTCCGATATTGGATTTTCCTATGGAATCATAAAATATATATTAAGCTCTATTTCCATAAGAATATTGAGAACGGAAAATTTAAGGTGATTGTTTTGCCTCGGTTTGCGTGTTATTTGGACGTTTTAACCGATTTTTGCAGCAACGTCTATATTTAGACTACCTTGGTGATTTTTGGTAAATAATGATGGTTTTGAAATGTTTTCACCAAAGAATAGTCCAAAAAGTGTGGAAATATGTCCTTAAAAACATGACTTTTTGGGTCACATCAGAAACCTAAGCTGGGACTTTGGTATCCGATTGATGGAGACTTAGATCTTGTAGCTTATACTGGTTCGGATTATGGAGGATGCAATCAGAATAGGAAATCTACAACCGGAGGATGTCAATTCCGAGGAGGTAGATTAGTATCCTAGCAGTGCAAGAAGCAAACCTCGGTAGCCATTTCTACATGTGAAGCTGAGTATGTTGCAGCTGGCAGTTGTTGCTCTCAAGTACTTTGGATTCAACAGCAACTGCGGGATTATGGGTTAAATATAACCAATACTCCTATGATGATTGATAATGAATCAACTATGTCGATCACCAGTAATCCGGTGAAGCACAGTAAAACTAAGCATATTGATATTCGACATCACTTTATTAGAGACTGTGCTGAGAAGAAAATGATAATGTTAGTTAAGGTTCCAACTGCGGATAACTTAGCAGACCTCTACACAAAGGCGTTCGACAGAGCAAGATTTGAGACGTTGATTCAACTGAACGGAATGAGAAATCCAGAGTGATTAGTCTTCCAAGGTTATTTTTGTATTAGTTAGTACGTTTATGTATTATTAAAAAAAAACATGGGGGCGTATGGCATTCATTTGCTTGTTACCTAAGGGGAATCGCCTTCATTAAAGAATATACCTATAATATTCTTTAAAATTGTTTAAGTTTTTATCTGCAAAAACTATGGGAAATGATAGTACATTAGGAGAATAAGCTTCACAATAATAAGTTTAAGTCCTAAGTATGATGTGTTAGTAGATTCAACTAAAGCTACATTAAAACTACAGCTGTTATATCAGGTATGTATTTATATTTATTTGATTATACACCTCTTTCCACAAAGTTATAATTTGTCTGTTTTAAATGTCTAGACAGATTCATCATATGATATACTGGTAGGCAAGTTATACAAACATTTCTAAGTGTTAAGAAGTAATAATTTATTTGATTATTATCTAGTGTATCTATTATATGGTGTATGACATAAGTCTTAAATTGTTGAATGATAGTATTCACGTACACTGTGATAATAAAGCTATAAAAGGACAAATAGTTATAATATGGGTATTAGCTTAACTAAAGGTAACTTTGTTTTACTTTGTACATACCTGGAGCCATTAGTTAAGATAATATTCTCAAGTATATTTTGTTTATACTAAGGGTTACTTTGTTGTACTATGTACAGATCTGCGACTACTAGTATCTTCAAGGTAGGTTTGATATTTCTCTAAATTCAAAATTCAAGTGTATGTTACATTATGTAATCAATACCTTGTCTTAAAAAATCAGTGTTATGTGGTTTACTAAAATTCTTCAGTATATCATATATTAGAGACCACTTGATAATATTCATACTAACAATAAATGTGTTGCTTAGAAATGTGAGTGTAATTTGTTTATGTGGATCATAATACCGGTAATCGTCTTGAACTGTCTCTATTAAAATATTTTCACTTTAAGTGAATAATGTATTTTTCAATTATGCTATGTAGATAAAGGTATCTAAGATATAATTTTATAAATATAAGTGGATTAATGATAAAATAAGTTATAATTATATTGTAATTTATTTGAATTTCATGAGGTATGTATACTAACAATCTGCTTATACTTTTTCATAAATCTAAAATAGCTTGGTCTTTCTAATATGATCCCTGAGCAGATAAACTCTTATTCAGTTGATTTATGTTTTTGTTTTTGTTTTGTTCAAGTGTCTAATAAAATGGTACTTGATACCAATGTTCACATAATTGTGTTTTTTTCTTATTTTATTTTTAGCTTTATGTTTTAATAAAGTTTTTGTGTTTATTCGATTTTACCCTTTGCAATTAAATTATACTGAATAATTTCTATTTTGTGTTGAACAATCGTAACAAATACAAGTGAAAAATAATTTTATTTTAGACTTGTACAAATGATGGGTTTTTAATTTATACTTAGCATTTAATTCGCGTTTTTATTTCATTCTGCGAGTTTGACCAGTCAAACCTGCGAATCGACTTAAATCTCGCGAATCGAGTCAAGTATAAAAGGGATGCGGATCGACCAGTCACACCACCAAACCCACTTCATTCTTGCGAGTCCACTTGGCGATTAAAGCGATTTTCACTTTTCGCTTGATTTAGTTTTTACGTATACGGGAACGAGTTTTTCACTCCGTGGGTTTTATACATCTTCATATTGCGAACATTTTGAGGTATAATACAACGGATTTCACCGTGTTATTAACTAGAAATCAATAGTTTTATAGTCTTAGGGTTTCGGTTTGATTTTTTTGAACGATTCATATAGATTTATGGTGTTATTGGACATGAATCCTTAGGATTAATGTTAAATAAACTTAAATGAATGTGAATGTATCGATTGATCGTGTTAAAATTAACAAAATCATTGATTTTAAGATTAAACTCGCGACGGCAGTTTATGAAGCGAGTTGAGTTCCAGATTGAACTCGCAGCGAGTTGAGTTTGAACTGTGGCGGATCGAGTTTGATTAGAGGATTGACTTACGAGTTGACCAGCGGATTGACTTGATTAGCGAGTTCAATAAGCTGCGGATTCAGTTGCGAGTTGACTGGCGAATCGAGTATTACTCAATTCGCATGTCATTACTCTGCGGGTCCAGGACTTGGAAAACCTTTGTTTTTAAAAGTTAAAATACAAATGTTAAGACTTTTGAGTAATAACTTGTATATATTGGACTTGTATTGTAATATATATTAATATCGAAAGTCTACCGATTCAAAAAGTAATCGAGTGGCGTGTCCTAATGTTAAGTTAGCGGTATAATATATATTTGTTTTACAAAACGTTAATGACTTTAGAATTTTAAATTTACAATAACTAACGGAAATTACATATTGAACTTATGATCCTATTTGGTATAAGTTATATATGTGTTTATTATGTTAATAACTAAGATATTAGATGATCGTTTTTGAATCATAAACATTATAGTTTATAACTTACTAACGTGCATTAATTGTTTTTGTCATTTGTGTTTCTTTTACAGATATGGCGAGACAATTCGACAAGGGTCACAATATTCTTGTGCATCTTGATATATCGGCACGTGGAGCCAACAGAGTAGCTCAAGTGCTGACGTTCTTTGCACGTTCTCGTGTGAGATATGCGCTTACAGAGTCTCCACCGATCTCTCAGACAATACTGAACAATTTTTGGATGGATATTCAGTATGACTAGTCGGTTAACCCACCGGTTATACGCGCATCGGTTAACCAGCAACCGATTGTTTTTGCTGCTTCTGTCCTTCGTCAAATTTTACATCTGGGTACAGTTGACCAAGAAGATGGTCCGACTGAGTACTCTGGTGATTTTATTGAGGGCGCGTTAGGTCGCATGGGTTATACGGGTGAACGAAGAGCACGACAATTCCTCAAGGACCTGGTTATTGGGCAATGGAGATTCTTGTGGCATGTTATTGTCACTGTTTTTGGACCGAAGAAGGGCGGTTTTGATGAGTTAAGCCCTGCTCTTGTATCGGCGGTACTATCACTGGTTTACAATAAACCATACAGTTTTTGCGATTTTATTTTTGGCGAGGTGGTTAGGTAGATATCGGGTTCTGTCAGATCACGTTTTATGATCTACCTAAGGTTCTGTATGATGATTATCCGTGCTCGTCTTCCGGATATTGCTATTCCTGAGCCGCATTTACGTGTAGATACTATCGCGCTCAGAGGATACAATGCTATGTTCCAGCAGACTATTCGACGGGAGGAATATGTCAAGCCGGAGATCCGTGATCTTTTTGGCTATCTTGTTGATCCTGCTTACTTTACGCCACCGAACAATGGTTGGCTCGATGTTGCTGCTGCTGATGTTGCTATACCTGAGCCTGCTGCTGCTGCTGTGGTTCCACAACCTGAGCCACAGGCACTTCTTGAAGATGTTTTGATACAGGAAGATCAGCCAGGTCAACAGGTTGATGCTGAGGTTGCTGCACAGGTGGTGCAAGAGGTGCTCGTTCAGAATGACGATGCACAAGATCACGATCTAAGGGAAATAGATCTGTTTATTGCTGTTGCACCTGAACATGTATTATTTCAATTATATAATAATATAGATATATAGATGTTTGATGTAATTATTAAATATTATAGTATAATATTATTATATAAAGATAATGCTATAGATATTTAGTTGATTGGATAATATTTCTGATTATAAAATATAAATATCATTATATGAACAGGAAGCTGAAGCTGAGGCTGTGAATCCAGAGGTGACGAGACCTGAGGGTGAGCAGAGACAGCAAGATCGATCGGTTGTTGTACTTGTTAAGGTATTATATCTGATTAATCTTAAATATATAGAACTAGTATGATAGAGCTTTACGCCAATCATAAATGTTTAATATATTCAAAATTTAGGATCCTGTTGGTTCATCTGGAGTTCGTGATGGTGAAACGGCTTCAGATGATGATTCTGATAAAACACCTTCTCCTCCTCCGTCTATTTATCTTTCTGAAAAGAAGAGGAAGGGTAAGGAAGTCGATCTTGACTTAGTATCTTGGAGGAAGGTCCTGAGGAGATTGAAACTCCTTTGAGGAAACGTTCGAGGACTTTGACCATACAAGAAGGTTAGTATTATATAAAGTTAGATAATCTTAACTTGTTGTTTATCTGGAGTTAAACTGAGACAGTTAATTCTGTGACAGTTGCTCGGGATACACCGCAGGTCGAGACGGTGATATCGGTAGAGTCTGAACCGATGTCTGTACCCGCTGAGGTAAGAGATATAAGTTTAGTACTACAAGTATTACAAAATTAATTAGAGATTGAGACAGAGTAATCTGTAACAATTACTTATTTAATTTTTGTCTAATGTTTATAGGAGATTGTTGACTTAGTAAGTTCGGAGCCGATTCCGACTACTACAGCAAGCACATTTGCAGCTGATCTTCTTACGACAGCTTTGACTCATCCACTTCCACCGCTTACATTTGAGTCACATGTTGCGTCGCTGACACCACCTGGTCCGACAACCATTTCCATTACTCCTACGACTGATGCTGAAAGGATTACATCCTTAGAGTCGAGAGTTAAGGAGCTTGAGAAGGTTGCATCGAGGATTCCAGAGTTAGTTGTGAACAATCTTACTCTTGGCCAGCAAGTGCTTCAACAGAGTCAAGCTTACAAGACACTGCTGCAGACTCACAATACGTTACTTGATGATTTCACTACCCAGCGACTGAAGCTTGATAACTTAGAACGTTTGGTGTTGAGAGTTAATTCAGGATAGTCTGCTCAGGGGGAGTTATTGGTATACTTAGAGTCGTGCAAGCAGGATGAGCTGAGGAAGAAGAAAGACTCTGACAAGGATGATGATCCCAATGCACCGAGTGGTGAGCAGACCGGTCCTTCAAAGACTGGTGTGCAAGCTACACGTCAGGGGGAGTCTGGTGCTGAAGCGAGTGGTTCTAGAGCTGGTACAAGTACAGATAAGACTGTAGCGGTTGATACTGAAGCTGGTAAGACAGCTTAGTATTAGCATAGTATTGTAGTATTTGTAATAATTTGTACTGAACAAATGTGAACTTAATATTATTGTGTAAATATATTTGGCTTAAGATTATTATTGTTTAAATAAAATATGTTATATGTAATTTAAGTTTATACCAATATATATGTTAAGATAAAATAGTGATCGAAAGACTTCTGACTCATTGAGAAGTCGAGCGGCGTGTTCCGATTAGTATCGGCGGTCAAAATTTTTATATAACATATGCATTTTAGACTTGAGAGTTTGTTTAACTGACAAGTTAAAAATGTGATAACTAGGTAAATGATATATAACTTAAAGATATAATTGAAAGTTAAGTTTTTGGAAAATATAACAGTTCAATTAAGTTTTGGAGATTATATAAGTTAATTAATAGTAAACATGAATGTTTGGTTATAGTTCACAAGACACTAGAGTTTAAATTTAATTAAATATTTACTAAGTGTTTGAGATAAGACTTTAGAAATCTTAGTTTGATTCAGGGTAATCAATAAAAGATTTAAAAGTTATATAGAATGCGTTTATGTTATGGTTTAATAATACAAAAGGATTAATAAAGAAATTCTTTGATTGGTTCAGGGAAATCAGTGAAGAATTTGAATTATTAATATATTTGTATTAATGTTTTTTCTCTAGGATTGGAAATGCTTGATCTATCAGATTCAGAATATGATCTTTTGGATGAGATAGATGAAGAGATTGATTATGATATTGAAGAAGGAGAGTTTGAAATTCCAGAAGACTGGACTGCGGTATTTGAATCTGAGATAGATTAAGGTGTTGATCTGGATGCAAATGTAGATGAACATGTTGTGAATCCGTCAACGACTGAATTTGTTTTTGTGAATGAACAAGGAGAATCAGTTATTGATTTAGAATCTTTTGAGAATGCTTCTGAAGATTCAGATACCGAAGTTGAAGAAATTGAGGATAATTCAAACATCTGGTTGGTAATCCTATGTTTATCCAAGAAATGCTTAAGAAGACAAAGGAAAAGAAGCCACGCTTTTTGAAAGAAGTTGATATTACTGGAAAGCGTGTACTCAAATCTGGCATTATTGGATAATATTATGACTCTGACCTGAAGCTCTTAGCGATCAAAAGGTTTGACGGGGTTCAATATTTTGAGAAGAAGCTTGTAGTGTTTAGTTCGTTGCCTCGATATGAGATTCGAGACTTGGCTAGATTAGATATGATAAATCCAAGTAATGATGACTATGCTAAGTATGTTGCGCGTTTTATCAGGACTGAGGGATTATCTATGAATTTTTCAAAGATTAAGCCAAGGAAAGGAAAAACTATAACGCCCCTCATTTAATACAACAATATAATATTAAGTTTGGCGGAAGCGACTACTTGAAATACATATTCTATTAAAACCTGCTAGAAATTTTCGCAACCCTTTATACAATATGTTTAACTACTAAACAAACATAGTTAACATGTTTACAAACCCGGGGCATTATATACTATAAAACATTATTTATTACAAACTGGATCAGAGTTGCAAGTTTCAAACATTCCCAGCATCAAAACGTCCCTTCCTGACTACCCACATAATTAAACATAACCTGCAGGAAGTAAATTGAGGGATTAGCACGAAGCTAAGTGAATGAATAATCAACTACAATTCAATTTAGCTAGCAATCTGTTCACAATCAATAATGCAACAAATATCGTCAAGAGGAACGGTGGTTCCTAGAGACCCTGTTCCGGGTGGCCCCATCAGAACACTTAAACCAACTGTAGGCCAAAACAGTGATTAACCGCTAACTAAATGCTAATCTCCATCAACACATGTACGCAACCCTGTGTTGACCAACATTAGCAATCAAGTCCAACCAACAATCTAGTTGACCTCTGGATTATACATTTCAATTCAATGTTCAACAAACAACCAATCAAATGGCATATCATTTCAAAGTTAACATGCTATCAATAGTAATCCTATAATTACTGATTGAAATCAAACTGACACAACCAAATCAAACTGTGAGTTTCAAATCCACTCACCTGATTGTTTCGTTTCACTTACTCAGCTGTCTTATCTCGCTGAGCTCTTTGTTTATCTGAGAATTAAAATCAAATATAAGTTAGAAATCGCATTCGTAAAACCATAGCTTATATTCGAATATCACATATATTAATACATTTCAAATCATGTATTACCCCATCATTATATGCACCTTAGTTAAGTATATCAACTTACTTATCAATTTAAACATAATACATTAGGAAATATATGAAGTTTGTTAACCAAAATCAAAATCTCTGCATAGGCATGGAATCTGCCGGATTCTCCCAGAATCCGCCGGATTCTAATAGATTTCAGATGCAACATTTGGACCAGGGTTCATAAAACGAATCCGGTTGGACGAATCCGCCGGATTTAACCCATTTTGACCGGATTCCTCACCCGTTGACTGGCTTGAATCCTCCGGATTCATAAGGAATCCGCCGGATTCCTTGTGTTCGTCAGACCTGGGCAGTTTGTGCAGAACATAACCCAGAAAATTGTAAACCAAAACCAAATAACGATTTCAGCAGCAGTTTCATGTCATATATCATCACATAAGCATACAATAACATGTTTAAAGCATTATTTCACTATCGATTCTTACATATGCAACAAGTGATTATGATCATAAGCATTAACCATGAATAACTTACCAAATAGAGATTACAAAGTGATGATGATGGTGATTATGAAACTCATATCAATTCCAGCTCAAGATCACTAGTTTGATTTCTTTGTAGCTCTAGGTTTTTTGTAGTTTAGTTTTAGGGTTTAAGGTTCTAAGTTTCTAAAAGAGGAAAGTGAGTAACTTTCCTAAAAAGGAAACTATTTAAGTCGGTTAAACTTTTGCACCGACCCGCATCCACTCAAAACTAGTCCCCTTTTAATCTATTGCCTGGAACCTAAAAACCATTTGCGAGAAACTTATTTTATTATACCGTCAACTATAGTAAATTAAAACAAGCAACAATTTACTAAGCACAATAAGTTCTAAAGCTTATTTAATTAAGTTTCGCAATTTAAACATATTTGTCAAATAATTTCTAAAATAATAACATATTCAATTTAAATTAGAAATTACCAGCTCAGTTAAGAGGATGTTACAACTCTCCCCCCCTTAAGAAGATTTCGTCCCCGAAATCTCATCACGATCAAATAATCCAGGATATCTGGATCTCATACTATCCTCAGTTTCCCAAGTTAGGTTTGGTCCCAAACTATGTTTCCATTTCACTAACACCATGGGAATCTGTTTCTTCCTAAGTTTAGTAACTTTTCTGTCAAGAAGTTCTACTGGTTCTTCAACTAACTTCTGACTCTGATCAACTTTCAAATCTTTCAAAGGAAGAATCAGAGACTGGTCTTCAACATTACATTTCCTCAAATAGCAAATGTTAAATGTGTCATGAATACCAGCAAGTTCTGGAGGAAGATCCAACGTAACAGACTGATCGTTAACAATCTGACGAATTTTAAACGGTCCAATATACCGAGGAGCCAATTTGCCACGTTTCCCAAACCGAATTACCCCCTTCCAAGGCGAAACTTTCAAGTAAACAAGTTCACCTTCAACAAAAATAACTGGTCGACGTTTAAGATCAGCATATTGTTTCTGTCTATCACGTGCAGCTTTCAATTTTTCACGAACCACTGCAACTTTATCAGCTGTCATTTGAACAATATCTGGACCTGCAAACTGTTTCTCACCTGCCTCTAGCCAACAAGTTGGAGTTCTACAACGGCGACCATAAAGCATTTCATATGGAGGCATGCCAATACTAGAATGATAAGAGTTATTATAAGCAAACTCAATCAATGGCAAATGAGAATCCCAAGAACCCCCATATTCCAGAATACAAGCTCTCAACATATCCTCCAATGTCTGAATCGTACGTTCTGACTGACCATCTGTTTGAGGATGATAAGCTGTACTAAGATTCACTCTGGTGCCTAACTCACGCTGCAAACTTTGCCAAAATTGAGATACAAACCTTGGATCTCTATCAGACACAATCGATAACGGAATACCATGCCGAGTAACAATCTCATTCATATATAACTGTGCAAGTTTACTCAGAGATGCAATTTCACTGGTAGCTAGAAAATGAGCACTCTTAGTTAATCGATCAACAATGACCCAAACCATGTCATTTCCACGGACAGTTCTAGGCAGTTTGGTAACAAAATCCATAGTCAAATGTTCCCACTTCCATTCAGGAATCTCAAGCTGTTTCAACGATCCATACAGCTTTTGATGTTCAGCTTTCACTTGAGAACAAATATGACAAGAACTAACAAACCTCGCTACATCCATTTTCATTGTAGGCCACCAATACAAAGGTTTCAAATCATTATACATTTTCGTACTTCCAGGATGTACAGACAATATGGACTTATGAGCTTCGTTCAAAATAACATCCCAAAGACAACCAAACAAAGGAATCCAAACACGAGACTGAAAGGTTTTTAATCCTCTCGAATCATTCAATAACAGTTCCTTTCGATTCAACATAATTTCAGATTTCAAATTATGATCTAATAAAGCCTCAAACTGTGCAGCTTTTATCTGGGCCACCAAATCCGAAGAAACTTCTAAACGCATAACATAAACTCGATCAGAAGTTACCTTGCGGCTTAAAGCATCAGCAACCACATTGGCTTTCCCTGGATGGTATTTAATTTCACAATCATAATCCTTGATTAATTCCAACCATCGTCTCTGCCGCATATTCAACTCTTGCTGTGAAAATATATACTGAAGACTCTTGTGATCTGTACAAATAATACATTTAGTACCATACAAGTAATGCCTCCAGATTTTCAAAGCAAACACAACCGCTGCTAGTTCTAAATCATGGGTAGGATAATTTCTTTCATGAGGTTTGAGCTGACGAGAAGCATAAGCAATCACACGATCTCGCTGCATTAAGACACAACCCAAACCAGCAATAGATGCATCACAATAAACAACAAAATCATCGGACCCATCTGGCAATGCTAACACAGGAGCCTGACATAACAACTGTTTCAGAGTCTGAAAAGCAGCTTCCTGTTGTTCAGTCCACACAAATTTTTCATCCTTACGGGTTAGTTTAGTCAATGAACCGGCAATTTTAGAAAAATCTTTAATAAACTTCCGGTAATAACCCGCCAAACCAAGAAAACTCTTTATTTCTGAAGCAGACTTTGGAGCTTTCCAATTCATTACAGCTTCAATTTTCGAAGGATCAACTTTAACACCATCATTACAAATAATATGACCCAAAAACTGTACTTCCCGAATCCAAAATTCACATTTAGAAAACTTTGCATACAAATGTTCTCTCTTTAAGGTTTCCAATACCAACCTCAAATGCATTCCATGCTCTGATTCGGATTTAGAATATACCAAAATGTCATCGATAAACACAATCACAAATTTATCAAGAAAATGTCGACAAACACGGTTCATCAAATCCATAAAAACTGCGGGAGCATTCGTCAAACCAAAAGGCATAACCAGGAACTCAAAATGACCATACCTGGTTCTAAATGCAGTTTTAGGAATATCACAATCCCTAACACGAACTTGATGATAACCTGATCTCAAATCAATCTTTGAATAAAATGAAGATCCCTGCAACTGATCAAATAAATCATCTATCCGAGGCAGAGGATATTTATTCTTTACTGTCCTTTTATTCAATTCCCTATAATCAATGCACATTCTAAAAGACCCATCTTTCTTTTTCACAAACAGAACTGGTGCACCCCAGGGAGAAGAACTAGGTCGAATAAACCCTTTATCTAACAACTCCTGTATCTGATTCATCATTTCACGTATCTCAGATGGAGCTAATCTATAAGGGGCTTTGGCTATAGGTGAAGAGCCAGGAACAAGATCAATCTGGTATTCAACCTCCCTAACCGGTGGTAAACCAGGTAATTCATCAGGGAATACTTCCGGATACTCAGAAACAACCGGTACATCAGAAAGGGACTTCTTTTCTAACTTAGCATCAATCACATAAGCTAGATACGATTCACAGCCCTTGGACAAAGATTTCCTAGCTTTCATCATACTAATCAAAGGTATACAAACATTATCCCGTTCTCCTCGAGCCACGACATATGACTCTTCAGAGATTGGAATTCTAATCAGCTTATTGTGGCAATCTATGCTTGCTTTATACTGACTTAACCAATCCATACCAATAATCACATCAAAACTAGCAATTGGCATCAACAGAAAGGAAATTGGGAAAGTCTGGCTATCTATCATAATACTAGCTCCAATTACCGAGGTGGTAACAGGAACTGACTTGCCACTAGCTATTTCTACTTCCACTGGGTTTGTTATCACAGTAGGCATCATTTTCAACTTATCACAGAAGTACATAGATACAAACGAACAATTTGCACCAGAATCAAACAAAACAATAGCTGGTACAGAATTTACAAGAAAAGTACCCGTGATCACATCATCTGTATGGACAGCTTCATCCACTGTCATTTGAAACGCCCTACTAACTGCAGATGGCGGAGTCTTCCGCTTCTGACCGGAAGAAGCTGATGAACCAACAACTGTCCCCGAACCCTGTCTCTTAGCCTCAGAACACTGATTTGCACGATGACCTTCCTTATGGCAATTCCAACACACATAAGTGGGAAAAACACAATCTTTGGCTTCATGCCCAATCACACCACATTTTACACATCTAGTGGTTTGCACAGTACACGGCCCAAAATGTCTAGCTCTACACTTAATACACCAATTGGGACGATCAGAAGTACCACCACGACTTTCTTGTTTCTTACCCTGCTGATTTCCTTGCCACCGTTGCTTACCTTTACCAGAAGATTCACTCCTAGATTTCTGAGTAGTCATTTCCTTACTTAATGCTTGTTGAGGTTTCAAATCACTGTCAACAGATCGAGCTAACATGAAAGCTTGAGAAAGAGAGCCAGCTAATCTCACTAAAGTTCGATACTGATTAGGTAAAGTACCCACAAACTGTTCTATCTGAGTTCTCTCATCAGGAACCCACTGCTGAACAAACCTGAGTTTCTCTGTAAACTGATTTATCAAATCATCCATTGACATGTTATCAGTTAATTGCAAATCTATAAACTCTTTTCTAATCCGAGCTATATCATAGTTTGAACAATACTGCTTACAAACTTCATTATGAAAATCAGACCATCGGATAGATGCTTTCTGAAAAGAAGTTAATACAGAAGTAATCGAATCCCACCAATTCATAGCTGCTCCTTTTAAGAGTTGGGATGCATAAGGAACTTTCAATTCTTCTTCACATTGACAAACCTCAAATTTCTTTTCCACATCTCTTAACCAATCCAGAGTTACAGAAGGATTCGTACTACCCGAATACACAGACGGATTACTGCTCATAAAGGTTTTAAAGGAACACACCTTTTGCTTTGGCGGTGAAATCATACCAAACACAGGATGAGATGATTCAGCCTCTTTTTGTTGTTTATACATTCTAAGTGCTTGGTTTTCCTCTTCCAATTGAAGCAGATACTGATCCCTTTCTGCCTCCTCTCTAGCATGGAAAGAAGTACCAGCATTCTCATTCCGGTCATCATGAGTCTCAGCAGCAACTTCAGGCCTTGAGGCATTATTAGGGTTAACAGGTAGTTGCTCGTTATCCGCCATATCTGTAAACACCACAACAGCTTACAAACCATTAGTCGTTAGCACCTATTCTACTAACAGCTTTACATTCAGTACATAATCCCATTCCCAAGAATGTTTGACACAACACAATCAAAGTTTAGGATTGAACATACAATCATATTCAATTTCCCCAAACTATTGCTCTGATACCAACTTATAACGCCCCTCATTTAATACAACAATATAATATTAAGTTTGGCGGAAGCGACTACTTGAAATACATATTCTATTAAAACCTGCTAGAAATATTCGCAACCCTTTATACAATATGTTTAACTACTAAACAAACATAGTTAACATGTTTACAAACCCGGGGCATTATATACTATAAAACATTATTTATTACAAACTGGATCAGAGTTGCAAGTTTCAAACATTCCCAGCATCAAAACGTCCCTTCCTGACTACCCACATAATTAAACATAACCTGCAGGAAGTAAATTGAGGGATTAGCACGAAGCTAAGTGAATGAATAATCAACTACAATTCAATTTAGCTAGCAATCTGTTCACAATCAATAATGCAACAAATATCGTCAAGAGGAACGGTGGTTCCTAGAGACCCTGTTCCGGGTGGCCCCATCAGAACACTTAAACCAACTGTAGGCCAAAACAGTGATTAACCGCTAACTAAATGCTAATCTCCATCAACACATGTACGCAACCCTGTGTTGACCAACATTAGCAATCAAGTCCAACCAACAATCTAGTTGACCTCTGGATTATACATTTCAATTCAATGTTCAACAAACAACCAATCAAATGGCATATCATTTCAAAGTTAACATGCTATCAATAGTAATCCTGTAATTACTGATTGAAATCAAACTGACACAACCAAATCAAACTGTGAGTTTCAAATCCACTCACCTGATTGTTTCGTTTCACTTACTCAGCTGTCTTATCTCGCTGAGCTCTTTGTTTATCTGAGAATTAAAATCAAATATAAGTTAGAAATCGCATTCGTAAAACCATAGCTTATATTCGAATATCACATATATTAATACATTTCAAATCATGTATTACCCCATCATTATATGCACCTTAGTTAAGTATATCAACTTACTTATCAATTTAAACATAATACATTAGGGAATATATGAAGTTTGTTAACCAAAATCAAAATCTCTGCATAGGCATGGAATCCGCCGGATTCTCCCAGAATCCGCCGGATTCTAATAGATTTCAGATGCAACATTTGGACCAGGGTTCATAAAACGAATCCGGTTGGACGAATCCGCCGGATTTAACCCATTTTGACCGGATTCCTCACCCGTTGACTGGCTTGAATCCGCCGGATTCATAAGGAATCCGCCGGATTCCTTGTGTTCGTCAGACCTGGGCAGTTTGTGCAGAACATAACCCAGAAAATTGTAAACCAAAACCAAATAACGATTTCAGCAGCAGTTTCATGTCATATATCATCACATAAGCATACAATAACATGTTTAAAGCATTATTTCACTATCGATTCTTACATATGCAACAAGTGATTATGATCATAAGCATTAACCATGAATAACTTACCAAATAGAGATTACAAAGTGATGATGATGGTGATTATGAAACTCATATCAATTCCAGCTCAAGATCACTAGTTTGATTTCTTTGTAGCTCTAGGTTTTTTGTAGTTTAGTTTTAGGGTTTAAGGTTCTAAGTTTCTAAAAGAGGAAAGTGAGTAACTTTCCTAAAAAGGAAACTATTTAAGTCGGTTAAACTTTTGCACCGACCCGCATCCACTCAAAACTAGTCCCCTTTTAATCTATTGCCTGGAACCTAAAAACCATTTGCTAGAAACTTATTTTATTATACCGTCAACTATAGTAAATTAAAACAAGCAACAATTTACTAAGCACAATAAGTTCTAAAGCTTATTTAATTAAGTTTCGCAATTTAAACATATTTGTCAAATAATTTCTAAAATAATAACATATTCAATTTAAATTAGAAATTACCAGCTCAGTTAAGAGGATGTTACAAAAACGATTAAACTGAACGAGAAAAGTCAGAAGACTGGAAGAAGAAGAAGAAAGAAGGTATATCCAGCGGTCAAGTATATTAAGCAAATACCTATGAAGACCATGCCTCATAATATTTTAGAAAAATTGAAATATTGGGGGGTAGATGCTGCGACAGGTGAAGCCTTTATGATTGAAGCTGATGATGATTATCCTGATGGAGAAAAGGAGATTCTTCGTGTTTATGATCACCGACACCTGATGAATTTGTCAAAGGCAGATCTGATTATGTTATACAAGAACAAGATCGCATCTACTTTTGAATGGGGTGATTTAGCACGAGATTATCATAGGATGGTTAAAACATGCATCAAGCTTAAGATTTTTGCAGGAAGTAAGATTTACTCTTGAAGACCAAAGATGTAACACCCCCAAATTTGATGATTTGCGGAAGCTTGATTTGGGTGTTACTAATCAATAACAAAGCACAAAGATAAATAGCAAACGACTCTATATGCGTCGTTTTAACAAAATATATTGATAATTGAAATGTTACAACATTTAAAGCTTTACATAGCTCGAGTTTAATAAAATGAGATTTCAGTACATAAGTACTTGTACAAAATATACTAATGCAAGAAAATCTCAATCGTCTGTATGCTGACTCGAGCTAAATCCCGAAGCAGAAACATCCTACTGCTGGGTACCTGCGATATATGCTAAAAGGTCAGCTATAAAGCTGGTGAGCTCACAGGTTTGAAATCAAGTAATATCGTATGAACCGCAAGATTTAAATAATGAATTGCATCCAGCAATTAAATAATGAATTGCATCCAGCAATTAAATGATGAATTGCATCCAGCAATTAAATGATAATCATCGTGTATACAGCCATGAGCACATAGTTGAGCTTAACTCGAGGGCCGGGTCCCCTATAGAGAATTCCGGGCGAGGTGCCTCCACGAATGCCTAATCAACATTCGTCTTCCCAAATATTAGTACGTCCGTTTACCCGGTTACTTCTTGCTAACCCGGACGAGGAGGGTCAATCCTATATGGTACCATATACTAATATTCACGCTACAACGTATTAACAACTATGCTGACGGAGGACTTTAAGATGATTAGTTTCGAAAAACTCATGTAGTATATGTTAAAAGTTGAGCAGTATATCACACCCCTTAGTAAAACAGTAAAAAGAGGGGCTATGAGACTCACCTGAGTCTGAGAGCATTTAAACAAACGTAAGTTGATTCGCGAATAATGAAGTCCAACAACTTGTAACCTGAGGGTGTCCACGACACGCGATGGTTATAATCATGATTGGGTATCTCAAAAGATCACCCTTGTAGTTGTTACACAACTATATATATGTCCAAATTACTACGATTTGGTTGATTTGTTAAGTGTTTGAAAACATGTACGGCCCGTTGGTGACGGATTTGTAATAATAATCTCAACTATTATTATTGTGATTTCGTGGCGTTTTACTTTGAAAAATGTGTTTCGATTGTGTTTTAGAAGCCGTTACGGAATCTAAGTACGGGGGTCCGGGGGCAGCGCCCCTGGTAGCGGGGTCCAAGGGGCGGCAGCCCCTGGCGGGGTCCAAGGGGCAGAGCCCCTGGCTGGGGTCTAGCTGCCAGGTCAGCTTGGAAAATTTTTATTTCTACTATATTGCTTTGACGAAAAACGCATCTGGATCCGAATTTGGGTAAAATCAGGTGTTAAAATTTTAGGTCTCGACACTTAGTAAAAATCTGAGTTTTCTGTGTTTTGCGACACAATATGCGACATAAAAGTTTGTCATGCGACACAAGGGTTGTGTCGCATAGGAATGCGACACAATGTCTATACGACACAAGGGTTGTGTCGCATAGATGCGAGATGCTGATTCAACAGCGACATAGTGATTGTGTCGTATGGTGTATGCGACATAGTGGTTGTGTCGCAAGACTTGCGACACTAATTATCTGGTACGACACAAGGTACGACACAGGAGGTTTTATACGACACAAGTGGCAAAATACGACACAACATGCGACACAAGGCTTGTGTCGCATGGATGAACATCAGCCCAGAAAGTCCGGCTGTCAAGGTTTTTCCGGCCAAAAATCCGTTTTAAACTCGTTTTTAGGTTATAAAATCATGTTCTATACATTGTAATGGACATATACAAGTGATAATAACAACCACAAATGAAAAATACTAAGAATCGAGAGATTTCGGGATTTTGTCGGAAACTTACAAATTGCCGAAATGAAAATCCAGAAAGATAGGATGATAGATCGAGATGTCGTGGTCGTATTGTTCCAAAGAGCCGAGATGATCCAAGCGAGTTTAGTATGTTTATTTTGCGATTTTAACGAGTTTGGTGGTTTTTCTTTTTAGAGAGAAAAGAAAAGAGAGAGAGTGAAGGAATGGATGAAATGAAGAAAGAAAAGTGGGAGGTGGGGTTTATCCCCACTTTTCCAGTTTTCGCCCCGCGTTCCGTGTGGTGTTCGTTTGCTCCGTCGTTTAACGTTAAACAATTATTTACATTTTAATTATAAGTTTTAAAATACGATTTATTACGCGATATATTGTTTAAATATTTTACAATTCGATTTATATTTGAGTTATAAAATGTAAGTTTGTTTATTTAGTTTGCGCGTTTTAAACATTTTAAATTGTGTACGTTCTGTTTGTACGATACGATTGAATACGAAATATTATCATAATAATATTTTTGACATAAAGTGTTATTTAATAAAATTGGTCACCAACGTCCGTATTAAATTGAATCGAAATACATTCGATTTAAGTTGCGTACGATTTAATCAAATCGCATTTTCGTATATATTCAACAATATATATAATTCGATACATTAATTAGCCTAACACAGAACTAATTACATGTATTAACATCTGATTAGGCACTAATTACTAGTCCTATTTTGGCGGGTGTTACATTCTCCCCCTGTTAAGAGAATTTCGTCCCGAAATTTAGCTCGAAGTCGTGTTTGATGTAGAATCAGTGAATAGTTGCGGATATTTCAGTCGCATTTGGTCTTCCCGTTCCCAGGTGAATTCCGGACCATGCCGCGAATTTCATCTGACCTTGACGATGGGAATACGACTTTGTTTCAGTTGTTTGACCTCACGGTCCATAATTTCAGCGGGTTCCTCAACGAAGTGAAGTTTATCGTCAACACGAATTTCATCTAGTGGAATAATAAGTGTCTCATCAGATAGACACTTCTTCAAATTTGAAATATGAAAAGTAGGGTGCACGCTGCTGAGTTCGGATGGCAGCTGCAATCGATAAGCTACGGGGCCAATCCGTTCGAGGATCTCAAAAGGCCCGATGTACCTGGGATTTAACTTCCCGCGTTTGCCAAAACGGATGACGCCTTTCCAAGGCGATACTTTTAAGAGTACTCGATCCCCAACTTGGAACTCGAGTGGTTTGCGTCTCACGTCAGCATAACTTTTCTGATGATCACGTGCGGCTTTGAGTCGGTTTTGGATTTCCACTATTTTCTCAGTGGTGGCGTGAATGAGTTCAGGACCAGTGAGTTGACTATCTCCCACTTCAGTCCAACAGATCGGTGATCGGCACTTACGACCGTACAGTGCCTCAAAAGGTGCAGCCTTAATGCTGGCGTGATAGCTGTTATTGTACGAGAATTCGCACAACGGTAGATGTCTTTCCCAGTTTGTACCGAAATCAACTACGTAGGCGCGTAGCATATCTTCCAGGGTTTGGATGGTTCGTTCACTTTGGCCATCGGTTTGAGGATGGTACGCGGTACTCATATCGAGACGGGTACCCATTGCTTTTTGAAGTGACTGCCAAAAGTGAGAGGTGAAACGGGCATCCCTATCAGAGATGACCGAGAATGGAACGCCGTGATGAGAAACGATTTCCTTGATGAAGATTTGTGCAAGGCGTTCCATTTTATCGTTTTCTTTGATTGCCAGGAAGTGAGCAGATTTGGTGAGACGATCGACGATCACCCAAATGGTATCGCAACTGCTCGTCGACTTGGGTAGTTTGGTTATGAAATCCATGGCAATTTGTTCCCATTTCCATTCAGGGATTTCAGGTTGTTGGAGTAAACCAGGTGGTTTCTGATGTTCGGTTTTGACTTTCGAGCAAGTAAGACACTTGCTGACATAAGTGGCGATTTCGGCTTTCATGTTTGGCCACCAATAAAATTCCTTGATACCGTGGTACATCTTATCGGATCCCGGATGAATAAAATATTTAGACTTGTGAGCCTCGTCCATCACCAAGTCTCTTAAGTTCCCAAAACTAGGCAACCAGATTCGGTTTGAGAAATACCTAATCCCGTTAGGTCTGATTTCGAATTGTTTGTCAATACCCCGCAAGGCTTCATCTTTGATGTTTTCAGATTTCAGGGCTTCGATCTGAGCGGTATGAATTTGAATGGTAAGATCGTTATGAATGGTCATACTGAGGGCTCGGACTCGAAGTAGTTTTGATCGTTCCTTTCGACTGAGGGCATCGGCTACAACGTTAGCCTTCCCTGGATGGTACTTGATCTCGCAATCGTAATCGGTAAGCAACTCGACCCATCGACGTTGCCTCATATTGAGATCCTTCTGATCGAAGATATGTTGGAGACTTTTGTGATCGGTAAAGATGGTGCACTTAGTGCCGTAGAGATAATGTCTCCAGATTTTTAGAGCAAAAATGACAGCTCCAAGTTCGAGATCGTGAGTGGTGTAGTTCTTTTCATGAATTTTCAGCTGTCGTGAGGCATAAGCAATGACCTTGTCTCGTTGCATAAGCACGCAACCAAGACCTTGGTGAGAAGCATCGCAGTATACCACGAAGTCATCGGTGCCTTCGGGTAAGGATAGAATTGGAGCACTGCAAAGCTTTTGTTTCAAAAGTTGGAACGCTGACTCTTGTTTTTCGGTTTAATCGAACCTTTTGTCCTTCTGAGTCAGTACCGTAAGTGGTTGAGCTATTTTAGAGAAATTTTCGATAAATCGTCGATAATACCCAGCAAGACCCAAGAATTGTCGTACTTCAGTTGTAGAGGTGGGTGCTTACCAGTCTTTGATAGCCTCGATCTTTGATGGGTCAACGTGAATTCCCTGACTGTCGATCACGTGACCAAGAAATTGAACAGTTTGGATCCAGAACTCACACTTAGAGAATTTAGCATAAAGCTCCTCGTGTCTAAGTAGTTCAAGGATGGTTTTGAGGTGTTGCGCATGTTCTTGCTCGTTGCGCGAGTAAATGAGTTTGTCATCGATAAAGACAATGACAAACTTGTCGAGGTAAGGTTTGCACACCCGGTTCATGAGGTCCATGAATACAGCCGGTGCGTTGGTTAGACCAAAGGGCATCACTTGGAATTCGTAGTGCCCGTAACGAGTTCTGAAAGCAGTTTTTGGAATATCGGTGTCGCAAACTCGTAATTGATGATAACCTGATCGCAGATCGATTTTTGAGTAAAAACTTGAACCCTGAAGTTGGTCGAATAGATCATCAATGCGAGGAAGTGGGAATCGGTTTTTGACGGTCAATTTGTTCAATTCTCGGTAGTCGATGCACATTCGGAATGAACCGTCCTTCTTTTTGACAAATAAGATCGGAGCTCCACAAGGTGAAGAACTCGGTCTAATGAATCCTCGATCCAGAAGTTCCTGTAACTGAGAGGACAACTCCTGAAGTTCGGATGGGGCTAAACGGTATGGTGCGCGGGCCACCGGTGCGGCACCCGGCACGAGATCAATCGAGAACTCAACCTGTCTAAGCGGAGGTAGACCAGGTAATTCTTCCGGAAAGACCTCGGGAAAGTCTCTAACAATTGGCACATCCTCAAGTCGCTTCTCCTCCGACTTCTTCTCTGTGATGTGTGCAAGTATTGCGGGGTAACCCTTTCTCAGAAATTTTCGGGTTTTTAAGCAGGAGATTATATTGAGTCCCGTCCCACCGGTCTCCCCCTGTATGATCAAGGTTCCACCAACGGCGAGTGGGATACGGACGATTTTATCATGACAAACGATTTCAGCTCGATGCTTGGATAACCAGTCCATTCCGATAATGACGTCGAAACTTCCGATTTCAATGGGTATAAGGTCGATCGAAAAGGTTTCGTCAGCTAGGTTTAAAGTGCAATTAGGTATCACACTGGTGGTTTCTACAAGTTTTCCATTTGCTAGCTCTATAGTGTACTTAACATCTAAGGCAACAGGAGTGATGTCAAGTAATGGGCAAAAATCATCGGAGATAAAGCTTCTATCAGCACCAGTATCAAATAGAACGGAAGCAGTTAAGTTGTTGAGGAGGAACATACCCGAGACCACATTCGGGTCTTGGCGGGCGTCCCCAGATTTGATGACAAAAGCTCTGCTGCGAGTGTTGTTGTTGTTGCTGTTGTTGCGGTTGTTGTTGTTGTTGTTGTTCTTCAGTTTTGGGCACGAGTCCCTGAAATGCCCAGGTTTCCCACACTCAAAGCATACTTTGGGTGGTCTGGTGTTGTTGTTGGAATTGTTGTTGGTAGGAGAGCGGCAATCTTTTGTGAGGTGGCCGTACCTCTTGCAGTTGTTGCAAAAGGGACCACAGGAACCTTCATGGTGGCGACTGCACTTGGAACAATAAGGTTTGCTCCCAGTGTAGCCCCGGATGATGTCAGTGGTGGTGTTGTAAGCTTTGATGGTGTCGGGTTTCTTGTTTTGTTGGTTGGAGGGGTTGTTGTGGTAGTCAGACCACTTGCGTTTGTTGTTATGGGAGGATGAAGTGGGTGGTTCAGAATCTTGGCTCATGGACATTAGGTCTTGGGCCAATAGGATCGCACCGTCAATGGTGGTTGGTTTTGAAGAGATGACATGTCCCCGAACAGGATCAGGGAGACCAAGGGTGTACTTCCTGATTTTATCAGGTTCAGTGCTAACCATAGCTGGGCGGAGGGCAGCTAGTTGTTGAAACCTGGTGGTATAACCATCGATATCACCACCCTGAACCTTTAAGTTCCAGAACTTCTCATCTAGCTTTTGGAGTTTGGCGATAGAGCAGTATTTGGCAGTGAGTTTTGCCTTCAATTCCTCCCAAGTGAGTTGGTAGGCAATGTCAGCACCCACTGATTGGGTATATGAATTCCACCAAGAGTGGGCATCATCTTCAAGAGAGCAGGTGGCGAAGTTTACTTTGTCGTTCTCCGTGCATTTACTAACACGGAAAACAGTTTCCATTTTCTCGAACCATCTGATCAGTCCGATGGCTCCTTCAGAACCCTTGAAGCTCGAGGGTTTGCAGCTTTGGAAGTCCTTGTAAGAACAAGGTTTGACGGCAGAGGTTCCAGCGGTATCGCTGTTTCTTGTGGAGTTGGGTGGGGTATTCCGAGCCAAGGCTTCAGTAACAGCCTGGGTTATGAGTGATGTGATCTGAGCATCTGTGTAAGGTCGTGTCTTTGGCGGCATGATTCTTCAATAAAAGAAATGAAGATACATGAGATTTTGTAAGAAAATTGTATTTATTTCAGATGTACATGTATAAAGGTGGTAATACATAACATCAATATGAAAAAGAATTATGGCAATTAATATGAGTTGAACGACAAGAAATATTTGATAGCTAATACGAGTTTAAAGGTTACATCCTACAGATGTATTACAAAAGATGTCGGGAATTGTTACATCCGACTGAATTATAGAGTAGCGCGTAGATAGTTACTAGATTACAGGATAGATTACAAGACAAAGACTACACTAGTCTTGACGTAGATTAATTTGTTCCATCATCGTGACAAGACGGTCCACAGTGTTTGCAAGCCTGCTAGCTTGTCGGGCGTTGTCTTCTGCTAGCGCAAGTCGTTGTGTTATTCCGCGCGCATACTCTTCTGCTTCACGTGAGCGTTGCTCACATTCTTCCATCCTTTGTTGTAGAAGGGCATTTTCCACCCTTATTTCTATAATTTGGTTGCGAAGGACATCCATGTTGTTGTTTGTGGTTTCAAGGTCGTCGGAGACCTGTTCTATGCGTTCAAGAGACGTAAGTCGCCAGTTTTCATTTGTTTCCTGCAACACGACATCCATGGTGCGAAGTCTCTGCTCGTGTTGATTTACCCTAGCAGTTAAAGCCGGTAAGGCGATGTGAGTGGGATACGGGCCAGCTCGAGGCAACCTGTTGTTCCTCCTTGCTACCCTTGGGTTCTGCGACCCGGATGGAGAACGAGATGAATTTGATGGGATGTTTGCCATTTCTGAGACAAAGCGTTAGTAAGATTGAGGCCTATATTCATATAGCTCCTATATAATATAGCCTATTGAGTGTCTAGCATAAACATGTTTGAGTCTCGGTTCTCTCGAGGTCAGAGTCTTCTATTGTATCCTGTTCAGCCATAACTACTTTCAGATCTTACATCATCTTTGCTTAATTGTACATAGTTGATCAGGCTATGTTAAATTAAACTCGTATGCTGTAATCCCTGAACCAGTCATACCTAATAAGGAATACTGCCTAATGGTCATAGTCTAGGCTCACTAAATGCAACCTAGTTCACTATAACCTTAGGCTCTGATACCAATCTGTAACACCCCCAAATTTAATGATTTGCGGAAGCTTGATTTGGGTGTTACTAATCAATAACAAAGCACAAAGATAAATAGCAAACGACTCTATATGCGTCGTTTTAACAAAATATATTGATAATTGAAATGTTACAACATTTAAAGCTTTACATAGCTCGAGTTTAATAAAATGAGATTTCAGTACATAAGTACTTGTACAAAATATACTAATGCAAGAAAATCTCAATCGTCTGTATGCTGACTCGAGCTAAATCCTGAAGCAGAAACATCCTACTGCTGGGTACCTGCGATATATGCTAAAAGGTCAGCTATAAAGCTGGTGAGCTCACAGGTTTGAAATCAAGTAATATCGTATGAACCGCAAGATTTAAATAATGAATTGCATCCAGCAATTAAATAATGAATTGCATCCAGCAATTAAATAATGAATTGCATCCAGCAATTAAATGATGAATTGCATCCAGCAATTAAATGATAATCATCGTGTATACAGCCATGAGCACATAGTTAAGCTTAACTCGAGGGCCGGGTCCCCTATAGAGAATTCCGGGCGAGGTGCCTCCACGAATGCCTAATCAACATTCGTCTTCCCAAATATTAGTACGTCCGTTTACCCGGTTACTTCTTGCTAACCCGGACGAGGAGGGTCAATCCTATATGGTACCATATACTAATATTCACGCTACAACGTATTAACAACTATGCTGACGGAGGACTTTAAGATGATTAGTTTCGAAAAACTCATGTAGTATATGAAAAGTTGGTACTTGCGTTCACATGTTAAAAGTTGAGCAGTATATCACACCCCTGAGTAAAACAGTAAAAAGAGGGGCTATGAGACTCACCTGAGTCTGAGAGCGTTTAAACAAACGTAAGTTGATTAGCGAATAATGAAGTCCAACGACTTGTAACCTGAGGGTGTCCACGACACGCGATGGTTATAATCATGATTGGGTATCTCAAAAGATCACCCTTGTAGTTGTTACACAACTATATATATGTCCAAATTACTACGATTTGGTTGATTTGTTAAGTGTTTGAAAACATGTACGGCCCGTTGGTGACGGATTTGTAATAATAATCTCAACTATTATTATTGTGATTTCGTGGTGTTTTACTTTGAAAAATGTGTTTCGATTGTGTTTTAGAAGCCGTTACGGAATCTAAGTACGGGGGTCCGGGGGCAGCGCCCCTGGTAGCGGGGTCCAAGGGGCAGAGCCCCTGGCTGGGGTCTAGCTGCCAGGTCAGCTTGGAAAATTTTTATTTCTACTATATTGCTTTGACGAAAAACGCATCTGGATCCGAATTTGGGTAAAATCAGGTGTTAAAATTTTAGGTCTCGACACTTAGTAAAAATCTGAGTTTTCTGTGTTTTGCGACACAATATGCGACATAAAAGTTTGTCATGCGACACAAGGGTTGTGTCGCATAGGAATGCGACACAATGTCTATACGACACAAGGGTTGTGTCGCATAGATGCGAGATGCTGATTCAACAGCGACATAGTGATTGTGTCGTATGGTGTATGCGACATAGTGGTTGTGTCGCAAGACTTGCGACACTAATTATCTGGTACGACACAAGGTACGACACAGGAGGTTTTATACGACACAAGTGGCAAAATACGACACAACATGCGACACAAGGCTTGTGTCGCATGGATGAACATCAGCCCAGAAAGTCCGGCTGTCAAGGTTTTTCCGGCCAAAAATCCACTTTAAACTCGTTTTCAGGTTATAAAATCGTGTTCTATACATTGTAATGGACATATACAAGTGATAATAACAACCACAAATGAAAAATACTAAGAATCGAGAGATTTCGGGATTTTGTCAGAAACTTACAAATTGCCGAAATGAAAATCCAGAAAGATAGGATGATAGATCGAGATGTCGTGGTCGTTTTGTTCCAAAGAGCCGAGATGATCCAAGCGAGTTTAGTATGTTTATTTTGCGATTTTAACGAGTTTGGTGGTTTTTCTTTTTAGAGAGAAAAGAAAAGAGAGAGAGTGAAGGAATGGATGAAATGAAGAAAGAAAAGTGGGAGGTGGGGTTTATCCCCACTTTTCCAGTTTTCGCCCCGCGTTCCGTGTGGTGTTCGTTTGCTCCGTCGTTTAACGTTAAACAATTATTTACATTTTAATTATAAGTTTTAAAATACGATTTATTACGCGATATATTGTTTAAATATTTTACAATTCGATTTATATTTGAGTTATAAAATGTAAGTTTGTTTATTTAGTTTGCGCGTTTTAAACATTTTAAATTGTGTACGTTCTGTTTGTACGATACGATTGAATACGAAATATTATCATAATAATATTTTTGACATAAAGTGTTATTTAATAAAATTGGTCACCAACGTCCGTATTAAATTGAATCGAAATACATTCGATTTAAGTTGCGTACGATTTAATCAAATCGCATTTTCGTATATATTCAACAATATATATAATTCGATACATTAATTAGCCTAACACAGAACTAATTACATGTATTAACATCTGATTAGGCACTAATTACTAGTCCTAATTTGGCGGGTGTTACAAAAGACAATATGAAGATAAAGACGCTAGAGCTATTGTCAAGGGGGAGTCTGTTGAAACATAGTTTGTGACAACAGATCTAGCTTGAAATAGGACTGGTGTAATTATTATCTTGTTTGTGTATTGGTTTAGATTTGTAAATAAACACTAGTACAGATTTGGGCTTTGGTCACACCAGAAAAGCGTGACGATATGCTTACGGTCAAGCTTGTTTTTCAACGTGTGTGTGACTAAAGGTCCCGCGACCATAGGGTGCATACAGCCACATTAAATCGTTAGTGGCCGTATCCATTTAAAAAGAGTGACCAAAACCATAAAAGGTGTGACCATATGCTCTTTTAAATCAAGTAAAGGTGTATTATATGTGACTATTGTTCATCCAATGGCCACTTGAATTCTATGTTTTTGTGGCGTTATGTAACATGTTGTCACAGAACGAGTGTTTTAATTTCGAGATATGGTCACATAAAATGAAACCAAAATTGGCCATAGGTGTTAATAAGCGTGACCAAATGCTCCTTAAAGCCAAGGAAACGTGGATTTTGTGTGGCAATTGTGCCTCCAATGACCACGTGAATTCTATCTTTGTGTGGCGTTATGTAACATTTAGTCACACAACGAGTGCTTTTCTTTGGGATTTGGTCACACAAAAGTAAGCCAAAAGTGGCCATAGGTATTCATATGTGTGACCAAATTCTCTTTAAAGTCACGTAAATCTGTATTTTGTGTGACTATTGTTCATCCAATGGCCACTTGAATTTTATGTTTGCGTGACGTTTGGTATCATTTAGTCACACAACGAGTGTTTTATTTTTAGATTTGGTCACATATATAGAATTAAACCAAATGTGGCCATAGGTGTTAATATGTGTGACCATATGATCTTTAAAGTCACGTAAACCTGTATTTTGTGTGACTATTGTTGATCCAATGGCCACTCGAAATTTATGTTTGCGTGACGTTTGTAGCATTTAGTCACACAACGAGTGTTTTATTTTTGGATTTGGTCACATATAAAGAATTAAACCAAATGTGGCCATAGGTGTTAATATGTGTGACCATATGATCTTCAAAGTCACGTAAACCTGTATTTTGTGTGACTATTGTTAATCTAATGGCCACTCGAATTTTATGTTTGCGTGACGTTTGGTATCATTTAGTCACACAACAAGTGTTTTGATTTTTGGATTTGGTCACATATATAGAATTAAACCAAATGTGGCCGTAGGTGTTAATATGTGTGACCATATGATCTTTAAAGTCACGTGAACCTGTTTTTTGTGTGACTATTGTTCATCCAATGGCCACTCGAATTTTATGTTTGCGTGACGTTTGGTATCATTTAGTCACACAACGAGTGTTTTATTTTTGGATTTGGTCACATATATAGAATTAAACCAAATGTGGCCATAGGTATTAATATGTGTGACCATATGATCTTCAAAGTCACGTAAACCTGTATTTTGTGTGACTATTGTTAATCCAATGGCCACTCGAATTTTATGTTTGCGTGACGTTTGGTATCATTTAGTCACACAACAAGTGTTTTATTTTTGGATTTGGTCACATATATATAATTAAACCAAATGTGGCTGTAGGTGTTAATATGTGTGACCATATGATCTTTAAAGTCACGTGAACCTGTTTTTTGTGTGACTATTGTTCATCCAATGGCCACATGAATTTTTTTTTTTGTGTGACGTTTGGTATCATTTAGTCACACAACGAGTCAATCAAAGTGTGACGGTATTATGTGAGCGCATCATTTAGTCACATATAACAAATCAATATTTCGTGTGACAATTGGAATTATATATATATATATATATATATATATATATATATATATATATATATATATATATTATATAACATGACAAATTAAAATTGGAATAATATATATGTACATAATTAACTCCATACATGTACCCAAACTAATATTGGAATATTGTTTTACATGATAATAATAACCGAATAAATGTATCAAAATGATAAAGTAATTATACATGATCACAGTTGCAAGGCCTTTTGACTCTTGAGTTTCATCTTCGCTTGCTTTTGCACAGTATCACTCGATACAAAAACTGATGTTTTGCGCCTTTTCTTTGATACTTCTAGTGCAGTTCTGTTTTCCGCATACGCCAATTGACCTGAAGTAGGTGGTGTTACCTGTAAAAGACAAAAGCCGCATATATATGTATCAAACATCAATATTATGTAAGTCCCCTAGTTTTAGGATCGATAACTTCGTTATCTGTAGTATTAAGGTGCGGAATCCCTCAATACAGTGTTATCTTACTAACAACGAATATGTTCGTATTGCGTTTAATAAGACTTAGCTTTAAACGATAAATCGTCAAAGCCTAGTCGTTAGGATTAAGTTCTCTCTGAGTTTGTCGAGTTCGCCGATCAGAAATATGGCAAAAAGTTATGTTTTTCACGGAGTGCAAAACATTATATACGTCCAGCTCAACTCGGCTTGCATGGGCCTGCGAGTTCGGTCCAACTCGCAGCCCAAGCCCAACTCAGAGCTCGGCTCGCCAGACTTAATCTACGCGAGTTCAGATCTCACCTCACAGCTCGACTCGCTACGCATCAAACGTCTATTATTTATTTTGTATTTAATTATTCGTCTAACTTAACAAAACAATATGTTTAACGAATATCACTAACAAAACAAATATTATATTCTTTTACAAATCCAAACCAATATACAAACATAATAATAATTACACTAGTCCTATTTCAAGCTAGGTCTGTTGTCACACTCTATGTCCCAACAGACTCCCCCTTGACAATAGCTCTAGCGTCTTTATCTTCACGCTTGTCTTTGGTCTTCATTTGTAAATCTTACTGCCTGCGTAAATCTTCATCTTGATACACGTCTTAACCATCATCTGATAATCTCGTCCTAAATCACCCCATGCGTCTGTCGTCAAGATTCTATTTTCATTCAACTTAATAAAATCTTTCTTCGACATGTTCATTAGGTGTCGATGGTCATAGACTCTGAAGATTTCTCTTTCACCACCGTCAACCTCATCATCAGCTTCAACCATAACAGCTTCTCCAGTTCCTGAATCTACATGCCATCTCTTCATATTACCCAGAATATCTTGTGGCATTGTCTTCAGTGGAATCTGCTGTATGCATCTAACAGCTGGATATATCTTCTTCCTTCTTCTTCTTCCTGTTCTTTGACTTCTCTCTTGTAATTTCACAGTTTTTCCCTTTCTTGGCTTAATCTGAACAAACTTATTCGTACCAACCTCATGTATAATGATTCTTTCAACACGATCAGCATAATCATCACGACTTGGATTGTTAATCTCTAATCTAGCCAAATCACGTATTTCATAACGTGGTAGAGAACTAAAAACTGCAAGCTTTCTTTCAAAATATTGAACTCCGTCAAACCTTTTGATCGCAAAAAGCTTTAGTTCTGAGTCAAAGTACCAACCAATAATCCCTTTACGTGGTACACGCTTTTTCGTAACATCAACTTCAGAAATTCCAATCTTCTTCTTCTTCTTTGGAAGTTTCCTAAGTACAACAGCAGGATTTTTGGTTTGAACAAGAACTTCTTCTTCTTCATCAGAGGTTGAATCATCAATATCTTCATCTATATCGACAATTGTTGGACCTTGTTCATTTTCAATAACAACTTCTGTCCTAGATGGGCTCACATGGTGTTTATCAATGTTTGCATCTAGATCTACACCCATGTCTTGCACATTCTCAGGTACAGCAGTCCAATCTGTAGGTGGTTGGAATTCTCCTTCCTCAAGATCATAATCAATCTCTTCATCTATCTCATCAAAAATATCATCTTCCGAATCAGATAGATCAAGCATCTCCAATCCTAAGAGAAAACCACAAATACAAATAAATATTAATAATTAAAATTCTCTTATCAATTTCCCTGAATCAACCTAAGAATTTTCTTTATTAATTCTTTTGTATATTTTAACCTAAAATATAAACGCAATTTACATATAACTTATAAAATCTTTTATTGATTACCCTGAATCAATCCAAAATTTCTTAAGTCTACTTAACAAATATTAATTAATTTTAAATTCTAATGCATTGTGAATAATCACCAAACATTTAAATTTACTATTAATTAACTTATATAATTTCCAAGTGTTAATTGATCTAATTCATTATCAATTTAACCTTTAAATTATATATCATTTGTCTAGTTAATACGAATACATTTTTAACTTGTTAATTACTTATATACCTTACGGTCTTAAGTCCATAATCAAATCTAAAATGCATATGTTATCATAAAATTTTGACCGCCGATATTAATCGGAACACACCGCTCGACTACTCAATGAGTCGGAAGTCTTTCGATCACTATTTTATCTTAACATAATTATATAAACTTAAATTACCAAACATATTTTACTTAAAATAATAATAACCCTAAACCAAATATATTTACAAAATAAATTAAGTTTACATTTGTTCACTACAAACTATTACAAATATTACAGTACTATGATAATACTAAGCTATCTTACCAGCTTCAGTATCACCCGGTACAGTCTTATCTGCACTTGTATCCACTCCAGAACCACTAGCACCAGCACCAGACTCCCCCTGAATAGTAGCTTGCTCACCAGTCTTTGAAGGACCAGTCTGCTCACCACTCGGTGCATTGAGATCATCGTCCTTGTCTTGATCTCTCTTCCTCTTCAACTCATTTTCTCTGCAAGACTCCAGATATACCAATATCTCCCCCTGAGTAGACTGTCCTGAATACGATCTCAAGACCAGACTCTCTAAAGAAGATAACTTCAGTCTCTGTACGTTGAAGTCCGCAAGCAAAGTCTCATGAGTCTTCATCAACAGATTGTACGATTCACTCTGCTTGAGAATCTGCTGAGAAAGAAGAAGATTGCTTGACACCAGCTCTGGAATCTGAGAAGTAAGCTTCTCCAAATCCTTTACCCTAGACTCTAAGGATGTAATCCTTTCTGCATCAGTCGTCGGAGTAACAGGTATCGTTCTTGGTCCAGGCGGTGTAAGAGACTCAATATGCCAGTCTCTGGTAAGCGGTGTATGAGGTTGAGACAAAGCCTGTGTAAGCAAGCTTGTCGCAAATCTAGTTGCTTTGTTCGTTGGAAAATTAGCTCCACGAACTAGATCAGCAACCTCATGCTGTAAAGTTAAACACAATTAAAATCAGTTATTGTTACAGATTACTCTGTCTCAAACTCTAATTAATTGCATAACACTCATAGTTATAGAACTTATATCTCATACCTTAAGCGGTAAAGATATCGATTCAGTAACCACCGGTGCATCCATCTCCACCTGTGATATATCCTGAGCAACTGTATACATAATTAACTGTCTCAGTTCAACTCCTGATAAACAACAAGTTAAGATTATTTAACTTTTATAATCAATACTAACCTTCTCGAATAGTAAGCATTCTCGGACGCTTCATCAAAGGAATCTCAACTTCCTCAGTACCTTCCTCCAGAATACTCTTACCTTTTCTCTTCCTTTCAGAAGTAGATGGAGGAGGAGAAGGCGTATTGTCAGAATCTTCATCTGAAGCCATCTCACCATCACGACCTCCAGATGATCTAACAGGATCCTAAAGTTTAAATATATTAAACATTTATGATTAGCGTAAGCTCTATCATACAATTTCTATATATTTAAGATTAATCAGATATAATACCTCAGTCGGTACAACAACTGATCTATCAAGCTGTATCTGATCATCCTCAAGTAATATAACTTCGGGATTTGCAGCCTCAGCTTCAGCTTCCTGTTCGGTTAATGATATTTATATTTTGAAATTAGAAATAATATCCAATTTAATAAAGATCTAATATCATAATTAATATATAATAATATTATGCATCTATGATTAGCAACAACAATCTATCAACTAAGCATTTATATTATTATATAAGTAAAATATTAACTCAGGTGGTGCTAAATAACTCTCAATGTCTTGAAGCAAAGGATTTGTTGCATCATCATTCTGCTCCAAAACCTCTTGCACAACCTGTGCAGCAACCTCTTGGTTCACTTGCTGATCAACCTGACCAACCTGAATAAGAACATCCTCAAGGAGCCCTTGTGGATCTTCAGGTTGAGCTTCCTCAGCTACAGGTTCTGGTACAACATCAGCAATAGCAGGAGCAGCAACAGCAGCAGGAGCTACGTCTAACCACCCATGATTTGGCGGTGTAACGTAGTTCGGATCAACAATATATCCGAAAAGTGGTCTAACTTCCGGTTTCACCACTCCTTCCTTCCTGACCGTCTGCATGAACATGGCATTATACCCACGATGGTCAATCGTATTAACCACTAGATGTGGTTCAGGTATAGCCAAATCCGGTAGACGCGCACGGATAATCAGCATGCAAAATCGCGGGTAAACCAAAAATCTTGATCCAACAGACCCCGATATCTGTTTCGCAATCTCACCAAAAAGATAATCACAAAAACTGTATGGTTTATTATAAACCAGTGACAGTGCAACCGATAGAATCGCAGGGCTCAACTCATCAAAGCCACCTTTCTTCGCTGCGAAAACTATATTCATCACGTGCCAAAGAAACCTCCACTGACCAATAACCAGAGGCTTCTGGAACTGACGTCCACGCCTGTCTCCTGTATATCCCATACGACCTATCGCACCCTCAATAAAATCCATAGGATACTCAATATCCCCGTTCTCCTGTTCTACAGTACCTAGCTGCAAAATCTCACGGAGATTACCAGCTGAAAAGGTAACAGGTCGTCCACTAACCGTAGCTCGAATCTCAGGTGGGGTGACAGATTCGTCATATACTATATCTGTCCAAAAATCATTCAGAATAGCCTGAGATATCGGAGGATTGGCCGTAATGGCGTATCTAATCCTTGATCGTGCTAGAAAACGTAGAATATCAGCAACCCTGTCAGCCCGCTTGGCCTCAAGGTTCAGATCAACCAAAATGTTGTGACCCTTATCAAATGCTCTAGCCATATCTGTAAAATAAACAAAAACAACAGATATAATTTAATGCACGATTAAAAATATTTAAACTATTACGTATTATGAATCAAGATTCATCAAACATCTTAGTTTAAAATTGAAATTATATATAACTTGTTACATAAATAGTCTCAAGTCGTATATAAAAATTTAACTTATAACTAAAAGTCTTAAGTCTAATTTAAATTAATTATATAAAATTTATTACAAAAAAAATTAAAATGTTTGTAAATTCCGGACTCGCATAAACTGGCCTAACGAGGTGAGGTCAACTCGTTTTGCTTATCAACTCGCTATACTCATCAACTCGCTACATTGATCAACTCGCTAAACTTATCAACTCGCTAAACTTATCAAGCAGCTATTGAAGTGAACTCGCTAATCTCATGGATTCGCTAGTCAACTCGCTGCGAGTTGATTCACAATGTCAACTCGTTCGATGAACTGCCGTTGCGAATTTTCAATTAAAATCGATTAAACTTGTAATTTTAACATGATCTATCGATTGATTAACGTTCATTAATGTTTGTTTAACATAAACCCTAAAGATCTATGTCTAATAACATCGTAATCGACTCAAATCGTTTAAACTTCAAACCGAAACCCTAAGTTTATAAAAACTTTCGATTTCGTGCAATTTACACGGTGAAATCCGTTGATATATACCTCAAAATGTTCGTAATTTGAAGGTGTATAAAGTCTACGGATTGAAAAACTCGTTCCCGTACTCTAAAATTCGAAATCAAGCGAAGATCAAAAATCGCCTCGTTTCGCCTTTTTGACGGATTCGCAAAGTTTAGTGAACTCGCGAGGTTTGTGTGGGTTCGGTGGGTTGGTTTGACTCGTTTGACCCCCTTTATACTATATATCCGATTCGCGAGATTTTAAGTGAACTCGCAAGTCGATGTCAACTCGCAGAAATAGTAAAAACGCGAATTTAATTCTAAGTATAAATAAAAACCCGATATTTTACAAGTCTAAATTATAATTAATTTTCACTTGTATTTGTCACATTGTTCAACTCAAAAATATACAGTATAATTGAATTCCGAAGGGTAAAACCTGATAAACACAAAAATTAAAAAACAAGTAAAAATAAGATAAAACAAAATTACATAACCATTGGTATCAAGTACCATTTTATTAATCACTTGATCAAAATAAAATACATAAACAAAATGAATAAGAATTTATCTGCTTAGGGATCATATTAGAAAGAATAAGCAATTAATTATATATTTAAAAGTCTAAACAGATTGGTAGTATACATACCTCATGAAATTCAAATAAATTACTGTAAAATTACAACTAAATTTATCATTTATACATTTATATTTATGAAACTATATCTTAGTTACCTTTATCCACATAGCATAATTAATAATGCATTACTCACATAAAGTGAATATTTTAATTATAGACAGTTCAAAACGATTACCAGTATTATGATCCACATAAACAAATTATACTCAATTTTCTAAGCAAACTCTTTATTGTTAGTATGAGTATTATCAAGTGCTTCCTATTATATGACATACTGAAGAATTCAAGTAAAACACATAACACTGCATCATTAAATTTTCAAGGTAGCGGTTACTAAATGATGTATCTTTTCGAAACATATAACATACACTTAAAATTTTTAAGGTTAGACAAATATCAAACATACTTTGAATATGCTATGCTATCTAAGTCTGTACGTAGTACAACAGAAGATCCCTTCTAGCATAATTCAAAATATATTTGAGAATATTAATTTAATTAAAGGTTTCAGTTCTGTACTTAGTACAACAAAGTCACCAGTAATTAAGTTAATACCCATATTGCTACTATTTGTCAATTCAAATTAATATGTATGATAACAGTGTATGGCAATACCATCATTCAACAATTAAGACTTAATGTCATACATCATAGAATAGTAACACAAAATAATAAACAAGTAGTTAATTAACTTCTTAAGGCTTAGAAAATTTCATATAATTTGCCTACCAGTACATCATATGATGAAGCCATCTAAAGTTTTACTAAAAATAGACAAATTATAAGTTGTGGATATAGGTGTATAATCAAATAAATATAAACACATACCTGATAGAACCGCTGTAGTTCTAAAGCAACTTTATTTGAACCTACTACCATATCATACTTAGGACTTAAGCTTATTATTGTGAAGCTTATTCTCCTAATGTACTATCATTTCCCTTAGTTTTTGCAAATAAAAACTTAAATGAAGGCGATTCCCCTTAGGTAACAAGCAAATGAATGCCATACGCCCCTTTTTTTCTTCTTTTTTTTTTTTTTTTTTTTTTTTTTTTATTGAACACAGAAATACTAACTATTACAAAATTACCCTTGGAAGACTAATCACTCTGGATTTCTCATTCCGTTTAGTTGAACCAACGTCTCAAATCTTGCTCTGTCGAACGCCTTTGTGTATAAGTCTGCTAAGTTATCCAATGATGGAACCTTAACTAACTTTATCAATTTCTTCTCAGCACAATCTCTAATAAAATGATGTCGAATATCAATATGCTTAGTTTTACTGTGCTTCACTGGATTATTAGTGATCGACATAGTAGATTCGTTATCAATCATCATAGGAGTATTGGTTATATTTAACCAGTAATCCCGCAGTTGCTGTTGAATCCAAAGTACTTGTGAGCAACAGCTGCCATCTGCAACATACTCAGCTTCACATGTAGAAATGGCTACCGAGGTTTGCTTCTTGTACTGCCAGGATACTAATCTACCTCCTAGGAATTGACATCCTCCGGTCGTAGATTTCCTATTCTGATTGCATCCTCCATAATCCGAATCAGTATAAGCTACGAGATCTAAGTCTCCATCAATCGGATACCAAAGACCCAGCTTAGGTTTCCCTTTGAGGTAACGAAAGATCCGTTTAACAGCTTGCATGTGTGACTCTTTCGGATTAGCCTGATATCTTGCGCATAAACAAACAGCAAACATTATGTCAGGCCTAGAGGCTGTAAGATACATTAGTGATCCGATCATGGCTCTATAAAGAGTTGGATCCACATCGCTATCACTCGATGTATCTGGACTTAGTCCATGATTGACTGGAATTGGAGTATTGAAGACCTTACATTCATCCATCTTGAAGCGTTCTAATAGCTCATATGTGTATTTAGATTAATGAATAAAGAATCCATCCTTCTTTTGATCAACTTGTAATCCTAAGAAGAAATTCAACTCTCCCATTGCAGACATTTTGAACCTTTTTCTCATGACTTTCTCAAATTCTTGACACATCTTTAAATCAGATGATCCAAAGATAATGTCATCAACATAAACTTGCACGAGAAGAAAGTCTTTCTTTTTCCACTTCACAAACAGTGTACTATCAATCGATCCTCTTGTAAATCCATTCTCAAGTAGATACGTTGATAATGTTCCACACCACATCCTTGGTGCTTGATGTAATCCATATAGAGCCTTATTCAAACGATATACTCTATCTGGATACTCAGGATCAGCAAACCCTGGCGGTTGTGAAACATACACCAATTCTTCCACTTTGCCATACAAAAAGGCACTCTTAACATCCCACTAATAAACCTTTATACCATAATATGATGCAAATGCTAAGAATACTCTAATTGCTTCTAGCCTAGCAACTGGTGCAAACACTTCATTGTAATCAATACCTGCTTGTTGATTAAAACCTTGAACCACCAAACGAGCTTTATTGCGAGTAACGATTCCTTTATCATCTCTCTTGCACTTAAATACCCATCTAGTTCCAATTGGATATTCTCCCTTTGGTAGGTCAACCAACTCCCATACTTGTAATTTAGAGAACTGAGATAGTTCTTCTTGCATTGCTTCTACCCACGAGCTTTCTTTTAAAGCCATTTGAACATTTTTAGGCTCGACTTGTGAGATAAAGCATGAATATAGACATTGATTAGGAATACCTGTCTCTTTCATTGCAGTATACAAGCTTTGGTATTCTAAGTTCTCAGACGTACTAGCTCTGGATTGATGTCTAGTTTGAACCGGAGTATTAATATCACCGATGATGTTTTCAACGGGATGATTCTTACTCGTTCTAGTTGTAGTAACTGGTTCACCCGGTATTTCATCTTCCAAATTAGTTCCAATCTCTTCCAAATCAGGTACATCTTCCGTACGAGCAGAAGATTCCTTAAGTGTTTCAAAGGAGTAAGTATATCATCAAACTTTGTAGAAAGATCATCAGGATCTTCTGTTTCTTGAGACTTAACCTCTGAAGGTTGTTGTGACTCACTTGTGGAAGCTTTATCTGAGTCAACATTAGTCTTAATTCCAGACTGCTTAACACTTGATGTTGAAGCGGGACCAATATTCTCATCTTTAAACAATAAATGTTCAGCTATCTCTGAATCACTGACATAGTCACTAATAGGAACTTTAAATGATGCAAAAAGATCAGAATAATCAAATTGCCAATCTAAGCCCTTATGAACATCAGGTGAGTAGCTCGTAACCTCAATATTATAAACTACCTCCAAACGTCCCGTGACTTTATTAAAGACTCTCTTGTTTGGCGAATTGGGCATATAACCTAGGAAAAATCCTTCGTCAGCTTTCTCACCAAATTTTGCTTGATGTCCAGTCTTTAATATGGTGCATGAAACTCCAAAGGGTTCAAACCCTTTTAAGTTAGGTTTCTTATTGTTCAAAAGCTCATAACAAGTCTTGTTATGTCTCTTAACCGTAAGAACTCTATTAAGAACATAACATGCTGTATTCACTGCTTCTGCCCAAAAGATGACCGGAAGCTTTGAATCAGCAAGCATTGTTCTAGCAGCTTCAATCAACGTTCTATTTTTCCTTTCAGCAACACCATTCTGTTGAGGTTCATAAGGTGCACTGAATTGATGTAATATCCCTTTGCTTAAGCAATAGATATTCAACGTTGAATTCTTGAATTCTGTTCCATTGTCACTACGAATACGCTTAACTCTCTTTTTATAGACATTATCTACTAGATCAAAGAACTCAATTAGAATTCCAGGAGTCTCATCCTTTGATCCCAAAAAGAATACCCATGAGAATCTAGAATAATCATCTGTGACAACCAAACAGTACCATTTGCCACCTATACTTCTCTTGCTTATAGGGCCGAAGAGATCCATATGTAGCAATTCAAATGGCGAAGAGATAGAGTTTTCAGTCTTAGGTCTGTGTGGTTTCTTGTGCTGCTTTCCTTTCATGCAAGGAACACACTTATCCTCAGACTCGAAACGTTTTTGTGGTACACCTAGAACCAAACCATTTTTGGTTATATAATTCATCTTTCTCCAGTTCAGATGTGCCATTCTCCTATGCCATAACAATGCGTCTGTTTCCGAAGCCTTGGATAATAAACATGTAGACACCATTGAAGAGTTAGGAACACCCATGTTGATAGCATAGATGTCCTTCTTCCTTGGCGCCCTCATCAATATCCATTCATCAGGAATTTTAAAACCTGGCTTCAGGACTAAGGCCTCCTTTTCATTAAAATAAACTGGGTGACCTTTATCACAGACTTGGGAAACACTCACTAAGTTGTGAGTAAGTTCTTCAACATAGTTCACATCCTCAAGAGTCAAAGTTCCATTTGAAACTTTTCCTTTTCCCGAAATTACTCCTCCTTTATCTCCTGCAAAATTGACTTTTTGCTTGAGACTCTCCTTGAAGTCCTTCAGTAGACTTCGTTCTCCTGTCATGTGTCTTGAACATCCACTGTCTACATACCACCAGCTGTCCTTGTTTACAGCATGCTCCTGCACATAACACAAAATACGATCAGTTATCAAGAGGGACCCAAGCCATTACGGTCTTGGTTTGTCCCTTATCATCAACAAACTTAAGCTCTTTAAAATAACCATCCTTCCCATCAGGAGCTTTGGTCACTTTCGAAGTAGCTTGAGTTTGTGGACGATCAACCTTAAGAGGTGAATTTGAGGAGAACCTCTTAGGCACATAATTATGAGCTCTATTATGATAATTATAACTAAACTCATGTGATCGTGAAGTAGTACCACTCTCATAATGACTAAGGCCTATACTTGAAGTTCTAAACCTCGACGGTGTCACATCCCTAGGCTTATAGACAGAATTATCACTTTGAGTATATGGCCGTTTAGGTTTAGGTGGGGAGACACTATTCTTACCATCTCTTTTAAGAATGTTAACAGGTTTATTACCTAACTTAGGTTTGGTATCTAACCCGTCTACAGTCATACTATAGTCGGTCTGTGTCTTTTCATCCATCACAAGCTTATGTGGTGTTTCAGGCTTTTTGTTAGGACAACACGAAGCCACGTGTCCCTTTTGATGACACTTGAAACAAGACATTTGCTTGCGTGATTTACTCACTTTTGCTTTCTCATCCGGAGTCTTAGGCACTAAAGGTTTAAACTGTTCCTTATCAACTTTATCATTAATCTTAGCATCGTTAATCACTCCACCCGATACAAACTGTATTTTGGTGAACTGAGAAGCCTTGCCATTATCTAATGATACGTTCTTAATAACATCTTTCTGTGCCTCTGACTGTTCAGGTTTATCAGCTACTGAAATCTCAGGATTAACTTCAGTCATCTCAGAATCTTCAGGAATAGGAGTGTAATTGGCATTTAAAGGCGGGGATACATCATTGTAACCTAACCCAGTCTTGTCCTTTACACTACGTTGAGCATCTAACATTTTATCCATTTGAGATGTCCTATAGTTCTCAAGTTTACGGTTTTGCTCAATTAACCTTAAGTTAAGGTTCACTATTTCCTGATCCTTACTAGCAATCGTCTCATTTAAGTCTTTGATATTAATATAGAGACCATCTATGACAACAGATTTTTCACTTATGGTATCTCTAAGTTTTGTTCTATCCGACGCATCAGACTTAATTTTATCTTTTAAGACCTGTTTATCATCACTTAATCTACGAATATCCATAATAACTTGATCAAGTTCAGATCTAACAGTCTTATAGGATTCCTTATCCATATTTAATTGTGATGACAAATTGCTATTTGACACAGTTAAGACACTATTCTGAGATTGTAAATCAGTAACTAAGTAACAAACATCAGCAAGATTAAGAATATCTAAACATACCTTCTTCTTGTCAGTTTGTAATTCAGCCATGCGTGCCACGAATTCCTCAGGACTCATATCTGGAGTTGAATCCATATATAGCACGTCATCATCACTTGCCCTCACTTCAGACTTAGGCACCTCTACTCTCTGTTCCATATCAGTGGGCATGTAGGACACTGATCCAGCAGTGGTCTCTTCGATCTCGGCCATCAAAGCTTCCTCAGATTGAGCTTGCCAATCATAAGAGCCATCCAACTGCTTCACCACTAAGGCTTTGGAAGCAAGAGTACTTCCCGAACCTTGTTTTCCTTGTGCTTCTACTTTAGGTCTTTGGCATTCTCTAGCAAAATGACCAATACCCTGACAGTTAAAGCATCTGACCTTGGTTTTATCAAACCCTGATCTATTGCCCAACACCTTTCTACCAGTTCTCTTGAGGAAATTCTTCACCTTTCTAGAAATCAACGAAAGTTCATCTTGAAGCTCCAATTACTCAAGATAATCAGAATCTATCTGCTCATAATCCTCATCAAACAGAATAGGATCATTGATCTTTCCCTCTATGTAGTTCTCATATGATGCCACAAAGGAGGCAAGAACAGACAGTTGCTGTTCAGCAGATTTCACACTCATCGGCATCTTCTGATGCTCTTGAGGTGACTTCTCAGAATTCTTTCCCTTTGTCTCATCACCAGAGGAGGAAATAAAACACAGATCTTCAGAAATCAGTTCTCCATTTTCATTAGTATCACCAACTAACAGTGCAGTGGTCGAACTAGATGACGCAGTCGAAAGACTTGACTTTCCATGATACAACCCAGGGTTCTGAACCTGATCAGAATCACTATCTCTTGACTTTCTGGAGAAATCATAACCTTTCAGCTTGTCAATGACTTGCTCTAAGGTCATAGTAGAATACCTGGTTTCGTTATCCTTAATCATAACGCCATACATTTTCCATTTAGAAGGCAAACCCTCAAGAAACTTGTCGGTTTTAGATACTTCTTCTTCAACAATCTCATGGTATTCTAATTCACTTAGCAGATGGTAGAAACGCGTGACATAGGCATCAAGATCTTCTACTTTTAAAGCTTTAAACATAGTAAATTTCTTTTTAAGAAGACTCCTCTTGCCAGCTCTCACCTGTGGACTTCCCTCACCTCTTTTCTCTAGAGCTTCCCAGAGCGTTCTAGCAGTATGAAAAGACTTGAGTTGATGAACAATCTCTTTAGGAAGACACATCTTTATGCATGAATGTGATTTATTTTCATTTCTGTAAGCTTCCTTCTCTTGATCACTCATGTTTGCATAGGTAAGAACCACTGTAGAATTTTGAACAGTTTGAGTAGGTGGTGTGTATCCACTCTTGATACACATCCAGATTGACAGGTCATGGAATCTACAGTAAGATTCAAATCTGTCCTTCCAATTGTAGTAATCCTCGATTCTTAACAACTTAGGTGGAATGTTTGACTTTCCCACCTCGTGGTCCATTTCGATCATTCTACTTAAGTCAGACATCTTAAAAACGTAAAATTAAACAGTTTCAGCGAATTCAGAAAACTCAACTCGCAAGACTCAGCTCAACTCGCAATCTCAGCTCGACTCGCAGAGTAAGTCGATTCGCAAGTCTCAGTTCGGATTGCTAAAAGATGTCGATTCACAAGTGATGTCGATTCGCGAGGGATCTCGGTTCGACTCGCAAGCCTCAGTTCGACTCGCTAGTTCAACTCGGTTCGCAGGTGACGCTGGAACCCTAATCTCGACTCGCGAAACGGCTGTTAAACCCGAAAACGGATTTTTAAGGTATTTTTACGACTGAAACAGAAAATTTCGACCGTAAACAAACCCTAAAACGTCAGAGAATGATTTTGATCGTTAGTATTGCAAAAACGCACGTAAAAACGACCCGAATCAAAAACACAATAATACTAAAACTTATGAACACACTCGTATTTAGCCCGAAAGCTCTGATACCAGATGTAAGTCCCCTAGTTTTAGGATCGATAACTTCGTTATCTGTAGTATTAAGGTGCGGAATCCCTCAATACAGTGTTATCTTACTAACAACGAATATGTTCGTATTGCGTTTAATAAGACTTAGCTTTAAACGATAAATCGTCAAAGCCTAGTCGTTAGGATTAAGTTTTCTCTGAGTTTGTCGAGTTCGCAGATCAGAAATATGGCAAAAAGTTATGTTTTTCACGGAGTGCAAAACATTATATACGTCCAGCTCAACTCGGCTCGCATGGGCCTGCGAGTTCGGTCCAACTCGCAGCCCAAGCCCAACTCAGAGCTCGGCTCGCCAGACTTAATCTACGCGAGTTCAGATCTCACCTCACAGCTCGACTCGCTACTCATCAAACGTCTATTATTTATTTTGTATTTAATTATTCGTCTAACTTAACAAAACAATATGTTTAACGAATATCACTAACAAAACATATATTCTTTTACAAATCCAAACCAATATACAAACATAATAATAATTACACTAGTCCTATTTCAAGATAGATCTGTTGTCACACTCTATGTCCCAACATATTAATATATGAAGAATTATATATGTATACGTAGGTAGATATAGGTTGTTAAAAACGTATACGTACTGTATGTACCTCCTCCTCAAATACCACTTGCTCATTGGGCTATTCATAAAAACCACCTACTACCTGCTTAGCAGTTTTGACACCATTGTCTCCAACGTCCGGTAAAAAAGCTGCATCCACCAACGATGTACCAACAGACACTTTGTAGCAATCCTTTGGGAGTACTTTGTTATGAAGCATCTGTTTTCCATTCGACATGTGTACGGTACCCAAAGCAATAGTGTTTGACTTCTTTAGGTTCCACAGTTTACACTTGAATACCTAAACAAAATGATATGATGACGATTAATATAAATATATATACTAATTATAACTAAAGCATAAGTCTTTGTCTTAAATAGTGAAGATTTCAGATATGCACAGAGTACAACTCACAATAAATACCATGTAATTGCATTCTAATTAAATTCAGAATTGTATAAACCAATATTTCAATAAATAATTAATAGCACTTCATATTTACTGATTTCAATATTTTCCAGCAGCATCATATCATGTATATATATATATATATATATATATATATATATATATATATATGCAATATAAGAATTAGATGAAACTTAATTGATTAATGTTTCAACATGCTGAAATACATATATATACCTACAGCGTTGGTGGTGTTGGAGACTGTTACTTTTGTGATCAGGACGACCGGTTAGGTTCAACCGTGTTTTCTTGTGAATCAGGCGTCCTGTTTGCTGATTTGTTAACTGCTTTTTCAACAGTCTCCTATATAAAACAAGGCAAACAAGTAATTATTGTAAATGACAGTGACAAATATTAAAATCAATGTAATTCTAATGTTTTATTACTTAATTACCATTTTGTCTTTTTGGTTGATCATGCTAGTTGCAAGTCCATTAGGCCTGTCAAAACTAGCTTCCTGCCCACTTCCAACCACACTTGATGACCTTATTTGGCACTCCTGATCTGCAGTTTCAATGGTTGCTTTAGGATTAACGTCCACTGATGGAGACACCTGCAATATATATAAAGAAATACATATATCCATTAGCTGCAATATAAATTAATGAATAATATGTTAGCATAATTACTTAATTAATACAAGAAATAAATGTCTTTCCTCCGATGGCAGGTTTTGAGTTGACATTGAATTAATTTTCGCCTCTTGTGCAGTCAACTTGGCCATCACTTTTGACACCTGGTTGGACAACGTTTCTATAACTTTGTCTTTGTCTTCACGGGCACGTCTCTCAGCTGCAAGTTCTGCTTGAAGTAATTTCATCTGTTCGTCATCTGCTGCTTTTCTGCTTCGAGCTGCCGGAAGATGAAAATACTTGTTGATTGTCACTCCACTTCCTACTCCTCTGGTATACCCTCCCTTTTCCTTTCCAAATACCTCTGTCATTGCATCGTTGCCATGAGGAAGCTGTAAGGTTCCAGTTTTGATCTTCTCCTGAGTGTCTATCTGCATTATAGATTCCAACAGCCAGTAGTTAATTGATTTATCGAAAGTAAACTACATGAACTATTTAAACGGAAAATTTGCATGTCAAATTAATGCTTACTAGTTGTTGTCCCTTATCTTTAGTCATTTCGTCTAGAAATAACCTGGCTTTGTTTTGCCTTCCTCTCAACCACAGTATACCACGTGGGGGTTCTTCATGTGCTTCAATTACTTTTTCTTCGATCTTATAATCATCAAATCAACACACATGTAAATTAGTCAAATTACCAATTAACATGTAAGCATATAAAATTGAAAACAGAAACAAAGTACACTAGCTTTCTGTGTATTTTACTTTGATCTTAAATATAATTGATACATATAATGTACAAAATAGAAACATACATTATATATGTAAATGTAATTACCAATTTCTTTTTCACATGTACGTAGCCACCTCGTCCCATGGTATGCGGATAAACCGACTTGGAGCGCGCCTCTTTTGATGCATCTGACTTTTTCTAATTACAGAACAAAATGATTATTAGACGGCATTAATGTGCAAACACAATAATCTAAAATTATATATATATATATATATATATATATATATATATATATATATATATATATTATATATATATATATGCACTCTAATATAAATGACTAAACTTGGTAATCCTTCGTGCTCGTATACTCTACAAAAGAGTTCCATTTCGGGGCATGGACAAATGCACTATATTTCATTGGGACTTCATTTATTGCTGGTGTGTTTAGGTTGGGCAGTATGTAGGATTCCCTCAATTTCCTTCTGAAATTCCTAAGATGGGCACCAAGACGATTCATTACTACCTTTCTGTGTGTCTCATCAACATCAAAATATCGCTGCAAGATCAATATTAACAAGTTAAATGTATATATATATATATATATATATATATATATAATTACATGCAGTTGCATATATAATGTATTGTAAACATTTTTAATTAATAAAGGAAATTAATCAAGGGAGCATGAAGTGGGTTAAAAATACCATGATTTCATCCCACAGTTTATCTCTTTCTTCTTTATCAACCTTCTTCCAGGATAGAATCTTCAAACCAATATTCTCACGAACAATGTCTCCCAAAACACTCGAAAACAATGCTCTATTGTCCCCTATTAGCCTATCTATTTGATCGAAGGTTACCTTGAGCTTTTGTGCACCGGGTCTGCCATACTTGTTGCGAAACGCAAATAATCTTGTTATGCCCCTCGACGAAATTATTTTGGGATTTGCATTATTTTCGTTTTCATCGGCTTCATCATCTTGTACTTCATCGTAACCCTCCGATTCATATCCTATATCGTGGTCGTCAGCATTATAATTATTTAGAGGATGATCGGCTTCGTTATCCATGATATATACTTTAATTGAGATTAATTGAGAGTTGTAAATTCTTTGATATTTTGGTTGGAGATTAATTGAGAGTTGTAAATGCTTTGATCGGCCTAAAAGTTAAAAAAAAACCTAGTATTAAGATGTTTTGGAATGTAAAAGGTCACTTGAAATTCAAATTTTTCAGCTTGGCTCTAATTAGTCAGTTTAAATTTTTTGGGGAAAAATTTGGCTCCAAAATGAAGAAAATAATATTTAGAGTTAAAATTATGAATAAGGTTAATTATGAATTTATGATTGTACGGGGGGAAAACAGCAAATCAAACAATATTGAGCTCAAAAAAACAAAATGTGGGTTAGGGGACTCGAACCCGAGATTGCTAGGTTAGCTCCTCAGCGAAGTGACCAACTCAGCTATCAATACATTTGATTTACTTTTCCCACGATAAGTATATAATATTATGTTGTTAAACCCTAAACGCTAGGCCCTAAACCCTAAAGTGAAATGACCAACATGTTCCTAGCATTTTGTTTCCTTTCCTGACCTTCCATTAACAAAAGCATATAATGCACATATAACACATCATTAACTTAACTACAAAAGATTTATATATATATTTATAAGTAGCAAAAAATATGAACATATGTATAAGTATTCAATATTACAACCCAATTAGCTAATTGATGTGTAGTCAATTGTGTATTGTCTTGAGATGTTGAGCCAAGTAATGATCAATTGACATTAGCTTGATGAATATAGCCAAGTAATGATCATTGACATTAGCTTGATGAATGATGTTGATTCTTATGAATTAACATGTTTATGTTGTTAAGGATCCTTACTCGTATTTAGCCCGAAAGCTCTGATACCAGATGTAAGTCCCCTAGTTTTAGGATCGATAACTTCGTTATCTGTAGTATTAAGGTGCGGAATCCCTCAATACAGTGTTATCTTACTAACAACGAATATGTTCGTATTGCGTTTAATAAGACTTAGCTTTAAACGATAAATCGTCAAAGCCTAGTCGTTAGGATTAAGTTTTCTCTGAGTTTGTCGAGTTCGCCGATCAGAAATATGGCAAAAAGTTATGTTTTTCACGGAGTGCAAAACATTATATACGTCCAGCTCAACTCGGCTCGCATGGGCCTGCGAGTTCGGTCCAACTCGCAGCCCAAGCCCAACTCAGAGCTCGGCTCGCCAGACTTAATCTACGCGAGTTCAGATCTCACCTCACAGCTCGACTCGCTACGCATCAAACGTCTATTATTTATTTTGTATTTAATTATTCGTCTAACTTAACAAAACAATATGTTTAACGAATATCACTAACAAAACAAATATTCTTTTACAAATCCAAACCAATATACAAACATAATAATAATTACACTAGTCCTATTTCAAGCTAGATCTGTTGTCACACTCTATGTCCCAACATATTAATATATGAAGAATTATATATGTATATGTAGGTAGATATAGGTTGTTAAAAACGTATACGTACTGTATGTACCTCCTCCTCAAATACCACTTGCTCATTGGGCTATTCATAAAAACCACCTACTACCTGCTTAGCAGTTTTGACACCATTGTCTCCAACGTCCGGTAAAAAAGCTGCATCCACCAAAGATGTACCAACAGACACTTTGTAGCAATCCTTTGGGAGTACTTTGTTATGAAGCATCTGTTTTCCATTCGACACGTGTACGGTACCCAAAGCAATAGTGTTTGACTTCTTTAGGTTCCACAGTTTACACTTGAATACCTAAACAAAATGATATGATGACGATTAATATAAATATATATACTAATTATAACTAAAGCAAAAGTCTCTGTCTTAAATAGTGAAGATTTCATATATGCACAGAGTACAACTCACAATAAATACCATGTAATTGCATTCTAATTAAATTCAGAATTGTATAAACCAATATATATATATATATATATATATATATATATATATATATATATATATATAATTACATGCAGTTGCATATATAATGTATTGTAAACATTTTTAATTAATAAAGGAAATTAATCAAGGGAGCATGGAGTGGGTTAAAAATACCATGATTTCATCCCACAGTTTATCTCTTTCTTCTTTATCGACCTTCTTCCAGGATAGAATCTTCAAACCAATATTCTCACGAACAATGTCTCCCAAAACACTCGAAAACAATGCTCTATTGTCCCCTATTAGCCTATCTATTTGATCGAAGGTTACCTTGAGCTTTTGTGCACCGGGTCTGCCATACTTGTTGCGAAACGCAAATAATCTTGTTATGCCCCTCGACGAAATTATTTTGGGATTTGCATTATTTTCGTTTTCATTGGCTTCATCATCTTGTACATCATCGTAACCCTCCGATTCATATCCTAAATCGTGGTCGTCATCATTATAATTATTTAGAGGATGATCGGCTTCGTTATCCATGATATATACTTTAATTGAGATTAATTGAGAGTTGTAAATTCTTTGATATTTTGGTTGGAGATTAATTGAGAGTTGTAAATGCTTTGATCGGCCTAAAAGTTAAAAAAAAACCTAGTATTAAGATGTTTTGGAATGTAAAAGGTCACTTGAAATTCAAATTTTTCAGCTTGGCTCTAATTAGTCAGTTTAAATTTTTTGGGGAAAAATTTGGCTCCAAAATGAAGAAAATAATATTTAGAGTTAAAATTATGAATAAGGTTAATTATGAATTTATGATTGTACGGGGGGAAAACAGCAAATCAAACAATATTGAGCTCAAAAAAACAAAATGTGGGTTAGGGGACTCGAACCCGGGATTGCTAGGTTAGCTCCTCAGCGAAGTGACCAACTCAGCTATCAATACATTTGATTTACTTTTCCCACGATAAGTATATAATATTATGTTGTTAAACCCTAAACGCTAGGCCCTAAACCCTAAAGTGAAATGACCAACATGTTCCTAGCATTTTGTTTCCTTTCCTGACCTTCCATTAACAAAAGCATATAATGCACATATAACACATCATTAACTTAACTACAAAAGATATATATATATATTTATAAGTAGCAAAAAATATGAACATATGTATAAGTATTCAATATTACAACCCAATTAGCTAATTGATCATAAGTACTTAATATCCCAAATTTCTTTAAACCGCATATAACAAGCATCCCATAGACATACTATACACTGGAACAGCTAATCAACACGGTTCAACCACGCCACGTCTAACGTACGCCTGTGGAGGATGCGGTGATCTGTACAACAAAGGAGGCAGCCAGCGAATTCCCTACAGCGTAAGGCTCCGCGGTCAGCCAACAACCTCGCAACCTTGGTGACGGTTCATTCCACGTTCCAAAGACCTCCTGACCGTCTTAATTCATCATTCAACAGTTGCTTGGCCTCCTCCCTGTTATCTTGACTTTGTGCCATCAGCAGCATCCGCATCACAAACTTAGCATCACTAACTCCCTGGCTCGCTGCCTGATCCAGCATCTCTTTACCAGCAGCCTCATCACCCAAAAAGAATAACTTGTTCTTATCAACACATTTAACAAATTAAAGGTAAATATGTATGTAGAATTGAAGAGTACAGAGCATCCACAATCCATGTACGTACTTTTGAAAGTTTAATACACTGCCACATCATCATTGTACTTCATTATACAAACACCCACAATGCATTAAGTTTAACACCATTTGACTAACTAACACATCTGCATTATCTTTTCAATTAATTTTAAATGCATATGAGTTGTTACAGAGATTAAAAGTAAAAGAAATAGATATCTCTTATATTCACACTCCATGTACTCTTATTGACTTGATTAACTTTCTATTTACTTTTGCCACCATGTATGATTGTGGATGCTCAATTAAACAGTTAAATATATGATGTAATATAAAATCCACGTACCATTCCATCCCTAAACTTCATGTTTAGGTTTCCATTCTCCCGCATTTTGGCAAGCAGTTCAATCTTCCTCATCCTCATTATATAAATTGGAAAGAGGGAATCAACCTCCAGCTTTCGATAGACCTCATCTGAATCAACTGCACGTCTGAAGGTCTTGCAACTGTAATGCACATAAATGACGTCATAAACACAATCTAAGTCCCTTGATCATAAAAGGTGATTTCTTAAATACTGTACATGCACAATATAATTTAAATATTCCTAAATCAAGCCCTAATAATTGCGCTACATTTTTAAAAAATTACAGAAAATACAAGACTTATATTGACAAAACGTCAAGTATTTAAGTTGAAACAAGAATTCAAACTAGAAACTAGGGTATGGAGACTTACAGAGTCCTCAATTTAAAAACTTCCTTGGCGTTGCAAGCCCCGACACAGGCCAGTACGTTAGAAACGACGCCGTCCGGAAGGTCAGCAAGATTTCGATCATCTTCAAAAGCAGGTTTCTTTCGTTTAGAGCTTTGGGAATCCATGGTTTAGATGATTTGTTGATTCTCTGTTTTGAGTATCTTTGGAAGTTGGTACGCCGGGAAAGGTGTTGTTCGATGTCTGAATTTTTACTTTTTACGCCTGACAAGCCTACTTCCTAGTCTTTAAGTAAATTACCTAAATGCCCTTACTAATAAAATCCTTCTTAAGGGTATTTATGTCATTCAACTTTTAAGGGTTAGTATTAGCAGACGTAATTACAAAATATGGTAACAAGATAAACTATTTTTACTCTTGATATACACAATTTCACAATAACATATTTATATACAATATTATAAAAACAATTTTATAAAAATGTTAGAAAAACGTATTTATATAAACAAATATGGTAAGAAGATAAATAATATTTTTACTCGGTACACAATTTAACAATAACATATTTATATTTATACACACACAAACAAAAGTATGAAAATCTTATACTTATAATAAGTAGAATTATGTTGTATATCATACATTTGACTATTAACCTTAGGACAATGTCACATACATATGCCGAAATGACGAATTACATAACACCCTAAGTTCAATAGTGGCGTGCGTGATACCGCAACTGCCGTATATCATACATTTGACTGTTAACCTTAGGACAATGTCACATACATATGCCGAAATGACGAATTACATAACACCCTAAGTTCAATAGTGGCGTGTGTGATACCGCAACTGCCGTATATCATACATTTGACTATTAACCTTAGGACAATGTCACATACATATGCCGAAATGACGAATTACATAACACCCTAAGTTCAATAGTGGCGTGTGTGATACCGCAACTGCCGTATATCATATATCTAATATTTCACTATTGGCGTATGTGATTATTTGTATCAATGTTATTATTTGCATATAATATTTCACAAATGGTTTTTTGTTCATTCTGCTTTGATTAATTTATTTATTATTAGTTGAGGTTACATTTATATAATAAATTTTAGAATTGTATGTGTAAATACATATAAGAACCATAAACACAGTACATAATTGTTTAGAAACATAAACAAAATTATTCATTTATTCAAGTTTGACGAAGTTTAAAATGTTGATTAAGTTTGACTTTGACTATTTTTGACCGATTAATCATGATTTAGATTGAATAATCCTGACTATTGACCCATTGACCTGTTGACCATAAACACAAACATAATTGTTTAAAAACATTAACATAATTATTCACTTATTCAAGTGAAACGAGGCCGTGCGGAAGGTCGGCAAGAGTTCGATCATGTTCCAAAGCAGGTTGCTTTCGTTTAGAGCTTTGGGAATCCATGGATTTGGTGATTTGGTGATGCTCTGTTTAGAGTTGCTGTGAAAGTTGGTAAGCCGGGAAACGCCTTGTTTGGGTATGTAGCGTTACATTTTCCACCGTCACAAGCCTCCATCCTCTCTATTAGTAAATTACCTAATTGCCCTTATTAATAAAATTCTTCTTATTGGATAGTAAGGGTATTTCTATCAATAACACCTTTAATAATGTAATTATATCATACCTTTACCATTACAAATATGGTAACAAGATAAACTATTTTTATACTTGATACACAATTAAAAAATAATAACATAGTTATGTACACTCAATAAAAATTATAACCATTATATATATTTTAAAGGGTAAATTACATTCCCCACCACTGTGGTCTTTCATTTTCTCATTCCTTATCCCTCCCAATTTTTTATTACATTCCCTGTACTCGAGGTTTCATACACTTAAAATACTCTGTAATTCCATAAATGTATCACTAGCAGCAAAATTATTTTGATATATTACACACAAACACTGATTTAAAGAGTAAATCACTAAAATTTGATAGGCAAATCAATATGTATTCGATCATTGAATTGTTAAAAATGTGTTTTCTCGTGTTGCACATGGCTAGTAATCCACTAGTTAGCTAGATAATGTCTTATGGGTATTATATATGGATCTAGTAGATTGATATATCGTTATTAACCTTTTAATCTAATCTATCTAATATAAATACATATATAAATGTGTACTAATAATAGAAAGCAAAACATGGTTTATAGTAATTTCATAAACGTGCTTTTGCAAAAGTAAACATTACATTCATACTTAATTCTTGCCATGCCATGTTACCATACACCCACCAAACATGATACATATAGCTACTTAAAAGAACCATTAAACACACCATTAAATGAAACTTAGTTCATAACAAGAACAAGTATAACTACACACAACATCACTACAACACCAATTAAAAGTGCAAACACTTGGTCAAACATCTTCAATTTTGACTTCATGAGAGTCAACTCTTCAACCTTCTTCATCAACACCATCTTTGAGTCTGAATCTTCTTCCGTTTCATTCCTGATGGACTTGTTTTTGCATTCCATTGTTAATTGATACATAATCTTCCTGTAATACTCTGGAAGCTCCGAATCAGGAAAGTGATATCTTGTACAAAACCGGGTTTTAACCTAAATCACAACAAAATAATAAAATTAAAGCATTTTTGAGTCAATATTTAACCTAATAGCATCATCAATTGCAGATACCAACAACAATAAAAAAATAAGGTTAAAACTAACATCTGGGCATTTTACGAATCTGTGTGCCGGGTTGATCTCAGTCCATGATGTGCGAACATACATCTTGGCTCCGCAATGACAGTAATAAAATTGTGGTTCCAAAACTTGATTTTGAGAAGATGATGATGACGCCATTTTACAGGGAGAAAAATGAGCGGGAATAAAATGAGGATGGTAATGGAGGGAAATAGCAACTGGACGATGTAAAGGAATGGGGAAGAAAGGGGATTAAAAAGGTGGGTAGGAAAGGAATTTTACAAAAATACCCTCATGTGCAGGGCACATGGGTGTATTTAACGGAAATAAGTTAACTTTCGTTAGGAGAAGGGTATACTTGGGACGAAAATAGCAACCACAGGTATAGGGATTGTAATAAAAAATTGGGAGGGACAAGGAATGAGAAAACGAAAGACCACGGTGCATGTGTGATACCGTTAGTGCCGTATATCATATATCATCTATGTCACTATTACCCTTATGACAATGTCACATATGCCGACATGATGAATTAATGTTATCCTAAGCTCAACAGTGGCGTGTGTGATACCGGTAGTGCCATATATCATACATTTCACTATTAAACTTAGGCTAAAGTCACATACATATGCCGAAATGACGAATTGAACTAATGATATATATCCAAGGTTCAATAGTGGCGTATGTGATACTGGTAGTGCCATATATCATATATATTACTATATTAACCATAGGACAATGTCACATATGCCGAAATGACAAATTAATGTTTTGCTAAGTTCAATACTAGCATGTGTGATACCGTTAGTGCCGTACACCTTGAAGCTAATCGTAACCTATGTATCAAACTATCTAACTAGGTTACCAGGATCTATATTTATATCGTATAGAGTCCTATACAATCTCTAGTTATTATGGAATACGTATTTATCCCATAAATAACTCTAACAAACTAACCGACTCATTAATTACATTAACAGTGGCTACGCCATGTTTTCCACTAACAGTGGCTACAATATACTTATCACAATATTCACCAAGTATATATCTAACAGTGGCTATCATACAATTACACTAGCAGTAGCTAGTCTTCACTTCCTCTAGCAGTGGCACTCTTCAACACGAACAGTGGTAAGCACTTCCACACTTAGCTAAATCAGCTCAGATCCCAACAATCTCCCCCTAAATTTAATCAATATGGAATTGCATTAAGTTTCTTCATTCAGCCTCAGATTCTTTAGAAGATTTGGACCCTTTCTTGCTTAATTCTACCCTCTTGTTGTACTGATTCATGATTTTATAGATTATATCCTTTCCTTTATCAGTTTTGACAGCTACAAGTAGCTTTCTTTCAATTAGCTGTTTCAACAGTGATTTGCTCATAACATAATCTCTTTCTTCCAACATATGGATGTATTTACCATTCATTAGTCGTATGCAATGAACTCCTGCTCTAGCAAAATGTCTCCAATCAGTAACAGCTTCAATACCCAAAAATAGTTCACCATACTGTTCTGGTTTAAACATCATTCTTAACCATTCCCATACATGTCTTTCAATATCAATATTCACAAGCTTCATATCCTTTTCCATTCCAACTCTATACATATCTACACATCCATTTTCTTTACTTTTCTTAAAATATCACCCATAGACTTATGAAAACTCACATCTCCATTTTTTCTTTTAATTATGAGTTCATAAGATACAGTGTTTGACTCTATGAAAATTCCTTTCCATTCAACAATATCTGAGAGATCTTCATCATTAAGATTTGTATTTTCATTCCTATCTCTCTTTTCAACCATCATCTCTTCTAAGATTTCTTCATCTCTATCCAAATCATATATCTGATCATCAGAGTCTTGAATCATTTGAAATGACCTTCTATGACTTGCAACTTTTAATCTCAACTCTTCAGTTGTACCTTCGTCAATTCAATGGTAGGTCTAGCCTCATCATCATTAGAGTGTGACCTCCTAGATGAATCATTGGCAACAGTATCATCTGCCTCATGCCTAGCATGATCAACAAATGTCCCTTGGTTATTGGTACTTGGACCTTCACCTGCTTCATCACCCATAGGCTCAGCATTAGAAGTTGCCTCTGGTTGGGTTTTATTGATGTTACCACTGCCCTCCTCTGTCAGTGGACTAGAAGGAGTAATGGAAGCCCTTCCAGAATGATCACCCAACTCCTCTGTGATCACCTGCTGTGGTGGTACATTTGACTGCGACAAATGAGCAGTAGGAGCCTCACTTGCCTGTTTAACTTTCTTTTTCTTAGGCTTAGATGTGGTAGGCTGTTTGGTCCCTTGTTTTCTGTTTTTACCCCCACTTGGTGTGTGTTCAGGCACAACTGGTTCTGCTGGCCTGTCACCAAGTGGTTCAGATGTAGTTGGTGGTACTACATCTGTGGTGGAAGGAGCAGGAAGCATTGTGGGAAACAATGCTGTTTCCTTCCCTGAGAACTTCTTATTGGTATTTTTACTCATCTCTGTGAATGTTCTAGCGGAGAGAGTAGCAACACCAATGACAAGTTCTTGTGCAACCAAATCAGTAATTTGTTTGTTTAAAACAAGTTGCACAAATCTTGGATACATTATAAAAAGATCCTTTTTACCCTTTGTGATGTTTCTGATCATGCCATCAAGTATGTATTTGGAAAAATTATATTTCTGACCCTTAGCCAAACACACAAGAAAATAGGCTAATTGTGTTCCAAATTCATTGTAAGCAGTTCTCTTAGATGACAAGCAATGAAGAATTGTATGAATTAAAAATTTCCATTGTGGGCTAAAGAGTGATTTAAAAAATGTAAAACGTGTATAATCACCCTCATACACCATTAATCTTCAATTATCAAACAATTCTGTGTCATCTAAGGAAGTTATACCTGTGGCATCATCAAGTAAAAGAACATCTCATAAAATTTCCTCAGTAACCACCACTTTGGTTTCTTGAACCTTTGAAACCACTTGATTTACACCAGCAACCACTTCTAACCGTGCATTCTTCCAGAATTCATTCAGATGACCCCTTGAAACCCTCGGAGATACTGTAAGTGCGTGATAAACATAACTAGCACGAAGAAAATCAACTATTTGAGTGAAATTCTGTGCAGATGGGGGTTTCATTAGAAAAGCGATCATATTGTGTTCTTCATGAACACTAAGGGTCAAATCAGATGAAGAAGAAGAATCCATGATCGTCAAATTAATTGTAGAAGAAGAGGCGGTTGTATTTTGAATTGTAATTGCAGTGGTTAGATGAAAGCGTAATGAAAAATTGAAGTGTTTGAAGGTTATATACTGTTAGCAGTGCCAAGCCCTAGAAAATAGAACTAACAGTGGCACTGTCCAGAATAACTGACAGTGGGAAGGAATGTAAAATACCTAGCAGTGGCACTCTTCAACACGAACAGTGGTAAGAACTTCCACACTTAGCCAAATCAGCTCAGATCCCCTAATTGCAATTATCAGATCCGGATAAATTCCCCTAATTGAATTAATCAAGGCGCTTCCTAAAATATTTCATACCCTAATCAATTACAGTACATAACACACTGACACAACTAATTGAATTTTTCAAACCCTAAGTAATGGACAAGTCTTGGATGGGAACAAACAGGATGAGCAAAATTTATAGAGATGGAGTACAAGCATTTATTGATTATGCAGTAGACAACTTGAAGAAGATGAGTAACATCGACCCACATGGTAATTATCCACATCTTCTAATCCCATGTCCATGTACCAAATGTTTAAACCATGTAGTTCGTAAAACGGAGGAAGTGCATTTCCATTTATTCAGCAATGGCATTGATCAAAACTACACACAATGGACTTATCATGGAGAGAAGGATGAGCCAATTGTTACAACAGAATATGGTGACAACCATATGGATTTTGATGCAGAGTTCCCAACACATGCGAGTGAAACAGTGGAAATGGTTAATGCTACAAAAGATAATTTTGATGATGAGGAACCGGATGACCATGCCAAGCTTCTAGAACTGCTATCAGATGCAGAGGAGCCACTTTACAGTGGGTGTCCTGACTTCACAAAGTTATCAGCCATAGTTCACCTACTCAACTTAAAGAGTAAGTATGGCTGTTCTGATCAATTCTTTACTGAACTGCTAGGATTGTTAAAAAAGATGCTACCTGATGGTAACGAATTGCCGGAAAACACTTATCAGGCAAAGAAAATTTTGAAATTGCTGGGATCAGGATACAAAAAGATAGATGTATGTATCAACAATTGCCTTCTTTACTGGAAAGAGGACAAGGAATTGACCGTGTGTCGTACCTGTGGGACATCAAGATGGAAGGTGGATAAGAAGAAAAAAAAGTGTATGAGAAGACTCCAGCAAATGTAATGTGGTACTTTCCAATAATACCAAGGCTGCAACGTCTCTTTAAGATAAAAAGTATTTCAGAAGATTTAAGATGGCACGCGACAAGGAGGAAAATAGATGGTGTGTTACGTCACCCCGCAGATTCACAGGCATGGCGAACCATAGATAACGAATTCCCCGAAATTGCAAATGATCCAAGGAATCTAAGGCTAGGAATATCTGCTGATGGTGTTGATGTCAACAGAGGAAATAGGCATCACAGTGTGTGGCCAGTTTTATCTGTCATCTACAACCTTCCTCCATGGTTGTGTATGAAAAAAAAGTTTATCATGCTATCTGTATTGATATCGGGATACCCGGGAAATGATATCGATGTTTTTTTAGAACCGTTGGTTGATGATCTGCAACTCTTATTCGAGACAGGGGTCAATACATATGATGCTTTCACAAAGCAAATATTTAGTCTACGTGCGGTGGTGTTATGGACAATAAATGATTACCCTGCACTTGGTACTTTATGTGGCTGCCCAACCAGTGGATACAAAGGTTGTGTGGTATGTGGGAAAGATACATATTGTATTAGACTTCCTGCGTCATCCAAGCAGAGCTATGTAGGTCACAAAAGATATCTACCATATAACCATGCATTCAGAAAGCAAAAGAAGGCGTTTAATGGAAATCAAGAATTTGGCACGGCTCCAATTCCAATGACTGGTGAACAAATATACAACGAGGTAAAACATATTGAAAATAAGTGGGGACGCGTAAAACAATCAAACCAAGAAGATGCCAGAGGCAGAGGTGGGAAGATCCAAAAGGAGAAGAGGAAAAGATCAGGAAAAGAAGATGGTACTCCAAGCAAATCAAATGAACAGAATGGTGCGTATTGGAAGAAATTCAACATTTGGTATCGAAAGCTAAAGTATTGGAGGCACAATGAAGTTCAACATTGTATCGATTTCATGCATATAGAAAAGAATGTTGGTGAGAGTCTAGTCGGGACTTTGCTAAATGTGCCGGGAAAGACGATAGATGGAGAGAATGCTCGATTGGATCTTAAAGAGTTAGGAATAGACAAACCATAGTTGTTTGTTAGGAAAGATGACCGAGAAATCACAGTAATACCACCAGCAGGTTACACGTTAACGAATGCCGAAAAGGAAATCTTTTGTCAGACGTTATACAACATGATGGTACCGCAAGGATATTGTTCAAATTTCTCTAGTTTAGTTAGCCTAACAGATAGGAAGCTCATCGGCCTTAATTCACATGACTATCACATGCTAATGCAGGAGTTTTTGCCCATTGCAATACGTTCAATAATGGACGAACCCACACGCAAGGCTATTATCAGGTTTTGCTTTTTCTTTAAATCTATATGTAGCAAAGAGATCATATTAGAGGAACTAGATAAGATGCAAGAAGAACTTTGTGTCACACTGTGCCTACTCGAAAAGTTCTTTCCTCCCTCATTTTTTGATATTATGGTCCATTTGACTGTGCACCTAATTAGGGAGGTAAAATTATGTGGTCCTATATGCTTTTGGTGGATGTATCCCTTCGAATGATGTATGAAGGTTATTAAGGGACATGTGCGACACAGAAATAGACCAGAGGGATGCATTGCTGAGGAGACTATTGCAGAAGAAACAATAGAGTTTTTCGGAGAATAACAAAAATTCATGAAAACTATTGGTATCCCAAATGATACACATGAAACTGATGAAAACGAGGACGGAAAGCCACTGTTGGCTGGCAAATCAAGTGAAGTTTCTGCAGAACTCTTTCAGAAAGCACATTTGTATGTAATACTGAATACAGATGAGATTGTACCATATATCGAGTAAGTATTAATTACTAACACATGTCTAGCTATTGCGTTACTTTAATTAATGTTCTATCAAATATAATAACATAATACCTTGTTTCAGGCGACACAAGGAGGTTTTGGTAACACAAAACCCGGGTAAACGAAAAGCATGGCTGCAGAATGAGAACGTTAAATCTTTTGATAAGTGGTTACGTGAAGGGGTAATTGTTATTTAATCGTATATTATTTACTCCTTACAATTGTCCAATTTTTACCAACTGGAGATCGACTTAATTAACTGTAGTTTCATTAACCAAAGTTACTACTATTAAACCTGTTAGTACTGTCAGAGTTGAAGAATAAAGTCAAACTAAAAGCTGGACAATTGTTTTTTTCTATCACTGTTTGTGTTTTGTTAATTCGTTCAATTTCAAGCTCATATATATATATATATATATATATATATATATATATATATATATATATATATATATATATATATATATACTTGTAATGAGATTCTGCAGGTTGAGAGAGAGTTAGCGATCTCCAAAGACAGTGTATCCGAAACCGTAAGGTGGATTTCATATGGACCACGAGCCAGCGTAGTGAAATACACTGCATATAACATCAATGGGTATACATTTCGTACTAAATGTAGTGACGGCAGAGTTTACCAAAACAGTGGGGTTAGTGTTGAGACAGAAGATATTCACATATCCAAAGAAGTTGCAACCACTAGACGCGCATTTTATTATGGGGTTTTGCAAGAGATATGGGTACTTGATTACCGCTTTAGGCAACTTTCTCTTTTCAAATGTGATTGAGTTAACCGTAAAGATGGCGCGGTCAAACGCGATACTAATCTTGGTTAAACATTGGTTGACCTGAATAATGTGGGCCACAGGGTTGATCCATTCGTGTTAGCCTCACAAGCACGACAAGTGTTTTATGTGAAAGAGTAGCTAACTAGGAATTTATCAATTGTCCTAAAAGGACCTCCCAAGAATTACAGAGATACATATGATGAAATCGATGAGGAATTTAGCACGGTCATTCACCCGCACAATGATAACATATTGCCACGTGTGGATAAACGTGTGATATGACACAAAAAGTCATGTTTTTAAGTACAATATTCCACACTTTTTGGGCACATCTTTAGTGAAAACATTTCAAAACAATCATTATTTACTAAAATTCATTAAAGTGCTCCAAATATAGGCGTTGCTGCAAAAATCACTAAAAACGTCCAAATAACAATCAAAACAGAGCGAATAAACAACAACCAATTCTCACACCCTCATTTACCTTATGATAAACATATTCTAACCTTATGGTATGATGTAATAGGTAAAAACGAGACGGGAGAATCAAGAATCATGCAAATTGGATAAAGAACGGAAGAGATACGGCTTCTACAGATCGTTAAAAGTCATTTCGGCTATGCTTAAGTTACACACATCCAATTTCAGTGAGATTAGCACCATTAGAAGCGTAACGGAATTACGATATCGTGGGCAAAAGAATCAGGTCAAACGGACGTGTAACGAAGGAGATACTGGCGTTTTAAGCAACGAACGAAATCAGACGGAGACCGTATACGGCCCTGGACACCGTATACGGCCCTACCAAGACCGTATACGGCCCTTGCAAGACCGTATACGGCTCCTGCAAGGCCGTATACGGCCCTCCCTACCCCAATTGGTGCTCGTTTGTGCTTCGTTTGCTTGTACGTTGGTGCTTCGCGACTTGTACGGCTGATTTGGGACTTTGCCTATAAATAGGAGTCACCTCCTCCACATTTTCACACACCATTCTTCATTCCACTCATTTTCTCACTCTCACTTTCTCTCTCACACACTCTCTCTCTCTCTACTCTCTCTCTCTTCTTTTTCTCTCTCTAGAATTAGGGTTAGCATCAGTTAGTTCTCAGTTAATATTTAACTGGGACTAACGGAGGGACTACTTTTGTAATAGCGTAGGGAATAGTTCAGGGGCTTATTTGTAATATTGTTGAAGATATTGCGGAGGTTCTGCTTGTACTCTCTCTCTAACGTTTATTCAATCTACGCTTTATTAACGGTTACTTCTTTCCTTATCTGTTATAATGATGATTGCTATTGTTATTATGCTAGATTTAGGACCTGTTATTATGCGTAGTGAGTAGTTATATTGTGTGTTTGTTGTGATGTAGTTAGTCGTTAATTGGGATGATGTCATTATGAAACAACGGAAGTAACGTTATACGGCTTTCATTTGTATAGCGCCGGAAACATCACTAATGTGTGAAGTACGGAACGTGGAAGCTATGAAAGTTGTGGACACAATCCGTTGTGAAATAATGTTCCCAACTATTATATTATAAATGAAAACTCGGTGCTTTGATTACGCATTCCATCTATGATTTTAAACCGCATATTCAACTAACGCCTTTCCACCAATAAACGTGGTTAAAACCTTTTGATAAGACGTCATATCGGGGGTAATTAATTATCTGTGTTTTGATTTTGGATCTGTGGAAATACTTTATACGTATTGTACACCGTGAATAAACTCCGGATTAAATATCTGTGTTTAAATAACATGGTATGGTTTTGAAGCCGTGGAAATGCTGTTTTAAACAAGTATTGTACACTGTGAATAAACTAGGGATTTATTGGTCAAATACAAGTGAGGGCTGGTTTAATTCATAAATGGGGAATCTCTGATCTAAAATACAAACTCAGTTTATGAATCCAGAAAGGAAGACGAGGAATCATCGAGTATTCCAAATTTGTCTATCACCCCTGGATTCTACAAAACCATTGATGGAAAGTAATCAAACACCAACCAAGTCTTAAACATAAATGTTTTATTCAATTGAGTATCACTGTGGTGTTAAGAACGGTCGGACCGTTAGTGGGTCTGTTACTCTATGCATGCGCCCAGGAATCTTCGTATTCCAGAAAAGGGTCACTGTTCCGTAACAGGGCAGTGTTGAGAGTTGAGCAGCCTCCTCCGATCAGAATCACAATAGCCTAGTTACTCAGTGACATACTGATTGAGCAATCAATCAGTAGGGTGCTAGTGCTTACACCACAAATACTTAAGACAAATAAAATACAAATCTTTAGAAAGACGTTTTCATAACTTAAACTAAAACATCATCCCAATGCAAGGCTAACGAAGTCACAACAAACACCCCCTCTATCCTGACTGCTATCCCTTTATTTTATTTTATTCTCATAGTTTAATTAGTAGTATAATTTAGAAAACAAACAAAAACAAACCTCCAACTGCTTTCAAAACAACCTTCACAAGCTAGATTCGGACATCTTGATATCTCTGTTTCACAATACCGTTGGTTTTGAAGAACGACCCTAGGTCATACTTGCTGCTATACATCTTTAGGTGACATAGCACTAGTAAACTTAGGCCCCAGCATTTTACAAATTTAAAACTCCACTGACACGTCGCCAGTAGTCGGTGCAACGACAGGTTAATTCCTAACCGACCGCTGGTGGCGCGTCAAGTTTTTGGCGCCGCTGCCGGGGAATCAACTGTAAGACTCAGAGACGTCATGATGAACTTTCTTTCTTGTGATCCTTTAGGATGGTTCTCTCTTCTTAAACCCCTAAAAATTCTTTCAACCTCTCCTTTCCCGTATCCCGAAGATGACATCCTACCCATCCGGCAAGAAAAGTCATCACCTTCCCTCAATCCTACAACCACTGCACGCATCACTCTCGCTGATAGCAACAAACCCTCAATTGAAGTTCGAGGAGGACCTATACACTACCCGGAGACTAAAGAAGCATCATTCGAACTCAAGCACGACGTAGTGCAGCTGATCCTGAATCGCTGCCAATTCAACGGACAACCGAACGATGACCCCTACTCCCACCTCAATAAATTTTTCACCCTATCCGACTCTTTCAAGCAAAATAGGGTTGAGCAAGATACAATCCGCTTATATCTGTTCCCCTACTCTCTCTCTCATCACGCACAGACTTGGTTCGAGGAATTAGAGACCAACTCTATCTCCTCATGGGCGGAAATGGAAGATAAGTTCTTAACAAAGTACTTTCCCCCATCCAAACGAATTAAGTTAAAGAAAGACATCCTGAACTTCCGACAGTTTCATGATGAATCAATATACAGTGCATGGGAAAGATTTAAGAGGTTGCTTAAAAGATGTCCTAACCACCAAATCGAAAGATCAACTCAGTTGTGCACGTTTTATAATGGTCTCGCACCGCACCACAAACCAATGCTCGATGCCGCTGCTCGAGGAAACTTCACACGTTGCACGGATGATGAAGCCTGGAATCTGATTGAGAGCATGACCATGAATCACAACGATTGGAACACTGATGAGCATTCCTCATCATCGGCACCGCTTGCCCTTCCCAATCCCGTGCAAACTGAGGCGATCAAATCTCTGACGGAACACATCGGAACGCTAGCCGAGGAAATAGGAAAGCTGAAGAAACCTCCTCAACAAGTCTACCATATTCAGTCCTGTCAGAACTGTACCAATCCACAAGCTACGAACCCTGTTGATGGCACAGCCTACTATGACCAGTTCCGAACCCATCCACGTCCACCTGATTATACTTAAACCTCTTCTCCTCGAGCCAACAAATACCTACCAATTCCACCACCCAAACAAATCAAATATCCAACCTACCACCAACCACCATTACTTCCCGGAACCACACCAGAGATGGCCCAACCTTATGAACCTCCCAGGCCAATTACTAGTCCAGACGACACCCTCGCACAAATCATCCAAACGATTACGGCTAGACAAGACCAGGTTGATCTCTTCTTAAGTGACCAACTAACTTTAATAAACACTCTTGTAACCCAAGTAGGTCGACTAGCAGAACGTATCGATACTAGACCACAAGGTTGTAACACCCTCAAATTTCGGTTTGCGGAAGCGATCGGGTCGGGTGTTACCAAATTAAATATCACAGCATAAGATACATAATGAACGACCCTAAATGAGAAGTTTGAAAATAATTATACATTTATGAAATTTAAGTATTTACAAGTTGCGAGTTCGCATAAAAGTAATATTACATTCTACTAGTACTGAGTAAATGCAATAAATATCCTGAGTATTGAAAACATGCGACTCGAGCTAGAATCCTGTAGTCCAATCCTACTACAGCAGTGTACCTGAGAATGCACACTAAAAGGGTCAGCTGAAAAGCTGGTGAGTTCACAAGTAATTTGTAGAAACAAGTAGTTCGAGTAATAAATGTTTCATTCAGAAATATCAATCAAGTTTAGCAGTTTAAATAACAACAGTTGCCCCTCAAGGCAGTTATAAGTAATTTATGGTAAGCAGGTGAACCTAATCCATAGGTTTCTAATCAAGTAAAGGGGACCAATCCCCAGCCTGGGTGTTATCCGGTAAGATATTGCCACCTGGTAATATGTATACGAGAGTAGCGTAAGGTGACTATCTGTCGTGCTACTGGCCGTAAGCAATCAAGCAAGAAAGTCTTAGGCAGTCAGTATTGCTCCCCGGCAATACGGTACGGATAGTTTGTACGGTTTCAAGTATTAGTACTACGGTTACTAATAGGTCACGATGCCACCTGGCATGAAAGGTTGCACCCCGGCAACGTTATCAAGTTATCTGTTTTGTAGTAGTGTCATATCGTACGGTTTACAAGCACGGTCAAGTGAGCAAAAGCTCGTAATTTCCTGAGTCTCTGACTCGTAAGCATCTAGTAATCACCTACAGTGATGGTAATGGTTTCGTAATCACGGTCAAGTGAGCAAAAGCTCGTAATTTCCTGAGTCACCGACTCATAAGAATCTAGAAATCACCTACAGTGATGGTAATGGTTATCACCCAAGGGAAGTGTCAAGTTATGTCCTGCAGGACCATGTTTAAGTAAATTAACCAGTTATAGAGCCAACGACCCCGACCGTAATAATTCGTAGGTCCGTTGCTGAAAGTAAGTAAAGCATAATCCATATGCTGAGTATGAGTAACCGTGCAGTTCCGCAGAACTACGATAGAGCATGAATCCACATGCTGAGCCAACGACCCCGACCGTAATAATTCGTAGGTCCGTTGCTGAGTGTAAGTAAAGCATAAGTCCATATGCTGGAATGAGTAACCGTGCAGTCCCGCAGGACTACGATAGAGCATGAATCCACATGCTGAGCCAACGACCCCGACCGTAATAATTCGTAGGTCCGTTGCTGAGTGTGAGCATTCAGCTCGTAAGTAGGTTGTACCACCCACCGTGGTATCGTGAGCAATCCAGCTCGCAAATAAGTTGTACCACCCACCGTGGTATCGTGAGCAATCCAGCTCGCAAGTAAGTTGTACCACCCACCGTGGTATCGTGAGCTCGTTTGTAAATCCGTAATACCGATCACATTGGTATCGTGTTTGTACCACCCACCGTGGCATCGTTTTGCTTCACATATAGTGACAGCGTCCGTTATTCTCCCGCAGGAGATGCAAGTAATCGTTTTGGCAGTACACGACATGCCGCAAGTAAGTTTAGCCCAAGGCTAGTAAATTGTTACAGGCACTCAACAGTACCTCAAGTTGTTACGTAATTCACAGTAGTGTATCATACTAAGAATTGTAGGAGCGTCACCTAGATGTAAGGGATAATCGTAATCAATAGGTAGGTACGTATCTACGTCACCTAGTTTGCCTGAAGTAATATGTAAATTCTAAGTCACTTAACTGTAGGGAAGTACTCTCAGTACTTAGTTAAAGTCATCCGTTAGTTCATAAAGATAGTCATCACTGAACTAGCAAGTCGGTGCCTCTAGTTGGTATTCACAAGTCCACTAGTCATTACTAGTAATTAGCAAGTCACTGATGTAGTGAGGCATTTATTTCCTAGATATTATATGTAATATAATTCTAGGTGTTACTGTCACAGTCATACTTAATATCCCTAAGTATGGTCAAATGGTTCGTAGCTGTCGCGGTCTAGCACCGTTACCATAAACTATAGTAAAACGTTTGTAACGGTTTAAACAGTTGAAAGTAGTAAAACAGGAGTATGCATTCCCACCCCGAAATCAGTTGGAAAACAGTAAAAGAGTGGGGTGATGAACTCACCTGAGGAGCTAGCGTCCTAGCGTAACGAGTCGTGCCAAGGGAAATCTCCTAATGTCCTAAACACGAGAGATTTCGTACGTTTGTAAGTGCGGTTCGTTATGGATGTTCGTAATAATAATTCATATTATTATTAGGTTTGAGTTTTCGTATACTTCATAAAGTATATTTGTTTTGGAGTACAAGTCGTATCGTATTTAAATTGTCTTTTGAAAACGTTTTCCGACACTTAGAAAAATTTGGCAAATTTCTGTTTTCTGTGACATAACATGTGACACAAAAATGTGTCGTGCGACGCAAGGGTTGTGTCGCATAATGCGACACAAGAGTTCTGCGACACAGTGGTTGTGTCGCATAATGTGTGCGATGCTAAATCAATAGCGACATAAGGGTTGTGTCGCATGGAGTCTGCGACACAAGGTACGACACAAGGATATGACATAAGGGTTGTGTCGTATAGATAGTTTATGCGACACAGTATGCGACACAAGGCTTGTGTCGCACTCAAGAACACTAGCCCAGAAACCTTCGGGTTTCGCGTTTTTCCGGCCAAAATCGCAAATCAAACGCATTTTCAAGCTGTAAAATCGTGGTTTCTTGGTTGTTTAGGTTATAAGCAACTTAGGTAAACATTATTACACTAAAACATAACACCAAAATGATTAAATTTAAAAATTTAGGAATTTCTTACAATTGCAAATCGAGGCCAAACGAGGAAGAAAACGAGGGTGTCGTCTTTGTTAATGTTGTTCCTCTCTTGATGGTGATTCCGAAAATGTATGGTGATGGTGGTGGTGGTGATCGGCCGGCGGTGGTGGTGTTTGGTGGTGATTATTTTTAGAGAGAAAAATGAGATGGAGAAGATGATGAAAATGAGATGAAATGGGAAGAGGGTTGGGTTTTGTCCAACACAGATCCCCAGTGCGCGGACTGTGGTCTCCAACCACAGTACAAAATACCCGTGTTTTATTTGTCCAGTCATAATATAAAATAAAATCTTATTTATATTATTTAAAAAATGTTTTCTAATGAAAGTATTTTATAAAAATATTAATTGGGAATAAAAGTTAAATCGTTTATTTGAAGTTTAAATTCAGCGCGAAAATTGACTTTTTGACGAGGTGTTACATTCTCCCCCTGTTAAGAAAATTTCGTCCCGAAATTTAAAAGTGATGTCGTGGTCATGTGAGGTCTGGGGAGCAATGTACGTACATGTTGTTTGTTGAGTAGGTTTTAGACATATCATGTCTTATAACGGGGTTGAAGGGCAGTCAATCCATGACTGTGTCGCGGTTTATCGTTGTAGTCACATCCTGACTATATGGTTTTGTTCAAGTTATCGTTGAGTCGTAGTCACTAAGGGACCGTTTGCATTATAGTCCCTACGGGACTAGATAGTTGTCACCACTTGACTGTTCGAGGAGTAGTCCTATCAGGATTGAGTGTTTTGTATACTTTCAGTCGGTTAGTCTGCTGAAAGCAACTCTAGCTTTTAAGTTTGGCTTAATTCGTGTAGTCTGTATTAATTTATGTAATCGGTATAATTTTGGAATCGGCTTTCCCGCCGATCGAAACGTTGTGTTTGATTTGAAATTTTTGTATTGGATAGGGACATACCCGTGATATTGTCGCGGTTTCGTCCGGTCCTCCCGGAGTTGATCATGAGGATTTTTCGTTTCTGATTTGGGCAATCTTTCTTGAAATGTCCAGGAGTGTTACATTTGAAACACGTTTGTTGTTTGTCGGGGTTGGCAGGAACTCTACAGTCCCAGATTTGGTGTCCGAATCATTGACATCTCTCGCAAGGTGAGCCACAAGGGCCAGAGTGATGACGTTTACAGCTATGACAGAAGGGTTTATCCCCCGCATAGCCCCGCTTTCCTTTGTATTCAGAAGGGTAAGATTTCAAGGGTTCGGGTTGATTTGTTGGATTATGACTAGTGCTGGAATCGCCATTCCACTTTTGTGTATGGTTTTCAGTGGTGAGGGTTCCGCGTTGAACCACCCGCGCCATGAGGTTATGGGCCATGCGAACGGCGTCGCGAATAGTGTTGGGTCTAGAGGAGGTAACCATGCCCGCTATTTGTGTTGGAAGTCCTTCGATGTATTTTTCGATTCGTTTGCTTTCTGGGTTTACTAGTGATGGGCAAAAGAGTGCTAGTCGGTGAAAACGATTGGTATAGGTCATGATGTCGTTGTTTTTCACGGTAAGATACCAGAGTTCATTCTCGAGTCGGTGTAGTTCCTCGCTAGGACAATATTCGTCCCTCATCAGTTGTTTCAGTTCCTCCCACAAAAGTTCATAGGCGGTGTCGACCCTACGGTGTGGGCGTGAGTATTCCACCAGGTTAGAGCATTATCTCGAAGAGTGTAGGTGGAGTATTTAACTTAGTTGCAAATGCGGAAAACAGCTTCCATCCTTTCGATCCATTGGATCAGTCCGACAGCCCCTTCGGTACCAACAAAGATTGGCGGGTTACAGTTTATAAATTCTTTATAGGTGCAGAGGCGCGTTAGGTTTTGTGCAGCCAGAGCTTCAGCTACTCTTTGCTCCGCGTATTGGTCGCGTTCTGTTTGAGTGTACGTTTGTCGTCCACGTGGCATGATTCTTAAACAAGAATGAAACAACAGTTGTGAGATTCCTTATTCAGGAATTGTGATTATTACAGTTGTATACGTAAATCGATATTACACCGTTGCCCATGGATATAAAGTGATAATGATCCAGAAACCACTTAAGGTGTCTGTATGAAAGTCCTCGGACTTTGAAATTTTAAATGTGTAGTCGTACTAACGACCTAGTTGTGTATTATATGTAGTTCGACCAGAACTAGGGTATCGTCGTAGTCTATCAGACTATAATGTAGTACTAAAGTACTATAAATGTAATCCCAATAAATTAGAGTGTATTCACCGAATGAGGCATCACATGCCTGAGTAGTCGTGGTTTGGCACTTAGTGCCCACTAAGGAAATTGCGTATGCGTATAAGTGTACAAGTGCCTATAGCGAGGGTTCCTACGCAAAGAAATCGAGTGGGACGCCTCGTGTCCAGTAGAGTAGTCGTATATACATATGTGATGTACACGTAACTATACAAGTATAAGTGCGCAGTAGTAAAGAATCAGGTGTGGCATCTCATGCCCAGTTAAGTAAGTGTATATGTATATATATATGTCGTACATGTAACTATAACAAGTCCACATGCATATTGGATAGTAGCTCATCGAGCCTGGGTGTAGCACAACGTGCCAAAATGTAGTGCCCGAAGCACCGTAATATATTATGATTGTAGTACAAAGTACTATGAAACGCAGCACCACGTGCCGTAATGTAGTGCCCGCGGCACCGTAGTTGCAGTACCCCTATACTGTGAGTGTAGCACCATCGTGCCGAATGCAGTATAAACATACTGTGTAGTTGCAGCACCACGTGCCACATGTTATCCAAGTATGGCCCTCAGGCCGATAGTAAGTTTGAAAGTAATTCGTGGACTTAGTCATTACGAGCATCTCTCGTAATACCAGTCAGTCGTGACCAACCTGGTCAAAGTTTTGATATCAAGTCGTAAAGGTTGGGAAGCTGGCGATATGCCACTTCGAAAGTGTGTATCAGTTTGTACAGCGGAATCATGTCAGGTATAATCATACCTACCGGTATATAGATATGCAGGAATAGTATACACGTAAGGCCTATTCATATATACCTACAGTACATATAATAGCCTAAGGTGTCTAGCAAGTAGCAAATAACAATCAGAGTCAACTACTGCATTCCCTTTCAATATAACTCCTTTCAGATCTTACATCATCTTTGCTTAATTGTACATAGTTAGCTACGCTATGTTAAATTAAGTTCGTATAATGTAATCCCTGAACTAGTCATACCTAATGAGGAATACTGCCTAATGGTCATAGTCTAGGCTCACTAAATGCAACCTATTTCACTACAACCTTAGGCTCTGATACCAATCTGTAACACCCTCAAATTTCGGTTTGCGGAAGCGATCGGGTCGGGTGTTACCAAATTAAATATCACAGCATAAGATACATAATGAACGACCCTAAATGAGACGTTTGAAAATAATTATACATTTATGAAATTTAAGTATTTACAAGTTGCGAGTTCGCATAAAAGTAATATTACATTCTACTAGTACTGAGTAAATGCAATAAATATCCTGAGTATTGAAAACATGCGACTCGAGCTAGAATCCTGTAGTCCAATCCTACTACAGCAGTGTACCTGAGAATGCACACTAAAAGGGTCAGCTGAAAAGCTGGTGAGTTCACAAGTAATTTGTAGAAACAAGTAGTTCGAGTAATAAATGTTTCATTCAGAAATATCAATCAAGTTTAGCAGTTTAAATAACAACAGTTGCCCCTCGAGGCAGTTATAAGTAATTTATGGTAAGCAGGTGAACCTAATCCATAAGTTTCTAATCAAGTAAAGGGGACCAATCCCCAGCCTGGGTGTTATCCGGTAAGATATTGCCAGCTGGCAATATGTATACGAGAGTAGCGTAAGGTGACTATCTGTCGTGCTACTGGCCGCAAGCAATCAAGCAAGAAAGTCTTAGGCAGTCGGTATTGCTCCCCGGCAATACGGTACGGATAGTTTGTACGGTTTCAAGTATTAGTACTACGGTTACTAATAGGTCACGATGCCACCTGGCATGAAAGGTTGCACCCCGGCAACGTTATCAAGTTATCTGTTTTGTAGTAGTGTCATATCGTACGGTTTACAAGCACGGTCAAGTGAGCAAAAGCTCGTAATTTCCTGAGTCTCTGACTCGTAAGCATCTAGTAATCACCTACAGTGATGGTAATGGTTTCGTAATCACGGTCAAGTGAGCAAAAGCTCGTAATTTCCTGAGTCACCAACTCATAATAATCTAGAAATCACCTACAGTGATGGTAATGGTTATCCCCCAAGGGAAGTGTCAAGTTATGTCCCGCAGGACCATGTTTAAGTAAATTAACCAGTTATAGAGCCAACGACCCCGACCGTAATAATTCGTAGGTCCGTTGCTGAAAGTAAGTAAAGCATAATCCATATGCTGAGTATGAGTAACCGTGCAGTTCCGCAGAACTACGATAGAGCATGAATCCACATGCTGAGCCAACGACCCCGACCGTAATAATTCGTAGGTCCGTTGTTGAGTGTAAGTAAAGCATAAGTCCATATGCTGGAATGAGTAACCGTGCAGTCCCGCAGGACTACGATAGAGCATGAATCCACATGCTGAGCCAACGACCCCGACCGTAATAATTCGTAGGTCCGTTGCTGAGTGTGAGCATTTAGCTCGTAAGTAGGTTGTACCACCCACCGTGGTATCGTGAGCAATCCAGCTCGCAAATAAGTTGTACCACCCACCGTGGTATCGTGAGCAATCCAGCTCGCAAGTAAGTTGTACCACCCACCGTGGTATCGTGAGCTCGTTTGTAAATCCGTAATACCAATCACATTGGTATCGTGTTTGTACCACCCACCGTGGCATCGTTTTGCTTCACATATAGTGACAGCGTCCGTTATTCTCCCGCAGGAGATGCAAGTAATCGTTTTGGCAGTACACGACATGCCGCAAGTAAGTTTAGCCCAAGGCTAGTAAATTGTTACAGGCACTCAACAGTACCTCAAGTTGTTACGTAATTCACAGTAGTGTATCATACTAAGAATTGTAGGAGCGTCACCTAGATGTAAGGGATAATCGTAATCAATAGGTAGGTACGTATCTACGTCACCTAGTTTGCCTGAAGTAATATGTAAAGTCTAAGTCACTTAACTGTAGGGAAGTACTCTCAGTACTTAGTTAAAGTCATCCGTTAGTTCATAAAGATAGTCATCACTGAACTAGCAAGTCGGTGCCTCTAGTTGGTATTCACAAGTCCACTAGTCATTACTAGTAATTAGCAAGTCACTGATGTAGTGAGGCATTTATTTCCTAGATATTATATGTAATATAATTCTAGGTGTTACTGTCACAGTCATACTTAATATCCCTAAGTATGGTCAAATGGTTCGTAGCTGTCGCGGTCTAGCACCGTTACCATAAACTATAGTAAAACGTTTGTAACGGTTTAAACAGTTGAAAGTAGTAAAACAGGAGTATGCATTCCCACCCCGAAATCAGTTGGAAAACAGTAAAAGAGTGGGGTGATGAACTCACCTGAGGAGCTAGCGTCCTAGCGTAACGAGTCGTGCCAAGGGAAATCTCCTAATGTCCTAAACACGAGAGATTTCGTACGTTTGTAAGTGCGGTTCGTTATGGATGTTCGTAATAATAATTCATATTATTATTAGGTTTGAGTTTTCGTATACTTCATAAAGTATATTTGTTTTGGAGTACAAGTCGTATCGTATTTAAATTGTCTTTTGAAAAAATTTTCCGACACTTAGAAAAATTTGGCAAATTTCTGTTTTCTGCGACATAACATGCGACACAAAAATGTGTCGTGCGACGCAAGGGTTGTGTCGCATAATGCGACACAAGAGTTCTACGACACAGTGGTTGTGTCTCATAATGTGTGCGATGCTAAATCAATAGCGACATAAGGGTTGTGTCGCATGGAGTCTGCGACACAAGGTACGACACAAGGATACGACATAAGGGTTGTGTCGCATAGATAGTTTATGCGACACAGTATGCGACACAAGGCTTGTGTCGCACTCAAGAACACCAGCCCAGAAACCTTCGGGTTTCGCGTTTTTCCGGCCAAAATCGCAAATCAAACGCATTTTCAAGCTGTAAAATCGTGGTTTCTTGGTTGTTTAGGTTATAAGCAACTTAGGTAAACATTATTACACTAAAACATTACACCAAAATGATTAAATTTAAAAATTTAGGAATTTCTTACAATTGCGAATCGAGGCCAAACGAGGAAGAAAACGAGGGTGTCGTCTTTGTTAATGTTGTTCCTCTCTTGATGGTGATTCCGAAAATGTATGGTGATGGTGGTGGTGGTGATCGGCCGGCGGTGGTGGTGTTTGGTGGTGATTATTTTTAGAGAGAAAAATGAGATGGAGAAGATGATGAAAATGAGATGAAATGGGAAGAGGGTTGGGTTTTGTCCAACACAGATCCCCAGTGCGCGGACTGTGGTCTCCAACCACAGTACAAAATACCCGTGTTTTATTTGTCCAGTCATAATATAAAATAAAATCTTATTTATATTATTTAAAAAATGTTTTCTAATGAAAGTATTTTATAAAAATACTAATTGGGAATAAAAGTTAAATCGTTTATTTGAAGTTTAAATTCAGCGCGAAAATTGACTTTTTGACGAGGTGTTACAAAGGTAGTCTGCCTAGTAGCACCTTTCATAACCCACATACTATGGAAGCCAGCCAAGTAACCAACCAAGACTTCAAGGTGGCACCGAGCCAACCTTCAGTTCTTTCTCCGGTGAAAGAACAATCTCCTGTCACACAAACAGTTGAGAAAAAGTCTTCTCCAAACCCTAAAAAGGAAAGCTTACCATTTCCAGGACGTCTCAAGCAACAATCTAATGAAGTCAAAGCTTTCAAGTACGCTAAATATGTTAGGAGACTTATCTCAAACAAAGACAAGGTACCCGAAGTACCTAATGTCCCGCTAACTGCTGAATGTTCAGCTATACTTCAAAATCGTCTGCCGGAAAAACTAGGAGATACCGGACGTTTTACCCTTCCCTGCTCTATCAACCAATCTGGTGATATTCGCTCTTTGGCCGATCTAGGAGCAAGTATCAACCTAATGCCACATTCATTATTTAAAAGACTAGAATTAGGAGACCTTAAACCCACTAAAATGAGTGTCCAGCTAGCTGACCAATCTATTAGATATCCTAAGGGAATAGCTGCGAACATCATGGTTAAAGTCGACAAGTTCTTTTTCCCAACTGACTTTGTGGTAATGGATATTCAGGAAGATATAAACATCCCAATAATCTTAGGTAGACCTTTTATGAACACCGCCAGAGCAGTTATTGATGTGCACTCTCAGACGATCAGCTTACGCGCTCACGGAGAAAGCATCACATTCAAGACCGATAAGAACGACTGTGTTCCGATGGAGAATGCTGAGCTATATACAGTCTCTATTAGCCAAGACACATCTGATGACGAGACCTTTGAACCAGGAGCTAAGCAGGAAAAAGAGATGAAAGAAGAAAAGAAACCTCTTGCCAAAATGGATCTTCATCCTCTTGATTCTCCAGAACTGCCTGATCCACAAGCCTTCTCTCAAGAAATCATCTGCATCCCAATTGTCTCTACTCATGAACAAATGATTTCTGTGATAGACGAATATGATGGTGACCCTTATATTATAATAGCAGCTATTAGAAATTCTACCAATGATTACTCTATGCATCAAAGATGGCTAATGGCGGTTATTGAGGCAGCATCCACTATCTATCTCACTAGCAAAGGAACACAAGATCCGCTCTACCTTAAACATTGCATCAGAGTATTCGCAGATGCACTCAAATCTCAGCTCAAGAAAGAAAGGAACAACGCGAATGAACTACTCTTCTACATTGAACAGAGACAAATATACCGCAAGGTGTATGATGTTCTCATAGGCTCTGCGTTTCCTTATTCATCGAAACAGAGGGAGAAGTTGGGTGCTATCAGAAGAAATATTGAAGATGCTACTGACTTCATGGTGATGAGGAATCTACAGGCATTCCTTGACTTACTAGCTGAGAAAGATCATATGAGTACCAAAGAAAGCAATCGATTTATCATCAAGTCTACTTTAGAACATCATATTAAATTGATAATCGAAGAGCTTAGGTACATCAGTAAGGACGAAAGCAGGCGTAATCACCCCCTCACTGTTAAAAATATGTCTCTACTCGATGTTGTCACTTTTGTGATAACTCGATTACATGAGATATTGAATGCAGAAGATGCCAAGAAAGCAGAGTATATCCTCCAAGTAGGATATCGTGAGATATTCAACAAACTGATTCATATTTTCAAAAACTCTGGCTTTCCTTTCACCCTTCATCAGCACCAGCTAATCAAAAGCTTGTGCAAGTCTACAGCTGTATTCGAAGGAGATCCTCATAGTGAAGAATTCGAAGATGTGAAGTTGAAGTTACTAGAATTTATGGACTCCTTCAGACTTAAGCATCCGATTAGAGAATACATCACGACAAGCACAACCACTATGATTGACCCTAACGGGCCAGTCACTAAGGCGGTTGACTATATCACAAATGGATTGCTAAGTCTTTCTAGAGCAGCCTCAGAACAGCTTCGAAACTTCAAAGTGGATACCATGGGACTGCTAGATCTAATCTCAACCATGGCCTGCCACTTCCAAAGGATCTATCCTCCGCGATACTCTTTCCCACAACCTAGGGCACATAATGTCACCATCACTCGCCCTGGGAGCTCCTTCCCGTACACCTAATCTCGGAGGTGTAAAGTCGAGCTCTCGACTCTAACAGCAGCGCTTCTCGGGAGGCAACCCGTGGAATAAGACGTGTAGAGAGAAACGTGTCAATAAATGAAGAAGATCTCTGACTATCCTTCACACTTGGTCATACCTAAATGATTTATAAAAACCTTCTGATATTACAACTCATTTGCAAATAAACCACTCATCTCAGAAAACAGGAAATCACTTTGAAAAACTGATAATTCATGTGTTTCGAGCATTTGAGGTACTTGCATACTACTTTTATGCATTATGCTCGAACTCGTTTAAAAACACATATTTTATAAAACTGATTTGTAGTAGAAAACATCTTTTCAAATTCTGAGACAGTGATTTATCTTTTCATTTGCAAAAATATTGAGTTTGTAAAAAGGGTACGACCAACGTGTTCACACTTACGAGATTAATTCACAAAAGAATGATGAATGAATGAAACCAATAGCATGACGCTTGAAGCTGACCCAATCTTCATGGATGCAAAAAAGGATCCTGGCAACATCTCTTTTCACCAAATTCAGATTCTCAGCTTCATTGCAGCTCGCTATCTGGGGAGTGTCTTAACCATTTACTCTCTTTTGATTATGATTCTGTATATTATTTGCTTTGTTAAGTTTGTTATGTAATTTATACTCTATCCTAAGCTTATCACTAAGTGTGGGATTCCAGCCCAAAACAAACACTTGAGAGACATTTTCTTACATGTTCAAACTCTAAGTGTGGGATTTTACTTCCAGTAAATCTCAACTCAAGAGAACATTAGGGACAATGTTCCTCTAAGTGTGGGATAGCAGGTATAGAATACCTTGGTTAGTTTTATGATTTTTAATGTCCGAAATAGCAAACTCAGAAAATGTTCCTCAAATTTTTTAAAATTTTGCAAGAAAATTAAAAAGTATGAGCCTAATCACCTAATTAACTCTGCTAATTTTGAGTCATAATATCTTTTGAGATGAGCTATTTTCAAATATGAGTAATATATTTCGGAATCTAGGGAAAATAAGGTAGAAATTTCTTAAGCAAGAAATGATAATCTAATAGGAAGCATGACAAAGCACATACAACCCTATTTGCAGTGAGGTATCTTGAGCCTAAAAGCATTCATCTTTAATGCTTCACTATTCATTTCTTGTGTGTGCCGATGCATGTATCTCTGAATTAGAACTTGCTCTTGACATACGCTTCGAGACCACATTGGTGTGTACCGTACGCGGTATAGGTGCAATTAGATGACCTTGATATTCCCTAGGATTTAAACCCCTTTTCTCATATCTCATGAAGCCAAAAACCCTTCCGATACTCATTTTTAGTATCGATGATCCGCCTAGTAAACCCTGTTGAGCCTAAAACTTTCATTTCATAAAACCCTCATCTTTAAACCCTACTTCCCAAAAATATCCCCAAACTTATCTTAGAATTTTTGAGGTTGTGAAAAACATCTTTTAGGACATCCGCTTTAATTATGCTCCCAAGTCTTCCTCTTTCGTGTTCTCTAAAAGATATATATCTCTAAAAGGTGCGAAAAATTGGCACCGCAAAAGGACTCGAAGTTCAAGATCAAAGATCATAGTTCTGAAAAGGATTTTTGAAAGAATCAAAAGAAAATATCCTTAGAAATTCTCTGGTAAAGAAGTTCTGAAGAAGGAAAAGAAAATAGAAAGAAAAAAATAGAAAATGCAGAAAAAGAAATAGAAAAAGAAGAAAAAGAAGAAAAGAAAAGAAAAATAGTTCTGCAAGAATAAAGCTACAAAGTCCTGCGACGTATCATCCTCACGAGAAAAATCCGATAGAAGACAAATAGCTATCTCCTTTCCGTTCTAAAATAAAGTTGTTCATGATCTTAGTTGTTTTAAGATAAGCAACCCTTACAACCTAAATATACCACTATCCATACCCTTTAAACCCTCACCAAACACTACAACCCTCATGAATGTCTTGGGATAATTAGCACCGTCCTCACCTAAGTGGTGGAGATCCGATTCTCGATCAAGCCTATGACGATGAGTGCTGCATGACTGGCTATTTGAGCGATTTCATTTGTTCTAGATTGATAGGAAACCCGATACACTTTGAGTGAATTGAGTGACCACCTTTAAAAAGATCGCCTAGTCATGTGTACTCCAAGATCATGAGATTTGGAAGTATGCCTAAGAGAATATTTTCTTGTTTCTGAAAGGATTATCTTATCTTTCCCTATATTCTTGAAATTATCTTACTTGCATCTGGAAGTGGTAACTTTTAAAAATGTCTTGACTCGCTCTAAAATGTTCTAAAATGTTTTTAAAGACTGAGTGTTGCTTGAGGACAAGCAACGTCTAAGTGTGGGATAACTTGATGTGACACAAAAAGTCATGTTTTTAAGTACAATATTCCACACTTTTTGGGCACATCTTTAGTGAAAACATTTCAAAACAATCATTATTTACTAAAATTCATTAAAGTGCTCCAAATATAGGCGTTGCTGCAAAAATCACTTAAAACGTCCAAATAACAATCAAAACAGAGCGAATAAACAACAACCAATTCTCACACCCTCATTTACCTTATGATAAACATATTCTAACCTTATGGTATGATGTAATAGGTAAAAACGAGACGGGAGAATCACGATTCATGCAAATTGGATAAAGAACGGAAGAGATACGGCTTCTACAGATCGTTAAAAGTCATTTCGGCTATTCTTAAGTTACACACATCCAATTTCAGTGAGATTAGCACCATTATAAGCGTAACAGAATTACGAGATCGTGGGCGAAAGAATCAGGTCAAACGGACGTGTAACGAAGGAGATACGGGCGTTTTAAGCAACGAACGAAATCAGACGGAGACCGTATACGGCCCTGGACGCCGTATACGGCCCTACCAAGACCGTATACGGCCCTTGCAAGACCGTATACGGCCCCTGCAAGGCCGTATACGGCCCTCCCTACCCCAATTGGTGCTCGTTTGTGCTTCGTTTGCTTGTACGTTGGTGTTTCGCGACTTGTACGGCTGATTTGGGACTTTGCCTATAAATAGGAGTCACCTCCTCCACATTTTCACACACCATTCTTCATTCCACTCATTTTCTCACTCTCACTTTCTCTCTCACACACTCTCTCTCTCTCTACTCTCTCTCTCTTCTTTTTCTCTCTCTAGAATTAGGGTTAGCATCAGTTAGTTCTCAGTTAATATTTAACTGGGACTAACGGAGGGACTACTTTTGTAATAGCATAGGGAATAGTTCAGGGGCTTATTTGTAATATTGTTGAAGATATTGCGGAGGTTCTGCTTGTACTCTCTCTCTAACGTTTATTCAATCTATTCTTTATTAACGGTTACTTCTTTCCTTATCTGTTATAATGATGATTGCTATTGTTATTATGCTAGATTTAGGGCCTGTTATTATGCGTAGTGAGTAGTTATATTGTGTGTTTGTTGTGATGTAGTTAGTCGTTAATTGGGATGATGTCATTATGAAACAACGGAAGTAACGTTATACGGCTTTCATTTGTATAGCACCGGAAACATCACTAATGTGTGAAGTACGGAACGTGGAAGCTATGAAAGTTGTGGGCACAATCCGTTGTGAAATAATGTTCCCAACTATTATATTATAAATGAAAACACGGTGCTTTGATTACGCATTCCATCTATGATTTTAAACCGCATATTCAACTAACGCCTTTCCACCAATAAACGTGGTTAAAACCTTTTGATAAGACGTCATATCGGGGGTAATTAATTATCTGTGTTTTGGTTTTGGATCTGTGGAAATACTTTATACGTATTGTACACCGTGAATAAACTCCGGATTAAATATCTGTGTTTAAATAACATGGTCTGGTTTTGAAGCCGTGGAAATGCTGTTTTAAACAAGTATTGTACACTGTGAATAAACTAGGGATTTATTGGTCAAATACAAGTGAGGGCTGGTTTAATTCATAAATGGGGAATCTCTGATCTAAAATACAAACTCAGTTTATGAATCCAGAAAGGAAGACGAGGAATCATCGAGTATTCCAAATTTGTCTATCACCCCTGGATTCTACAAAACCATTGATGGAAAGTAATCAAACACCAACCAAGTCTTAAACATAAATGTTTTATTCAATTGAGTATCACTGTGGTGTTAAGAACGGTCGGACCGTTAGTGGGTCTGTTACTCTATGCATGCGCCCAGGAATCTTCGTATTCCAGAAAAGGGTCACTGTTCCGTAACAGGGCAGTGTTGAGAGTTGAGCAGCCTCCTCCGATCAGAATCACGATAGCCTAGTTACTCAGTGACATACTGATTGAGCAATCAATCAGTAGGGTGCTAGTGCTTACACCACAAATACTTAAGACAAATAAAATACAAATCTTTAGAAAGACGTTTTCATAACTTAAACTAAAACATCATCCCAATGCAAGGCTAACGAAGTCACAACAAACACCCCCTCTATCCTGACTGCTATCCCTTTATTTTATTTTATTCTCATAGTTTAATTAGTAGTATAATTTAGAAAACAAACAAAAACAAACCTCCAACTGCTTTCAAAACAACCTTCACAAGCTAGATTCGGACATCTTGATTTCTCTGTTTCACAATACCGTTGGTTTTGAAGAACGACCCTAGGTCATACTTGCTGCTATACATCTTTAGGTGACATAGCACTAGTAAACTTAGGCCCCAGCATTTTACAAATTTAAAACTCCACTGACACGTCGCCAGTAGTCGGTGCAACGACAGGTTAATTCCTAACCGACCGCTGGTGGCACGTCAACGTGACTTGGGTAATGAATCACGAGATGATTACTTTCGAACCAACTAGAGTTTAGGTATTGTTATACCAAAGTCCAAGTGATCAACATATATGTAATGCTGGAACACTAGCTATATTAATTGTAGTACAGTAACCTTGTAAATTACCTTTTGATTATTTTATGGAATGATTACTTGTATCTTAATTTCTATGACTTCCATTTTTTTTAGTACATGCATTAACTTTGCAAATTACAACATAAATACTTAAGGATAAATGTCATATATAACATCAATTTTATGTAACCAATAACTAATCACATGCATATTACAATAACCATTTAATTTGACCATACCACTAAGTCTGCTAGCATACATTAAACCTTTTGGTCAAAATGACATTTATATTAAAAAACATTCTGAGAGTGGGGTTCGAACTTGGGTCCCAGCCAATACACCTACAAAGAAACACGTTAACCAACGCAGCTAAATGTTATATCTGTTAGAATTCCAATGCTTTTTAATATAACAATATACGTTAGATTTAGCCACACAAACAGCACTGAATGTGACTAATATCAAATTTAATGATAATCGTTTTTGCCCATTTTAGCTTTAAAAAATAGTCACAAGAATATTTAACAACGTGACTATTGTGAATACATTGGTCACATATAATCAGCCAAAATGTGGCCATAAACATCCTTTTGGATACACATTTGTGATATGGCGTGGCTATTACCATGCCATATAGTCACATGATTGGGCTAGAAATTAGGGTGACTATACACATTACTTTTTGCCATTCTAAGTTTCTAACACACACTAAACTTTAGACACACATAATAACTTATGTGACCATATGTACCTGGCTTCGGCTACACTTAAATCATGTGTGACAAAATCGACTCTATGTTATAGTCACACAAACCATTACTCCATGTGACCAATAAGGTCTCATGATATAGCCACACAAACAACACTCAATGTGACTAATATTAAATTTAATGATAATCGTTTTTGCCCATTTTCGCTTTAAAAATAGTCACATGAATATCTAAAAACGTGACTGTTATGAATATATTGGTCACATATAATCACCTAACATGTGGCCATAAACATCCTTTCGATACACATTTGTGATATGGTGTAGCTATTCTAATGCGATATAGTCACATGATCGGGCTAGAAATTAGTGTGACTAAACACATTACCTTTTGCCATTCTAACAGACACTAAACATATGGTCACTGATCGTGTCCCGAACGGTCGGTCAAGGAATCGCTTCCTTGTCGTTGCCGGACCTCGCGCTCGAGGCGGGCGATCGGAGGTGTGGTTTTATATTTATAGTGCAGGGAAGCTTAAGTTATACTACTACTTGTATAGTAAGTGGCAGGTATGACTCAGGTGTCGTTCTTCAAACCACAATGGGCATGGGATCTTTGGAGAATTAATTATCTTTGGTAATTCAGCTAGGGTTTTAAAAACTTTTGCAGTGTTTTGTTTTCTATTCTATCTAAACTAAGGACAGTAAAATAAAATGAGGAGGGAAGTCGCTGAGAGAACTATGGATTACGCGAGTGTTTGCTATGACATCGGTGTATGCTATTTAGGGGTAGTTATGAGGATTGAGGCTCTAATTACAATAAATCCTAGCAGTGCCGACTTGGGATCTCTGAACGATGTTCAACATAGTATCGTACCTACGGCCTTTTCGTGGCTTCCACGCATTTGTACTTCACCAGAGGTGGTTCCAGCGCTATACCAAGTACTAAGCCGTTTTACGGTTTTTCCGATGCCTCGCCCAGAGATCCCGTATCATTACTGTATATGTCCTAATGGGCCATATCTCCTATCCTATTACTTATCTAACGTAGAGTTGTCCACAATCAAATAAATAACATGTCACATGGATAACAGATACTGAGTGTAAGCTACACCGGAAGTTCTCCCAAATGTAGTACCAATTTAACCGACAACTAACCTCGAATCCTATTCCCCAGTCTCGGTCGTCTGAGACGTCCGTATCGTGGCACGAATTGTTCAATAAACAATAAAGTGAACAGGAGTTATCCCGCGGAATAAGTTGGGAAAGTCTGTCTAACGATCGTTTAAATTGTTCGACATTATTTCATACAGATCATTATAATTATTCTAGCATGTTAAACTGTTGTATGTAATTATTCTACGTTTGAAAACCTAATCATGAATCCAACAACCGCAATAGACAAATAGATACTAGCATGAAAACCCTAAAGCAACAATCAAACAAGAACATGCAGTAGTGCAACATGGATAGTTATCAGTTTGTTTCAGGCAGAGTTTCTGGATTAATGGTTAAGTCACGGATGCTCCGAAAGTTCTCTCAAAAGCATTCGATATATGAAATTTGTTCTAATTTATCTCTAATCCTATGCTCCGTGTCTCCTATGATGTGTTTCAATCTGGAGAACAGCGGCCATGCCGAGTTCATCGAATCATTCAGACAAAGAATAGTTGAGGGACCTATTTCTACAATTGGCTGGATTATATCAATAGGTTTCAAACCACAGCATAAGTTGGATAAATAAAGCATTTTAAGAACTAATTCATAAATTCAAACATATCCTAATTACATGCGAGCAGAGTAACAGCATGGTTTAAAGTATAACTACCCTAGCATAACGTTTATCATAGCAAACACAGATTTATCTAGCCTATCATAGCAATTATCATGGCATGCATTCTTAAATAATCATGACAATAGCACAACATATTTAAAAATAACAAGAAAGGATAATATAATAAAACCTGATAGACGTTACAATAAATCTGCGCAATCGTAGTCTCGGAGCGACTCCGTACAAAGCTCGTAAGCTAGCTACCTACTATTTCTCCTCTAACTCCTAAGAGTAGTGCTAGAGAGAGAAAGTTACTAACTATTCTAGTGAGAGAAAGTGTGTAGTGTGTGAAATGTGTGTTGTGAATGGTGTGGTGAGGTTAAGCCTCTATTTATAGGCTTCAAATTACAAATTTTACATTCAGCACCCTCGCATCCAATTATTTCTGAAACACCCCCTCGAGCTATAGAATTTGACACCAAAAGGGGCGTATTCGGTAGCAAATAGGGCGTATTCGGTAGCAAATAGGGCGTATCCGGCATGAAATAGGGCGTATCCAGCACCAAATAGGGGGTATACCACCCCTAGAAGGGGGTATACCACCCTTTAGAGGGGGTATACGGCCCTAAAGGGGGCGTATACGGCCCTCTAAGGGTGGTATACGGCCCTCTAAGGGTGGTATACGGCCCTCTAGGGGGTGGTGTACCCGGGGTCGTGGTCTTGTACGCTGGATCGTAAGTCTTGTGCACTGGTCGTAGTTCTTGTGATTTTCGTTTGGCTCTAACTTCTTCGTTTCTTGTCAGATTTGAACGATTCTTGCGCCCACAGTTTTGTATTTTCCTGAAGATCAATATGACAAATTAGGCCAGTTTTGCTTAATTATACGTCAGAATCGCAAGTGGATCGTTTTAGCTCTGATTTGTTCGTTATTTGAGCATTTTAAGTGATTTTTCGAAAGGAAGTCTAAGCTTTGGCTCATTTTACATTTTTAGCATAAAACATTGATTATTCGATGTTTATTCAAGGATTTGAGCCAAAATGGGCTTGAAATGGTGCATAAAAACATGTCGTTTTGAGTCAAATCAAATATCCCACACTTAGACTTTTGCTTGTCCTCAAGCAAACTCCAAACCACCTTATGCCAAAAACTTTATTTTTGCGAAAAATCATTTTTATGGGTGAATCTTTAAATGAAGAAAGAGGTACAGAATTGAAACAAGTATTGTTCCGGTACGGAAAAGAGAGATGTTCCCATGACGTATCCAAAGATTTATAAAATGATTTTCTTAGGCATGCTTTCAATTCTCGCGATCTTGGAATATACATGACTGGGCGATCTCACCAGGTGGTCACTCAATTCACTCAAAGTGTATCGGGTTTCCTATCATTCTAGTACAAACGAAATCGCTCATATACCAGTCATGCAGCATTCATCGTCATAGGCTTGATCGAGAATCAAATCTCCACCACTTAGACAGGGACGGTACTAATTATCACCAGACATTTATGAGGGTTGTAGTGTGAAGGTTTTAAAGGGTATGGTTGGTGGTAATTTTTAAGGAAAAAGGGGTTTTGCTTACCTTAGGACCTTTTAAACTTATGAAAAACTTTACTTAGATATTCTTTTTAATGAAAACGGAAACGGATAACGACAAGGGAGGAAGATAGCTATTTTGACTTCTATCTTTGAAAACACATGGAAGATTTATATTTTCAGGAATTGGAGTTTTCGAGAGATTTGAAGCACTTAGGTTTATTTCAGATGATACATATTTATTTCTTTTTCTTCTTTTTCTATATTTTTGGCCTAGAATTTCTTTGCCAAGGAATTTCTAAGAGATTTTCTTTTTCTTACTACCCTTTTGAGATCCTTTCATTTTTTTCAACCCTTTGACAATTTCGAATTTACTTGGTGCCAATTTTTTGCACCGTATGACTCTCGATCTTTGAGTTTTTATTATGGAAACGCACGCAAGAATTTTTAAGTAAACACGAAATTTGTGATTTTTGAGGGAAAGCAAAAAGAATATCTAAATAGCATTTTTCAATAAATTTTAAATATTCTAAGATAAGATTTTGGTGGGTATGGAAGTAAGTGGGTTTAAAAGTTTGGGTTTTTGAGAAACGAAAAGGTTAAGGCTCAACAGGGTTTTCTAGGCGGATCATCGATACTAAAAATGAGTATCGGTAGGGTTAGGCTTGAAGAGATATGATAAAAATGGGGTTTATCCTAAGTAAATGTCCAGGTCATTTAATTGCACCTATGCCACGTATGACACCTGTCAATGTGGTCTCGAAATGCATACCAGGAGCAAGTTCTAATTCCGAATGAATGCATCGGTCACACACAACAAATGAAAGTGAAGCATTAAAAATGAATGCTTAATATAGGCTCAAGTACCTCACTGCAAATATAGGTTGTATGTACCCAGTCACGCGATGCCCCTCTTAGACTTTTATTTTAAAATCATTTAGAGTCTGACATGTTCCTACCTCTTTTTACCAACTTTTGAATACTTGCAAAAAAAATCTGTACTTCTTCTTAATTTATTGACTCAAAAACTTTTGGAAAAATCAGTCTGCTGAATGAGTAGCAAAACTACTGTCGAAGTAAGACCGTTTTTGTAGTGGAAAAAATTTTAAAAATTTCGGCAAAATAAGGATTTGTTTATTTACTTAGGACAATTTCGAAAAAAATTGAAAAAATTTGATCTTAACAAGTGAGCGAAGAGTATACTGCTATCCCACACTTAAAAATAAACATTGTCCTCAATGTTTCTACACTAAGTAGGGAGAATCCCACACTTAGGGTTTTGCATTAAGTCAAATATAAATTTCAAGTTTTCCAGTTATGGGGTATCAATCTCACACTTAGAGTTTTAAGTGGGCGTGAGCATATATTATAGTAAGATAGATCATAAGAACTAGAGTGATACTTCCCTACGCTTTGTGAGCACTGGATGGAGGACCAGATTCGTGAAGGAGTGGTGCAAGTGATTTGCTGGAACCAGACTTCTTTAAAGATCATCCATTCCTACGAATACTGAGTTCTGCAAATAGCCATAAATAGAGTCATAATAACCAGGTCTCATAGTAGTATGATAAGTCTAAAACATAAAGTAAATAAATCTAAAACATAAAGATAATAAAGATAAACTAAGGCTCATCTAGTAGATCATCCATATCAGGGTCGAACTCAGCGACAGCAGCATCATAAATGGCAGAGAGGGGAGCATCATGGAGGACAGAAGAAGGTGATGGTGCATGAAGTCTGCTAGCAGCTGCGAGCATCTCGGTAGGATCAAAGTGTGAACTCTCAGGAGTTTGTACCGGAGCATCAGTAGTGCCAGCTGCAAGAGGGAAGAATGACCATGGTGGTTGAGAAGCTCTCGGACTAGTCTGTAAGGAAGGTCCCGAAGTCTCGGTAACCCGACTGCCTCGCGGATATCAGACATTGAATCATGATTAATGGACAATGTCTGATAGAGCGCCCAAGCAGCTGCTGGATCTACAGTAGTGATCCCATAATCAAAGGTCGGGATCGTCTCAGATGCTGGGAAAGACTGTGGTGCAGCAGGTCTCGAATGCTCCCCTGGAGAAATAGGTACATCGATCAGACTCTCTTCCTGAATAGCAGCCATCTTCTTCTTGCCTCTGCGGGTTCCTCTTCTAGTCTTGCTTTTCTTATTGCTTTCAGCTGGGGCTTCCATCCTGAAAAACATAAATAACACAGGTAACATTCAAAGTTTATGAGGATATACAAATGCGAAAAGAGTTGATGATTGTTTGTAAAATATTTTGATTTGTAAGCGTCATCAGGACTTCTGCATTTGCATATATAAATAATGAAGACTTATCTCAGATTTGTAAATTTCAAAGGCTGTCAGATAAGTTGCTATCATGCATCATTTAGTTAGGAATGATAATACTAGATAAGATTTAAAATAAGAATAAAAAAATAAAAAGATAAATTATTCTAGGATAGGCTTGGGGTGCCTCCCAAGAGCGCTTGTTTAAGAGAGAGTCACTAGCTCGACTCTTGATACCTGGGATTAGTTCAAGGTGGCTCGAAAATGTAGACTTCCTCATTAATGGGGAAATCCTCAATGTAATGTTTCAAGCGTTGACCATTAACTTTAAAGTTACCTTTCGGGGCTTCGAGTTCGACTGCACCGAAGGAAAATACCTTTGAGACTATAAATGGTCCGCTCCACCTGACTTTGAATTTTCCAGAGAACTTTTTGAAGCGTGAGTTGAAGAGAAGTACTATATCCCCTGGTTTAAACTTTGATAGCTTGATTCTTGAATCATGGAACATCTTGGTTCTTTCTTTGAATTTCAGGGAGCTATCGTACGCTTTATCCCTTAACTCAGCTAGTTCGTTAAGCTGCATTTTCCGATGGGATCTTATGGTGGGAATGTCTAAGTTACATTTCTTCAGTGCCCAGTATGCCTTATACTCCAACTCTATCGGTAGATGACATGCCTTACCATAAACCAGACGATATGGTGTGGTTCCTAACGGTGTTTTGTATGCTGTTCTGAATGCCCACAACGCATCATCTAATTTATCGGACCACTTATCTCCATGGTTGAAGACCGTTCGTTCTAAGATTCGCTTCAACGCCCTATTTGTCACTTCGGATTGCCCATTGGTTTGTGGGTGATAAGCTGTTGAAGTTTTGTGAGTTACTCCGTACTGTTGCAATGTTCTCATTAGGTGAGTATTGCAGAAGTGGGTGCCACGATCACTGATTATGGCTCTCGGAGCTCCAAATCGACAAAATAGTTGTTTAAGAAACTTAGTGACGACCTTGGCATCGTTTGTTGGGAGAGCTTGTGCTTCGGCCCACCTGGACACGTAATCAACTGCAACCAGAATGTATTCTTTTCCGTTAGATTTAGGGAACGGTCCCATAAAATCTAATCCCCAAATGTCGAAGACTTCACAAGATTGAATGTTAGTAAGTGGCATTTCACTCCTCTGTGAGATACTTCCAAACCTTTGGCAAGCATCACAACGTTTTACCAAGTCGTAAGAATCTTGAAAAATGGTTTGCCAATAGAAGCCGGCGTCGTATACTTTCCGTGCGATCTTGTTAGCTCCATGGTGGCCTCCAGTTGGTCAATGGTGGCTTTGGTAGAGGATATGTTCGGCTTCCTTCCCGTCGACGCATCTTCTGATGATATGATCGGGATAGACCTTAAAGAGGAAAGGATTGTCCCAAAAATAATTCTTTACGTCGCGGAAGAACTTTCGTCTTCGAGAAGTTGACATTCCTTTCTAGACTATTCCTCCCACCAAGTAGTTGGCAAAGTCAGCATACCAGGGTTCGTATGATGAAGTAGGTCCCTGATGGTGCTTTCCGATGTTCATGAGTTGTTCATCCTAGAACTGGTCTTGAATATCTCCTTCTTCAAGCTTTTTTAATTTCTATGTCGAATTCTTGTAATAGCAGGATCCAGCGCAACAGTCTTGGCTTAGCGTCTTTCTTTTTGAAGAGATACTTAAGAGCTGAATGATCTGTATAGACAATAGTTTTGGACAAAATAAGATAGGAACGAAATTTATCAAAAACAAATACTACCGCTAGCAACTCCTTCTCAGTGGTTGTATAATTCTCTTAAGCGTCCGTGAGAGTTTTGTTGGCGTAGTAAATCGGTTGAAAGTGTTTCTCCTTCCGTTGTCCTAGTACAGCTCCAACTGCAAAATCGCTGGTGTCGCACATGATTTCAAATGGTAAGCTCCAGTCGGGGGCTACCATGATCGGTGCATGCACGAGCTGTTCCTTTAAGTAGTTAAAAGCTTTAAGACAATCATCTGTAAAGTCAAACGGAGTATCTTTTTCGAGAAGATGAGTCATAGGTCGAGAAATCTTAGAGAAATCCTTAATAAAGCGACGGTTGAATCCGGCGTGACCTAGAAAACTTTGGATGGCTTTCACAGAAGTAGGTGGTGGAAGTTTTGAAATAGTATCAACTTTAGCTTTATCGACTTCAATTCCTGCTTTAGATATCCGATGTCCTAACACTATCCCTTCTTTCACCATAAAGTGACATTTCTCCCAATTCAGAACGAGGTTTGATTCTTCGCAACGAGCGAGCATCCTTTCTAGTTTGGAAAGACAAGATGTGAAAGAGTCTCCAAAGACAGAGAAATCGTCCATGAAAACCTCCATACACTGTTCAATCATGTCATGGAAAATCGCCACCATACATCTCTGAAAAGTAGCAGGTGCATTGCATAGCCCAAAAGACATACGTCGGTAGGCGAAGGTTCCGTATGGACATGTGAATGTTGTCTTCTCCTGGTCCTTCGGATCGAGAGGGATTTGAAAATTGTAACACCTGGTCAAAAAGTCAATTTTCACGCCGGATTTAAACTTTAAATAATTGTATTTTTATAAACAATTATAACCAAATTACATTTTTGTAATTCAAGTAAAATATTTTTATTCAAAATCATTTCGAAATAATATAAACAAAATTATAAATTTAAAATATTAAATTTATATTACGATCGAGTACAAAAATACGGACATTTTATACCGTGGTTGGAGACCACAGTCCCCAAAACGGGGATCTGAGTTTGGATAAAACCCAAATCCCCCTCCCTATTTCACCTCATTTCCATCATCTTCTTCTTTTTCTCCATCTCATGTTTCTCTCTAAAAACCCACACCAACCACCACCACTGACCACCGCCGCCGGTCACCTCACCGCCGCCTCCATCATCATCATCATTGGAATCAATAGCAACAACTCGCCATCATCATCATCTTCTCCATCTTCATCATCTCCATTTTCACTTTCAAAGTAAGATTTCTCACTTTCTCTCTCTAGAAATCCTTTCTCTTGCTATAAATTACTTAGATTACTTCAAAATACATGCTAGAAGCTTTCTATAACATCAAAACACCCAGAAATCGAGCCAAAACTCGATTTGGATCTTGAAGTCGTCGAACAGATGACGACGTCCCATTTGGCCCAAAAACAGTGCTGCGACATCGCAGTCAACGTCGCAGCTCAACGTCGCAAATACCATGACGTCGCCTGGTGCGACGTCAGTCACAACGTCGCATGAAATTGCGAACGTTGCATATAGCGACGTCTACCCTTACGTCGCACTAGACACTGACGTCGCATATAGCGACGTAGACTACAACGTCGCAGTACAATCGCACTGCGATAGAAGCCCCAACGTCGCACCCAACGTCGCAACCAACGTCGCAGGTCACAGAACCTTAAAAATCTATGATTTTCACTAAGTGTCGGAACCAATTTTTACCACTTGATTTTACTACGAACTTGGATTTCGGGTGCGTTTTCATTAAAGCAATGTAATAGAGATAAAAAATTTCCAAGCTGACTTGGCAGCTCGACCCCAACCAGGGTCTCTGCCCCTTGGACCCCGCCAGGGGTTGCCACCCCTTGGACCCCGCTATCAGGGGCGCTGCCCCCGAACCCCCGTACACAATCTTTGAAACCAAGCAACAAACAAACATTCGAACGACTTACTTGGTCAGACTATTTGATCTCGTACTTATATGACCTCACGTGTTTAGGACACTAGGAGGTTACTTATCGGACGACGCGCGTATCGTAGGATCGCCAACTCACAGGTGATTTCATAGCCCCACTCTTTCAACTGTTTTACTGTTTTCGGGGTGAGACGGATGCACACTTACTGTTTTCGAATTATAATATTAAACTTTTATAATTCACACTCATCTACATTACTGCTATGTAATACGAAATGTGTAATATTTAGGAATTACACCTATTATATTGTTGTAGGACAATATCACTACTTAACCTAGATAGGTTGCCATTGTACATTACTAGAATGTGGGAAAACAATCACCATCACATAACTTCACTAAGTTATCATTATTCATTGACCATATTGTCGCGGGACAATACTATCAAACACACTAGAACTAGTTAGTTCTATCTACACTAGACGACTTCTGGACTTTTACAGGATTAGTTTTCCTTTTAGGAACTAAGACTACCTATACAAATCGGGACTTCTAAATTGGAATCACACTCAAGTAAACATCAACCACCGATCTCAATATACTTGCTAGGCTGAGACTAGGAGTATACATGAATAACGTACATTAGTATAGACTCTTTATACTAATACAAACCAACTAGGTGATGACTGTTCATACCTAGGATCAATGTATTACAATTTATATCTAAGTATTGTACATACATATTCAGATACAATATATTACTTCATGCGTGGCATGATACATTGTTACTTGTGTTTGTAGATTTGACTTATATATGTATATATATATACTCATACACTATATCAAGCACTTGGTGCTTCATACAATTTACATATGCATATTGGCATACATACATACAAACACAACTACTCAAGTCAGGCACGTCGTAGTACGGCTGGCTCTCATTTAATTAGCTAGGTCTGTCGTAGTACAGCTGGCTCTACATTTCACCAGTCGGGCTTGTCGTTGTACAGCCGGCTCAATTACATACTTTGCTTGCGGGCAATGCGGACGATGTTTGCCACGGTAAAGTGGGTACAAAACGATGCCACGGTATTACAGTGGGCACAAGGACGTATTCTCGGTAAAGCGATACACTCTATGGATGGGAGGGCTTATGCTCGTGATCCACACACATTAGTTAACGGGTCGGTGAGTTTTCACGTGAGGTCGTTAGCTCGATCATGTTTGGGTTAGCTTTTGCTAGCCAGGCAAACGAACATACTTAACATTCAAACATGTTCGGGTTAGCTTTTGCTAGCCGGGTAAACGAACATACTCAACAATCAATCATATTCGGGTTAGCTTATGCTAGCCAGGTAAACGGACATATCATAAACAATCAATCATAGTTCGAGGGACTACAATTATATTACTAAAAACAACATGTTGTGCCAGGTGGCACACCAATCATTACACAACAGTATATGACGTGGTCATACAACTACTTGATTTCAACTTAGGCATGCATTGCCTCACATCGATAGATTTACTTAATACCAGATAGGTATCCAGGCTCGGAATGCCTCAATTAATATGTACTTGAGTACATACCACTATTACTTAGGTATTAGATACCTCGACTAGCGTATACACATTGGTGATTACAACTGCAACTTAATACAAAGCAGAATCGTGGATTCTGGACTATTTTTCTAAATATACAAGGTTTTATACTTTATGTTTTCAACTAACCATCCTATGAACTCAACAGCTTTATAGCTGACTCGTTTTAGCATGTGTTCTCAGGTGCCCAGCAGGATTAGGATTGCTACAAGATTATGCTAGCTCGAGTCGCATATTTTCACCACTGGACTTCTCTGCATAACTTTTGTATTACAATTATGTATTGAAATTATTTTGCGAACTCACAACTTGTATACATTTTATTTTGGGAAATGTAATAACTATTTTCAAATGTCTCATTTAGATTCGTTCATTATGTATCTTATGCTGTGATATTTGGTTTAGTAACACCCGACCCGACCGCTTCCTGATGTGACCTAAAAAGTCATGTTTTTAGGCACATTATTCTACACTTATTGGACTTATATTTTGTGAAATCATCTTAAAACATCGATTATTTACTTAAAATCACCAAAGTGGTCTAATTATGGGCGTTGCTGTTAAAATCACCAAAAACATCTGTTATCACGCAAAACGAGGCAAATAATGTCACCTTAAATATTCCCTTCTTGATTTACTTATGGAAGTAGATCTTAATTCATATTTTATGATTCCATAGGGAAATCCAAGACCGGAGGTGAAAGAATCAGAAGAAACGGACGAAAGACGGAGAAGATACAAGTCTGGAAGCTCGTCGATCGTCATTCGAAACATGCAAAAGTTAAACACCTCCAAATTTGTCAAACTCAGTTCCATTAGAAGCGTAACGGAAAAACGAAGCCAACGGCGCAAGAATCAAGCAAATTGGAGCCCAAACGAAGAAGATACGGACAAACTAAGCAACCGAGAAACAAGCGGAGGCCAAACGGAGCACCAACCCCCCCCCCCCCTGGACACCTAGGTACCGTATACGGTACCCTAGGTGCCGTATACGGCCCTATGGGTGCCGTATATGGGGTGTTTGCTTTGTGAGGTGCCGTTTGACCCCCTTGGTCCAGTACCCCCCGTATGCGCTTTGGTGCTTGTTCTTCATGCTTTGTGACTTGTACCAAGCTTCACCTCATTCTCCTATAAATAACAAGCCTCCTCATTCATTTCAAACACACCACACCTCTCATCTCATTCTCATTCTCTCTCTAGAATTAGGTTAGCATTCTCTCTCTAGCACTACTCTTAGGAGTTAGAGGAGAATTAGTAGGAAATTAGCATCCTCTCTCTAGCACTACTCTTAGGAGTTAGAGGAGGATTAGTAGGGTAGATTTTGTAATAGAGTTGGAACTCTTGGAGGATCTCCTTTGTAATATGGCTCGAGATATTTCGGAGCTCTGTCCGTGTAATCTTTCAGCTGCTATTCAATCTACGCATTACTTTCGGTTATTTCTATCCTTATCTTTCATAATGTTGAATGCTATTATTATGTTTGATTTAGGATACCTTGCCATGATTAGTGAGTAGATTAGCTATTGTGTTTGTTATGATGTAGTTAGCTTGTTAATACTTTGGGTGATGCTACTTTAAATACAATTGGGATTACATCGTTATGAAACAACGGAGGTAACGTTGTACGGCTTTCATTTGTATAGCGCCGGAAACATCACGAATGTGTGTAGTACGGAACGTGGAAGCTATGAAAGTCGTGGGCACAATCTGTTGTGGAATAATGATCCCAATTGTTAAATATTGAAAACCGGTGCACTGTTAACTATACATTTATGATTTTAAAATAAACTAACGCCTTTCCTCCAATAAACGTGGTTAGAACCTTTATGTCAAGGACTCCCGACCCTTAGTCAAACGGTCACTACCTATCTGTGTTTTCTTAAAATAACATGGTCTGATTTTAAAGCAATGGAAATACTGTCAACCTATCGTATAGTACACTGTGAATTAATCAGAGATTTATTGGTTTGGGATTATAAAGTGAACGGGTTGTTTAGCTATTATAGATGGTTTTACTGTAATACAAGCTTAGATATATTGAGTTCAGATGGCTGTAAAGTATGTAGCCCAGTTAAAGCCCTAATACGACTGAGTATCCGGTTTAACGTTGGAAACACCTATGGTGGAATACAAACACGTACAAACTACGGAAAGGTCGAAGGCTGTATACTGTGTTACATTCTGGCTGAGTCTGTGATCCAGGAAAGACTGTAATACGAGTGAATACACTATGTAACTGTGGAAAACTCTGTGAGTTGAAGACTGTATCACAGCCGAATATCTCTGAACTCAATCACGACCATTAATGTATTTGTTAATCAGTCACCACCTGTCTTAAATCTTAAATGCCTCGCCTAGCTTAGATATTTGTGTCTGTGTTAAGAAAGATCAGTGGATAAATTGCGGATTGTCGCCTTATTCCTGCACCCCATCTGGAGGGTCACTTGGTCTCATCATAAGAGACGGTGAGGGGGGTTTCAAGACAGTCCGATCTGATCAGAATCTTGACAACCTAGTACTCAGTGACATATTGATCGGTTTATCTGATCAGTAGGGTACTAGTGTTTACACCACAAGGTATCTACGTGAACGCAAGACACAAATCTTAAAAGACGTTTTCAATTATAAAACCCCAATACAGCATCACCCCACGTAAAAGCTAACAAAGTCATAACAAACACAAGTCCCCCTATACTGATTCAGCCTACTGTTTTTATTTACTGCTTTAATTAGTTTTTAATTTTAATTACGGACCTAAGTATAAAACCCCCACTCAAAACTATTTTCAAACGATCGCTAATCTGAACTTTCGTCTCGACAAGTCGTTTCACAATACGGTTAACTCTTTAGAACGACCCTAGGTCATACTTCAGCTATACAGCTCTAGTAGAACTTAGGTCCCCAGCAAAATATAAATTTTAAAACTTCCACCCCGACGTGCTGCTATACGGCCGCGTTGACGACGCGTGACGGTTGGTGGCGCGTCAAGTTTTTGGCGCCACTGCCGGGGAAGTTAATCGTAAGATTCTGAGGCGTCCCGACGAACTTTCTCTTTAGTGATACCCGTATATTAGATTGCTCTCTCGTAACCACCGAAAATTCTTTCCCACAATCAACAACGATATTCGACCAGATCATCCGGATCTGACCCACTCATTTTCGTACCCGATCCTGAGTCGATTATCCGTACCATCCGCAAAGAAAGACGTTCCCGTTTTCCACCAATGGCCGCTCATGTTACTCTTGCCGACAGTACCAAACCATCCATCGAAGGACGAGGAGGACCGATTAGCTATCCAGTGTTCGACGGACCATCTTTCGAACTCAAATACCACATAGTCCAACTCATCAAGGACAACTGTCAATTCCACGGATTACCCCGTGAAGATCCCAACGCCCACATTAAAAAATTCATTCAAATCTCCAACTCGTATAAGCAGAATGGGGTTGATCAGGACATAGTTCGCCTACACCTGTTCCCCTTTTCTCTCACTTTACATGCTTTGAGCTGGTTTGAGGGACTTGACACCGGATCAATCACCTCATGGGAGGACATTGGAAACAAATTCCTTACGAAATATTTCCCTCCGTCCAAACAAACTAAAGCCAAGAATGACATCGCAAACTTTTCATAAGCTCACGACGAGTCAATCTACTCAGCATGGGAGCGATTCAAGAGTTTGGTGAGGAGATGTCCCAACTACCAGATGACCAAAACCGATAAACTCTATACTTTCTATAATGGTCTCAATCCTATCCATCGCATCACGCTTGACGCAGCTGCTCAAGGCAACCTCATGAAGTTAACCGACGATGAAGCATGGGCCTTAATCGAAGACATGACAATGCATCACCACGACTGGAAGTCCGATGAGCAATCCTCATCCCTGCCTATTGCAAGCACCGCGCAAGCTGAAGCAATCAGATCTCTGAGCGAGCAGATCGAAACTCTAACGAAGCAGATTGGAAAACTGAAGAAGCAACCGCAGCAGGTTCACCAAGTTCAGGCTTGCCAGAACTGTGCCCATCATCCTACTGAGGATTACGCTGTGGAGTATGAAGATCCTACCGACGGAACTGTCTACTATGCTCAATTCCCAACCAGACAACAAAATACACCTGGCTTCGCTAGAACTTCTCCGCCAAGAGCACGAGGAACCCAGTTTCCTCCACGGAACAATCAACCACCCAGGTTTCAGCCTCGATATCCGATGTACCCACAACAGCCACAACTTCCATACAATCAACCACTTCCATTAACCACCACTGAGGATACCCAGCCTGCTGAACCGGTAAAGACAATCGTCCGAGTCACGAGCACTGATGACAACCTGAACAAATTTATCCAGGGGCAGAATGCTTTCAATCAGAAGACGACAGCTAGACAAGATCAAACCGACCTATTCCTTCGAAATCAACTCTCGGTTCTCAAGAGCCTCGAGAATCAAATTGGTCAGTTAGCCCACCGTCTTGACACTCGACCCCAAGGATCGCTACCGAGTAATACTGTTCACAACCCCCACGTTGAGGAGGCTAAGACTCTGAACTCCACGGATAACCAGAAGGCACCGAGCCATTCTGAAACATCTTCTCCGATGAAGAACCCTACTCCTGTCCCGACGACAGTTGAGACCAAACCCGTACCTACTCCTATTCAGGAAGTTCGAGTCCCCTTCCCACATAGTATCGGAAAAAGATATAACGCTAAATCTTTCAAACTCGACGGAAAATTCTTAGAAACCGTGTCTAGAATCCCTTCCGGCTCCAAATATATTCGACGCATGCTGGTTACTAAGGAAAAGGTACCCGAAGTACCTAAAATCTCTCTCAACGCTGAATGCTCCGCCGTCATTCAAAATTCCCTTCCGGAAAAACTAGGAGACACGGGCCGATTCACCTTGCCCTGCTCTATCTATCACTCTGGCATGATCCGTTCCTTGGCCGATCTCGGAGCGAGCATCAACCTCATGCCCTACTCACTCTACTCCAGACTTGAATTAGGACCACTGCAACCCACTGGAATGAGCGTCCAGCTTGCCGATCAAACAATCCGATATCCTAGAGGCATAGCTGAGAACGTCATGGTAAAAGTGGATAGGTTCTATTTCCCAACTGACTTCGTAGTGATGGATATTCAGGAAGACATCAATATACCCATTATCCTAGGAAGGCCTTTTATGAATACTGCTCGTGCTATTATTGATGTTTACTCGCAGACTATCAGCCTCAGAGCACATGGACAAACTATTGCATTCAGAATCAATCAGGCTGATGAGCTTCTCGCAGAGAAAGCAGAGATATACGCCATCTCTATAGGCAGGATCACTTCGGACGACGACACTTCTGATTCAGAACCATCAGACACCTACATACCAGATGAGCACACTTGCCTCATATCATCAACAGAAGAGTCAGAGTCAGAAGAAGAGAGTGAAGATTCCGAGCCAGATGAGTCAGAACCGGAAGAAATGGAGGAAGAAGAAACTGAACCAGAACAAGAAGAAATGGAGGAATCCGAAGAAGAAATGGAGGAACACCCAGAGGAGGACTTATACCAATCCACCCCACCGCATCACTGCTTACCTGATTCTCACTATCCGACAGAAGAAATCATGCAGATCGAGAACGTTATTCCCTGTCAGATCATGAATCAGATGAAGATCCACCTACAGATGAACCATATGATGCAGGATTCGGCATAACCATGGAAAGGCTTATAGCCTCTGTCATGGACCCCTCTAAGCCTCTTATCTCGCCTCAACTCGACGCTCTGTTAAACATCGAGAAAACCATTGGTTAGCAAAACAACACCCAGAGCTTAGAGACAAACTCCTGATGAAGAGCTCAGCTTACAAAGCTTCCCGATTACCGGAGTTGCATTCAAGAGAGCATTCCTGAAGGATTCAAACCTTCGACGCATCTGCGCCACGAACCCTGTTCGAATTTGGAAGCACCTCTGAATCCAGCCGAGGTACTGATTCTCAGGAGGAGAGAGATATAGAGATCCACTCTTCACAACCGATATCTCAAATCTCCGATGACACCCAGCCACCATCTGTTCATGTTGAGTTCCCTGATTCCCAGGCTAGGGATTCTCCACTGATAGAAAGTGACGTAGATGATGTCATCTACGCTGACATTCCAATAGATATCCGGTCTATCCATCTTCCAACGCCTCCAGCTAATCCACCTTCTCCAAAAATTCCGATTATCACCAACCATGAGGAGATGATAAGTGCTATCGAAGACTTTGAAGATGACATACCCACTATGACTAGCATTATCCTCAACTCTACCAATGAATACACTCTACGACAACAGGCCCTGATCGAGGAAATTATAGCCGAGTCTGAAGTCAACCAAGCCGAGAATTCCCAAGATTACAGATTCTTCCACAATCGTCTCAATGCCTTCGCCGAAGATCTCGCTGCTCAGCTCTTGCAACAAAGCACTAGACCAACATCTGAAGAGCTGGAGTTCTTTGAAGAAAAGAAGCGCATCTACAGGAAGATCTATGACACTCTGATCAGATCCGCATTTCCATATTCTCAGGAACAAAGTGAGTTTTTACACTCATTCCACGAGGAAATGTACCGTGCTACCGGGAACCCTGATGCAGATGCTGACATTAGACTGATTAATAATCTTCGGGGCATACTTAATTCTATGGCAAGGAACGACCACATGGACGAGACTTCTCCTCACAGGTTCTACATCGACTGCACTATTGAGTTCCATGCTCACAAGATTGCTGAAGATCTCGAGTATGTAAGTTTTACCGAAAGGTCGCGTGACATCCCTTCCTCTATACCAGAAGGTTCGATGGTTAACATCGCGAATTTCCTCACTGATCGGATCCAAGAAATCTTTGCTGAGGATAACCCGGACGAGCATCGACAGATATTTTACTATGGTCTACGTGAGGTATACGATATAGTGTGCAACACCTTCAAAGACTCAAATCTCACGTTCACAAATTATCAAAGCAGGCTCATCCAGGATATTCATGATTCAATTCGAGAAATAAGAGGAAGCTCTGGCATAGCAGATCACGACATTTACACCTCCAATTTCTCGGAATCATGGACTCATTCAGACAGCAGCACCCTCAGAGAGAAATGATTGAATCTGATGGTTTCTCTGTAGTTGATTCCCGTGGACCTATATCCAGAACAATCAGGGATATCACTTGGGACCTTCTGCATATGAAAAGGGTTACTCAGCAACATCTGGAAAGTTTCCCTATCTTTTCAGAAGAGATTCCAAACATTGTTGAAATCATTTCTCGTCACTTTCTGAGGATCTATCCACGCAATCCCAGGGTTCCACTTCTGAGCACTTCCGACCCTGGAGGTTCCAGCACCAACTAGACTGAACGAAGGCAAAGTCAGGCTCTCGACTTTAAAGGCAGCACTTCTCGGGAGGCAACCCGTGAAATAAAGTCAGGCTCTCGACTTTAAAAGTAGCGCTTCTTGGGAGGCAACCCATGGAATAAAAGAAAGAATGAGAATCTGAGAAATGAAGTAGATCTCCGACTATCCTTCAAACTTGGATGAACCCAACTTTTAAAACATCTTTTAAATACAACTCGTTTTGCAAATAAACCACTGTTCTTGGATGAATAGGAAAATCATCTTGTGTTTCGAGCATTTGAGGTACTTACATACTACATTTATGCATTATGCTCGAACTCGTTTAAAAACACATCATTTATAAAACAGGTTTGTATTAGAAAACATCTTTCAAAATCCAAGACAGTAATTTCTTTTGCAAAAACAAAACCGAGTTTGTAAAAATGGTACATCCAACGTGTTCACGCTTAAGAGATCCCTTCATGAGTATAAAATTGAGATGACGAGATGGAGATAAGCAAGTCGCTTGAAGCCGAGCCAATCCTCATGAAGAACTCAGAAGCAGATCTTGGCCACATCTTCTTCTGTAAATTCAGAAACTCAGCTCCTGTGCAACTTACTATCTGGGGAGTATCTAATCCTTTCCTCTTTTATCTGTTTTATCTTTATTCATATTTATTTGTTTTGATGTGATAATAAAAAGTAGTCTATACTCTATACTAAACTTATCACTAACTGTGGGATTCCAGCCCAAACAAAACACTTGAGAAACATTTTCTTACATGTTCAAACTCTAAGTGTGGGATTTTTCTATCTCAACTCAAGAGAACATTAGGGACAATGTTCCTCTAAGTGTGGGATAGCAGGTATAGAATACCTTGGTTTGTTTTTATGATTTTAGTTCAAAATAGTTAACACAGAAAATGTTCCTCTAAATTTTTCAAATTTTTTTTCAAAACCCTTTTTAAAAGAAAAAACGAGTTTAATCGTCCGATTAACTCTGAATTTTTGAGTTTTGATGTTTTAAAGAGAAGTCATTTTCAAAATATGAATAAGTTGTTTTAAAATCTAAGGAAAATAAGTTAATAATTGCTTAAGCAAGAAATGATAATCTAATAAGAACATGACTAGGCACATACAACCCATTTGCAGTGAGGACTTGAGCCTTAAAAGCATTCATCTTTAATGTTACATTGTTCATTTCTTGTGTGTGCCGATGCATTTATATCTGAATTAGAACTTGCTCTTGACATACGCTTCAAGATCACATTGGTGAGTACCGTACGCGGTATAGATGCAATTAGATGACCTTGACATTCCTTAGGATTTAACCCACTTTTTAGCCTTCTCTTTCAAGCCCAAAACCCTTTCCGATGCTCATTTTTAGTATCGATGATCCGCTTAGTAAACCCTGTTGAGCCTAAACCTTTTCATTTCATAAACCCACATGTTTAAACCCCCACTTTCCCAAACTTCCAAAAATTTATCCTAGAATTTCTGAGGTTATGAAAAACGCTTTTTAGAAACATCCCTTCAAATTGTCTTACTCTCTCGTGTTCTCCAAAAAAGAAATATCCTTGGTGTGAAAAATTGACACCATGAAAAGACTCGAAGAAGAAAGATGAGAAGAAGGATTCCTGCATTTAATAATCCTTGGAAATTCTCTGACAAAGAAGTTCTGAAAGAAAAGGAAAATAGAAAATAGAAAAAGAAAAGAAAAAGCTCCAAAAAAATAAAGCTTAGTGCTTCGAAGTATCGCCCTAAAAGAAGAAGATCCGATAGAAGACAAAGGCTACTTTACTTTCATCCATTTCTAAATTAAGTTTTTCGTGACCTTAGGAGTCCTAGAATAAGCAACACCCTTACACCCAAAATTTCCACTATCCATACCCCTTAACCCTCACAAACATTACAACCCCGGAATGTCTTGGGATAATTAGCATCATTCTCACCTAAGTGGTGGAGATCCGATTCTCGATCAAGCTTATGACGATGAGTACTGCATGACTGGCTAATTGAGCGATTTTTTTGTTTAGAATATTAGGAAACCCAATACACTCTTGAGTGAATTGAGTGACCACTTTAGTGAGATCGCCTGGTCATGTATACTCCAAGATCACGAGATTTGGAAGTATGCTTAAAGAGAGTCATTACTTGTTTCTGAAATAATTATCTTATTTTTCCTGAAGTTTTTAGAACAAATATATGAATATGAGAAAATGATGACTTTTAGAAATGCTCTAACTCACCCCAAAACCAGATTTTAAAATATCTTTTTCACGAGGCATGGATGTGTTGCTTGAGGACAAGCAACGTCTAAGTATGGGATACTTGATGTGACCTAAAAAGTCATGTTTTTAGGCACATTATTCTATACTTATTGGACTTATATTTGGTGAAATCATCTTAAAACATCGATTATTTACTTAAAATCACCAAAGTGGTCTAATTATGGGCGTTGCTGTTAAAATCACCAAAAACATCTGTTATCACGTAAAACGAGGCAAATAATGTCACCTTAAATATTCCCTTCTTGATTTACTTATGGAAGTAGATCTTAATTCATATTTTATGATTCCATATGGAAATCCAAGACCGGAGATGAAAGAATCAGAAGAAACGGACGAAAGACGGAGAAGATACAAGTCTGGAAGCTCGCCGATCGTCATCCGGAACACGCAAAAGTTAAACACCGCCAAATTTGGCAAACTCAGTGCCATTAGAAGCGTAACGGAAAAACGAAGCCAACGGCGCAAGAATCAAGCAAATCGGAGCCCAAACGAAGAAGATACGGACGAACCAAGCAACTGAGAAACAAGCGGAGGCCAAACGGAGCACCAACCCCCCCTGGACACCTAGGTACCGTATACGGTACCCTAGGTGCCGTATACGGCCCTATGGGTGCCGTATACGGGGGTGTTTGCTTTGTGAGGTGCCGTTTGACCCCCTTGGTCCAGTACCCCCCGTATGCGCTTTGGTGCTTGTTCTTCATGCTTTGTGACTTGTACCAAGCTTCACCTCATTCTCCTATAAATACCAAGCCTCCTCATTCATTTCAAACACACCACACCTCTCATCTCATTTTCATTCTCTCTCTAGAATTAGGTTAGCATTCTCTCTCTAGCACTACTCTTAGGAGTTAGAGGAGAATTAGTAGGAAATTAGCATCCTCTCTCTAGCACTACTCTTAGGAGTTAGAGGAGGATTAGTAGGGTAGATTTTGTAATAGAGTTGGAACTCTTGGAGGATCTCCTTTGTAATATGGCTCGAGATATTTCGGAGCTCTGTCCGTGTAATCTTTCAGCTGCTATTCAATCTACGCATTACTTTCGGTTATTTCTATCCTTATCTTTCATAATGTTGAATGCTATTATTATGTTTGATTTAGGATACCTTGCCATGATTAGTGAGTAGATTAGCTATTGTGTTTGTTATGATGTAGTTAGCTTGTTAATACTTTGGGTGATGCTACTTTAAATACAATTGGGATTACATCGTTATGAAACAACGGAGGTAACATTGTACGGCTTTCATTTGTATAGCGCCGGAAACATCACGAATGTGTGTAGTACGGAACGTGGAAGCTATGAAAGTCGTGGGCACAATCTGTTGTGGAATAATGATCCCAATTGTTAAATATTGAAAACCGGTGCACTGTTAACTATACATTTATGATTTTAAAATAAACTAACGCCTTTCCTCCAATAAACGTGGTTAGAACCTTTATGTCAAGGACTCGCGACCCTTAGTCAAACGGTCACTACCTATCTGTGTTTTCTTAAAATAACATGGTCTGATTTTGAAGCAATGGAAATACTGTCAACCTATCGTATAGTACACTGTGAATTAATAAGAGATTTATTGGTTTGGGATTATAAAGTGAACGGGTTGTTTAGCTATCATAGATGGTTTTACTGTAATACAAGCTTAGATATATTGAGTTCAGATGGCTGTAAAGTATGTAGCCCAGTTAAAGCCCTAATACGACTGAGTATCCGGTTTAACGTTGGAAACACCTATGGTGGAATACAAACACGTACAAACTACGGAAAGGTCGAAGGCTGTATACTGTGTTACATCCTGGCTGAGTCTGTGATCCAGGAAAGACTGTAATACGAGTGAATACACTATGTAACTGTGGAAAACTCTGTGAGTTGAAGACTGTATCACAGCCGAATATCTCTGAACTCAATCACGACCATTAATGTATTTGTTAATCAGTCACCACCTGTCTTAAATCTTAAATGCCTCGCCTAGATTAGATATCTCTGTCTGTGTTAAGAAAGATCAGTGGATAAATTGCGGACTGTCGCCTTATTCCTGCACCCCATCTGGAGGGTCACTTGATCTCATCATAAAAGACGGTGAGGGGGGTTTCAAGACAGTCCGATCTGATCAGAATCTTGACAGCCTAGTACTCAGTGACATATTGATCGGTTTATCTGATCAGTAGGGTACTAGTGTTTACACCACAAGGTATCAACGTGAACGCAAGACATAAATCTTAAAAGACGTTTTCAATTATAAAACCCCAATACAGCATCACCCCATGTAAAAGCTAACAAAGTCATAACAAACACAAGTCCCCCTATACTGATTCAACCTACTGTTTTTATTTACTGCTTTAATTAGTTTTTAATTTTAATTACGGACCTAAGTATAAAACCCCCACTCAAAACTATTTTCAAACCATCGCTAATCTGAACTTTCGTCTCGACAAGTCGTTTCACAATACGGTTAACTCTTTAGAACGACCCTAGGTCATACTTCAGCTATACAGCTCTAGTAGAACTTAGGTCCCCAGCAAAATATAAATTTTAAAACTTCCACCCCGACGTGCTGCCATACGGTCGCGTTGACGACGCGTGACAGTTGGTGGCGCGTCACTTCCGCAACCCGAAATTTGAGGGTGTTACAGATTGGTATCAGAGCCTAAGGTTATAGTGAACTAGGTTGCATTTAGTGGGCCTAGACTATGACCGTTAGGCCGTATTCCTCATTATGTATGACTGGTTCAGGAATTACATCATACGAGTTTAATTTAACATAGCGTAGATAACTATGTACAATTAATTAAAGATAATGTAAGATCTGAAAGGGGTTATACTGAGTTAGGAATGCACTAGTTGACTCTGATTGTTTTGTGCTATACATCCTAGGCTATTATATGTACTGTAGGTATATATTAATAGGCCTTACATGTATACTACTTCTACGTATCAAATATATACTGGGTATATTGAAACGCCCCGAAAACAGAAATTTTTTTTTTATACTAATATACTCTTCTTTTTGTCCCAACTATCAATTTAAATACGATATAAGATCATATAAGCAAGACTACATGAGTTAAATGTTCATTATACGTTATGGGTCAAAACTGCCCATTTTCAAAACTACCCATTTTGGTCAAAACTGCCTTTTTTAAACACGCGTAACTTTTTACTCGTTAACAGTTAGATCACCAAATTTTGCAGGCACCTTTACTACCACAAAATGAACATTTTTCGTTTTTACACTTTCCCTTCAAAACTGCCTCTTTGCCCTCAAAACTGCCCTCAAAACTGCCCCGTCGCCCACATCACTTATCTCAAAACTGCCTTCTTTTATCAAAACTACCGACGTTCAAACATATATAACTTTTGACTCGTACATCCGTTTGACCTGAAATTTTGCGTGCACCTTCACCTTGACCATTTAAACATTTCCCAATTTTCACTTTTTCAAATTTCATAATGACACCGGATTTTGGCGTGTGACTCGTTTTGACACTAAAAAGACCATTTTAGTAAACATACTAATACACAAACTATAAAGACTGAGATTTTAAATTTTTAACCACATTTCATACATATCAAAACAAAGTCAAAGGACTCAACCACAACCTCTTAATCTTTCTCTAATCCATTTTAGACCGTATATGCATTTAACGACCCAAATGGACCCTTTTTGACCCGTTAACCCCCAAAGTCTGTTTTGACCCATTGACTAGCCAATCACAACCCATAATTGACTAAAGAAAGGTTTGACTACAATTCAATACTCCATATCCAATAAAAACACATTTTTGACTACTTTCAACCATGAACACATTTTATAAACATTAATATATTCAAACACAACTTTAAAACTACAAGACCATAATTTACATCATTTACAAGAGTCGTTGACTTTCAAAGTCAACCTATTCCAAAAATGCATATGTCATGGCTCACCATGACTCACTTTTTAAGACATGTCTAAAGGGCGATTTACACAAGCTAGATTAAATGATACTTTAAAGAGAACTTGCCATATTACACCCTCGATAATCCACGCTAATTATCCTTAACCGCTTTCCCCCTTCCTTGCCCACTTCCACCTAAAACATGAAACACTTAAACAATAAACACTTTTGCTTAGTGAGCATATAAGCAATTTAATCAAATAATACATAACATGGCTACATAAACACTATGCTAGTAAAACTAGCAATTCTATATCATAACTTCAAAAGCTTCATATCACTAACTTATGATTGTACCCACCTCTAGCTCGGAAGCTATCCGGTAACATGTACAATCACAATTCATATCATTATGATCATATACAAATAACACACTAAATCTCCACTTGATTGTACCCACCTCTACCTCGGAAGCTATCCGGTAACATGTACAATCAATTCATATCATAACACTTTCACAAGTAACAATTTAAACAAATAAAACATAATTAACTTCACATGGTTGTATGATCCTCTTACTCGGAAGTAATCCGGAAACACATACAACCAATTACTTGATTAAATCCTTACACTACTCACCTTAGTCTTGAAATGATGATTCACAATACACAACCAAAGGTAACACTTCCAACTTCTTATTACCTATACACATATTACATAACAACATATTCAATCTCAAAGAAAATCATAATTGTAAACCATTAATCACTTTTAAACCCTCCCCCACTTTGGTTAACCTAATCAATTCATTAACACTCCCACTTAAATCATGTTCCAATATAGTTCTCATACTCTAATTGCATCATAGATCACACTTTTAACTAATTAACACTAATTCATACATATTTAACCAAAACCCCATTTTTGCTCAAGAACACCTATCACCAATTAATCATATTCAAGGTGTAATTTCTTTATAAACTAGCTCAAAACAATCATAAACAACAATTCTAACAATTCCTAACCCTAATTTTGTATTAATTTCACTAATAAATCAAAACCCCATGAAAACCCACTAAAAACCCCATAAACTAGGTTAAACTTGAAGAAAGATCACTTACAAGGATTAAAGGATGGAAGAAGGTGATGATTCAACACCAATCTCTTGAATTTACACTAGGATTGAAGATTTGATGAAGGTGAAATAGTTTCTGCGATTTTTCTTAACTTCTGAGAATGTTACTGGAATGTTTTGGAATGAAGAAAATAAACACAGGAAGCCCACGTATCTATCTACATATTTATTTTATTTCCCTTAATTTTACAATCTGGAACTGAGAAACTATCTTACGTTTTTCACTATATCTTAATATTTACACAATATTACTTCATGATAAAAGTATATCCGTGTACGAAATTAAATTCCTGATAAAATTGGGGTGTTACAACTCTCCCCCACTTAAACTGTTCGTGTCCTCACGAACACCTCTATACACATGTTAATATCATAATCAATCTTAGAAATACTTAAACATACACAACAACATAAATGCTAGAAATTCAACGGCGTCAGAGTCAATAAATGTAAGCAGGTGTAGAATTGGGAAATAGGTACCTGACGTCACATCTGATGACTCCTTCACCTCTCCCTCAGTTATCTGATAAGCACGAACTTTAGGTTTTGGAACCGTCATAGCTACCTTCTCTTCCATTTTCTTACGCCTATCTCTTGCCTGATCAAGGCAATCAGCCTGAAGATGATCATCTTTGAAACAATAATAACACAAACGAAGAAGACTTGGGCAATTCGATGCCATATGCCCCGGTCTCCCACACTTAAAACATTTGCACTCCCCTGTATGCTTCCTACCACATTTCTCACATGGGGGTATTTCTCTCGGTTGGGTTTGAGAACTAACTTGTTGTAATGGTTGTGGTTGTGGAATGGTTTCCTCAAAACGTGTTTTCTTAGACATAACAGATGGTGAAGTGGTGTGTTCTACTTTTCTCTTACTCACTGATTCAACAACTCTAGCTTGTAAATCCTTTTCACGCACTAATGCTCTATTCAAGATCTTAGCAATGGTATTATAGACAAGTGGGTCAATGGATTCACGAATCTCAAGGTTAAGATGACGATAGAAGTGGTCGGTCAACAACTTAGGATTGGAGGTATACTCAGGACAGAACCTAGCTTTCTCATGAAATGCCTTAGAATACTCGGCAACTGACTTACTTCCATGCTCAATCGCTAAAAACTCTCCTTTTAACTTCTCTAATTCTGCAGGTGGTGAAAATTCCTCTCTAAATATTTGTGACACCCCCAAATTTGATTGATTTGCGGAAGCTCGATTTGGGTGTCACTAATCAATATACAAAGCACAAAAGATAATAATGAACGACCACTATATGCGTCGTTTTAAACTTGTATAAATAAAGTAAACGTTTACACCAAAACAATGTTACATTAGCTCGGTTCCTGAAATTGAGAGATTACATGGCATAATTACTTTTAAAAAATATAATAATACAATCAAATCTCTAGTTGTATGTATGCTGACTCGAGCTAATAATCCCTACTTGCGCAGCCAACCTACTACTGGGTACCTGTGATAAATACTAAAATGGGTCAGCGAAAACGCTGGTGAGCTCACAGGTTTATATGTCAATGTATAGTTGTCAGAACCGCAAGATTTATATTGAATTTAAAATGCAATTAAGCAAAATAAAAGTTATACAATCCATGAGCACATAGTCTGAGCTTAACTTGATTTGTCAGGCCCAATTAAGGAAACCTAACTTGAAATGCCTCCTACGAGTGTCTAATCCACACTCGTCTTCCCAAATGCTAATACATCTGTTTGACCGGTTAGTGCGTGCTAACCCGGATGAGGATTGTCAATCCCATATGATATCATATACTAACATTCACGCTATAAATACTAGAGACTATGCTGTGGAGGACTTTAAATTGATTAGCTTGAAACTCATGTAGTATTTGAAGTTTGGCACTTGCGTTCTACTTGTAAAACAAAACAGAGTAGTATTATCACACCCCTAGTTGTAAAATAGTGAAAATGGGGCTATGAAACTCACCTGAGTCTTGAAGTGTTTAATTTAATAAACTTAAAGTAATTAGCGGTGAATTGATGTCCAAAGACTTGAAACCTGAATGTGTCCACGACACTTGAATTGTTATTAATTGTACCGGTATCTCGAAAGACTACCATTTAAATTGTTTGTTTAACTTGATGTCCAAATTACCCCGATTTGGTTGACTGATTTGTTTCAAGTTACCACGACTTGATTGATTGAATTATCTAAGTTTCAACGACTTAGTTGATTGAATTGTCTAAGTTACTATGACTTAGTTGATTTAATTGTGTATTTGAAAGTGTGTACGGCCCGTTGGTGACGGTTGTAACAATAGTTCTAAAATGTTATTATATTGTTGCTACAGTGAATTGCTACAGTAAAATTTGACTTCGAAAATTTTGAGTTTTGAAGATTCTGTTTTGTGCGACGTAGCCTGCGACGCGGGCTGCGACGTAAGGTTTTGCGACGAAAAGGGTTGCGTCGCCAAAGTCAACAGTGCTAAGTCAATAGCGACGTAAGGTTCGTTTTGCGACGTAAGGTCTGCGTCGCTAAATGCGACTTCGCAATTCAATGCGACATAATAGGCTGCGTCGCTATATGCGACGTTGGGGGATATAGCGCGACGTAAGTCGCTGCGTCGCATTTGCTCCAGGCCAAATGCGACGTACGGGGTCTGATCGGAGTTTCAACCTTAAAAACGCATTTTCCGGCCATCGATCAGCCTAATATTCTTACCCAACCCATTTTAGGACATTACAAGCTTAGAGGAACAATTATCAAGTTATAAAAGTTAAAAACGAGAGTTTTCGAAGTTGTGTTGGAAACTTACAAATTGCCGAAATGAAGTTCCGGAAAGGTAAGGTTGTAGATCGTGAAGCCGTGAGTCTTTTATCCTAAACGAGCTTGAAGATTCGAGGTGGTTTGATGCTAGTATTTTGTGGTTTAAGGTGTATGGTGAAAATGGTGGTGATAGAGAGAAAATAAGAGAGGAGAGAGGGAAAGAAAGTGAAAAGAGAAAGAAAAAGATGGTGGGAATGGGAGGTTAACTCCCATTTTCGCCCCGCGTTTCCGCTCCGTGTGGTGTTCGTTTTCCCCGTCGTTCAAACGTTAAATAATTATTTTATAGGTTTTAATATACGTTTTAAAATACAAATGATTATTCAGTATTTTTGTTGACGTATTTTACTAAACAGTTAATAATTATATTATAAACGGTGATTTGTCTCATTTTGTTTGCGCAATTATATTTTATTCGCGTTTATATTAATTGTGTGATAAAACTTCGATACGAAATATTATTGACATAATATTTTTAAATACGATAACGTTATTAATCATTCCTTGTATTACTTAATAAAAATTGTTCACCAACGTCCGTATTTATTGAATCGAAATTCGTTCGATTTGAAACTCGTACGATTTAAACAAACCGCATCATTGTGTAGATATATATTCAACGATATATATAATAATTGATACATTATTTAGCCTAACACAGAACTAATTACATGTATTAAAACTTGATTAGGCACTAAATTCTAGTCCTAAATTGACGGGTGTCACATTCTCCCCCTGTTAGAAGAATTTCGTCCCGAAATTTATGTTGAAGTCGTGTTTGATGTTGAGTTAGTGAAGAGTTGAGGATACTTAAGTCGCATCTGGTCTTCTCGTTCCCAGGTGAATTCCGGACCGCGCCGCGAATTCCACCTAACTTTGACGATGGGAATACGACTTTGTTTAAGTTGTTTGACCTCACGGTCCATGATTTCGGCGGGTTCCTCAACAAAGTGAAGTTTCTCGTCAACTCGAATTTCATCGAGTGGAATGATAAGTGTCTCATCAGACAGACACTTCTTCAGACTTGAAACATGAAATGTGGGATGCACGCTGCTGAGTTCGGATGGCAGCTGCAATCGATAAGCCACTGGACCAATCCTTTCGAGGATCTCGAATGGTCCGATGTATCTGGGATTCAACTTCCCTCGTTTGCCAAAACGAATTACGCCTTTCCAAGGCGATACCTTGAGTAATACTCGATCCCCAACTTGGAACTCGAGTGGTTTGCGTCTCACGTCAGCATAACTTTTCTGACGATCACGCGCGGCTTTGAGCTTGTTTTGAATTTCGACGATTCTCTCGGTCGTCTCGTGAATGATTTCTGGACCTGTGAGTTGACTATCCCCAACTTCGGTCAAACAGATAGGTGACCGGCACTTACGACCGTATAGTGCCTCAAAGGGTGCAGCTTTAATGCTGGTATGATAACTGTTGTTGTACGAGAACTCGCACAATGGTAGGTGTTTTTCCCAGTTTACACCGAAGTCTACTACGCAGGCCCGTAACATGTCTTCAAGTGTTTGAATTGTTTGTTCACTTTGGCCGTCGGTTTGAGGATGGTATGCGGTACTCATATCAAGTCGAGTACCCAGGGATTTTTGAAGTGATTGCCAAAATTGTGAAGTGAAACGACTATCCCTATCAGAGATAATTGAGATTGGGACACCGTGTTTGGTCACGATTTCCTTCAGATAAATACTGGTGAGGCGTTCCATTTTGTCGGATTCCTTGATTGCCAGGAAGTGAGCAGTCTTTGTGAGACGATCCACGATCACCCAAATGGTATCGCAACCGTTCGCTGACTTGGGTAGTTTGGTTATGAAGTCCATGGCAATTTGTTCCCATTTCCATTCAGGAAGATCGGGTTGTTGAAGTAAACCAGAAGGTTTTTGATATTCGATTTTGACCTTGGAGCAAGTAAGGCACTTGCTGACATAGGTGGCGATTTCAGCTTTCATGTTCGGCCACCAATAGAAGTCCTTGATACCGTGGTACATCTTGTCGGACCCCGGATGGATAGAATATTTAGACTTGTGAGCTTCATCCATCACCAAGTCTCGTAGGTTCCCAAATTTAGGCAACCAGATTCGGTTTGAGAAATACCTAATCCCGTTAGGTTTGATTTCGAATTGTTTGTCCATGCCCCGCAAGGCTTCATCTTTGACATTTTCGGGTTTCAAGGCTTCGAGTTGAGCAGTGAGAATTTGAACGTTTAAATTGTTGTGAATAGTCATACTGAGGGCTCGAACCCGAAGTGGTTTCACTCGCTCTTTCCGACTGAGGGCATCAGCAACAACATTTGCTTTGCCTGGATGATATTTGAGCTCGCAGTCGTAATCGGTAAGCAACTCGACCCATCGACGTTGCCTCATGTTGAGATCCTTCTGATCGAATATGTGTTGGAGACTTTTGTGGTCTGTAAAGATTGTGCACCTGGTGCCATAGAGATAATGTCTCCAGATTTTGAGAGCGAAAACGACAGCTCCTAACTCGAGGTCGTGGGTGGTGTAATTCTTTTCATGAATCTTGAGCTGTCGGGAAGCATAAGCTATGACTTTGTCTCGTTGCATAAGCACGCAACCGAGACCTTGATGAGAAGCATCGCAGTATACCACGAAGTCATCGGTGCCTTCGGGTAAGGATAGAATTGGAGCACTGCAAAGCTTTTGTTTCAGAAGTTGGAATGCTGACTCCTGTTTATCGGTCCAATCGAACCTTTTGTCCTTCTGAGTCAGTACCGTGAGTGGTTGAGCTATTTTGGAGAAATTTTCAATGAATCGTCGGTAATACCCGGCAAGACCCAAAAATTGGCGTACTTCGGTCGGAGTGGTGGGTGCTTGCCAGTCTTTGATAGCTTCAATTTTTGATGGGTCAACGTGAATCCCCTGACTGTCGATCACGTGACCAAGAAATTGGACTGTTTGGATCCAGAACTCACACTTAGAGAATTTTGCATAGAGCTCCTCGTGTTTAAGTAGTTCAAGGATGGTTTTGAGGTGTTTCGCGTGTTCTTCTTTGTTTCGTGAATATATGAGGATGTCATCGATGAAGACAATGACAAACTTGTCAAGGTAAGGTTTACACACCCGATTCATAAGGTCCATGAATACCGCCGGTGCGTTGGTTAGGCCGAATGGCATCACTTGGAATTCGTAATGCCCATAGCGGGTTCGGAATGCGGTTTTTGGAATGTCAGCATCGCGAACACGCAATTGGTGATAACCGGATCGGAGATCAATCTTTGAATAACAACTCGATCCTTGAAGTTGGTCGAACAAATCATCGATTCGAGGAAGTGGATACCGGTTCTTGACAGTTAACTTGTTCAACTCTCGGTAGTCGATACACATTCGAAAAGAACCGTCTTTCTTCTTGACAAATAGGACCGGGGCTCCCCAAGGTGAGGAACTCGGCGTGATAAATCCTCGTTCCAGGAGTTCCTGTAATTGGGTGGACAACTCCTGAAGTTCGGATGGAGCTAAACGGTATGGTGCTCGGGCCACAGGCGCAGCACCTGGTACAAGATCGATTGAGAACTCAACCTGTCTTGGTGGTGGTAGACCAGGTAGTTCTTCGGGAAAGACTTCTGGAAAGTCTCGAACAATTGGAACATCCTCAAGTCGCTTCTCCTCCGACTTTTTCTCCATGATGTGCGCGAGGATTGCTGGATAACCCTTTCTCAGGAATTTTTGGGTTTTTAGGCAAGATATGAGGTTAAGCCTCGTCCCACAAGTCTCCCCCTGTATGACCAAGGTTCTACCGACGGCGAGAGGTATGCGAACAATTTTGTCATAGCAAATGATTTCGGCGCGATGTTTGGATAACCAGTCCATGCCTACGATGACATCGAAACTTCCTATCTCGATTGACATAAGATCTATGGAGAAGATTTCGTCGGCTAGGTTTAAAGTGCAATTAGGTATCACACTATCGGTTTCTATCAATTTGCCATTTGCTAGCTCTACGGTGTACTTAACGTCTAAAGCAACAGGTGTGATGTCAAGTAGAGGGCAAAATTCATCGGAAATAAAACTTCTATCAGCACCAGTATCAAACAGAATAGAAGCAGTTAAATTGTTGAGGAGGAACATACCCGTGACCACATTCGGGTCCTGACGGGTGTCCCCTGAGTTGATCACGAAGGCGCTACTTTTGACGTTGTTGTTGTTGCGGCTGTTGTTGTTGTTGTTGTTGCTCTTATTCTTTAATTTAGGGCACGTATCCCTAAAGTGTCCTGGATTTCCACATTCATAGCAGGACTTAGGTTGTCGGGCATTTTTGTCAGATGGGTTGTTGTTGGATCTGGGAGCTCGGCAATCCTTAGTCGAATGCCCGTACCTCCTGCAGTTGTTGCAAGGGGTATTGCACTGACCAAAGTGGTGATAGTTACACTTGGGACAATAAGGTCTGTCCCCGGTGTAGCTGCGGGTGGGTTCAGAGGTGGTGTTGTAGACTTGGATGGCGTTGTTTTTCTTGTTTGAGTTGTGGTGGTGTTCCGTGGATTTGCGTTTGTTGTTGTTAGAAGATGAGGTGTTGGAAGTCCCACGGCTGACAACTAGGGCCATGAGTTCGTGGGCCAATCTAATGGCACTCTCAGTGGTGGTTGGTTTGGATGAGGCGACATTTCCCTGGATGCTCTCAGGGAGTCCGCGGATGTATCTTTTGATGCCTTTACTTTCCGGTTCAACCAAACTCGGGCATAGCAAAGCAAACTGCTGAAATTTGGTGGTATATTCAGCAACATCATTTCCCTGCACCGCCAGGTGCCAGAATTCTTCCTCCAGCCTATGCAGCTCTTCTTCAGGACAGTATTTTTCTGTCAGCTTCTTCTTCAGTTCGGCCCAAGGAAGCCGATTTGCAACCTCAAGGCCTACAGAGTTTGCGTGGGTTTTCCACCACGTGAGTGCACCTTCCTGAAAGGTGTAAGCAGCGAATTTGACTTTGTTGTTCTCAGTACAGTTGCAGAGACTGAAAACAGATTCCATACGCTCAATCCAACGGATCAAGCCAATGGCACCTTCCGTGCCCTTGAAATACAGTGGTTTACAGCTGAGAAAATCCTTGTAAGAACAAGGCTTCACAGCAGGAGTGGTGGTGGTGGTACTGACTGTTTCCTCAGTCGTTCGGATTGAATCCTGAGCAGCCAAGGCATTTGCTACAGCCCGAGTAACGGCGGCAGCGAGTTCAGCTTCACTGTAACTCTTTTTCTTCGGCGGCATGGTTCTTCAAGAAAAGAAACAATAGGTACGTAAGAAATTGTACCAGAATGATAATTGTGGTAGAAGTATGTATTAAAGCCACAATGTACACATCACAAGTGTAATAGTTTCATAATATAGATTTAAACCGAAAGAAATTGTCAATTGATATTACGTTGCTAAACGATTACAGACAATTTCGAGTTTGAGAATTCAAAAGTTACAGACTTAGATATTGTGCCAAAAGTTCCGGGAATTGTTTCATCCGGTCAATTTACATTAGTCCTACGAAAGCGTTATAAAGTGCAGATTCAGCCTAAGCTAATTCTGACGAAGATTGAGTTGCGGCATTAAGGCAGTGAGACGGTCAACGGACTCTGCAAGTCGACTAACCATTCTGAGTGCCTCCTCGGTTTCCCTCAGGCGTGTCTCGCACTCAGTCAACCTTGATCGCAAGATAGTGATTTCGTTGTGATTGTCAGTCACTTGATTGTGGACGATCTCCATGGTCTCGATGGTTTCACCCACTCGATTTTCGAGAACGTTCATATTGTTGATAGCGTTTACATGGTCCTCAGAGACCTGAGCAACTTGCCCCATTAGGGTGAGTGTCCAGTTTTCTCGGGTCTCTTGCAACTCGATGTCCATGTCACGCAATTGTTGTTCGTGACGGTGTAGCCTAGTGGCCAAATCCGTTAGAGTGAATTGATTAGGGTATGGGCTCGCTCGAGGCAACCTGGGGTTCCTCCTAGCTACCCTTGAACTTTGTGATTCATACGGATGAGAACGAGATGAGTTGGGTGGTGTGTTTGCCATTCTGAGACAAAGTGTTAGAGAGAATGAGGCCTATATTCATATAATATAATATAATATAGCCTAAGATTGTAAGTGAGGTCAATTTATGTATATATATGTATATCACATAATAACCTATTGAGTGTCTAGCACAGACTTGTTTTGAGTCCCGTTTCTCTCGAGGTCAGAGTCAACTAGTGTATCATGTTCAGCAATAACTTCCCTCAGATCTTACATCATCTTTGTTTAATTGTACATAGTTGATCAAGCTATGTTAAATTAAACTCGTATGCTGTAATCTCTGAACTGGTTATACCTAATAGGGAATACTGCCTAACGGTCATAGTCTAGGTCCACTAAATGCAACCTAGTTCACTATAACCTTAGGCTCTGATACCAATATGTGACACCCCCAAATTTGATTGATTTGCGGAAGCTCGATTTGGGTGTCACTAATCAATATACAAAGCACAAAAGATAATAATGAACGACCACTATATGCGTCGTTTTAAACTTGTATAAATAAAGTAAACGTTTACACCAAAACAATGTTACATTAGCTCGGTTCCTGAAATTGAGAGATTACATGGCATAATTACTTTTACAAAATATAATAATACAATCAAATCTCTAGTTGTATGTATGCTGACTCGAGCTAATAATCCCTACTTGCGCAGCCAACCTACTGCTGGGTACCTGTGATAAATACTAAAATGGGTCAGCGAAAACGCTGGTGAGCTCACAGGTTTATATGTCAATGTATAGTTGTCAGAACCGCAAGATTTATATTGAATTTAAAATGCAATTAAGCAAAATAAAAGTTATACAATCCATGAGCACATAGTCTGAGCTTAACTTGATTTGTCAGGCCCAATTAAGGAAACCTAACTTGAAATGCCTCCTACGAGTGTCTAATCCACACTCGTCTTCCCAAATGCTAATACATCCGTTTGACCGGTTAGTGCGTGCTAACCCGGATGAGGATTGTCAATCCCATATGATATCATATACTAACATTCACGCTATAAATACTAGAGACTATGCTGTGGAGGACTTTAAATTGATTAGCTTGAAACTCATGTAGTATTTGAAGTTTGGCACTTGCGTTCTACTTGTAAAACAAAACAGAGTAGTATTATCACACCCCTAGTTGTAAAATAGTGAAAATGGGGCTATGAAACTCACCTGAGTCTTGAAGTGTTTAATTTAATAAACTTGAGGTAATTAGCGGTGAATTGATGTCCAAAGACTTGAAACCTGAATGTGTCCACGACACTTGAATTGTTATTAATTGTACCGGTATCTCGAAAGACTACCATTTAAATTGTTTCTTTAACTTGATGTCCAAATTACCCCGATTTGGTTGACTGATTTGTTTCAAGTTACCACGACTTGATTGATTGAATTATCTAAGTTTCAACGACTTAGTTGATTGAATTGTCTAAGTTACTATGACTTAGTTGATTTAATTGTGTATTTGAAATTGTGTACGGCCTGTTGGTGACGGTTGTAACAATAGTTCTAAAATGTTATTATATTGTTGCTACAGTGAATTGCTACAGTGAATTGCTACAGTAAAATTTGACTTTTCTACAGTAACTTTGACTTCGAAAATTTTGAGTTTTGAATATTCTGTTTTGTGCGACGCGGGCTGCGACGTAAGGTTTTGCGACGTAAGAGTTTTGCGACGAAAAGGGTTGCGTCGCCAAAGTCAACAGTGCTAAGTCAATAGCGACGTAAGGTTCGTTTTGCGACGTAAGGTCTGCGTCGCTAAATGCGACTTCGCAATTCAATGAGACGTAATAGGCTGCGTCGCTATATGCGACGTTGGGGGATATATCGCGACGTAAGTCGCTGCGTCGCATTTGCTCCAGGCCAAATGCGACGTACGGGGTCTGATCGGAGTTTCAACCTTAAAAACGCGTTTTCCGGCCATCGATCAGCCTAATATTCTTACCCAACCCATTTTAGGACATTACAAGCTTAGAGGAACAATTATCAAGTTATAAAACTTAAAAACGAGAGTTTTCGAAGTTGTGTCGGAAACTTACAAATTGCCGAAATGAAGTTCCGGAAAGGTAAGGTTGTAGATCGTGAAGCCGTGAGTCTTTTATCCTAAACGAGCTTGAAGATTCGAGGTGGTTTGATGCTAGTATTTTGTGGTTTAAGGTGTATGGTGAAAATGGTGGTGATAGAGAGAAAATAAGAGAGGAGAGAGGGAAAGAAAGTGAAAAGTGAAAGAAAAAGATGGTGGGAATGGGAGGTTAACTCCCATTTTCACCCCGCGTTTCCGCTCCGTGTGGTGTTCGTTTTCCCCGTCGTTCAAACGTTAAATAATTATTTTATAGGTTTTAATATACGTTTTAAAATACAAATGATTATTCAGTATTTTTGTTGAAGTATTTTACTAAACAGTTAATAATTATATTATAAACGGTGATTTGTCTCATTTTGTTTGCGCAATTATATTTTATTCGCGTTTATATTAATTGTGTGATAAAACTTCGATACGAAATATTATTGACATAATATTTTTAAATACGATAACGTTATTAATCATTCCTTGTATTACTTAATAAAAATTGTTCACCAACGTCCGTATTTATTGAATCAAAATTCGTTCGATTTGAAACTCGTACGATTTAAACAAACCGCATCATTGTGTAGATATATATTCAACGATATATATAATAATTGATACATTAATTAGCCTAACACAGAACTAATTACATGTATTAAAACTTGATTAGGCACTAAATTCTAGTCCTAAATTGACGGGTGTCACATATTTCTTTAAACTTATCCCAGGTAAACCTCGAAGCTACCTCAGGACCATACGTCTCTAACTATGAATTCCACCACTCATGAGCATCTTTCTTAAGTTGATGGGCTACAAATATCACCTTTGACTCATCCGGACACTTACACAATAAAAACGTCTCCTCAAGTTCACTAATCCAACGATTACTAATGACTGGGTTTAACTCTCCACTAAACTCGGGCGGGTTACACGTAGCAAAACTCTTATATTCAAACTTCTCTCTCTTTATTCATAGCACCTTGTGCGGCAAGAAGTTCCGCATTTGGTGGAAGATTCCTTAAGATAGGATACCTCTGTTCAAACTCAGTCAATTTGGTGGTCACAATCTGTTCTACTTTAGTATCCACAATATTCTCAACATTTGCATAAACTTTTGGGGCAAATTCTTGAAGAGTTTGCCCAATAAATTTTCTTATAATTACTTCGTCCTCATGAGCTAAATGTCGGTCTCCTACATCCTCCTCACGCGGGGGAGAACGTTCACTGGTATTCTTACTAGCATCCATCTAACATAAAATCAATAATTCAGTTAATATAGTAAATCTCTACATAACACGAACAACAATTTAAACTGCATACACAATTTATCAAAACAATTCTCTCTTCATTATGTTTAAGTGCTATGAATCACCCATGTGCAATAGTATAATATTAATTTCGTTGGCCAGACGAAATCATATTAGACTTACCACACACTTCTGTTCATTACCCTTAAACATAATTAGTCATAACAACAAATCTTATAATCATATGGAAACATAATCATGCATTCATAATAGTTTAAGACTACGCAATCCTAAAGTGGATTACATAATTCTCTTAAACTACCGCTCTGATACCAACTTGAAACGCCCCGAAAACAGAATTTTTTTTTATACTAATATACTATTCTTTTTGTCCCAACTATCAATTTAAATACGATATAAGATCATATAAGCAAGACTTCATGAGTTAAATGTTCATTATACGTTATGGGTCAAAACTGTCCATTTTCAAAACTACCCATTTTGGTCAAAACTGCCTTTTTTAAACACGCGTAACTTTTTACTCGTTAACAGTTAGATCACCAAATTTTGCAGGCACCTTTACTACCACAAAATGAACATTTTTCGTTTTTACACTTTCCCTTCAAAACTGCCTCTTTGCCCTCAAAACTGCCCTCAAAACTTGTCGCACCCCTAGAACGCGTGGCAGCGGAAACATGAGGTGTCATGGGGGCGCCGTCCAAATCAAATATCACAACACAAAGATTAAAGCAAACGACCTCTATATGAGACGTTTGAAAACATTAAATTACCGTAATTCAAATGTTTACAAAATATCTGGAGTTCGCATAAACCGTTAAGAGATTTCTAATACATTACTGATTATACAAAATACAGCTAAATGCAATCTAATCTCTTGATGTTTGAAAACAATGCGACTCGAGCTAAGCTTTCCATAAGCTTCCTACTGCGGCGGGTTACCTGAGAAATACATACTAAAAAGTCAACATAAAGTTGGTGAGTTCATAGGTTTGATAATCAATCAGTTACTAATATGATCCACAAGATTCCAAAAGTAGTATCATTCACAATGATAAGTAAAAGTATCGTTAGTCAACGATAAGTAAAAGTATTGCAAAATGCAACATAAGTATACCATTTGCATGAGTCTCATAGTCAAGCTTAACGTTGTTTGCCTCCGGTAAGTGTACTAATCCGATACACCTCTAAATCACAAGTAATACTGCGCCCGTGGGTTGGCTAGAGCGACTAGCCCGGACGAGGTTTGTCAAACCCTGATAGATCTATCCAATAATACTCACGCACAAATTTTAATGACTATGATGGGTAGAGGACTTTAGTTGATTATTCAGGTCTCATGCAATCCGTACGAAAAGTGTTTCAAGTTACTTGTGATCATATAAGCAGTTGTATAAAACAGTTGTATGTATTCTCACCCCAGTTGAAAAACAGTAAAAAGGGGCTATGAAACTCACCTTAGATTAGCAAGTAGCAAGCAAATATCAAATAAGCAAGCAAGCTGATGTGCAACCTTCTAACATCCTAAAAACGTATAAGGTTGGGTATAAGTAGATGTCTCAAAAGACCATCTATAGCGATTGTATAAGTGGGGGTCAATGTCCACTTAAGCCAATCGTGTAGGTGGAGGGTTAATGTCCACCTAAGGCTAGTTCATCAACTAGTATGTCCAAATAAGTTGTTCAAGTTCGATTATTAAAAACGTATACGACCCGTTGGTGAAAGTTTGTAATAATAATTCATTTAGACATTATTATTAAGTTTTTTTTGTTATAAACTATTCATTAGTACATATCGTGTGTTGCAAATCGATTATTTTAGTTTGTATAAGTCTTAAACCGTAGGTCAAAGTTGGTCAACTCGTTGGTCAAAGCTGGTCAAACCTGGTCAAACTGGTCAAACCTGGTCAAACCGGTCAAACCTGGTCAAACCGGTCAAACCTGGTCAAACCGGTCAAACCCGGTCAAACTGGTCAAACCTGATCAAACCTGGTCAAACTGGTCAAACCTGGTCAAACCTGGTCAAACTGGTCAAGGTTGGTCAAACTTAGCATCACTAGCAAGATGTAGCATCACTAGGTTAGTGTCTCTACTTGAGACTTAGGATATTTTCAGAAAATGTGGCATCACTAGCAAAATGTAGCATCACTAGCAAAATGTAGCATCACTAGGTTAGTGTCTCTACTTGAGACTTAGGATATTTTCAGAAAATGTGGCATCACTAGCAAAATGTAGCATCACTAGCAAAATGTAGTGATAACACGCAAAAAGTCATGTTTTTGTGTGCCATTATCTCACCATTTTAGCCCAATTATTAATGAAAACACTTAAATATGAACTGACGATGTTTCAAAATTCAACCAAAAAGATCTAAAAATGAGTAAAATAGAGCACAAACGGTTAACGAATCTTCCGTTCACGCATTTAAGCACAAATTAAGTTATACTTGGAATTATGACCTCTAACTTATGTCATTTTCTTCGTTAGGAAATTACGAAACCGTGAGCGCGAGAATCACTCAAAACGGATAAACGACGAAGAAGTTACGCCCGAACGAAGAAACGAAGAACCGAAGAATCAAGATACGGGAGAGCTAGACCGTATACGGCCAAACTAGACCGTATACGGCCTAGCACAGACCGTATACGGCCTAGCTAGACCGTATACGGCCTAGCACAACAGTATACGGTCTGTGTTCTCCCGTATTCACCCTATGCTCAACCGTATACACTCCAGTTCTCCCGTATTTGCCCTAGCTCAACCGTATCGTGCGTTTGGGCGATAAAAATCAGGTTTTTATTCGGGTTTGCGATACGGTTGTGCATTTGAAGATTTAGATACGGTCTACGGATACGGTTGTGCAAATTCTATATATAGAGGCTTCATTTCAACATTTCAACACACTTTTCTTTCACACTTCTCATCTCACACACACACTTTCTCTCTCTAGAATAAATTAGTTGGTAGTTAGTTTAGTTAATCTAGTAGGGTACGAGCTTTAAGCTCTTTTGTAACGGAGGTGCTCCGAGACTGCGGTGTCGCACGATTTGTAATAACGCTTTGTCAGGTTTTATTACAATCTCTATCTTGTTATTTTAAATAATGTTGTGCTGTTGCTATGCTTGTTTAGAATTACTTGCTAGGATTATTGCCATGCTTAGCTAGACAAATCTGTGTTTGCTATGATAGTTGCCATGCTAGGGTAGTTATACTTAAATCATGCTGTTACTCTGTCTGTATGCTATTGAAATATATTTGAATCTATGAATTGAATCTCAAATGTTTATCTATCCAACTTATGCTGTGGTTAGTAACATCCTTCTAGGCTTGGCCAATTGCTAGTTGTATGCCGCTAATTATTCTGTGTCTGATGATCGTTGAACTCGACATGGCCGGTGTTCTCCTGGTTGAAATATTACCGGAGGGAGACACTGAGCGTAGGATTAGAGATAGATTAGATTCAAGTCATTTAACGAGTGTCTTTGAGAGAACTTTCGGGACACTTGTGACTTAACCATGTACCCCGTCACTCTGCATAATTGATCCCTGCTATGCTGCCTTTCTGCATGTTCTTGTTTGATTGTTGCTTAGGGTTTGCATGCTAGTATCTGTTATGCTGATTAGTTACATGATTAGGTTTTTGAATATTTATCAATTGCATACACCAGTTTAACATGCATAGAATAGTTAAAATGATTTATATGAAATAATGATGAACAATTTAATCGACCGTTAGACCAGATCATCCCAACTTGTTCCGGTAGGAAACCCCTGTTCATGTTTTTGTTTATTCAACAATTCATGCCATGATTCGGATATCTCAAATGTCCGAGATTGGGGAACAAGACTCGAGGATGGTTGTTGGTTAAATTGGTTGCTACATTTGGGACAACTTCCGGTGTAGTTTACATTCCATAACTGTTATCCATGTGACATGTTATTTATCTGATTGCGGACAACTCTACGTTAGATAGATAATAGGCTAGGAGTTATGGCTCATTAGGAAATATAGCTGTCATCTTAACTAAGGCTTTATCCCATTAACTACCCCTAAATAGCATAAGTAATTATCATAGTAAACACTCGCTTCACCTATAAGTTCTCGTTGCCACCTCCCCTCCACTTTACTTTATTTTAATTTAATTTTAGATAATTAGTAGTTAGTTAAAACCAAAACAAACCAAAAATCTCTTTTAAACCCCATCTAAATCCACATAGATAACTGAAGTCCTAGATCCCATGCCCGTTGTAGTTTGAAGAACGACCCTAGGTCATACCTATCGCTATACTCACCCATAGCTTTAGTATACTTAGGCCCAGCAAAAAAAAACAAATTTTTAAAACCCTCTGGTGGCCGTGCCCGGAGGAAGGTCCGCAACGACGCGAGTGAAATCGCAACCGACCTCTTGGCACCCATCAAGTCTTTTGGCGCCGCTGCCGGGGACTACAATGACCGATTTAGGAATTTAGTTGTCTTAGTTATTTAGCGATCCTTTCGGAAGATCAATATCATCCGAAAGTTCCTTTTCTGTTCTTTCCTTTCCAAAACTCTCTTTTCTACCAAACCTGAACTTCAGCTATGACGAATCGTATTACTCTCGCCTCGACCTGCACACCATTACTGGAGGGAAGAGGAGGACCTATCGTGCTGCCTGACGAAAACTTTGAAATTAAGCCTAGCGTTATCAAGTTACTCAAAACCTTCTGCCAATTTCACTGTTTTCCGCTCGATGATCCAAATTCACATTTGGATAGATTCATCAATCTTTCTGATTCCTGTGAGCAATCAGGGATTGCAAGAGAAGTCTCCCGACTAAATCTTTTTCCCTATTCTTTGTCTTCGCGTGCTCGAACCTGGTTTGATGAACTCGAACCCAATTCGATTCATACTTGGGAGGAGTTGGCTACTAAGTTTATGGCTAAGTTTTTCCCTCCTTCCAAGCAAACCAAGCTCAAGGATGACATCATCAGTTTCCGTCAAGAAACCAATGAATCATTATATCTAGCATGGGAACGATTTAAGAAGATGCTTAACAGATGTCCGAATCACCAAATGGGTAAGACGAACCTAATCTGCATATTCTACAATGGTCTGACTCCTCAGCACAAGTCAACCCTCGATGCTGCTTCTCAAGGAAATTTCATGTCACACACTTCTGAAGAAGCCTGGGAGCTAGTTGAGACGATAGCAATGCATCAACATGACTGGGAGTTTGGTGAACCGGCTAAGGAAGTAACTAGTACTTCAAGCCTATCCTTGGAAGCTCTGCAAGCTCAAGTGGACAATCTCTCCAGAGTCTTCAAGGATCTTCAATCTTCTACGGAAGAAATTTTGGTCACTACCGTTAAAAACCCTGAATCAAACTTTCATTCTAAACCTTTCATTCAGCGGCCGACCAATAACCCACCTACTCACTTTCTGCAACCTTTATCCTCTAATATGTCAGATTCCCCCATGAATTCTCAACAACACTATAATGAAACTTTAACTAATTTCATGGTTGAACAAATGAACATAAACAAACAAGTAATAGCTTTTCAAGATAAAATTGATGCTTTACTTAGAATATCAGAAGATTTGATCAAAAACCTGGAAGTTAGTCTTAAACAACTGTTTTTAAAAGTTGAGAACCAAGGAGGAATCATGGTCATCACTAGAGAAGGTAAAGAGACCAGAAATGAGAAATCCTCAGATAATTCTTCAAATCAACTTCCTATCTCTAAACCGACCACTGATCTAGTGCCTAGTGACACCCCTGTCACTGCACCAGATCCAGTATCACCTAAAGCCTCAGAAATCATTCCACGAACCAGGATACCCTTCCCTGGTAGGCTTAAGAAAGAGAAGCAGGAAGCACAATTTGGGAAATATCTGGAAATGTTTAAAAGCTTGCACTTAAACGTTAGACTATTAGACGCTTTAGTAGAGATGCCTAGTTGTGCTAAGTTTTTCAAAGAACTCATTTCAAATAAAGAAAAATTAAGACAAATAGTTAGTTTACCCTTAGATGCTGAATGCTCAGCAATCATGTTACATGGCCTTCCACCCAAACTAGAAGATACTGGCCGTTTCACTATTCCCTGTTTTCTTCAAAACATCCAAGTTAGTAACGCCTTAGCTGACCTAGGTGCTAGTGTCAATCTTATGCCTTACTCTCTCTATAAGAAACTAGGATTAGGTGAACTGCTACCCACTCGAATGACCATCCAATTAGCTGATAGATCAGTTAAACTCCCCCGAGGAATTGCTGAAGATATAATGGTCCGAGTCGGTAAATTTATCTTCCCAGTTGACTTCGTCATTATAGATATCGAGGAAGATGCCCATGTTCCCCTCATCCTTGGTAGACCTTTCCTAAACACTGCCAAGGCTGTGATAGATGTAAACGAAAAATCTTTAAAACTGAGGGTCGGAGCGGAGGAAGTCACCTTTAATATCGATAAGTTGATGAAGCATCCTATGGGAGAAGATCTTGGTCTTGTGGATGCCATGCATGAAATATATGACGAGCATTTGGAGGAGATTCTAGCAGTCAGCAGTAACGAACCTTTCTCCAGCACTGTCATCACCAAAAGAAGACTTTGCCAGGACGACATCGGACTCTGCTCAGCTATCTCTGACCAACCAGCACCTTCCAGAGAGCTGCTATTTCCCTTACCTGAAATGAAGAATCCTTTAGCACCGCCTAACTACTCTCCCACGAACAACTCCGTTGTTGCTGTTCCTTTAGGCGAAGGCATCCCTATCCCACTTTTAAGAAGAAATCAGTTTTTTCCGATACCCGAATCGTCTCCGTCTGTAGCTGAGATTCTCAAATCTTTCGAGGAGATGGATCCCGGTACTTTGCCACAACTATCTGAAGGTTGTGAAAAATCAAATCCAGAAATCACCATAAGTACTTCTTCTAAAGCTCAATTTCAGAAGTTCGCACTCACCGACAACAATGATGTCATCATCACTGAGGATAATGCAACTTCTTCATCATCTACCTGCAAATACGAGTTAAAGAAGAACACGCTTCCCAATGAGACAGAACTAGTAGAAATAGCATCAGCCACTACAGCCGACTCATCTCCAGAAGAATCAGAATTCCAAAAGGAGTATGAAGAATTACAAAGAGACGAGATCGCTCGAATGAAACCCTCTATCGAAGAACCGCCAGAATTGGAGCTGAAGGAATTACCCTCTCACTTGGAATATGCTTTTCTCGAAGGAACCTCACATCTACCTGTCATAATCTGCAAAGGTCTTTCACCCAAAGAGAAAGCAAGACTTATCCAGGTCTTGAAGTCACACAAAAAGGCGATTGCATGGAAGATCTCTGATATACAAGGGATCAGGCCAAATTACTGCACGCACAAGATACTCATGGAAAACGACTTCAAACCTTCCATACAAAGACAGAGGAGAGTAAATCCGAAGATTCAAGACGTGGTCAAGAAAGAGGTTATCAAACTCTTGGATGCTGGCTTGATCTATCCTATCTCAGATTCCCCATTGGTCAGCCTAGTTCAGGTTGTCCCAAAGAAAGGAGGAATGACGGTTATCGCTAACGAAAATAATGAACTAATTCCTACACGAACCGTCACCGGCTGGAGGGTATGTATCGACTACAGGAAATTAAATGAAGCCACCCGGAAAGATCACTTCCCTCTGCCGTTCATCGATCAAATGTTGGAAAGATTATCGGGGAATGAATATTACTGCTTCCTCGATGGTTTCTCCGGCTATTTTCAGATTCCTCTCGATCCAAAGGACCAAGAAAAGACGACATTCACATGTCCATATGGTACATTTGCCTACCGCCGCATGCCATTCGGTTTATGCAATGCACCTGCAACATTTCAAAGGTGTATGGTGGCAATATTCCATGACATGATTGAACAATGTATGGAGGTATTCATGGATGACTTCTCAGTCTTCGGTGATTCCTTCACATCTTGTCTTTCCAACCTTGAAAGGATGCTAGCCCGATGCGAAGAATCAAATCTTGTCTTAAACTGGGAAAAGTGCCACTTTATGGTGAAAGAAGGAATAGTTCTTGGACATCGAATATCAAAATCTGGAATCGAAGTTGACAAAGCCAAAGTTGAGACTATTGCCAAACTTCCGCCACCTACTTCTGTTAAAGCCATTCGCAGTTTTCTAGGTCACGCCGGATTCTACCGTCGCTTTATTAAAGATTTCTCTAAGATCTCTCGACCTATGACACACCTTCTCGAGAAGGATACTCCGTTTGTCTTTTCAGATGACTGTCTTAAAGCTTTCAACATTTTGAAGGATCAGCTCACACATGCACCGATCATGGTCGCCCTCGATTGGAGTCTTCCGTTTGAGATCATGTGCGATGCTAGTGACTTCGCTGTTGGAGCTGTCTTAGGGCAAAGGAAGGAGAAGCAGTTTCAGCCAATCTACTACACCAGCAAGACACTCACTGATGCACAAGAGAATTACACCACGACAGAGAAAGAGCTTCTTGCGGTAGTATTCGCTTTTGATAAATTTCGTTCATATTTAATATTGTCCAAAACTATTGTCTATACAGATCACTCAGCCTTGAAGTATCTCTTCAAAAAGCAAGACGCTAAACCGAGACTGCTTAGATGGATTCTCCTCCTCCAAGAATTTGACATTGAAATCAAGGATAAAAAGGGAGCCGAGAATGTCGCAGCAGGTCATCTTAGTCGATTGGAAAATCCGTCGATGGAGAAGCTTGATGAGAGAGAAATTCAAGACCAATTTCCTGAAGAACAACTCATGAATATCGGAGGATACCAAAAGGGATCTCAATTCACTTATAACCCTTGGTATGCTGACTACGCTAATTATCTGGTTGGAGGAATTGTGCCAAAAGGAATGCCCACCTCTAGAAGACGCAAATTCTTTAGAGACGTAAAGAACTACTATTGGGACGATCCATACTTATTCAAAGTATGTCCGGACCAAATCATCAGAAGATGCGCAGACGAGAGGGAGGCAAGGAACATTCTTCACCAAAGTCATCACGGACCAACTGGAGGATATCATGGAGCAAATATGACTGCAAGGAAGGTATACGATTCCGGATTCTATTGGCCATCCATATTCAGAGACGCTCACGAATTGGTAAAACGTTGTGATGCTTGCCAAAGGTTTGGAAGTATCTCACGGAGGAGTGAAATGCCACTTACTAACATCCAGGCCTGCGAGATCTTTGATACATGGGGGTTAGATTTTATGGGACCATTCCCAAAATCATATGGGAAAGAGTATATTCTAGTTGCTGTCTACTACGTCTCCAGGAGGGCTGAAGCTCAAGCATTTCCTACAAATGATTCCCGAGTAGTGGTGAAATTCTTAAAGCAGCTCTTCTCACGTTTCGGTACTCCAAAAGCGATCATTAGTGATCGGGGCACGCACTTTTGTAATGCTCAGTTTATGAGGACATTACAATATTATGGTGTCACCTATAAGACCTCTACGGCTTACCACCCGCAGACGAATGGGCAAGCTGAAGTGACGAATCGAGCGCTCAAGAGAATTTTAGAACGAACTGTGGTTAATCATAGGGAAAGATGGGCTGAAAAATTAGACGATGCTCTGTGGGCGTTCAGAACCGCATATAAATCACCACTAGGAACCACGCTGTAACACCCCCGAAATTCACTGTTTTGCGGAAGCATAATTTGGGGTGTTACTAATCAAATATCACAGCACAAAGATAAAGTAAACGACATCTATATGCAACGTTTGTAAATTAGTTACATTCCATAGATATATTGTTTGAAAACTTAGTGTTTTCATATACAAAAATGTAGTTTCCCTAGAGTCCGCGCGTGTAGCGGGAGATTCTATTACATAATCAAAATATACAAAAGATAATGCTAAGAATCTCCGTTAATGCAGTTGTGTTGAAATCATGCGACTCTAGCTAAAAATCCTGGAGTAATCCTACTCCATCCGAGTACCTGAGAAAACATGCTAAAAAGTGTCAACCAAAAGGTTGGTGAATCTCACAGGTTTGTAAGTAATATCAGCTTTGAACACGAGATTTCATCAGTAATGCCCGCAGGCGTAAAATCAGCAATTTCAATCTAGAAATCGTAAACCAGTATTTGCAATCCCACAAATGTAAGTAAGTAAGTTTATACCGTTGCCATGAGGCTCATAATCGAAGCTTAACCCGTAAGTAATAAGTTAGCTCCCGTGACATGCTCGTAAATGAGCAAGCATCAGTAACGAATAAGTAGTCACCCGTTTCTACGTGTAAATCAGTACGTGGCAGCGCTACTGCCCCGGGTGGGGAGGGTCATTTCCCTAATGGATCCATTAACTAGTGTTCGCGCTTAAGTCCATAACTAACGATATATGATGGAGAGACTTCTGTTTGTAAGTAAACTCATGCAATTTCGTTTGGTATAGTAAACAGTTTAGTACTTGTGTTCAAGAAAATCAGTAGCATGTATCTCCCCCAATAAGATAAAACAGTAAAAGTGGGGCCGTAAGACTCACCTGAGTCTTGTAGTAATCAGTTGCAATTAGCAAGTAGTAAGTAAAGCAAGTAGGTTCTCTGAACCCGTAACCTTCAAATGCCTAATCATATGAAGTTATGTAAGTATGCGTCTCGCAAGACGTTCCGTTTAGTTGTACACAACTAGTTAAGTCCAATGTTCGTTTGTATGTTCGTAGTTGTTTGTTTTGAGAAAACAGTTTTGGACCATTGGTGATGGTTCATCAAAATAATTATAAATTGTTGACTTTGCTACAGTAGATTTGCTACAGTACTGCTACAGTAAAATTTGACTTTTTTATACAGTAGCTTTGACTTTAAAATTCTGGTTTTCTGTGTTTTTGCGACACAATCTGCGACACTAAAGTTTGGTATGCGACACAGTGGTTGTGTCGCATAAAGTGCGACACAAGAGCTCTGCGACACAATGGTTGTGTAGCAAAAGCTTGCGATGCTAATTTAATAGCGACATAAGGGTTGTGTCGCATAAAAGTGCGACACAATAGTGCGACATAATGTACGACACAAAATACGACACTAAATGGTTTATGCGACATAGCATGCGACACAAACGTAGTGTCGCAAAGATGAACACCAGCCCAGAAAGTTGCGGCTGTCGCGATTTTCCGATCAAAACCCAAATCAAACGTATTTTTAAGCTGTAAAATCATGTTTCCTTTGTTGTTTTGGTCATAACTAAGTTGTGTACACCTTATAACACCAAGATAATACACCAAAACGAATAAATCTAAGTTTTTAGAAAATTCTTACTTTTGCAAATCGAGAGCGAATTTGATGGTGCGGCTTTTGTTAATCTTGTTCCTTTAGTGATGGTGATTCCGAAAATGTAATCTTTGTGGGTCAATTTGTGAATCCGAAAATTGGTGAAGATTTTTAGAGAGGGTTTTGAGTTTGTGTGTGTGTGTTTAATGTAAATGAAAAGAAAGAGATGGGGATGGGTGGTGCTTTTGGTTGGTTCCAAAAGGGGAGGGAGAGAATACACTCCCTAAAATACAGTATTTACTCCGTGTCCTAATTGACTACCTTGCTCATTTTAGTAATCGTGTAAAATATTATTTAGATAATATTCTAAAATGTGAATCCTTACTGAAAATCATTCGCTAATATTTATTCAAAATATTAGTTTGTTAGTTTAATTTGTGTCGTCGCGTTTGATACGTTTACTTGCTAATATACAGAACGTAATGTATAATACTTTGATAATATGTATAAATAATGTCCGTTCCAATATATATCAATATATCCTCATTATTTAAGAAAAGTTTTGTCACCAACGTCCAAATAAGTTGTGTCGGACTCCGTCCGGTTAATTCGTACGATTTAGCCAAATCGCGTGCGTATATATATATAAATCACCTTATATATACAAATAGAGCCTGTAATTAGTCCTATTACATACTAACTACAACTAGTTACAAACAATTAGGCATAATTAATTACCCTAATTATGCAGGTGTTACATTCTCCCCTTGTTAAAGAAATTTCGTCCCGAAATTAGCTTGAGTGTACGGACGGTGCGTTATCTGGGAAGAGATGTGGGTATTTCTGTCGCATTTGGTCTTCCCGTTCCCAGGTGAACTCAGGGCCGCGCCTAGAATTCCACCTGACCTTTAAGATGGGAATACGACTCTGTTTCAATCGTTTGACCTCACGGTCCATGATTTCCATAGGTTCCTCGACAAAATGAAGTTTATCATCGATTTGAATTTCGTCGAGCGGTATAATCAGTGTCTCGTCAGACAGACATTTCTTCAAGTTAGAAATGTGGAATGTGTTGTGTACGCTGCTAAGTTCAGCAGGAAGTTGCAGGCGGTATGCCACTGGACCAATCCTTTCCAGGATTTCGAATGGTCCGATGTATCTAGGATTTAGTTTGCCTCGCTTTACGAATCGAATGACACCCTTCCACGGTGCCACTTTGAGAAGTACCTTGTCCCCTACCTGGAACTCAAGGTGTTTGCGTCTCACGTCAGCATAGCTTTTCTGACGATCACGTGCGGCTTTCAGCCGGTTTTGAATACCGATGATTTTCTCAGTAGTTTCTTGAATGATATCTGGACCCGTGAGTTGGGAATCTCCTAACTCAGTCCAACAGATAGGTGATCGGCACTTACGCCCGTAAAGTGCCTCGAAGGGTGCAGCCTTTATGCTGGTATGGTAACTGTTGTTGTACGAGAACTCGCACAACGGTAAGTGATTTTCCCAAGAAGTACCGAAGTCAACTACGCAGGCTCGTAGCATATCCTCCAGTGTTTGAATAGTTCGCTCGCTTTGGCCATCGGTTTGCGGGTGATAAGCAGTACTCATATCCAGACGAGTACCAAGAGATTTTTGTAGCGATTGCCAAAAGTTAGAAGTAAAACGGCTGTCCCTATCCGAGATGATCGAGATAGGTACACCGTGTCGCGAGATGATTTCTTTGACATAGATGCAAGTCAGACGCTCCATTTTGTCGGTTTCCTTGATGGCCAGAAAATGAGCAGATTTCGTGAGACGGTCCACGATCACCCAAATGGTATCGCAACCACTCGAAGTTTTTGGTAGTTTGGTAACGAAGTCCATGGAAATCTGTTCCCATTTCCATTGAGGAATTTCAGGCTGTTGGAGCAACCCCGAGGGTCTTTGGTGTTCGGCCTTGACTTTGGAACAGGTTAGGCATTTACTGACGTACAAGGCAATGTCAGCTTTCATGTTAGGCCACCAATACAACCCTTTGACGTCGTGATACATCTTGTCAGAACCAGGATGTATAGAGTATCGAGATTTGTGAGCTTCAGCCATCACCAAATCTCGCAAGTTTCCGAATTTGGGTAACCACACCCGGTTAGAGAAGTATCGAGTTCCATCGGGTTTGATTTCGAATTGTTTATCCAAGCCTTGCAAGGCTTCACTTTTCAAGTTTTCATCGTTGAGTGCTTCAAGTTGAGCGGTAAGGATTTGAGCAGGAAGCTCGTTATGAATTGTCATAGAAAGTGCTCGGACTCGAAGGGGTTTCACTCGTTCTTTTCGGCTTAAGGCATCGGCAACTACGTTAGCCTTGCCCGGATGGTATTTGATCTCGCAGTCGTAGTCACTAAGTAACTCAACCCAGCGACGTTGCCTCATGTTTAGATCCTTCTGATCGAATATGTGTTGGAGACTTTTGTGATCAGTGAAGATAGTGCTTTTCGTACCGTAGAGATAATGTCTCCAGATTTTCAATGCGAAGACCACCTAACTCGAGGTCGTGGGTCGTATAGTTTTTCTCGTGGATTTTTAGTTGTCGTGAGGCATAGGCAATGACTTTTTCCCGTTGCATCAACACACAACCAAGTCCTTGGTGTGAGGCGTCGCAGTAAACTACGAAATCGTCGGTGCCCTCGGGTAAGGACAAGATCGGTGCACTGCAAAGTTTGTTTTTCAATAGTTGAAAAGCTGACTCTTGTTTATTAGTCCAATCGAACTTCTTATCTTTCTGAGTCAGTGTGGTTAGGGGAACAGCTATTCTTGAAAAGTTTTCGATGAATCGGCGGTAATAACCAGCAAGACCTAAGAATTGTCTCACTTCGGTTGGAGTGGTCGGTGACTCCCAGCCCTTGATTGCTTCAATCTTGGCGGGATCAACATGAATTCCTTGGCTGTCAATCACGTGCCCGAGGAATTGAACGGTTCGAATCCAGAACTCACACTTAGAGAATTTGGCATATAACTCTTCGTGTTTAAGAAGTCCTAGAATGGTTTTCAGATGTTGAGCATGTTCCTGCTCGTTGCGAGAGTAAATCAGGATATCATCGATGAACACAATGACGAATTTGTCAAGATATGATTTGCACACCCGATTCATAAGGTCCATGAATACGGCCGGTGCGTTGGTCAACCCGAATGGCATCACTTGGAATTCGTAATGCCCATAACGAGTTCGGAAAGCTGTCTTTGGGATATCATTGTCACGGACTCGGAGTTGATGATAACCCGACCGTAGATCAATCTTTGAGTAAACACTCGATCCCTGAAGTTGGTCAAACAGGTCATCGATTCTAGGAAGTGGGTACCGATTCTTTATGGTTAGCTTATTCAGCTCTCGGTAGTCGATACACATGCGGAAATATCCATCTTTCTTTTTCACAAATAAGACCGGAGCTCCCCAAGGCGAGGAACTTGGTCGTATGAATCCTCTGTCCAGGAGTTCCTGTAGTTGGTTAGACAACTCCTGCATTTCAGATGGTGCTAAACGGTAAGGGGCTCGTGCCACGGGTGCAGCTCCGGGCACAAGTTCGATTTGAAATTCAACTTGTCTAGGTGGCGGAAGTCCGGGCAAGTCTTCAGGAAAGACTTCCGGGAAATCCCGCACGATCGGAACATCCTCAAGTCGCTTCTCCTCCGACTTCTTCTCCGTTACATGTGCAAGGATGGCTTGATACCCTTTTCGTAGGTATTTTCTAGTTTTCAGACAGGAGACAATATTCAGATTTCGTCTGCCGGTCTCCCCTTGTAGGACTAAGGTTCCACCGGAGACAAGAGGTATGCGAACGAGTTTGTCATGACAATACCGACAATAATATCGAAGCTGCCGATCTCGACAGGGATTAAATCAATGGAAAACGTTTCGTTCGTGAGGTTAAGTGTACAGTTGTGTATGATGCTATCCGTCTCAATCAGTTTGCCGTTAGCTAATTCTACAATGTATTTAGCATCTAAGGCAGTGGGAGTTATGTCAAGTAAAGGGCTAAATTTCTCAGAAATGAAGCTTCTATCGGCACCGGTATCAAATAATACAGAAGCAGTAAGGTCGTTGAGAAGGAACGTACCCGTCACGACATTCGGGTCTTGTCTGGCTTCCCCAGCCTTGATAACGAATGCTCTACCACGAGCAGGGTTGTTGTTGTTTTTCAGCTTTGGGCAATCTTTCTTGAAGTGCCCTGAATTTCCGCACCCAAAGCAGGCCTTTGGTGCATTGGTGTTGGGGGTAGAAATGTTGGTTCGGCAATCCTTGGCTAGATGCCCGAACCGTTTGCAGTTGGAGCAAGGGCAAGAACCGTCATGATGGCGGCTGCATTTGGAACAGTAAGGCTTGTTCCCGCTGTACCCTTTCTTTTCCGAAGTCCCTGATGAATAAGCCTTAATGTACTCAGGCTTTTTGTTGGAGGTTTGGTTGGATGAGTTGGGGTTACCTTCCCACTTGCGTTTGTTGTTTGCAGATGGGGTTGAAGTTGTGCCACGGCGGACAGAATTTGCCGTTAGTTCATGGGCCATACGGATGGCGCTCTGTATAGTACCTGGTTTGGATGAAGTCACCAGGTCCTGTAGTCTCTCAGGGAGTCCATCAACGAATTTCTCAATCCTCTTGTACTCAGGATCGACCATGGTTGGGCACAGAAGTGCCAGTTGGTGGAAACGGTTTGTGTATCCGGTGATGTCATCACCCTGCATCTTGTGGTTCCAAAATTCCATTTCTAGCTGTTTCAATTCATCCCTGGGGCAGTACTCGCCCCTCAACATTTCTTTCAACTCCTCCCACGGGAGTTGGTAAGCAGTAGCAACACTCACAGTCTGGGCATAAGTGTTCCACCAGGTGAGTGCGGTGTCAGTAAAAGTACTAACGGAGAACTTAACTTTATCTCCCTCCGCACAGTTTTAGATAAGAAATACAGACTCAACTTTCTCGATCCAGCGTACTAGACCGATAGCTCCCTCGGTACCTGCAAAGTTTAGAGGTTTGCAGTTCTGAAAGTCTTTGTATGAACAGGGTTTAGCAGTAGGGGTTTCAGCGGCATCGCTGTTCCTCGTGGAATTTGGTGGAGTATTCTGACCCAAGGCTTCAGTAACAGCCTGGGTTATAAGGGAGGTAATCTGGGCATCGGTGTATGGTCTTGTCTTTGGCGGCATGATTCTTCAATAAAAGAAATGAAGATACATGAGATTTTGTAGGAACTTGTAATTGTCACAGATGTACATGTATAAAAGCAGTAATACATAACATCAACATGGAAAAATGACAATTATTATGAGTTGAAATATCAAGGGAAGTTTGATAGATAATGTGAGTTCAAAGGTTACATCCTACAGAGATATTACAAAAGGTGTCGGGAATTGTTACATCCGACTAGTTTATAGAGTAGTGCTAGATAGTCAAAAGATTACGAGATAGATTACAAGACGAAGACTACACTAGTCTTCATGTAGATTAATTTGTTCCATCAGCGCGACAAGGCGGTCCACGGTTTCTGCTAGTCTGTTGGTTTGCCTGGCGTTGTCTTCCACCAAGGCCAGTCGTTGTGCTAGTGTTCGAGAGTGATCCTCAGTCTCCTGTGAACGCTGTTCACATTCCTCTAGTCGGTTTCGTACAAGTTCATCCGCACCTAATTCGGCGGTCATTGAATCCTGAATTATGCTTACAGAGAGGTTGGTATCCTCTTGTTCTCGCTGGAGTTGGGATATGTGATCAAGTGCTTGGCGAAGCAGGTAGGTCATTCGGTGTTGTTCCCGTTCAAGACTTTCGAGTCTTTACTCCTGACGGCGGAATTGGGTAGCCAAAACTGGCAACGTGAGATGTGCCGAGTTCTGAGAGTTATGTACAGGATAAGGGCTGTTTCGAGGCGACCTTGTGTTCCTCCTGGCTACTCGTGGGTTCCGTGACCCATGTGAGTGAGAGTGTGACGGATTAGGTGGTGTGTTTGCCATTCCTGTGGCAGAATGTAAGTAAGACGAGGCTAATATATATACATATATCATATCCAGCCTATTGTCTAGCACGTATCAAGTAATGGTCCGGTTCTCTCGTGGTCAGAGTCAACTAACGTATCCCCGTTCAACATAATCATTTCAGACCTTACATCATCTTTCCTTAATTATACATAGTTGATCAGGCTATGTTAAATTAAAGTCGTATGCTGTAATTTCTGAACCAGTCATGTCTAATAAGAGAATACTGCCTAACGGTCATAGTCTAGGCCCACTAAATGCAACCTAGTTCACTATAACCTTAGGCTCTGATACCAATCTGTAACACCCCCGAAATTCACTGTTTTGCGGAAGCATAATTTGGGGTGTTACTAATCAAATATCACAGCACAGAGATAAAGTAAACGACATCTATATGCAACGTTTGTAAATTAGTTACATTACATAGATATATTGTTTGAAAACTTAGTGTTTTCATAAACAAAAATGTAGTTTCCCTAGAGTCCGCGCGTGTAGCGGGAGATTCTATTACATAATCAAAATATACAAAAGATAATGCTAAGAATCTCCGTTAATGCAGTTGTGTTGAAATCATGCGACTCTAGCTAAAAATCCTGGAGTAATCCTACTCCATCCGAGTACCTGAGAAAACATGCTAAAAAGTGTCAACCAAAAGGTTGGTGAATCTCACAGGTTTGTAAGTAATATCAGCTTTGAACACGAGATTTCATCAGTAATGCCCGCAGGCATAAAATCAGCAATTTCAATCTAGAAATCGTAAACCAGTATTTGCAATCCCGCAAATGTAAGTAAGTAAGTTTATACCGTTGCCATGAGGCTCATAATCGAAGCTTAACCCGTAAGTAATAAGTTTGCTCCCGTGACATGCTCGTAAATGAGCAAGCATCAGTAACGAATAAGTAGTCACCCGTTTCTACGTGTAAATCAGTACGTGGCAGCGCTACTGCCCCGGGTGGGGAGGGTCATTTCCCTAATGGATCCATTAACTAGTGTTCGCGCTTAAGTCCATAACTAACGATATATGATGGAGAGACTTCTGTTTGTAAGTAAACTCATGCAATTTCGTTTGGTATAGTAAACAGTTTAGTACTTGTGTTCAAGAAAATCAGTAGCATGTATCTCCCCCAATAAGATAAAACAGTAAAAGTGGGGCCGTAAGACTCACCTGAGTCTTGTAGTAATCAGTTGCAATTAGCAAGTAGTAAGTAAAGCAAGTAGGTTCTCTGAACCCGTAACCTTCAAATGCCTAATCATATGAAGTTATGTAAGTATGCGTCTCGCAAGACGTTCCGTTTAGTTGTACACAACTAGTTAAGTCCAATGTTCGTTTGTATGTTCGTAGTTGTTTGTTTTGAGAAAACAGTTTTGGACCATTGGTGACGGTTCATCAAAATAATTATAAATTGTTGACTTTGCTACAGTAGATTTGCTACAGTACTGCTACAGTAAAATTTGACTTTTTTATACAGTAGCTTTGACTTTAAAATTCTGGTTTTCTGTGTTTTTGCGACACAATCTGCGACACTAAAGTTTGGTATGCGACACAGTGGTTGTGTCGCATAAAGTGCGACACAAGAGCTCTGCGACACAATGGTTGTGTAGCAAAAGCTTGCGATGCTAATTTAATAGCGACATAAGGGTTGTGTCGCATAAAAGTGCGACACAATAGTGCGACATAACGTACGACACAAAATACGACACTAAATGGTTTATGCGACATAGCATGTGACACAAACGTTGTGTCGCAAAGATGAACACCAGCCCAGAAAGTTGCGGCTGTCGCGATTTTCCGATCAAAACCCAAATCAAACGTATTTTTAAGCTGTAAAATCATGTTTCCTTTGTTGTTTTGGTCATAACTAAGTTGTGTACACCTTATAACACCAAGATAATACACCAAAACGAATAAATCTAAGTTTTTAGAAAATTCTTACTTTTGCAAATCGAGACCAAACGAGAGCGAATTTGATGGTGCGGCTTTTGTTAATCTTGTTCCTTTAGTGATGGTGATTCCGAAAATGTAATCTTTGTGGGTCAATTTGTGAATCCGAAAATTGGTGAATATTTTTAGAGAGGGTTTTGAGTTTGTGTGTGTGTGTTTAATGTAAATGAAAAGAAAGAGATGGGGATGGGTGGTGCTTTTGGTTGGTTCCAAAAGGGGAGGGAGAGAATACACTCCCTAAAATACAGTATTTACTCCGTGTCCTAATTGACTACCTTGCTCATTTTAGTAATCGTGTAAAATATTATTTAGATAATATTCTAAAATGTGAATCCTTACTGAAAATCATTCGCTAATATTTATTCAAAATATTAGTTTGTTAGTTTAATTTGTGTCGTCGCGTTTGATACGTTTACTTGCTAATATACAGAACGTAATGTATAATACTTTGATAATATGTATAAATAATGTCCGTTCCAATATATATCAATATATCCTCATTATTTAAGAAAAGTTTTGTCACCAATGTCCAAATAAGTTGTGTCGGACTCCGTCCGGTTAATTCGTACGATTTAGCCAAATCGCGTGCGTATATATATATAAATCACCTTATATATACAAATAGAGCCTGTAATTAGTCCTATTACATACTAATTACAACTAGTTACAAACAATTAGGCATAATTAATTACCCTAATTATGCAGGTGTTACACACGCCCTACAGACTAGTCTACGGAAAAGCGTGTCATCTGCCGATAGAGTTGGAGTATAAAGCTCACTGGGCGCTGAGAGAATGTAATTTAGACCCTTCTACAATTGGATCACATCGGAAAATGCAACTGAATGAACTAGCCGAATTAAGAGACCAAGCATACGATAGCTCTCTGCACTTCAAAGAACGAACAAAGAATACTCACGACGCTAAACTCAAATATTCTAAGTTCAAGCCCGGAGACAAAGTTCTTCTCTTCAATTCGCGCTTCAAGAAATTCTCCGGCAAATTCAGATCAAGGTGGAGCGGACCATTTGTTGTATCAAAAGTCTATACCTTCGGAGCAGTCGAACTAGAAGCCCCGGACGGTAATTTTAAAGTCAATGGCCATCGCTTAAAGCACTACATCGAAGATTTCCCCTCTGGTGAGGAAGTCTATATCTTTGAACCACCTTGAGCCGACTATTAGGTACAAAGAGTCAAGCTAGAGACTCTCTAAACAAGCGCTCTTGGGAGGCACCCCATTGCTTATCTTATTTTATTTTATTTCTTAGTTATTTTTGCTTTAGTATTATCATCCCTAAACTAATGATGCAGGATAACCCAAATATCTGACGATGCCACACTCCTACATATACATCAGATAAGTTTTATTCATAGTATACAAATGTGAATGAACAGATGACCTCACAAAGCTTTAACATTTAAAACAAACATTTCTTGAAGTCATCTGATTATTTTGCATTTGTATACCCATTTAAAACTATAGCATTACCTGTTTATCTTTATGTTTCAGGATGGACGCTTCAGCCGAGACTTCAGGACAAGCTACTCAGAAACAACAGAGGAAGAGAACCCGCAGAGGAAAAAGAAAGAAGACGACCACCACTACTGATGAGCATGCTCCGACTGCTCCTGTATCAGCCCCACTTTTTGACTTTGGAGTTACCACTTCAGACCCAAGGGTGACTTGGGCGATGCTCAGTGAGCTTTCGATTCAGCGTAGCTCTCAGTCCGAAATCAGAGAGGTGATGGGACTACCAAGACTCGCCGACCAGCCGTATCAGCTTGGTCAGGGTCCCGGGCCAGCTCTCCCACCTTGGTCCTTCTTCCCAGCTGCCCCAACACAGACTGTTCCTCCCACTGCTGTTGCTCCTTCTAGGACACCTCGGATTCCCGCTGATGCATCCATGATGTCTGATCGCACTGCTGCCTTATCACTCACTTCAGATCCTGATCCTGAAGCACTTGCAGCATTTGATCCAGACATGGATGATTTACTAGACGATCTCTAGTTTATTTTATCTTTAGTTATCTTTATTTATCATTAGAACTGTTGTGTTGTTGAACTGATGATTATGATGGTATTTTATGATATTGCAGACCTTATCTTCGTAGGAATTGGATGAGCTTTGAAAAGAGTCTGGTCCTCACAATCCAGCAAATTATTTACACCAACCCTACACGAATCTGGTCCGATATCCAGTGCTCACTGTCCGTAGGGAAGTATCTTTCCTAAACCCATTCTTCCTATTTTAATATAACTTCGATATGCCTATTGACCACTTAAATCTCAAAGTGTGGGATCCCCCTCGCTTATAACTTCTAAATTCACATTTTTCCTAAACCAAAACCCTAAGTGTGGGATTTTCTCCCTACTTAGTGTAGAAACATTGGGGACAATGTTTATTTCTAAGTGTGGGATAGCGGTATATCTCTCGTCTGTCAAAATATCCATTTAAGTTGATCTAGAAACATGCTAGTCCTCTAAATAAATTTTCAACCCTTATTTTGCCAAAATTTTCAAAAATTTTAAACTTTTCTGAGTCATAAAGTAAGATGAAGTACAGATTTTTTTTACAAGAATGTCAAAAGTTGGTAAATATGAGGTCGAAATCATGTCGGATTCTAAACAATTTAAGTTGAGGATCTAAGAGGGGCATCGCACGACTGGACACATATAACCCATTCTTTTGCAGTGAGGAATTTGAGCCTTATAAGCATTCATTTTAAATGCTTCACTGTTCGTTTGTTGTGTGTGACCGGTGCACGCATTTCTGAATTAGAACTTGCCCCAGGTATACATTTCGAGATCACATTGACAGGTGTCATACGTGACATAGGTACGATTAGAGGACCTTGACATTCCTTAGGATTTAAACCCCTTTTCACATATCTCTTCAAGCCCAAAACCCTTCCAACACTCAATTTTAGTGTTGATGATCCGCTTAGAAAACCCTGTTGAGCCTTAGCCTTTTCATTTCTTTCAACCCATATTATTAAACCCATTTATTCCCTTACCTACCAAAAACTTATCTTAGAATTTTTAAATCTTTTTGAAAAACGATATTTAGTTATTCCTTTTTGCTTTCACTCCAAAAATCACAAATAATGTTTACTAAAACTTCTCGTGTGCGTTTTATTGATCTATACTAAAGAATCGAGAGTCATGTGGTGCGAAAAATTGGCACCAAAGTAAACTCGGAAATCATCAAAGGATTGAAAAAAATGAAAATAAGAAGGGATCTCAAGAAGGGAAATAAAAGAAAATCCCTTAGAAGTTTCCTGGCCAGAAAAATCTAAGCCCAAAAAAAAAAAAAAAAAAAAAAAAAAAAAGCAAAAGAAAAAGAAAGAAAATAGCTAAAATAAAGCTAAGTACTTTTACTCTCTCGAAAACTCGATTCTTCAAAGAAATATCATTCCGTGTGTTTTCAAAGGATAGAAGTCAAAATAGCTATCTTATCCCCTAAAAGTGTTATCCATTTCCGTTTTCATTAAAAAGGATATCTAGATAGAGTTTTTTTCGAAAATTTAGAAGTCCCAAGATAAGTAAACACCCTTAAAACCTAGATACCCCCAATCTATCCATACCCCTTAAAAACCCACACCAAACACTACAACCCATTTGAATGTCCTGGGATAATCAGTACCGTTCATGTCTAAGTGATGGAGATTTGATCCTCGGGAAAGCCTATGACGACGAGTGCTGCACGTCTGGTATTTGAGCGATTTTTCATTTGGCTTAGGATAATAGGAACCCCGATACACTTTGAGTGAATTGAGTGACCACCAGTGAGATCGCCCAGTCATGTATATTCCACAAATTCGAGAATTGAAAGTTTGCCTAAGAGAATCATCTTGAAAACCTTTAGATACTTCATGTGAACACCTCTTATTTATCTAACAGGCGAATACTTGTTTTCAATCTGTGTGAATTCTTCTTTGTGGGTCAGAATCAAAAATCTTTTTGCATGGAAAATTTTTAGCAGGTAAGAAGGGAAGTTTGCTTGAGGACAAGCAATTGTCTAAGTGTGGGATATTTGATAACACGCAAAAAGTCATGTTTTTGTGTGCCATTATCTCACCATTTTAGCCCAATTATTAATGAAAACACTTAAATATGAACTTAAATGTCACATTTCATCATTAGGGCTAAAATATAGACGATGTTTCAAGATTCAACCAAAAAGATCTAAAAACGAGTAAAATAGAGCACAAACGGTTAACGAATCTTCCGTTCACGCATTTAAGCACAAATTAAGCTATACTTGGAATTATGACCTCTAACTTATGTCATTTTCTTCGTTAAGAAATTACAAAACCGTGAGCGCGAGAATCACTCAAAACGAATAAACGACGAAGAAGTTACGCCCGAACGAAGAAACGAAGAACCGAAGAATCAAGATACGGGAGAGCTAGACCGTATACGGCCTAGCACAGACCGTATACGGCCTAGCTAGACCGTATACGGCCTAGCACAACCGTATACGGTCTGTGTTCTCCCGTATTCACCCTATGCTCAACCGTATACACTCCAGTTCTCCCGTATTTGCCCTAGCTCAACCGTATCGTGCGTTTGGGCGATAAAAATCAGGTTTTTATTCGGGTTTGCGATACGGTTGTGCATTTGAAGATTTGGATACGGTCTACGGATACGGTTGTGCGAATTCTATATATAGAGGCTTCATTTCAACATTTCAACACACTTTTCTTTCACACTTCTCATCTCACACACACACTTTCTCTCTCTAGAATAAATTAGTTGGTAGTTAGTTTAGTTAATCTAGTAGGGTACGAGCTTTAAGCTCTTTTGTAACGGAGGTGCTCCGAGACTGCGGTGTCGCACAATTTGTAATAACGCTTTGTCAGGTTTTATTACAATCTCTATCTTGTTATTTTAAATAATGTTGTGCTGTTGCTATGCTTGTTTAGAATTACTTGCTAGGATTATTGCCATGCTTAGCTAGACAAATCTGTGTTTGCTATGATAGTTGCCATGCTAGGGTAGTTATACTTAAATCATGCTGTTACTCTGTCTTTATGCTATTGAAATATATTTGAATCTATGAATTGAATCTCAAATGTTTATCTATCCAACTTATGCTGTGGTTAGTAACATCCTTCTAGGCTTGGCCAATTGCTAGTTGTATGCCGCTAATTATTCTGTGTCTGATGATCGTTGAACTCGACATGGCCGGTGTTCTCCTGGTTGAAATATTACCGGAGGGAGACACGGAGCGTAGGATTAGAGATAGATTAGATTCAAGTCATTTAACGAGTGTCTTTGAGAGAACTTTCGGGACACTTGTGACTTAACCATGTACCCCGTCACTCTGCATAATTGATCCCTGCTATGCTGCCTTTCTGCATGTTCTTGTTTGATTGTTGCTTAGGGTTTGCATGCTAGTATCTGTTATGCTGATTAGTTACATGATTAGGTTTTCGAATATTTATCAATTGCATACACCAGTTTAACATGCATAGAATAGTTAAAATGATTTATATGAAATAATGATGAACAATTTAATCGACCGTTAGACCAGATCATCCCAACTTGTTCCGGTAGGAAACCCCTGTTCATGTTTTTGTTTATTCAACAATTAATGCCATGATTCGGATATCTCAAATGTCCGAGATTGGGGAACAAGACTCGAGGATGGTTGTTGGTTAAATTGGTTGCTACATTTGGGACAACTTCCGGTGTAGTTTACATTCCATGACTGTTATCCATGTGACATGTTTTTTATCTGATTGCGGACAACTCTACGTTAGATAGATAATAGGCTAGGAGTTATGGCTCATTAGGAAATATAGCTGTCATCTTAACTAAGGCTTTATCCCATTAACTACCCCTAAATAGCATAAGTAATTATCATAGTAAACACTCGCTTCACCTATAAGTTCTCGTTGCCACCTCCCCTCCACTTTACTTTATTTTAATTTAATTTTAGATAATTAGTAGTTAGTTAAAACCAAAACAAACCAAAAATCTCTTTTAAACCCCAGCTAAATCCACATAGATAACTAAAGTCCTAGATCCCATGCCCGTTGTAGTTTGAAGAACGACCCTAGGTCATACCTATCGCTATACTCACCCATAGCTTTAGTATACTTAGGCCCAGCAAAAAAAAACAAATTTTTAAAACCCTCTGGTGGCCGTGCCCGGAGGAAGGTCCGCAACGACGCGAGTGAAATCGCAACCGACCTCTTGGCACCCATCATGTAGCATCACTAGCAAAATGTAGCATCACTAGGTTAGTGTCTCTACTTGAGACTTAGGATATTTTCAGAAATTGTTCTAAGTGTCGGTTTCTAATTCGGGAAACTTTCTAAGTTTAGTCTTTGGTCCAAGTTACTAACTAAGTCATCCAAACCCATTTTTGTTACCACTTTCCAAAAATAGTAATTTTTGTCGTTTTTAGAAACCGAGCCGTTTTTGTTGACTTGGTCAAACCTACTCGGTTTGACCCGAAACTTTTACCTAACCCATATATCAGTTTAAAGAGTCCAAATAATTTGTCGGTTTGTGTCGGAGTCATCCAAAGTTTCGGTTTTAATTACACTTCTAAAAACTTCAAGATTCAACGTTTTCGGTTTATGTCGGGTCATTACGCCAACTGATTTTACATATCTCTAGTCCAAATCAAACCTCAAAACTTTTACCAACTGATCTACTAAGTGTCTAGACTAACATGTCAAATTTCCAGCATTTAACAAGTCCGTTTACATATTAAATAAATTCCGCGAAAGTTCCGAACACAATTCTCGAAAACTAACAGGTCAGTCCTATAAATCGGCTCGTAGAGAGAAATGAGTACGTTTCTGGAAAAAGTTCAAAACACGAAAGTTGTAGATCTTTTCAAGACGAAAATTTTTAAAAAAATGCATCTTCTAACTCTCAAAATTAGATTTTATACGAATATTTATGTAAACTGCATTTTATGAGACAGATTCTGCATGTTCTTGTATGTGTTATAAAAACGATTTTTAGTATGATATTTGGACATAATCATGATAGATGAACTAAATAACATCAAAATCAGTAGTATTAAAGTAAAATAAGTGAGGGTTTTGGTGATTCTTACAAAGGGTGTGAAGAACAAAGATGAAGATAATGAAGAAGTGTTGTTTTTGAACTTGTTCTTGTTCTTCTTCCTTAGATGATGATGATGATGATGGAGATTTTGTGGTGGTGGTTGTGGTGGTTCTTGGCTGATATCCTCCAGAGATTAGAGGGAGTAAGGGAGAGTTTTTAGAGTGTGAAAGTGTGTTTGAGTGTAAATGAGAGAAAGAGTGTTTGCATGAAAGGGATATGGATGTGTAAGGAATTTTAATCATGAAAATGCATGTAAAATAAGTGGGTGCACATGGGAGAGAGAGGGGGCCGGCCAAAGGGGCCCACCCAAGGGTATTTTGGTCATTTTCTTGTTCCTAACTTGATTTGTTACGTCTTCCGTTCGTTTACCCGATTGTTTAGACGTTTATTCATACGTTAAACGTTTTATACACACATTTAAGTAACGGTTTAAATTCCGATATTTTCCATTGAAATATTTATCTAGATACTTGAAAACATTTATATAAAAATGTTCCATTAATTTATCAGCCTCGATTTGCGTGCACGTTTTACGGAGGTTTAATCGCGTAGCGTTTTAAATAGACGTTTTTCATTGATGAACTATTATATGATGTTTTCAATAATAATTTCATACAAAATAATATATTTAAATTATTAAAATATATTTTAGCTTTCGCTCGATTGTCGGGCGCGTTCCGCGCGTTTCTGTTGCGTTTGAGACGTTTTAACCAAAACGCCTTAGTTTTTCGTGTATTATTTTAACAAAATAATAATATATGATAAATAATTTCTAAAAATAGATTCAAGTTATTTATAGAAATGTTTTCACCAACGTCGTATAATTTGTCGGACTCCGTCCGGTTGTTTTGCACAATTTCACCAAATTGCGTAAGTGTAATTACAACTAATTACATAAGCGTAATATAATCAATTACGGGAGTGTATATTCACATAAATACACAAATAGTTACAAGTAATTACAAGTATTTAGCCTAATACTAAACTAAACACACGTAATTAGGATTTCTAGTAGGTTAATCAGTAACCCTAAATCGTCGGGTGTCACATTCTCCCCCTGTTAGGAGAATTTCGTCCCGAAATTACTTTGTTGCCGCAGTCTGTGGGGTATCTAGGAATAGATGTGGATGTTTCAGTCGCATTTGGTCTTCCCGTTCCCAAGTGAATTCAGGACCGCGCCTAGAATTCCACCGGACTTTAACGATGGGAATACGACTATGTTTCATGCGTTTGACCTCACTGTCCATGATTTCTATCGGCTCCTCGATGAAATGTAGTTTATCATCTATGTGGATTTCGTCGAGCGGGATTACATGCGTCTCATCAGACAGACATTTCTTCAAGTTAGAAATGTGGAATGTGTTGTGCACGCTACTGAGTTGGGGCGGTAGCTGCAGTCGATATGCCACCGGACCAATTCTTTCAAGAATCTCAAAAGGTCCGATGTACCTAGGATTTAGTTTGCCGCGTTTACCAAAACGAATGACACCTTTCCAAGGTGACACTTTTAAGAGTACTCGGTTCCCAACCTGGAATTCGAGTGGTTTGCGTCTCACGTCAGCGTAACTCTTCTGACGATCACGTGCGGCTTTCTGCCGGTTTTGGATGGTCACGATTTTCTCGGTCGTTTCATGGATGATTTCAAGACCGGTGAGTTGGCTATCGCCGATTTCGGTCCAACAAATGGGTGATTGGCACTTTCTACCATAAAGTGCCTCGAAGGGTGCAGCACCAATGCTGGTGTGGTAACTGTTGTTGTAGGAGAACTCACACAAAGGTAGGTGGTTTTCCAAGTTTTTGCCGAAGTCAACTACGCACGCGCGCAACATATCTTCTAAAGTTTGGATGGTTCGTTCACTCTGACCATCGGTTTGTGGGTGATAAGCAGTACTCATACCCAGACGAGTACCGAGAGCTTTCTAAAGTGTTTCCCAAAATCGAGAGGTGAAACGACTATCTCTATCGGAGATGATCGAGATGGGTATGCCGTGTCGTGCTACAACCTCTTTGATGTAGATGCGAGCCAAGCGCTCCATCTTGTCGGTTTCTTTGATAGCTAGGAAATGGGCAGATTTCGTGAGACGATCAACGATCACCCAAATGGTATCGCAGCCGCTCGGTGTTTTCGGTAGTTTGGTGATGAAGTCCATGGTTATGTTTTCCCATTTCAATTGAGGTATTTTGGGTTGTTGTAACAACCCGGAGGGTTTCTGGTATTCGGCCTTAACCTTGGCGCATGTAAAACATTTGCTAACATAAGTGGCGATGTCAGCTTTCATGTTGGGCCACCAATACCGTTGTCTGATGTCATGTTACATTTTGTCAGAACCAGGATGTATGGAGTATCGAGATTTGTGAGATTCATCCATCACCAAATCTCGTAGGTTTCCAAAGTTTGGTAACCAGATTCGGTTAGAGAAGTGTTTGGTTCCGTCGGGTTTGATTTCAAATTGTTTTTCCCATGTCGCGCAAGGCTTCGTTTTTGATGTTTTTTTTTTCGTTGAGTGCTTCGAGTTGAGTGGAATGGATTTGAGAAATAAGATCGTTGTGGATGGTTAAACCAAGGGCTCGAACTCGAAGGGGTTTCACTCGTTCTTTTCGACTTAGGGCATCGGCGACAACGTTAGCCTTACCCGGGTGGTATCGGATTTCACAGTCATAGTAACTAAGTAACTCGACCCAACGACGTTGTCTCATGTTTAGGTCCTTCTGATCAAAGATATGTTGAAGGCTTTTGTGGTCAGTGAAGATAGTACATTTTGAACCATACAGGTAGTGTCTCCAGATTTTGAGTGCAAAAACTACAGCTCCCAATTCAAGGTCATGTGTGGTGTAGTTCTTTTCGTGGATTTTCAGTTGTCGTGAGGCATAGGCGATGACTTTTTCACGTTGCATTAACACACAACCTAGTCCTTGGTGTGAGGCGTCGCAGTAAACTACGAAATCATCGGTGCCTTCGGGTAAGGACATGATTGGTGCACTGCAGAGTTTCTGTTTCAGAAGTTGGAAGGCTGACTCTTGTTTATCGGTCCAATCGAATTTCTTTTCTTTCTGAGTCAGTGAGGTTAAAGGTAGGGCTATTTTGGAGAAGTTCTCAATGAATCGCCGGTAATACCCAGCAAGACCTAAGAATTGTCGTACCTCGGTTAGAGTTGTAGGTGCTTTCCAGCACTTGATGGCCTCGATCTTGGCTGGATCAACATGTATCCCTTGACTGTCAACGACATGCCCTAGGAACTGTACTGTCCGCATCCAGAACTCACACTTGGAGAACATGGCGTATAACTCCTCGTGTCTGAGTAATTCCAAGATAGTTTTGAGGTGTTGGCCATGTTCGGAACAGACAAAGTCGCGAATCAAGTTATGAGTAAATCGTTTGACAAACGTGTCGAATTGGTGACCAAACATGATCAAGTAGTAAGTCTCGTGTTTGATGGAATTGTTGACATACAAGTCAAAGAGTGATCAATCATGATCAAGTAAAGAGTTAAGTGGTTTGTTGAAATTCATGCAATTGTTCGAAAAGTTACTTCCATTAAGTAGGTGTTGTGGTTGACCAAGTTCACCCGCAGACCCTTGTAGACAGGTCCTATTGGGTGGAGTGTCAGTAATGGTAGTAAGGTCTAGTTTGAGGTGGTCAGTCAGTCCTTCTAGTTGTGTACAACACACGCGATTAATAGGTCTACAATAAGCGGGGAAGGGAGATTATAAAGTAGAGGAAGTACATGTAGCGCGTTAAGGTGACGAATCCTCGTGCGGTCCGTGTTTTCGAATGATTAGGATGAGAGTGGGGAGGAAAGAGGGTGAAGCAGGGGTCACTTGTTTGGGTGGCGAATCCTTGGGTGGATTCTCCTCAAGTAAGTCCTCTTTGATTATTTCGTTGCCCGATACGGTTGGGCGAGTAGGTACCGTGGAAGTCTCCACAGTAGTAAGTAAGATTTGAGTTTCGTTTTCTGTGTCAGGTGACGTAGTGGTGGGAGTGGTTGCCATGAAGGGTGGCAATTAGTTTAGTATACGAGAGGTTAAGGTTATATATGAAAATATAATAACCTAGCACATAAACACGTATAAGGGTTGGTCCCGTTCTATCCTCGGTTTTCGTTACTACTATACCCTCATTCACTACAACCATTTGTAAGTCCCCTAGTTTGAGGATCGATAACTTCGTTATCTGTAGTATTAAGGTGCGGAAACCCTCAATACGGTGTTATCTTACTAACAACGAATATGTTCGTAATTGCGTATATTAAAGCTTAACTTTAAACTAATAATACGTCAAAGCCTAGCTGTTAGGTATATGTTTTCTCTGGTTGTCGAGTTCGCAGATCAGAAAGACGAATAGCCAAAAGTTATGTTTTTCACCGTATGAAAAACATTAAATACGTCCAGCTCACCTCGGCTCGCATGGGCCTGCGAGTTCGGTCCAACTCGCAGCCCAAGCCCATTAAAGGACTCGGCTCGCCAGACTAATGCCTCGCGAGTTCAGATCTCATCTCACAGCTCAACTCGCTGCGACCTGAGATCTCGACTCGCCTCGCATTAAACATCTATTATTTATTTCGTCTTTAAATATTCGTCTAACTTAGCACAATAATATGTTTAACGAATATTACTAACAAAACAAATATTTATTTACAAATCTAAACCAATATACAAACGTAATAATAATTACACCAGTCCTATTTCAAGCTAGATCTGTTGTCACAATCTATGTCCCAACAGACTCCCCCTTGACAATAGCTCTAGCGTCTTTATCTTCACGCTGTCTTTGGTCTTCATTTGTAAATCTTACTTCCTGCAAAAATTTTAAGCTTGATGCATGTTTTAACCATCCTGTGATAATCTCGTGCTAAATCACCCCAACCAATAGTAGATTTGATCTTGTTCTTGTATAACATAATCAGATCTTCCTTTGATAAGTTCATCAGATGTCTGTGATCATATACACGAAGAATCTCTTTTTCACCATCAGGATAATCATCATCAGCTTCAATCATAAAGGCTTCTCCTGTTCCAGCATCTACCCCCCAATATTTCAATTTTCCCAAAATATTCTGAGGCATAGTCTTCATAGGTATTTGCGTAATGCATTTGACCGCTGGATAAACCATCTTCCTTCTTCTTCTTCCTGTCCTCTGACTGAGTTCGTTCAGCTTTATCCTTTTACCTTTCCTTGGCTTAATCTTCGAAAACTTCATAGATAATCCTTCAGTCCTAATGATACGCTCAACATACTTAGCATAGTCATCATCACTTGAATTTATCATATCTAATCTAGCCAAGTCTCGAATCTCATATCGAGGCAATGAACTAAACACTGCAAGCTTCTTCTCAAAATATTGAACCCCGTCAAACCTTTTGATCGCGAAGAGCTTCAGGTCAGAGTCATAATACCATCCAATAATGCCAGTTTTAAGTACACGCTTTCCAGTAATATCAACTTCTTTCAAAATGCGTGGCTTATTTTCCTTTTTCTTCTTAAGCATTCCTTGGATAAACATTAGATTACCAACCAAATGTTTGTATTTGTCCTCTATTTCTTCAACTTCAGTATCCGAATCTTCAGAAGCATTCTCAAAAGCTTCTAAATCAATAACTGATTCTCCTTGTTCATTTACAAAAACAAATTCAGTCATTGATGGATTCACAACATGTTCATCTACATTTGCATCCAGATCAACACCTTCATCTATCACAGATTCAAATACTGCAGTCCAGTCTTCAGGAAGTTTGAACTCTCCTTCTTCAATATCATAATCAATCTCTTCATCTATCTCATCCAAAATATCATCTTCCGAATCTGATAGATTAAGCATTTCCATTCCTAGAGAAAAATGTAAATACAAATATATTAATAATTCAAATTATTCATTGATTTCCCTGAACCAATCTAAGAATTTCTTTATTAATTCTTTTGTATATTTTAACGTAACATATAAACGCAATTTACATATTACTTATAAAATCTTTTATTGATTACCCTAAATCAATCTAAAATCTCTTAAGTCTACTTAACAAATATTAATTAATTTTAAATTCTAATGCATTGTGAATAATCACCAAACATTTAAATTTACTATTAATTACCTTATATAATTTCCAAGCGTTAATTGATCTCCTTCATTATCAATTTAACCTTTAAATTATATATTATTTGTCTAGTTAATACAAATAAAATTTTTTTAACTTGTTAATTACTTATATACCTTACGGTCTTAAGTCCATAATCAAATCTAAAATGCATATGTTATTATAAAATTTTGACCGCCGAAATTAATCGGAACACGCCGCTCGACTACTCAATGAGTCGGAAGTCTTTCGATCACTATTTTATCTTAACATGATTATATAAACTTAAATTACATCAAATATATTTTACTTAAAATAATAATAACCCTAAGCCGAATATATTTACACAATAAATTAAGTTTACATTTGTTCACTACAAACTATTACAAATATTACAGTACTATGATAATACTAAGCTATCTTACCAGCTTCAGTATCACCCGGTACAGTCTTATCTGCACTTGTATCCACTCCAGAACCACTAGCACCAGCACTAGACTCCCCCTGAGTTGTAGCTTGCTCACCAGTCTTTGAAGGACCGGTCTGCTCACCACTCGGTGCATTGGGATCATCATCCTTGTCAGAGTCTCTCTTCCTCTTCAGCTAATCCTCTCTGCAAGACTCCAGATATACCAATATCTCCCCCTGAGTAGACTGTCCTGAATGCGATCTCAAGACCAGACTCTCCAAAGAAGATAACTTCAGTCTCTGTACATTGAAGTCCGCAAGCAAAGTCTCATGAGTCTTTATCAACAGATTGTACGATTCACTCTGCTTGAGAATCTGCTGTGAAAGAAGAAGATTGCTCGACACCAACTCTGGAATCTGAGAAGTAAGCTTCTCTAAATCCTTTACCCTAGACTCTAAGGATGTAATCCTTTCAGCATCAGTCGTCTGAGTAACAGGTATCGTCGTTGGTCCAGGCGGTGTAATGACTCAATATGCCAGTCTCTGGTCAGCGGTGTATGAGGTTGAGACAAAGCTTGTGTAAGCAAGCTTGTCGCAAATCTAGCTGTTTTGTTCATCGGAAAATTAGCTCCACGAACTAGATCAGCAACCTCATGCTGTAAAGTTAAACACAATTAAAATCAGTTATTGTTACAGATTACTCTGTCTCAAACTCTAATCAATTGCATAACACTTATAGTTATAGAACTTATATCTCATACCTGAAGCGGTAAAGACATCGGTTCAGTAACCACCGGTGCATCCATCTCTACCTGCGGTGTATCCTGAGCAACTGTATACAGAATTAACTGTCTCAGTTTAACTCCTGATAAACAACAAGTTTTTGCTTTATTCGTTTAAAGTTAAGCTTTAATATACGCAATTACGAACATATTCGTTGTTAGTAAGATAACACCGTATTGAGGGTTTCCGCATGATTTGGCGGTGCAACGTAGTTTGGGTCAATAACATACCCAAAAAGTGGCCTAACTTCAGGTTTCACCACTCCCTCCTTCCTAACAGTCTGCATGAACATGGCGTTATACCCACGATGATCAATCGTATTAACCACTAGATGTGGTTCTGGTATAGCCAAATCCGGTAGACGCGCACGGATAATCAACATGCAAAATCGCGGGTAAACCAAAAATCTTGATCTAACAGACCCCGATATCTGTTTCGCAATCTCACCAAAAATATAATCACAAAAACTGTATGGTTTATTATAAACCAGTGACAGTGCAGCCGATATAATCGCAGGGCTTAACTCATCAAATCCACCCTTCTTCGCTGCGAAAACTATATTCATCACGTGCCAGAGAAACCTCCACTGACCGATAACCAGAGGTTTCTGGAACTGACATCCACACCTGTCTCCGGTATAACCCATACGACCTATCGCACCCTCTATAAAATCCATAGGGTACTCCGTATCTCCATTCTCCTGTTCTACTGTACCTAGCTGCAAAATCTCACGGAGATTACCAGCTGAAAATGTAACAGGCTGACCACTAACCGTAGCTCTAATCTCTGGCGGGTTGACAGATTCGTCATATACTATATCCGTCCAGAAATCGTTCAGTATAGCCTGAGAGATAGGAGGATTGGCCGTAATGGCGTATCTAATCCTTGATCGTGCAAGGAATCGTAGTATATCAGCAACCCTATTAGCCCGCTTGGCTTCAAGGTTCAGATCAACCAAAATGTTGTGACCTTTGTCAAATGCTCTAGCCATATCTGTAAAATAAACACAAACAACAGATATAATTTAATGAACGATTAAAAATCTTTAAACTATAACGTATTATGAATCGAGATTCATCAAACATCTTAGTTTAAAATTGAAATTATATATAACTTGTTACAAAAATAGTCTCAAGTCGTATATATAAAAATTTAACTTATAACTAAAAGTCTTAAGTCTAATTTAAATTAATTATATAAAAGTTATTACAAAAAAAAAAATTAAACTTTTTGTAAGTTCTGGACTCGCATAATCTGGCCTAACGAGTTGAGTTCAACTTGTTTTGCTTATCAACTCGCTATACTCATCAACTCGCTACATTGATCAACTCGCTAAACTTATCAACTCGCTAATCTCATGGATTCGCTAGTCAACTCGCTGCGAGTTGATTCACAATGTCAACTCGTTCGATAAACTGCCGTCGCGAATTTACACTTAAAATCGATTAATCCGTTGATTTTAACATGATCTATCGATTGATTTACGTTCATTAATGTTCGTTTAACATAAACCCTAAAGATCCATGTCCAATAACATCGTAAATCTATGTGAATCGTTTAAACTTCAAACCGAAACCCTAAGTTTAAAAAACCTTCGATTTCTCGTTATTTACACGGTGAAATCCGTTGATATATACCTCAAAATGTTCGTAAATTGAAGGTGTATAAAGTCTACGGATTGAAAAACTCGTTCCCGTACTATAAAAATCGAAATCAAGAAAGATAAAATCGCCTCGTTTCGCCTGTGTGACGGATTCGCAAAGTTTTACTGAACTCGCGAAGTTTGTGGGTTCGGTGGGTGAGCTTGACTCGTTTGACCCCCTTTATACTTTGTATCCGATTCGCGAGATTTGAAGCGGACTCGCAAGTCGATGTCAACTCGCAGAAATAAATAAAAACGCGAATTTAATTCTAAGTATAAATAAAACCCGCTATTTTACAAGTCTAAATTATAATTAATTTTCAATTGCAAATTGTTACGTTTGTTCAACTCAAAAATATTCAGTATAATTTAATTCCAAAGGGTAAATTCAGATAAACCTAAAAGCTTAAAAAAAATAAATAAATAAAAAATAAACATATGATAAAAATACAACGATATAAACATTGGTATCAAGTACCATTTTATTAATCACTTGATCAAAATAAAATACATAAACAAAATGAATAAGAATTTATCGGCTTAGGGATCATATTAGAAAGAATAAGCAATTAATTATATATTTAAAATTCTGAGCAGATTGGTAGTATACATACCTCATGAAATTCAAATAAATCACTGTAAAATTACAACTAAATTTATCATATATACATTTATATTTATGAAACTATATCTTAGGTACCTTTATCCACATAGCATAATTAATAAATGCATTACTCACATAAAGTGAATATTTTATTATAGACAGTCCAAGACGATTACCGGTATTATGATCCACATTAACAAATTATACTCAATTTTCTAAGCAAACACTTTATTGTTAGTATGAATATTATCAAGTGCTTTCTATTATATGACATACTGAAGAATTCAAGTAAAACACATAACACTGCATCATTAAATTTCAAAGTAGCAGTTACTAAATGATGTATCTTTTCGAAACATATAACATACACTTGAATTTTAAAGGTTAGACAGATATCAAACATATTTTGAATATGCTATGTTATCTAAGTCTGTACATAGTACAATAGAAGATCCCTTCTAGCATAATTTAAAATATATTTGAGAATATTAATTTAATTAAAGGTTTCAGTTCTGTACTTAGTACAACAAAGTTACCAGTAATTAAGTTAATACCCATATTGCTACTATTTGTCACTTTAAATTAATATGCATGATAACAGTGTATGGCAATACCTTCCTTCAACAATTAAGACATAATGTCATACATCATAGAATAGTAACACAAAATAATAAACAAGTAGTTAATTAACTTTTTAAGGCTTAGAAAATTTCATATAATTTGCCTACCAGTACATCATATGATGAAGCCATCTAAAGTTTTCACTAAAAATAGACAAATTATATCTTGTGGATATAGGTGTATAATCAAATAAATATAAACACATACATGATAGAACCGCTGTAGTTCTAAAGCAACTTTATTTGAACCTACTACCATATCATACTTAGAACTTAAGCTTATTATTGTAAAGCTTATTCTCCTAATGTACTATCATTTTCCTTAGTTTTTGCAAATAAAAACTTAAATGAAGGCGATTCCCCTTAGGTAACAAGCAAATGAATGCCATACGCCTTTTTTTTTTTTTTTAATGAACACAGAAATACTAACTATTACAAAAAAATACCCTTGGAAGACTAATCACTCTGGATTTCTCATTCCGTTAAGTTGAACCAACGTCTCAAATCTTGCTCTGTCGAACGCCTTTGTGTATAAGTCTGCTAAGTTTTCCAATGATGGAACCTTAACTAACTTTATCAACTTTTTTCTCAGCACAATCTCTAATAAAATGATGTCGAATATCAATATGCTTAGTTTTACTGTGCTTCACCGGATTATTGGTGATCGACATAGTAGATTCGTTATCAATCATCATAGGAGTATTGGTTATATTTAACCCGTAATCCCGCAGTTGCTGTTGAATCCAAAGTACTTGTGAGCAACAGCTGCCAGCTGCAACATACTCAGCTTCACATGTAGAAATGGCTACCGAGGTTTGCTTCTTGCACTACCAGGATACTAATCTACCTCCTAGGAATTGACATCCTCCGGTCGTAGATTTCCTATTCTGATTGCATCCTCCGTAATCCGAATCAGTATAAGCTACGAGATCTAAGTCTCCATCAATCGGATACCAAAGACCCAGCTTAGGTTTCTCTTTGAGGTAACGAAAGATTCGTTTAACAGCTTGCATGTGTGACTCTTTCGGATTAGCCTGATATCTTGCGCATAAACAAACAGCAAACATTATGTCAGGCCTAGAGGCTGTTAGATACATTAGTGATCCGATCATGGCTCTATAAAGAGTTGGATCCACATCGCTATCACTCGATGTATCTGGACCTAGTCCATGATTGACTGGAATTGGAGTATTGTAGACCTTACTTCCATCCATCTTGAAGCGTTCTAATAGCTCATATGTATATTTAGATTGATGAATAAAGAATCCATCCTTCTTTTGATCAACTGTTGGTGCATTTTGTGTGTCAGTCAGTTGGTCAAACTATTGTAATTGTCAAAGTCAATTAGTCTACGAATGTATAGTGTTTAGAGTGTGTATTCGAGTCTGTAAATGAAATATACATAGAATGGTGACATTGTAATTGGGCCTGCGACGTCGGGTCAGACGTCGCAAGGATCTGGGCCTGCGACGTTGGGCCTAACGTCGCAGGGTCCAGTGGGTCGAGTATAAATAGCGAGTTAGAATTTCATTTGAGGGCAGATCAAACCCTAGAGAGAGAGAGCCGAATTTGTGAGAGAGGAGAGGAGAAAATCGTTTTTGTGGTTTGTGATTGTAAAGCTTTATGATTCAATTGTGAATATATACAAAAGCTTATAGAAAACGTTTGTTATTGATTGTTTGATTTCCGCGGTTACAATTAGTTAAACGATCCGATCAGATCCTACGTGTTAGGGACTATTAACTGGTATCAGAGCCGTAGAATCAAGGATTCGTTGGTTTCGGATCGTGTTTTTGAACGTTTTCGGTTTAGAGTTTGGTGTTTTTGGTATATTAATCGCGTTTTGGGGATTTGTTGCTTGAAGATTTCGTTTTCTGAAGAGTTTTTCTGGGTTTGTTCGTCGTTCGGTTTTCGAAATTCGTTAGGGTTTCGAAAATTTTCGATTTTAGGGTTTTGGAGCTGGTCAGTCGCGTTTTTGCGACGTTAGCTGCGACGTCGCTAAGTTCTGCGACGTTACTAGCGACGTCAGGTGCGACGTCGCTTGATTTTGCGATGTCACCTGCGACGTAGCCTGCGACGTTATTAATTTTGACCTTGACTGGTCTTTGCGACGTAGTTAGCGACGTCGTTATTTTGACCTTAAGTGGTTATTGCGACGTAGGCTGCGACGTCGCTAGCCTCTGCGACGTTGGACTGCGACGTTATACACTACGTCGCATTTTTGATTCTTAATTGAGTCATCGGACTTCTGCGACGTTGCTAATTTTTTCTGCCACATTACCCTCGTTCTAGATTCGTGTAAAAAAAAAAAGTTTTTTGGCGGGAAATCCCTAAATTTTTTTGCGTTTTCAAAATTTTTCCATAGGTTTAAAACTGTTCAATTTTAGCCAGGAAAAAGTTTCATTTTACCCGACCAGTTTTTGACGTTTTCGGACGAAATTTTGGCGGGAAAAACGCGAAAATTTTGTAATTTCAAATTTTGTTTTTAGGCTTAGAATAGCTTCATTTTAGTGTCGGAAAAGTTTCGCTGTACTCGGATATTTTTTTGAAATTTTCAAATCCGATTTTGGAGGGAAAATTCGTAAATGGCTTTTGGTAACAAAGTGTCTCCTTCTACATCTTTGTTCTATAGTGATTTTGCGAGTTGGAAGATTAAGTTATGCAATTTCATTGAATACAAAGATCCAAATCTGTGGAATTGGTTTAACACCATTGATCAATATGAGCAACCAAGACTCGATGGGGTGCTTAAGTCAAGAGCACAAATGTCAGTCAAGGAACGAGCAGAGTTTGATAAAGACAATAGAGCGTATGAGATGATTACCAAGTGCTTGCCAGAAGTTGTGATTAATAAATTTAAAGATCAAGCAACTTCTATAGGTTTATGGGATGCTCTTATAGCGGCTTACGATCAAAAGGAAAAGAAGTCAGAGGCTAATATTCAAATTCCTAGTCTAAATGATACTTCCAGATCAACTTCCAACTCAGCTGCATCTACTTCTACTGGCACTTCCTATACTTCTCATACCGCTCCTTCAAAGTCTACTGAGGAACATGCTAAAATCTTTATAGCTTTCCTCAATTCTTATGAGAATTTTCTTTCCAAGAAGGCTAGTACTTTGCAGCTCACTGAGGAAGACTTTGAACAGATCGATTCTGATGATTTGGAGTATATGGACATCAAATGGAGCATGGCCATGATAACCCAAAGGACAAAGAAATTTCTTCAGAGAACGGGCAGAAAAGACCTGGATGACGATGGTGATACAGGTCTTGGTTTTAATAAAAGCAAAGTGAAATGCAAGAACTGTCAGATTCATGGGCACTTTGCTAAGGAGTGTGAGAAAGAAAAATATCATTCATCTGGATTCACTACTCCTACAGCTCCAACGACTCCAGAGAAAAACACAACATCACAGGCTATGAAGGTGTATTCTCAGGGAGTGTTTGATTTTAGTGCACTTCAAGGAGAGGTTCAACACAGTGCGCTTTTGGCAAAGATACATGAGGTACATGATGAACCTGAGGTACCCATAAACTGTGTTTCCTGTTTTACATTGACTGAATCTCTTAAGAATTATCAATATGACAATTTAGAGTTGCGAGAAAAAGTTGTCAAACTTACTGAATCAAATAAGTTTCTAAAAGCTAATGAAATACTTTATGAAAAGGAAGTTGAGGCTCATAAGTTTGACACTGAGAAATATAAAGCTAAAGTTTTCAGTCAACAAGATGCCATTAAAAGCTATTTAACAGAAATTGAGTTGTTAAATAAAGAGCTTTCTGAGTTAAAATCTGAGTCTCACAATTTTAAAAAGGGTATCACAAATTTCTCAAATTCTCATAAACTCTTCGATGAAATGGTTGACAAGATGAGGACAGATAAAAGTAAAGCGGGACTTGGGTATCCACCTCCCACTAACTATTATCCTAAGCCTATTAAGGAAGGCACCGAAGAACTTGTGGCTGACTACTCATCATGGTCAGCTACAAAGTCTAAAGAAGCTACATCCAATCCCAAAAGGCAGGCAAAGGAGAAAACTAAACGGACAGAGTATCCCTTGCCTACTTTTGTTAAGTCTGATAGTACACCTCCAGTTAGTGTAGAGGAGGGTGTTGAGATAGAGGATCTACCGGAAGAGGCTGAAATCAAAGTTGAAAAAGTTAATGTAAAGCCAGAAAATCATATACTTACCAATGAAACTGTAAAGGTTTCAAATACAAAGGGTAAAAACAAGGTTGAAAATGAATCCAAAAGGATTCAATATCAAATGAAGGATTCAAATGTAAAATCTAAAAGTGAACAACCTTCAACATCAACTTGTTCAACTTCTGAGGCTTCTACATCAACGTGTACACATAAGTGTTCACGTCCTGTAAATGCCTCATCTTCTAAGCCTCCAACAGTTCATTCTCCACCTCAACCTTTTGTGGGTAATCATTGGAATAGGTCGTACATTGAACGACGTTCTTGTTTCCATTGTGGACAACAAGGACATATAATTAGGGATTGTCGGTTATTATCCCTAGATAGGTTTGGTAGAGGGATGCCAAGAACTTCCTCCTTTAGGAATTCTCATTCAAAATCGTTTTCTAGGCGTGCTTCGTATTCGCCTATATCAAGATATGCATCATCTTCTCCAAAACCCGTGGCTAGAGTAAACAAAGTTGTGCCTAGTAAACCTCAAGTTCAACAGCACAACATTGTTGAAAACAACTCATCTAAACCTACAAAGGTTTGGAAACCCAAATCCACAGACAACGCATCAATGAAATCTTCTGAGTTTTTAAAATATCATAAACTCATTGATGTGATGGTTATGGATGACCATGGACAACCCAAGTCAATTAAGGCTTGGGTGTCCCATAAGTACTAACATTTAATTGTTTGTGGTGGTGCAGTCAAGTTATTGAAAGCTAACATTTTTAGTGACTGCATGGATGTGGATATTGTTGGAAGAATGCGATGATGATTTGTGATTGGATGAGATTTTCGATGTTATGAGGTGGTAAAAGTGCTAAAAGGCATTTGACTTGACTTGATATGTGATTTTGAAACTTTTATTTAAATTTTATCCTTTTTTATTTGTTTAGTGCAACAGCCATTCTTTATACTTTTTAGTATTAAAGAAATGCAATGTTGCGAAATTTATTCACATAAAAAATACAAAAATATGTTTAATGTTTAAGGGGAGTATTTTTGGATTGGATATAAGAATTTGCTGTTCAGGGGGAGTAATTCTGAATATTAAAAATTCTGATTATTTAATTCAGAAATGTGAACATCAAGATTCTTAATTCTTTAAAAGATGTTGGATTGTGTGTCTGTAAAACAACTTGGGATATGATAGTACATCGGGGAACATGTACAAAATGGAAGTTTTAAGGTTTATCCTTGATATATCAGTAGGTTTATCTAGCATACTTAATACAGTTTTTATGAAAATTATCTTCATCATATGATGTATTGGTAGGCATGATACATACCGGTCTATGGGTTATTAAGAAGTAATTCAAATACGTGTCTATGATCTTGTGGTAAACACCATGTGATGTACGACTCTAAGTCTTAATTCCTTAGCGTAGCTTGACATACTTCTAATTTTTGGATCGTATATCTGAGATCTCTTGGGGGAGTTTGCTGATTGTTTCCTCTGTTGTACGTAAGTGCAGACCTGGTCTCAATTCAGCTTACTTTCAAAACTAAGCAAACGTGAGTCAATGTACTTGCAAAGTCTTATATTTAAGGTACTGGTCAAGGTCGCCAATTGAATAAATCAAGTTTGGTTTGACTACGATCGGTTTTGCTTAAACCTGAATCAAGTGTATGTCGCTCTGTTGTACACAAGTACAGACCTGTCACCGCTGGCTTGATTCTTAAAATTGATTCTCTTATATTCTTTCTAAATTTGGAAACTATGTTCTTGTCTGGGCTAAAGGGGTATGTCTATGGTGGGGACCACGGTGAAATATTCATACTAATAATAAAAGGTTAGCTCGTAGATACGGATGTAACATGTTTAAGTGGAAAAACAATACCAGTAATCGTCTTGAAATAATTTTTATACTAGGTGTATTAAATGTGCTAAATAAATTTAAAGTGGGCAAATATACTGATAATCGAGATAACACTTACTATTTGCTAATAATTGCATGTTGGCCTGATGTGATCCCTAAGCAGACTTAAAACAATCCTATCCCCAATTTATTTTAATCTTCGTTCTTTGTTTTTCATTTATAAAGAAAAATACAAAAAGATTTTATTTCTATGTTATTTTCTTCAATATCACATATCTTGTGAAAGTCAAATATTGAAGATGCAAAGGATGTCAGCTATTCTCCAAAGATTGTGAAGATAATTCTATCGGAGAAGCTGCTGATGATTGAGAGATGGTCACTGACTTTGAAGATCTTATTGTATGATAAATTTGTGTCAGTCACATGAATTTGGACACCAAGATTTCTTTGAAGACCATGCTATCTCAAAGGGGGAGTTTATGATTGTCAAAGACATGAAAGAGTTTGTTGATGAAGACTAATTGAAGACTTCTTTGACCAAGCTGCTGACAAGGGGGAGTTTGTTGGTGCATTTTGTGTGTCAGTCAGTTGGTCAAACTATTGTAATTGTCAAAGTCAATTAGTCTACGAATGTATAGTGTTTAGAGTGTGTATTCGAGTCTGTAAATGAAATATACATAGAATGGTGACATTGTAATTGGGCCTGCGACGTCGGGTCAGACGTCGCAAGGATCTGGGCCTGCGACGTTGGGCCTAACGTCGCAGGGTCCAGTGGGTCGAGTATAAATAGCGAGTTAGAATTTCATTTGAGGGCAGATCAAACCCTAGAGAGAGAGAGCCGAATTTGTGAGAGAGGAGAGGAGAAAATCGTTTTTGTAGTTTGTGATTGTAAAGCTTTATGATTCAATTGTGAATATATACAAAAGCTTATAGAAAACGTTTGTTATTGATTGTTTGATTTCCGCGCTTACAGTTAGTAAAACGATCCGATCAGATCCTACGTGTTAGGGACTATTATCAACTTGTAATCCTAAGAAGAAATTCAACTCTCCCATTGCAGACATTTCAAACCTTTTTCTCATGACTTTCTCGAATTCTTGACACATCTTTTCATCAGAAGATCCCAAGATAATGTCATCAACATAAACTTGCACTAGCAAGTCTTTCTTTTTCCACTTCACAAACAGTGTACTATCAATCGATCCTCTTGTAAATCCATTCTCAAGTAGATACGTTGATAGTGTTCCATACCATGCCCTAGGTGCTTGATGTAATCCATATAGAGCCTTATTCAAATGATATACTCTATCTGGATACTCAGGATCAGCAAACCCTGGCGGTTGTGAAACGTACACCAATTCTTCCACTTTGCCATACAAAAAGGCACTCTTAACATCCAACTGATACACTTTTATACCAAAATATAATGCAAATGCTAAGAATACTCTAATTGCTTCTAGCCTAGCAACTTGTGCAAACACTTCATTATAATCTATACCCTCTTGTTGATTAAAACCTTGAACCACTAGACGAGCTTTATTGCGAGTAACGATTCCTTTATCATCTCTCTTGCACTTAAATACCCATCTAGTTCCAATTGGATATTCTCCCTTTGGTAGGTCAACCAACTCCCATACTTGTAATTTAGAGAACTGAGATAGTTCTTCTTGCATTGCTTCTACCCACGAACTTTCTGTTAAAGCCATTTGAACATTTTTAGGCTAGATTTGTGAGATAAAGCATGAATATAGACATTGATTAGGAATCCCTGTCTCTTTCATTGCAGTATACAAGCTTTGATATTCTAAGTTCTCAGACGTACTAGCTCTGGATTGATGTCTAGTTTGAACCGGAGTATTAATATCACCGATGATGTTTTCAACGGGATGATTCTTACTCGTTCTAGTTGTAGTAACTGGTTCAACCGGTATATCATCTTCTAAATTAGTACCAATATCTTCCAATTCAGGTACATCTTCCGTACGTGCTGAAGATATCCTTAAATGTTTCAAAGGAGTAAGTATATCATCAAACTTTGTAGAAAGATCATCAAGATCTTCTGTTTCTTGAGACTTATCCTCTGAAGGTTGTTGTGACTCACTTGTGGAAGCTTTATCTGAGTCAACATTAGTCTTAATTCCATACTGCTTAACACTTGATGTTGAAGCGGGACCAATATTCTCATCTTCAAACAATAAATGTTCAGCTATCTCTGAATCACTGACATAGTCACTAATAGGAACTTTAAATGATGCAAAGAGATCAGAATAATCAAATTGCCAATCTAAGCCCTTATGAACATCAGGTGAGTAGCTCGTAACCTCAATATTATAAACTACCTCCAAACGTCCTGTGACTTTATTAAAGACTCTCTTGTTTGGCGAATTGGGCATATAACCTAGAAAAAATCCTTCGTCAGCCTTCTCACCAAATTTTGCTTGATGTCCAGTCTTTAATATGGTGCATGAAACTCCAAAGGGTTCAAACCCTTTTAAGTTAGGTTTCTTATTGTTCAAAAGCTCATAACAAGTCTTGTTATGTCTCTTAACCGTAAGAACTCTATTAAGAACATAACATGCTGTATTCACTGCTTCTGCCCAAAAGATGACCGGAAGCTTTGAATCAGCAAGCATTGTTCTAGCAGCTTCAATCAACGTTCTATTTTTCCTTTCAGCAACACCATTCTGTTGAGGTTCATACGGTGCACTGAATTGATGTAATATCCCTTTGCTTAAGCAATAGATATTCAACGTTGAATTCTTGAATTCTGTTCCATTGTCACTACGAATACGCTTAACTCTCTTTTTATAGACATTCTCTACTAGATCAAAGAACTCAATTAGAATTCCAGGAGTTTCATCCTTTGATCCCAAAAAGAATACCCATGAGAATCTAGAGTAGTCATCTGTGACAACCAAACAGTACCATTTGCCACCTATACTTCTCTTGCTTATAGGGCCGAAGAGATCCATATGCAGCAATTCAAATGGCGAGGAGATAGAGTTTTCAGTCTTAGGTCTGTGTGGTTTCTTGTGCTGCTTTCCTTTCATGCAAGGAACACACTTATCCTCAGACTCGAAACGTTTTTGTGGTACACCTAGAACCAAACCATTTTTGGTTATATAATTCATCTTTCTCCAGTTCAGGTGTGCCATTCTCCTATGCCATAATAATGTGTCTGTTTCCGAAGCCTTGGATAATAAATATGTAGACACCATTGAAGAGTTAGGAACACCCATGTTAATAGCATAGATGTCCTTCTTCCTTGGAGCCCTCATCAATATCCATTTATCAGGAATTTTAAAACCTGGCTTCAGGACTAAGGCCTCCTTTTCATTAAAATAAACTGGATGACCTTTGTCACAGACTTGGGAAACACTCACTAGGTTGTGAGTTAGTTCTTCAACATAGTTCACATCCTCAAGAGTTAAAGTTCCATTTGAAACTTTTCCTTTTCCTGAAATTACTCCTCCTTTATCTCCTGCAAAATTTACTTTTTGCTTGAGACTCTCCTTGAAGTCCTTCAATAGACTTCTTTCTCCGGTCATGTGCCTTGAGCATCCACTGTCTACATACCACCAGCTGTCCTTGTTCACAGCATGCTCCTGCACATAACACAAAATACTATCAGTTATCAAGAGGGACCCAAGCCATTACGGTCTTGGTTTGTCCCTTATCATCAACAAACTTAAGCTCTTTAAAATAACCATCCTTCCCATTAGGAGCTTTGGTTACTTTCGAAGTAGCTTTAGTTTGTGGACGATCAGCCTTAAGAGGTGAATTTGAGGAGAACCTCTTAGGCACATAATTATGAGCTCTATTATTATAATTAAACTCATATGATCGCGAAGTAGTACCACTCTCATAATGACTATGGCCTCTACTTGGAGTTCTAAACCTCGACGGTGTCACATCCCTAGACTTATGGACAGAATTATCACCTTGAGTATATGGCCGTTTAGGTTTAGGTGGGGAGACACTATGTTTACCATCTCTTTTAAGAATGTTAACAGGTTTATTACCTAACTTAGGTTTGGTATCTAACCCATCTACAGTCATACTAGAGTCGGTCTGTGTCTTTTCATTCATCACAAGCTTATGTGGTGTTTCAGGCTTTTTGTTAGGACAACACGAAGCCACGTGTCCCTTTTGATGACACTTGAAACATGACATCTGCTTGCGTGATTTACTCACTTTTGCTTTCTCATCCGGAGTCTTAGGCACTAAAGGCTTAAGCTGTTCCTTATTAACCTTATCATCAGTCTTAGCATCGTTAATCACTCCACCCGATACAAACTGTATTTTGGTGAAATGAGAAGCCTTACTATTTTCTGATGAAGGGTTCTTAATAACATCCTTCTGTGCCTCTAACTTTTCCTGATCATTAGTTACTGAAATTTCAGGAGTAGCATCTGTCATTTCAGAATCTTCAGGAATAGGAGTGTAATTGGCATTAAAAGGTGGGGATACATCATTGTAACCTAACCCAGTCTTTTCCTTTACACTTCGTTGAGCATCTAACATTTTGTCCATTTGAGATGTCCTATAGCTCTCAAGTTTACGATTTTGCTCAATTAACCTTAAGTTAAGGTTCACTATTTCCTGATCCTTACTAGCAATTGTCTCATTTAAGTCTTTGATATTCATATAGAGACCATCTATGACAACAGATTTTTCACTTATGGTATCTCTAAGTTTTGTTCTATCCGAAGCATCTGACTTAATTTTATCTTTTAAGACTTGTTTATCATCACTTAATCTACGAATATCCATAACAGCTTGATCAAGTTCAGATCGAACAGTCTTATATGATTCCTTATCGATATTTAATTGTGATGACAGGTTGCTATTTGACACAGTTAAGACACTATTCTGAGATTGTAAATCAGTAACTAAGTAACAAACATCAGCAAGATTAAGAATGTCTAAACATACCTTCTTCTTGTCAGTTTGTAATTCAGCCATGCGTGCCACGAATTCTTCAGGACTCATATCTGGAGCTGAATCCATATTTAGCACGTCATCATCACTTACCTTCACTTCAGACTCAGACACCTCTACTTTCTGTTCCATATCAGTGGGCATGTAGGACACTGATCCAGCAGTTGTCTCTTCGATCTCGGCCATCAAAGCTTCCTCAGAATGAGCTTGCCAATCATAAGAGCCATCCAACTGCTTCACCACTAAGGCTTTGGAAGCGAGAGTACTTCCCGAACCTTGTTTTCCTTGTGCTTCTACTTTAGGTCTTTGGCATTCTCTAGCAAAATGACCAATACCCTGACAGTTAAAGCATCTGACCTTGGTTTTGTCAAACCCTGATCTATTGCCCAATACTTTTCTACCAGTTCTCTTGAGGAAATTCTTCACCTTTCTAGATATCAACGCTAGTTGATCTTGAAGCTCCAATTCCTCAAGATAATCAGAATCTATCTGCTCATAATCCTCATCAAACAGAATAGGATCATTGATCTTTCCCTCTATGTAGTTCTCATATGATGCCACAAAGGAAGCAAGAACAGACAGTTGTTGTTCAGCAGATTTCACACTCATCGGCATCTTCTGATGCTCTTGAGGTAACTTCTCAGAATTCTTTCCCTTTGTTTCATCACCAGAGGAGGAAATAAAGCACAGATCTTCAGTAATCATTTCTCCATTTTCACTAGTATCACCAACTAACAGTGCAGTGGTCGAACTAGATGACGAAGTCGAAAGACTTGACTTTCCATGATACAACCCAGGGTTCTGAACCTGATCAGAATCACTATCTCTTGACTTCTTGGAGAAATCATAACCTTTCAGCTTGTCAATGACTTGCTCTAAGGTCATAGTAGAATACCTAGTTTCGTTATCCTTAATCATAACACCATACATTTCCCATTTAGAAGGCAAACCCTCAAGAAACTTGTCGGTTTTAGCTACTTCTTCTTCAACAATTTCTTGGTATTCCAGTTCACTTAGTAGATGGTAGAAACGCGTGACATAGGCATCAAGATCTTCTCCTTTTAAAGCTTTAAACATAGTAAACTGCTTTTTAAGAAGACTCCTCTTGCCAGCTCTCACCTGTGGACTTCCCTCACCTCTTTTCTCTAGAGCTTCCCAGAGCGTTCTAGCAGTATGAAAAGACTTCAGTTGATGAGCAATCTTTTAGGAAGACACATCTTTATGCATGAATGTGCTTTGTTCTCATTTCTGTAAGCTTCCTTCTCTTGATCACTCATGTTCGCATAGGTAAGAACCACAATGGCATTCTGAACAGTTTGTGTAGGTGCGGTGTATCCACTCTTGATACACATCCAGATTGACAGGTCATGGAATCTACCGTAAGATTCAAATCTGTCCTTCCAGTTGTAGTAATCCTCGATTCTTAACAACTTAGGTGGAACGTTTGACTTTCCCACCTCGTGGTCCATTTCGATCATTCTACTTAAGTCGTCTCATCTTAAAAACGTAAAATTAAACTGTTTCAGCGAATTCATAAAACTCAACTCGCAAGACTCAGCTCAACTCGCAATCTCAGCTCGACTCGCAGAATACGTCGATTCGCAAGCCTCAGTTCGGATTGCTAAAGATGTCGATTCGCAAGTGATGTCGATTCACGAGGGATCTCGGTTCGACTCGCAAGCCTCAGTTCGACTCGCTAGTTCAACTCGGTTCGCAGGCGACGCTGGAACCCTAATCTCGACTCGCGAAACGGCTGTTAAACCCGAAAACGAATTTTTAAGGTATTTTTACGACTGAAACTAAGAATTTCGGCTGTAAACAAACCCTAAAACGTCCAGAGAATGATTTTGATCGTTAGTATTGCAAGAACGCACGTAAAAACGACCCGAATCAAAAACGCAATAACACTAAAACTTATGAACACACTCGTATTTAGCCCGAAAGCTCTGATACCAGATGTAAGTCCCCTAGTTTTAGGATCGATAACTTCGTTATATGTAGTATTAAGGTGCGGAAACCCTCAATACGGTGTTATCTTACTAACAATGAATATGTTCGTAATTGCGTATATTAAAGCTTAACTTTAAATGAATAATACGTCAAAGCCTAGCTGTTAGGTATATGTTTTCTCTGGTTGTCGAGTTCGCAGATCAGAAAGACGAATAGCCAAAAGTTATGTTTTTCACCGTATGAAAAACATTATATACGTCCAGCTCACCTCGGCTCGCATGGGCCTGCGAGTTCGGTCCAACTCGCAGCCTAAGCCCATTAAAGGACTCGGCTTGCCAGACTAATGCCTCGCGAGTTCAGATCTCATCTCACAGCTCAACTCGCTGCGACCTGAGATCTCGACTCGCCTCGCATTAAACGTCTATTATTTATTTCGTCTTTAAATATTCGTCTAACTTAGCACAATAATATGTTTAACGAATATTACTAACAAAACAAATATTTATTTACAAATCTAAACCAATATACAAACGTAATAATAATTACACCAGTCCTATTTCAAGCTAGATCTGTTGTCACAATCTATGTCCCATCACCATTTCAGGTCTTGCATCGATTCTCCTTTAATTGTACATAGTTGATCAAGCTATGTTAAATTAAATTCAAATGATGCAATTGCTGAACCAGTCATAACAAAAGAGGAATATAAACCTAACGGTCATAGTCTAGGTCACTAATGCAATCCTAGTTTGCTATAACCTTAGGCTCTGATACCAATCTGTCGCACCCCCAGAACGCGTGGCAGCGGAAACATGAGGTGTCATGGGGGCGCCGACCAAATCAAATATCACAACACAAAGATTAAAGCAAACGACCTCTATATGAGACGTTTGAAAACATTACATTACCGTAATTCAAATGTTTACAAAATATCTGGAGTTCGCATAAACCGTTAAGAGATTTCTAATACATTACTGATTATACAAAATACAGCTAAATGCAATCTAATCTCTTGATGTTTGAAAACAATGCGACTCGAGCTAAGCTTTCCATAAGCTTCCTACTGCGGCGGGTTACCTGAGAAATACATACTAAAAGGTCAACATAAAGTTGGTGAGTTCATAGGTTTGATAATCAATCAGTTACTAATATGATCCACAAGATTCCAAAAGTAGTATCATTCACAATGATAAGTAAAAGTATCGTTAGTCAACGATAATTAAAAGTATTGCAAAATGCAACATAAGTATACCATTTGCATGAGTCTCATAGTCAAGCTTAACGTTGTTTGCCTCCGGTAAGTGTACTAATCCGATATACCTCTAAATCACAAGTAATACTGCGCCCGTGGGTTGGCTAGAGCGACTAGCCCAGACGAGGTTTGTCAAACCCTGATAGATCTATCCAATAATACTCACGCACAAATTTTAATGACTATGATGGGTAGAGGACTTTAGTGGATTATTCAGGTCTCATGCAATCCGTACGAAAAGTGTTTCAAGTTACTTGTGATCATATAAGCAGTTGTATAAAACAGTTGTATGAATTCTCACCCCAGTTGAAAAACAGTAAAAAGGGGCTATTAAACTCACCTTAGATTAGCAAGTAGCAAGCAAATATCAAATAAGCAAGCAAGCCGATGTGCAACCTTCTAACGTCCTAAAAACGTATAAGGTTAGGTATAAGTAGATGTCTCAAAAGACCATCTATAGCGATTGTATAAGTGGGGGTCAATGTCCACTTAAGCCAATCGTGTAGGTGGAGGGTTAATGTCCACCTAAGGCTAGTTCATCAACTAGTATGTCCAAATAAGTTGTTCAAGTTCGATTATTAAAAACGTATACGACCCGTTGGTGAAAGTTTGTAATAATAATTCATTTAGACATTATTATTAAGTTTGTTTTGCTGTAAACTATTCATTAGTACATATCGTGTGTTGCAAATCGATTATTTTAGTTTGTATAAGTCTTAAACCGTAGGTCAAAGTTGGTCAACTCGTTGGTCAAAGCTGGTCAAACCTGGTAAAACTGGTCAAACTGGTCAAACCTGGTCAAACTGGTCAAACCTGGTCAAACCTGGTTAAACCGGTCAAACCTGGTCAAACCGGTCAACCTGGTCAAACCTGGTCAAACTGGTCGAACCTGGTCAAACTGGTCAAACCTGGTCAAACTGGTCAAGGTTGGTCAAACTTAGCATCACTAGCAAGATGTAGCATCACTAGGTTAGTGTCTCTACTTGAGACTTAGGATATTTTCAGAAAATGTGGCATCACTAGCAAAATGTAACATCACTAGGTTAGTGTCTCTACTTGAGACTTAGGATATTTTCAGAAAATGTGGCATCACTAGCAAAATGTAGCATCACTAGCAAAATGTAGCATCACTAGGTTAGTGTCTCTACTTGAGACTTAGGATATTTTCAGAAATTGTTCTAAGTGTCGGTTTCTAATTCGGGAAACTTTCTAAGTTTAGTCTTTGGTCCAAGTTACTAACTAAGTCATCCAAACCCATTTTTGTTACCACTTTTTGTCGTTTTTAGAAACTGAGCCATTTTTGTTGACTTGGTCAAACCTACTCGGTTTGACCCGAAACTTTTACCTAACCCATATATCAGTTTAAAGAGTCCAAATAATTTGTCGGTTTGTGTCGGAGTCATCCAAAGTTTCGGTTTTAATTACACTTCTAAAAACTTCAAGATTCAACGTTTTCGGTTTATGTCGGGTCATTACGCCAACTGATTTTACATATCTCTAGTCCAAATCAAACCTCAAAACTTTTACCAACTGATCTACTAAGTGTCTAGACTAACATGTCAAATTTCCAGCATTTAACAAGTCCGTTTACATATTAAATAAATTCCGCGAAAGTTCCGAACACAATTCTCGAAAACTAACAGGTCAGTCCTATAAATCGGCTCGTAGAGAGAAATGAGTACGTTTCTGGAAAAAGTTCAAAACACGAAAGTTGTAGATCTTTTCAATACGAAAATTAAAAAAAAATGCATCTTCTAACTCTCAAAATTAGATTTTATACGAATATTTATGTAAACTACATTTTATGAGACAGATTCTGCATGTTCTTGTATGTGTTATAAAAACGATTTTTAGTATGATATTTGGACATAATCATGATAGATGAACTAAATAACATCAAAATCAGTAGTATTAAAGTAAAATAAGTGAGGGTTTTGGTGATTCTTACAAAGGGTGTGAAGAACAAAAGATGAAGATAATGAAGAAGTGTTGTTTTTGAACTTGTTCTTGTTCTTCTTCCTTAGATGATGATGATGATGATGGAGATTTTGTGGTGGTGGTTGTGGTGGTTCTTGGCTGATTTCCTCCAGAGATTAGAGGGAGTATGGGAGAGTTTTTGGAGTGTGAAAGTGTGTTTGAGTGTAAATGAGAGAAAGAGTGTTTGCATGAAAGGGATATGGATGTGTAAGGAATTTTAATCATGAAAATGCATGTAAAATAAGTGGGTGCACATGGGAGAGAGAGGGGGCCGGCCAAAGGGGCCCACCCAAGGGTATTTTGGTCATTTTCTTGTTCCTAACTTGATTTGTTACGACTTCCGTTCGTTTACCCGATTGTTTAGACGTTTATTCATACGTTAAACGTTTTATACACACATTTAAGTAACGGTTTAAATTCCGATATTTTCCATTGAAATATTTATCTAGATACTTGAAAACATTTATATAAAAATGTTCCATTAATTTATCAGCCTCGATTTGCGTGCACGTTTTACGGAGGTTTAATCGCGTAGCGTTTTAAATAGACGTTTTTCATTGATGAACTATTATATGATGTTTTCAATAATAATTTCATACAAAATAATATATTTAAATTATTAAAATATATTTTAGCTTTCGCTCGATTGTCGGGCGCGTTCCGCGCGTTTCTGTTGCGTTTGAGACGTTTTAGCCAAAACGCCTTAGTTTTTCGTGTATTATTTTAACAAAATAATAATATATGATAAATAATTTCTAAAAATAGATTCAAGTTATTTATAGAAATGTTTTCACCAACGTCGTATAATTTGTCGGACTCCGTCCGGTTGTTTTGCACAATTTCACCAAATTGCGTAAGTGTAATTACAATTAATTACATAAGCGTAATATAATCAATTACGGGAGTGTATATTCACATAAATACACAAATAGTTACAAGTAATTACAAGTATTTAGCCTAATACTAAACTAAACACACGTAATTAGGATTTCTAGTAGGTTAATCAGTAACCCTAAATCGTCGGGTGTCACAAAACTGCCCCGTCGCCCACATCACTTATCTCAAAACTGCCTTCTTTTATCAAAACTACCGACGTTCAAACACATATAACTTTTGACTCGTACATCCGTTTGACCTGAAATTTTGCGTGCACCTTCACCTTGACCATTTAAACATTTCCCAATTTTCACTTTTTCAAATTTCACAATGACACAGGATTTTGGCGTGTGACTCGTTTTGACACTAAAAATATCATTTTAGTAAACATACTAATACACAAACTATAAAGACTGAGATTTTAAATTTTTAACCACATTTCATACATATCAAAACAAAGTCAAAGGACTCAACCACAACCTCTTAATCTTTCTCTAATCCATTTTAGACCGTATATGCATTTAACGACCCAAATGGACCCTTTTTGAACCGTTAACCCCCAAAGTCTGTTTTGACCCATTGACTAGCCAATCACAACCCATAATTGACTAAAGAAAGGTTTGACTACATGTCAATACTCCATATCCAATAAAAACACATTTTTGACTACTTTCAACCATGAACACATTTTATAAACATTAATATATTCAAACACAACTTTAAAACTACAAGACCATAATTTACATCATTTACAAGAGTCGTTGACTTTCAAAGTCAACCTATTCCAAAAATGCATATGTCATGGCTCACCATGACTCACTTTTTAAGACATGTCTAAAGGGCTATTTACACAAGCTAGATTAAATGATACTTTAAAGAGAACTTGCCATATTACACCCTCGATAATCCACGCTAATTATCCTTAACCGCTTTCCCCCTTCCTTGCCCACTTCCACCTAAAACATGAAACACTTAAACAATAAGCACTTTTGCTTAGTGAGCATATAAGCAATTTAATCAAATAATACATAACATGGCTACATAAACACTATGTTAGTAAAACTAGCAATTCTATATCATAACTTCATAAGCTTCATATCACTAACTTATGATTGTACCCACCTCTAGCTCGGAAGCTATCCGGTAACATGTACAATCACAATTCATATCACTATGATCATATACAAATAACACACTAAATCTCCACTTGATTGTACCCACCTCTAGCTCGGAAGCTATCCGGTAACATGTACAATCAATTCATATCATAACACTTTCTCAAGTAACAATTTAAACAAATAAAACATAATTAACTTCACATGGTTGTATGATCCTCTTACTCGGAAGTAATCCAGAAACACATACAACCAATTACTTGATTAAATCCTTACACTACTCACCTTAGTCTTGAAATGATGATTCACAATACACAACCAAAGGTAACACTTCCAACTTCTTATTACCTATACACATATTACATAACAACATATTCAATCTCAAAGAAAATCATAATTGTAAACCATTAATCACTTTTAAACCCTCCCCCACTTTGGTTAACCTAATCAATTCATTAACACTCCCACTAAAATCATGTTCCAATATAGTTCTCATACTCTAATTGCATCATAGATCACACTTTTAACTAATTAACACTAATTCATACATATTTAACCAAAACCCCATTTTTGCTCAAGAACACCTATCACCAATTAATCATATTCAAGGTGTAATTTCTTTACAAACTAGTTCAAAACAATCATAAACAACAATTCTAACAATTCCTAACCCTAATTTCGTATTAATTTCACTAATAAATCAAAACCCCATGAAAACCCACTAAAAACCCCATAAACTAGGTTAAACTTGAAGAAAGATCACTTACAAGGATTAAAGGATGGAAGAAGGTGATGATTCAACACTAATCTCTTGAATTTACACTAGGATTGAAGATTTGATGAAGGTGAAATAGTTTCTGCGATTTTTCTTAACTTCTGAGAATGTTACTGGAATGTTTTGGAATGAAGAAAATAAACACAGGAAGCCCACGTATCTATCTACATATTTATTTTATTTCCCTTAATTTTACATGAGAAATTATCTTACGTTTTTCACTATATCTTAATATTTACACAATATTACTTCATTATAAAATTATATCCGTGTACGAAATTAAATTCCTGATAAAATTGGGGTGTTACATATATATAACTCAATTCCGCTGTACCATTATTTACTCGCGAACAGGCACATCGCCGTCTTCCTAGCTATCACGACTCGACACTTTTCTCCATATGTACGCGTAGGAGAATATCACCTATATCACTAAACCTCAGGAAGGAGGTACAAACGTTAGCAATGGGAATAGAAACCTGCACATGCTAAACATTCACGAAATTTAAGACAAACAAACGAATCTTTCACCTTTGACCGTGCTGGTCACAATTGGATTAATGTTGACTAAGTCCACAACAAATTAATTATCTCAATCACAACTTGATCATTTAGATCAATCAATTCAATACTGTGGTGCCCTAGCACCTACATTTTAGCCTTTGTGCTACAATTGGGAAATTCAAACTTCAACACATTTTGGCCTTGGGGCTACAATCAAGCAACACACGGCACATGGTGCTGCAATTACGCGGTATGTTGATACCACAATTTGGGCACGTTAGTACAACCCTCATAGTACGTCGATACTACAAATCATGGTATGTTGATGCCACACTCACAGTACATGAGTACTGCAATTACGGTGCCGCGGGCACTACAATACGGCACGTGGTGCTGCGTTTCATGGTACTTTTGACTACAACTATAATACATTACTGTGCTTCGGGCACTACAATTTGGCACGCTGTGCTACACCCAGGCTCGATGAGCTACTTTCAATATACATGTAGACTTGTAATAGTTACATGTACGAATTATATATACATATGCACTTACTTGATTGGGCACGAGGTGCCACACCTGACTCTTATTACGCACATATACTTGAATAGTTATGTGTACACCATATATGTATATACGACCACTTAGGCATATAATGCCTCAATCGATAAATACACAATGATGTCACCACACACATGGGTTGTGTTGGTGGACCTCGCTTCAACACCACATAGGGCACTGTAGGTGTCACATTCACCGACATGAATGGCCGTATAGTGTCCTAGTACTACACTATAGTCCGTAGGACTACTCACAACAACATAGTCTGGTTGACTACATTAAAACACAATTTAGTCGTTATTATGACTACTCATCAAAACTACAACCTAATTGGTCACAACTCTCGAAAAACATGGAAACAGGACAATTTAACCAAGGTTAACTCGACAACAAATACTTAAATTGTTATGACAACACCACAAAAAGGGCAGAAATATGACTGCCACACGCGATATCAAAACTTCAACATCATGGATCATAGGATCCCGTATCACTCATTTAAGAACTCAAGTGAACTATTCATGTCGCTATAGTAATCATAATCTTTGAATAAAGATCTCACGCCTTGTCGTTTCACTCTTGTTCAAGAATCATGCCTATTAGACGACAAACATTTACTCAAGCTGAGCGTGACCAATTCGCTGATTAAAGAGTGGCTGAAGCTCTAGCTGCTCGGAACCAGGCAAGACCTTGCACCTTTAAGGACTTCTTGAGGTGCGAACCACCAAACTTCGTCGGAACTAAAGGGCCTGTCCGATTAATCCGATGGTTCGAGAAAATGGAATATATATTCTACATTTGCAACTGCCCCGACGACTGCAAAGTCATGTACGCCACATACACTCTCCAGGATGAAGCCTCTACCTGGTGGAACTTCCATGCCCGAACTGTAGGGATCGACACCGCACACGAACTCCCGTGGGAGGAGCTGAAACGAATCATGAGGGACAAGTACTGCCCCAGCGAGGTACTCCACAAACTTGAGGACGAACTTTGGCACCTCACCGTAAAAGGCAATGACATCGAGACATACACCAATCGTTTTCAACAACTCGCACACCTTTGCCCAACCATAGCAAACCCTGAAATCCAAATAATCGAAAGGTACATCGGGGGACTCCCGGTGCAAATTGAGGGAATGGTCACCGCTTCTAAACCCGCTACTATTGAAGAGGCTATTCGCATGGCCCACAGACTCATGGCACAGGTGGTTCGACGTGGAACACCTGCAACTGAAAACAATCAAGGTAAATGGAATGGAGATTCCAGCACTAGTCATGACCCAACAAACCAACCCAAACCATTGAGGTCCTACGCCACCGAACCTAAGGAAAAGCGAGGCTATGCGGGGAATAAACCATTTTGTCACGGCTGTAAACGTCATCATGATGGTTCATGTGGTCTACCTTGTGAAAGATTCCAACGATACGGACACAAAATCTGGAGTTGCAGAGTTCCTGCCAACCCCGACTCAAAAAGGGTATGCTTCAAATGTAAGGAACCAGGACACTACAAGAAGGACTGCCCAAAGAAACGCAAAATTCACCTGATCGGCTCTAAATGAACCCAACGATAATGTAAGTACATTCTTTCCTCGAAAACATAACCCTTCAATTTTAGATTCGCTAAACGTGTACTTATTGTCCCCGATATCATTTTATCGACTTAATTGCCGATTACATCATAGGGCTAGTTAACCTAGGCCCCCGTAAAACTCAAAGTTTGCTTTCAGCAGACTGACCTACTGAACGTTCACCAACCACTTAGTCCTGATAGGACTACTCTTTAAACGGTCACTTTGTGACAACTGCCTAGTCCCGGATGGACTACAATGTAAATGGTTATCTAGTAACCACGACTTAATCATACCTCGAACAAACAACATAGTCAGAGCGTGACTACAATGATAAAACTTCGACACAGTCATGAATTGACTGCTCTTCGACCCCGTCATAGACATGGTATGTCTACAATCTATTCGACTAACCTCTCGTACACACATTGCTCCCCACACCCTCATGCTAACACGAATACACACGAAATTTTCTTAACAGGGGGAGAATGTAACACCTTGTCAAAAAGTCAATTTTCAGGCAGGATTTTAACTTTAAATAATTGTATTTTTATAAACAATTATAACCAAATTACATTTTTGTAATTCAAGTAAAATATTTTTATTCAAAATCATTTCGAAATAATATAAACAAAATTATAAATTTAAAATATTAAATTTATATTACGATCGAGTACAAAAATACAGGCATTTTATACCGTGGTTGGAGACCACAGTCCCCAAAACGGGGATCTGAGTTTGGATAAAACCCAAATCCCCCTCCCTATTTCACCTCATTTCCATCATCTTCTTCTTTTTCTCCATCTCATCTTTCTCTCTAAAAACCCACACCAACCACCACCACCTACCACCGCCGCCGGTCACCTCACCGCCGCCTCCATCGTCATCATCATCGGAATCAACAGCAACAACTCGCCATCATCATCATCTTCTCCATCTTCATCATCTCCATTTTCACTTTCAAAGTAAGATTTCTCACTTTCTCTCTCTAGAAATCGTTTCTCTTGCTATAAATTACTTAGATTACTTCAAAATACATGCTAGAAGCTTTCTACAACATCAAAACACCCAGAAATCGAGCCAAAACTCGATTTGGATCTTGAAATCGTCGAACAGACGACGACGACGACGACGTCGCATTTGGCCCAAAAACAGTGCTGTGACATCGCAGCCAACGTCGCAGCTCAACGTCGCAAATACCATGACGTCGCCTGGTGCGACGTCAGTCACAACGTCGCATGAAATTGCGAACGTCACATATAGCGACGTCGACCTTTACGTCGCAGTAGACACTGACGTCGCATATAGCGACGTAGACTACAACGTCGCAGTACAATCGCACTGCGACAGAAGCCCCAACGTCGCACCCAACGTCGCAGGTCACAGAACCTTAAAAATCTATGATTTTCACTAAGTGTCGGAACCAACTTTTACCACTTGATTTTACTACGAACTTGGATTTCGGATGCGTTTTCATTAAAGCAATGTAGTAGAGATAAAAATTTTCCAAGCTGACTTGGCAGCTCGACCCCAACCAGGGTCTCTGCCCCTTGGACCCCGCCAGGGGTTGCCACCCCTTGGACCCCGCTATCAGGGGCGCTGCCCCCGAACCCCCGTACACAATCTTTGAAACCAAGCAACAAACAAACATTCAAATGACTTACTTGGTCAGACTATTTGATCTCGTACTTATATGACCTCACGTGTTTAGGACACTAGGAGGTTACTTATCGGACGACGCGCGTATCGTAGGATCGCCAACTCACAGGTGAGTTCATAGCCCCACTCTTTCAACTGTTTTACTGTTTTCGGGGTGAGACGCATGCACACTTACTGTTTTCGAATTATAATATTAAACTTTTATAATTCACACTCATCTACATTACTGTTATGTAATACGAAATGTGTAATACTTAGGAATTACACCCATTATATTGTTGTAGGACAATATCACTACTTAACCTAGATAGGTTGCCATTGTACATTACTAGATTGTGGGAAAACAATCACCATCACATAACTTCACTAAGTTATCATTATTCATTGACCATATTGTCACGGGACAATACTATCAAACACACTAGAACTAGTTAGTTCTATCTACACTAGACGACATCTGGACTTTTACAGGATTAGTTTTCCTTTTAGGAACTAAGACTGCCTATACAAATCAGGACTTCTAAATTGGAATCACACTCAAGTAAACATCAACCACCGATCTCAATATACTTGCTAGGCTGAGACTAGGAGTATACATTAATAACGTACATTAGTATAGACTCTTTATACTAATACAAACCAACTAGGTGATGACTGTTCATACCTAGGCTCAATGTGTTACAATTTATATCTAAGTATTGTACATACATATTTATATACAATATATTACTTCATGCGTGGCATGATACACTGTTACTTGTGTTTGTAGATTTGACTTATATATGTATATATATATACTCATACACTATATCAAGCACTTGGTGCTTCTTACAATTTACATATGCATATTGGCATATATACATACAAACCCAACTACTCAAGTCAGGCGCGTCGTAGTATGGCTGTCTCTCATTTACTTAGCTAGGTCTGTCGTAGTACAGCTGGCTCTAGATTTCACCAGTCGGGCTTGTCGTTGTACAGCCAGCTCAATTACATACTTTGCTTGCGGGCAATGCGGACGATGTTCCAGAAGGGACACACAACGATGCCACGGTAAAGTGGGCACAAAACGATGCCACGGTATTACAGTGGGCACAAGGACGTATTCGCGGTAAAGCGATACACTCTATGGATGGGCGGGCTTATGCTCGTGATCCACACACATTAGTTAACGGGTCGGTGAGTTTTCACGCGAGGCCGTTAGCTCGATCATGTTCGGGTTAGCTTTTGCTAGCCGGGCAAACGAACATACTTAATATTCAAACATGTTCGGGTTAGCTTTTGCTAGCCGGGTAAACGAACATACTCAACAATCAATCATGTTCGGGTTAGCTTATTAATAAGCATCAAATAGATAGTATATTATATAGTAATTTATCCCTATATTTATATACATTTTAATGCATTTATATGATTTTAGATACTTATTTCGTTAATATTTGCATAAATGTATTTTAATTAAAGATTGAAGAAAATGAACGAAAACAAGGCAAAGATTGAAGAAAAATAAAATTAAATGAAGACTCGAAGAAAATGTAGCTTAAACCTTGAAGAAATGAAGAAGATGGCTCAAAAGTGGAGTGATAACATCAAATAAGTGTTTTAAATGAAGCTTGGATGAAAGGAACGGAATTTAGATCAAAAACCGAACAGAAGTGTAAATGCTAAGTTTTCTGCTATGCGCTAGTAAATTGGCCATAACTTCCTCATACGGAGTCCAAATGAGTTGATTCAAGTGGGCAAATTTAACTAACACATAGAGCTACAACATATCTAAAATTCAGCTAATTTGGTTAAAAACTCAACCGCCGGTTGGGCCTTTCCACCGGCGGTTGGATCAAAAATCTGGAATATTCTAGATACGAGGAGTTGTACTTGGAGAAAAAGTGCCCAACCGCCGGTTGGGACCGCCATAGCTCAATTATAAATAGAAAACACCTTCCAGCTTCGAAATATACCTTAATAACCATAATAATTCGTATATTACGAATTATTAACCCCAAATTCGACTAGAAACACTTTCTAGGGCACTACTAGAAAAAATGCATAATCCAACGGGAAAATTCCGTTGGTGAACAAGTAAATTCCGTTGGTAATATCCATCATCAACGGGTTTATCAACGCAAAAGGGGTGTGGCAAAAAGACTCGTTGCTAATCACATTTATCAACGGATTTCTTTTGTCTGTTGTTAAAACACCAACAGATATACTGTGGATGATTGAAAATTGTCCGTTGGTAATTCTATTAGCCGAGACCTCAAGTTCCGTTGTTAAATTGTTAAACTACCAACGGATATGCCGTGGATGATCGAATATTACCCGTTGGCAATTCTAGAACCCGAGACCTCACGGTTCCGTTGGTAAATCTATGACTACCAACGGATATGCCGTTTGTGAATGTATAGCCTTCCGTTGATAATATTATTAGCCAAAACCTCTAATTCCGTTGGTATATTTACAAATTACCAACGAGAAATTTTAGATTTAACAACGGGTTTCATATCCATGGCTGATTTGAAAACATCCTTGGCGACAGATGCTTCCCGTTGGTATTTCACACACAAAATCTGTTGCTAATTTTGACATATCATCATCCCCAACTGCTTAAAATCTATTAATAATCTCTATATATAATTCAATATAAACCTATATACATACTATAATATATTTAAAACTCAAGTATGCATATCAAAACCGACATCCAGTCTGTACAAAATAAAGCCAATTTATTACATTAAATCTAAACCAGAAACTCAAATACAAAATAATTAAAAACTAGAAGTAGTCTTGCAAGTATAAATCTAAACCAGCACCATCTGCATACCCTATTCAAGTTCGACGATAATTCTCGAGCATTTCTCTCATTTTCTCTTCCATCTCAGCACGCATTCTTTCTTCCTTTGCATTCATCTCAGTCCGCATTTTTTCTTCCATCTCGACCCGTAATGAATCAACATGAGAAGCAACTCTAGTTGTTACTTCTTGCTCAATTTGTTCTTCAATATTCATGGGAGTGAAAGTCTGGGAAGGAGTTTGTTTACTGTGACCTGGAATTGCAACTTGACCAATTAAGCTCTCAAATTCTGCATTTTTACATTGTCCATACACTTGTTTATTTTTTGAAACACCAGTCACCTCTAACCATACTTTAGGATCAAAAGGTATCTCAAGTTGCTCGATACCATCAGAGGGTTGATCAACACCAGAAGGTTGCTCAACACCATCAGCTTGAAGTTTTTCTTTCATCTTTTCCTCATACTTTTGAGCAACTTTTTCAGCTTTTCCATCACACCACTCACCTTTACCCTTGTTCTTTTTATGCATCTTAGCAAAAAAGTTAAGTTTGTTCGGTGTATGCCCCAATTCATTCTCCTGTAAAGTACAATTGAAATAAACCATAAGAAATTAAACCAGATGCATATTAAAATAAGTTAAACTATGTAATAATCCACTTTATATGAATTATAAACTAATTTAATTGCAACTCAACAATTCAAATAAACAATCAGGGTTAGAAAAACGTAATTGCCGTCAAGATTGGATTTCCTACAAAACACACTCAGAAAAGGCATAAGTACAAGTCTGAAAAATCCAGAAAATATTGTATATATGTACTATGATATTATCTACCTAATCAGCAAAAAATGTACAAATACAAAATGTTTAACTCCTCTAAACAATGTCTGCAAGTGATTGACCTGCTGTTGACTATAGATAGCATTCTTACCATATTTTGAGTTTATAAAATCAAAAAGCTCCCTATGACAATTGTATGGATTACAAATTCTCCTTTACACATTTAACTACAAATAATACATATATCAGGGACAAAAGGATTCCCCTAAAAATGTTGTTTAGTAAAAGTACCAACTACAAACCATAAGCTACAGTTACTAACGTAATGTGACTAGAAAAGGAGACCTTAGGCGCACAACATATGCCACATTGCCAATCAATGTGGTCTGAGCCAAAATTGACTAACCCCCATTGTCAACTCCATTGTGGGATATAAGATTAACACTTGGCTAATAGATATCGTACTAAAACCGTATATCAGTAATGTCACTAGAGAATAAAGAAAAATAAGATCAAATAAATTTCATGCATAGATTACTACCAATATTACACCCAGGGACCGCTTTAATACTATACAAGGGTCTTATAACCTTTATGCATATACACAAATATCATCAGTATGGCAATAAGTGGCAGCATAGAGTCGAACAGACCAAATACAGGTAGCCAAATAAGCAGGTCAGGGGGACGGAGTAAAAGGTAAATATAAATATACTAGATACTAGTAAAAACATTTTAGGTGGTCAGGTTTACACACCAACAATTGTTCTCTCCAATTTTTCTTTATTATATGAATAATTATTGCATCGAGTATGTTTGAAAAACTGGACTATCAAGACAATCTGAATTTTACGATTATAGAATCTTTGAAGGTTGCAATCTTTTATATAATCTTCAGGCGACTTTTTACATGTTTAATCTTTTTGACCCGTTTGACCTGGTGGTGGCTGTTTATAATCAACTATTTCAAGGTAAATGGGCCAAAATAGCCACCTCTAAAGAAAATCACAAGTCTACTGTTAACAGCAGGTTTAAATCGCAAGTTGCAGACATTTTTCGCTTACTAGATATGCATGAATTAACTTGATTTCACCTTATGACCTATATAAATATGCTATGGATAATTAATAAAAGTTTTAAGTAATTATACTACTTTTTGACAACTGAAAATAGCCGTTGGTCCATAATGTCACTGTTTTAGGAGCATGTATTAACAGAACATGAATAATGGAAACACCTATTTGTAGGCTGATCACAGTAACAAAGCAACAAATAAAGTTTAAGCTAAGTATTTGAAACTATTTCAAGCCCTATAGCAACTTGATAGACAAAATGCAAACAATGCAAGAACTACAAAGTAAGAATTTGAACGGTTAATCAATGTTGTGTGAAAAAATTTAATACATCGAGCCAATCTAATGCATATAAAACATGTCAAATAGATATACGTTTAAGTGGACATACCATTCTTCGAAGATGTATGGCAAAGTTAACGGATCCTCCGGTGTGGCTAACAATCGAATCACCTCCATCTTCAGCATAAACTCTTTTCCGGTTCTTTGATCCATTTTCTGAAAGTTTCTGCCACTTTGGGTCCAACCAAGACTCAATGATCCCTTCCCAATCTTTTTCGTGTACGAAGCAAGGACGAAACGGTTTCCAATCAACTGGGTTAGTACTGTTTGACTCCTTTTTGCATTGTTTTCTAACCTGGTTCCATGTCTGTCTACACAGTGCCTTTGATTTTTCTTCCCAAACGTGTCTTGCCCATTTAGGATTCACACCCTCCTCGTATAGATATAAATCCTACAAACGACATCAAATATATAAAAAATGCATTTTGAATATTGTTGACGACTAAGATATAATAACTAGAATAGTCACCTGAAACTTTTTGTACATATGTTCTACTAAAGTCTTGTCAAGAAGATGCCACTCAGTTTTTTTCCCAGAAAATGAGCCCTTGTATTCTTTTGTGATTGACCTTGGAACCTCAACTTCCAAGTAGCTATGAAGTTTTAACATATAATGTAATTAAAAAATCATAGCCACAATGTAACTCTATATAATATAGTTATTACTTACTTTAGTCCATCAATATGGATTACTTTCTTTTCAACATTTTTTGTAGGGCATTTTTTCTCAAATACGTCCCCCTTCTTCTCTTCTCTTGAACAGATGAGCCATGACCTACATATTACAGTATATAACATATCACTCAATATTAATCTAATAGCATAGCAAGGATTATTCATATACATGAGTATCATACCCATGACCTATACATATAACGGTATATAACATATCACATAATATTAATCCAATAACATTGCAAGAGTTATTCATATGGATGAGGATCATACCTGGGTTATCCCCCACATCAGTTTGTGTTTCAGAGTCTGTGGCTACTTGTGATTCAGTAGCATGCGTTTCAGTAGTATACGTTTCAGTAGCATGCGTTTCAGTAGCAGCAGGCGATTCAGTAGTCAAGACAGGCATTGTTGGCACTTTGGATACAACAACAGTTGTAGCATCACGACTGCTGTTATGACCACTGTTGCGACCTGATCTCGATCGAGAACCCTTACCTCTTGTACCTGCCATCTAACGGGAAACAAACACAATTCATATTAGAAAAAAAATTTATAACATACAATTAAAGGATAAAGATAATGTACAAATATATAATAATCATACATTATTCAAATTTCATATGACTAAAACAAAATTTGATAATATATATGCTAAATAACACAACTCGTTATCACTATTTGATAATTCTAAATCACTCGCTATCACTATCAGATAATTCTAAATTATCTTCCTCCTCATCACTATCATTATCCTCGAACTCGTCTTCAACATCATCATCCAAGCCTTCTGTTGATGATCCCACGGTGTGTGTGAGTACATCAACATGTCCAACATATTCTATTTCAGTTGCAGGTAAAGCAACAACTTCATACACCTCTCCATCAGATGGGTGACTTAATACACCTTCTTGACGACAATTTTTTTTATGCCAAGACATGTATTCAGCTGTCTTTTTTGACATAAAAAGTCTTTGAAGTCTTGGTGTGAGTGGTAGATAACGTAAGACTTTCAAAGGAATTTCATTGTGTACTCCTCCCCTGCCTCGTTTTCCACGTTTAAACCGAGGTTCACCACACACCATGCACTCTTTCAACCCTGCATATTCTTTCCAGTACAACATACAGTCATTCGGACATGCATGAATTTTCTCATATGCAAGTACTAGTTATTTCAACATTTTCTTCGACTGATAGAAGTCACTGGGTAGTACCTCATCCTCTGGCAACATGCTCTTAACTAATGAAGTTACACGATTATAGCAACTTGCACTCATGTTACATTCTGACTTGCAATTCATTAGTTGAGAAACAGCAGACAACCTTGTATGATTTTTGTAACCTTTCCATAACGGCTTATCAGCATCTTGTAATAAATTAAAGAACCTTGCAGCATTAGAGTTGGGTGTTTCCTCTTCTAATTCGTGAATCAATTCTGGTCCAGCCGCATCCATCACCATATCTCTATATCGATTTTCATTCATCCCTTCCTCTTTGTCACTTTCATCATATTCGTGAGTCTCTGTTGGAAGTAATTCCCCGTGTGCTACCCAGATCGTATAAGAACTCAAAAAACCCCATCTATAAAGGTGCAAAGTTGATGTTTCCCTATCATGTAGTTTTAATAGTTCACACTTCCGACAAGGACATTTAATCGTCCCATTAGTCACAAATTGTGGATGATTATATGCAAAATCCATAAAATGCTCAACCCCTTCCATAAATTCATCCGTTAATGAACCTGCCTCGACTCTACGTTTCATCCAACTACGATGATCAACTGACATTCTGCCAAATATATTTACGATGCAGCGTATTGGTGGTTACAAACATAATTTATGTATTCAACTACCTAATTACAATACTTAGAATATCTCAGCGGCAATTAATATATTGTCAACGGTTAATGGGTTCGAGTCTAGTTATCGGGTTTGAGTCTTACACTAGTTATTGGGTTTGAGTCTTACCATAGACCATGAATAAACTCTTCCAACTAGTAACAAGAACATAAACGTCAACTCATGCAGCAAGAATGCACCACTATTACAGCAACAAAAAACCATCTGTACACTATGATAGCAACTGATTTACTGTTATAAACATTTTAACAAAGATAGTCTTCACACTACTATTAGTACTAGTACCAGATCAATTAGCCAACATAACTCTTCAAAAGCCGAATCAAATAGGTAAATTAAATAAACAGATTAATGTTCAGATTATAATAACGTAACAGATACCAAAATTATAAACTGGTAGATTGGGTGTAATTTTAACAGTATGATTAAGGTGGAACTATGGACAAGATGTAATCCTATAACCAAAACTACTAAGTCTCAAAATTTTCAGTTGAACTATGAACAAGATGAATGTTGTTGTAAATCTCTATGGCACATGAGTTCAGTAGTCAAACTATCCTTAGTTACTTTCTGAAAGATTTAACAGGTATGCACCAACAATGAAATTGCTGATAAAACTATAAAAAAAAATGACAAGTAGATGGATCTTATGGGCAACCTCCATGTATTAATTCAACAATCCATATTTAATGCCACTTCTCTATATGCTAGTTATTGAACATATGACAGATGTTTACTTTATCGAGTGTATGTAACAACAGTGATCCGTTGGACATTTGCATTGCAAATAAGAATTGACCTACGCTGAATTACTACTATCCCCAATTTACTACTATTGACTTGAAAAATTGTGAATGCAATCTTTTTACAGCGAAGCCAACATTCTGTACTTCAAGAATACATTTTTATATAAATCAAATTCCAACCCATCATTAGCTTCATCATTTTTATACTATATAAATCAAATGCGTTTTGGAAAAGAAAAAAAAAACTCCATCATGTTCGATATTGAAAGAATCTATATAAAAAATTCTACATATACAAACTTAAGAGTCGATGAATGTACTGTGTACCTCTGTAAATTCTAGTCTCTGAAGAGTCCAGCAAAGTTAGGCGCTATTGTGAGGCGTGATATACCCTTCTTTGATTTGGGGGAAAAATTGCTAATCGATATGCTAGGTTATAGAGAAATCACCGGGAGTTTGTTTTTGGGGGAAAAAATTCTGGCGCTAATCTTTTGTTGCAATATAAATTATTTGGATGGAATATTGACATTGATCTTATTCCAAGTTATATTACTCTTAAGGTCTTAACTCTTAACTAAGGGAGCAAGATATCAATACGTATTTTTGTTGTTGTTTAATGTATTTTGGTACGATCGCGGATATTTATGTTAACAAGTATATAATAGTAAACAAAATTTAACATATATCTATAATCCTTAATAAACATTTTCTACCCAATTTTAATTTTTTAAGTTTCAAGATAGGAAATTAATCATTAATCATATATATCCCAAATCACACATCACATATTGATACCTTTTTGGTGCTAATCTTAAAATTAGACTCAACTAGAGTCAATGATTAAATTGCCCCTATAATAACTAAATAAGTCAAACAATGTAATTAGGATAGTCAAATTAATTAATAATCATATATAAGACAAATATCAAATAAATATATCACTGATGATTTTAGTTCAACTTATAATTTGAATTTCAAAGTAGTATGTATCATAACAAAAACTCACAAAAAGTCTAACAAATTTTAAATCTACTAGTAGGTGACCCGCGCCATGCAGCGGAAACAATTTATAAAATCGATCAAAACATGATATGTCACAGATACAGTTGATGCGAAATGAATAATATGTCGTAGATAAAAGAAAATGATAAAGTATTATTACAATAACAATATTTATTTTGAAGGTAGTTGAGAATAAATGAAGGCGTTGTTGGAAAAACTGATAACAAACATGCAGTTTTTGTTACCTAGCTATGGTACTGCAAATTGGGTTTATCAGTGAGCTGCAAAAATTTGTATCAATGCAGTATAATATAATTCCAATTGTATCAATTTCGTATGGAGTGATTTTACATTATATATAGTTTCCATAATTAGGTAGTTCAATTTTTCAATCATAATGATACTCAATTAGTGTTATTAACTTTTAGGTTGACTTTATTTGATTTAATTGTTGAGGTATGTTGGGGATTTCCCATATCCCTTTGACTAAGTTTAAGGCAAAAAGATTCAAATGCATAATAAGGGGTTATAGATGTTTCAAAATAACAGTTAAGGAGATATTCTGTTCATGTTAGAACACGAAAACTACATTATAACTTTGTCAAATAAGATACTATATAACAAGCACCGATTAAATTCAATTTATTATTTATGTACTAAATTAAAATTAAACGAAATGAATATCTCGTTGCTTTGCACGAGTATTCTACTAGTAATAGACTAAACACGTGCCATAAGTGATCTACACCGAAAACTGATCACACTATAAAATCCACTGTAATGCAATAAAAATAAATTCACTTTATAAAGTCAAATTGCTCTTTTAATTTTCTTGTAAATATTTTATTGTCTGATCTAATTATAATAGACTAAACACGTGTTAAACTAATATACACCAAAATGATCACACTATATATTCCATTATAGTACACTTGATATACAATTTGACTCTTAAAAGTCAAATTTTCTTGTAAATACTCTCTTGCCTAATTTAATCATAGTAGACTAAATACGTTTTAAACTGATATACACCAAAATGATCATACTATATATTCCATAAATAGTACACTAAAAATATACTTTGATTGTTAAAAGTCAATTTGCATTTCAATTTAATAGTAAAGAGAGATTGCCTAATTTGATTATAATAGACTAAACACATTCCAAATGGATTTACATCAAAACTTATCTCACTATAGATTCCACTATTATAAACAAGAAATGAAATTTGACTCTTAAAAGTCAATTTGCTCTTCAAATTCCTTGTGAATAGTTTTTTGCCTAATTTGATTATAATAGACTAAGCATGTTAGAAACTAAAATAAACTGAAACTGATCACACAATATATTCCACTATAGTACACTAAACATACATGTCGACTCTCAAAAGTCAATTTTCTCTTCATTTTTGTTGTAAATACTTTTTTTGCATAATTTGATTATAATAGACTAAACACATGTCAAACAAAACTGATCGCAAAAGTCAAGTTGCTCCTCAATTTTCTTATAGATACATTCTTGCCTTATTCAATTATAATAGACGACACATGTCAGATTGATCTACACCAAAACTGATCTCGCTATATATTCCACTATAATACACTAAAAATGCAATTTGACTCTTAAAAGTCAATTTGCTCTTCAATTTTCTTGTAGATACTTTCGTGTGGTCTTTCTTTCATATCTCAGCTAGAAATTCCTCCATTCCTTTGTGCTTAAATTCATGTTTCTTGTGATTTCGAATAATAATTGCATCATTTCTTGAGCAAAAATTACTCCACATATCAGAGCAATAGAACAGTGCTTTATGGTCAAATTTAGCAAAAATAAGTCAAACTAGACAGAATTTGCAGCTGCCTAACTTGTATTAAAGACCCAACTAAGCTCCAAAATTTTGACAGCATATATTATGCTTATAAAGAACCTGTTTCGACCCGTCTTCACACATATTAATATAACAGCTAACATGTGGAGCTATTTCTGAAATAAATAATTTTTGACTCAAGAAAGGCAACATACACCAGCATAAACTTTTTTGGGTAAATCGGGTCAATGTGTTATAATAAGATTTGTTTTAGAATTACATTGGACCAGCATACACTTTTTTACCTACATACATTTACGACCCATATTTAAGTTACTACACACTTTGACAGAAAGTATCATTTGAACGTATATAAACGAGGACCCATAAAGCACCAAGCAACCAAAAACACACATTTACTAGCATTTTCTTTTTTCCTTTCACCAATCACTATTTCCTTAAACTTGCACCCCGGGAACATTTAGTTGCCTTTTCCTTTCACCGTTCCGAACAAAGTAACCTGAACACATACTTGAATATTCATTTCAAAGTTGTCATACCATACATTAACCAATCCTAACCTTCAGCACACAAATTCAGTTACTGAATAATAATTAAAAACGCAAATGTGCATACTGATTCAAAAATCAGTTTTAACAAAATAAAACTAAATTATTATCATCCATCAATGTTTCAAATAAAGCTAGAAAATCAAATACGAAGTACTTAAAAACTCTAAATAATTCTTGCAATAATGATAAATCTAAACATAGTTGCTTTATGCCTCCATTGTTCAACTTGTACGAAGAGTCTCAAACATTTGTCTCATTTTCTCAACACCATCTGATGATTGTTCATCAGATACAAACTTTCCTTTCATCCTTTGGTCCATTTTTTCAGCCCTTGTGTCACAACACTCGCTTTTACCCTTACTCTTCTTGTTCACCATATCCACAAAACTACGTCTTCTTGTTTCTAGTCCAAATTCATTCTCCTGCCCAAATTACAATCATTATTAACCATAAGAAATTGAAATAATTCATGCATATAGGAAAATAATATAAATTTTGTAATGACTAGTCAACATCGATATCATGTCAAAAAACAACGAGATAAGAGTGCATGTCAAACAAGGTCGATCTCATGGTGTAAATCATTATATTAAACTATGCTACCAATACTAATAAACTTTACCAATCTCAAGGAGTTAAAACATGTCAGATCATATATATTTTTGATTGAACGTACCAATCGACGAAGATGATTGTCAAAGTTGATAGACCCCCCCATGTTGCTAGCAAAAGAAGCACCTCCATCTTCAGCATAAAGTCGTTTCCTATAATTTGTTGATCTGTTGAATATCCTCCGCCACTTTGGTTGCATCCAAAAATCAAGAATTCCTTCCCAATCTTCTCCGTTAACAAAAGATGGACAATAAGGTTTCCAATCAACTAGGTTCATACTGTGTGACTTTGTTTGGCATTGTTTCTTAACTTGGTACCATGTTTGTCGACATAGTATCTTCGACCGGTCTTCCCACACTTTTCTAGCCCATTGGGGATTCACACCCTCCTCATATTGATATAGATACTGTATATAACATGGAATATATGTATATCATGCAATTAGAGTATTATTATTATTAAATATTCAAATATAATAAGAACACTCACCTGGAACTTTTTGTAAAGATGTTCCACTAAATTCTTGTCAAGAAGATGCCACTCAGTCTGTACTCCACGAAACGAATTCTTGTACTCCCTTGTGATTGATCGTGAAACCTCACCTTCCAAGTATGTAGAAATTTAACAGAGAAGTAATTAACAGATCAGTAGCATAATGTAAATTTTTAACAATAAATTAATTACTTACTTTGAGTCTGCGATATGGATTACTTTCCTGTCATCATTATTTGTCAGGATAGTACCTACCATCTGAGTAAATTAAAAATAAAACATTTAGATGAAGTTATAACATGCCAATTACGAATTATAAGTAAGGAGCTTTGGGTGGGTCATTATAAGATTATAGAGGTGTATGCTAAACTGTAATTAGTGGACAAATAATCCGGTAGGCTGCTGCAAGAAAGTGGAAGCAAATGTGTTGTATGATCGGATCTGGCTAGTGTGCAATTGATCAAAAGTAAATGTCCGGTACTGATCAGAGTGGAAATATGGGTTTGAAAAGAACAAATAAGTCAAAGCTACATAATTTAATGTCTTACAATGGTAATACATTTATCAGTTGCAAGCTACTAAAATGTGTTATTTCATATACATATACTAATTTTCTGTAAAAATAGTACACACGATATCATTATCACAAATAGTTCATCATTAATTGTGTATGAACTAGGCTAATATTGAGCCCAAAACCACATATTTAATCAGAAGTGTATTAAGGTAAGTTTGATGGGTCGAATTTGGTACCAAGTGATTCAAACAAAAACCGGCCCATTCAAAGTTTCAGAACTGAAAATGGGCAACTTAAACCCCAAACCAGTTGGTTGTAAACTCATAATATTAAAAAAAATGGGCTATAGGTTCAGTTTGGGGTTTATAACGACCCATGTCTCCCGAGTCAAATGGTTCAAATAAGCAGTCGTAGCGTACTATATATATGATTGTTCTTCTACTTGAAATCCAATAGATAACATAATAGTTCATCAAGGACATAAATAAAATCAAGTTAGTATATACATATATATAGGTATCACGATTCACGCACACTGAACTCATGAATTATATCATTAAATAGACTAATGATTGCATAAAAACAACAGATGATGTAATAATTGTTACGAAGAGAAGTTTTCAATCTGTTGTAATCAACTCTAATTTCTATTTACCTTGATCAAAATCGCCAACAATGTGAACGGCAACGGCAGAGGCTTGCGATTTTGGGAGACTGGCAATTGTGGATGAACAGATGATTGATAATCTACGCCATGATTTGGGGATATAAACGTGATTTAGTTTAGAGGGAAAGAATTCCCACGCTTAATTTTTGGCTCGGTTAGTTTAGGTGAACAAAATACTCCCGCTTGTGGCCCAAGTAAAAAGGATCTTATCTTGTTCTAATTGTTATCTGATTCAATTTATAAAATTGTTAATCTATTATTTTTAATTTATAATGTGTAAAGTTAGGAAAATGTAAAATATTATTACTAATCTTTTATAGAACGCCATATTGTTATTACCTGTGAAGTTTATACAAACAATTTAAAAATAGTTAATAACTTATAATATCAAAACTCAAAACATCAAGGGTAAAGGGCGTACCAAACTATATATATCATTTGAAATTAAAAACCGAATACGAATTAGTTAGCTGAAATTTTTTTATGAGCTGATTCACTCATTTGTTAGCTTGAGCTCAATCTACTTGTTAGGTTGCTCACAAGCACAAATTAGCTCATTCATACAATACTCACCGTCTTAGATTCAAATCCTATTAATATTTCGTTTATCTACTCACTTTTATCAAAATACCAATGTAATTTGCAATGTCACCAACGACAAAACTCCACCGGTATTTTAAACATTTATGAGTTTCCAACGGGAGATAGTAAAATTCTGTGGGTAAATTAGGAGGAACATTGACATCCAAATAAGGAATATTTGCAATGGATTTTGAAGTTTTACCAATGGTCATTTTCCACTGCTAATTACTTAACTACAATTTACCAACAAAACTTTTCTGTTGGTATTTGTTTTAACAATTTAACAACCATAAATCAAAAAATATCCCGTTGGGAGTATTGGAGGGAAGTTTTCCATCTCGATATGCAAATTTTATAACGGGGAATTACAAAATATTCCGTTGCTAAACCGTGATGTAAAAATTCCCTCCAAAAGAACTACATTTTCCAACGGAAAAGTATAAAAATTTCGTTGCTAGTATTAGCGCCAAAGTTCCCTCCAAAAAAGGGTATGTTGCCAACGGAAACATCAACGGAAAAATACATAATTTCCGTTGCAAACACATGGCGCCAAATTTCCCTACCAAAACCTGAAATTTACAACGGAATCTTCAACGAAAATCCGTTGTTGAATTCTTAAAGTCTTTTTGGTGTTGTTCCGTTGTTAACTCCGTTGGTAATACCCGATATTATCAACGGATTATTTAGTCGTTGAAAAAATTCCGTTGGTGTTTGCAACTTTTCTAGTAGTGGGGGTTTTAGGAGCAATTTAGAGTCGCGGGTTCGCAAGGGTTTGTCTACGATCAAGCGTACGGAGCGTAGTTCACGGTTTTGGTTTGCGTATCTTATTCTTTATTTAATTTTGAATGTGTTTTATTATTGAATATTGATTATGATTATGTTTAACTTAATTATGAACTAATATTTATTGTATTTGCTTAGATTTATATTATTGTTGGAACTATATTATTGAATGTTTATTATACAAGAATTGTCTGTGTTATATTGAGATTGATAAAAGTTAATTAATTTATATAGATAGCTTTACTAACCTTGTGAGTTTTATAAATTAAGTAATGATTGTCAATTATTAATATTAAGTAACACTGTAATTCAACCTAACCTTGGAATTGTATTAATACTCTGCTGATAGATCTTAATAAATAGTAATATTGTACTTAACCTTTGGCAATGTTACTATATGAAAATTATCTTAACCTTTGTAATTTTCTACATTAGTAATTCACCAATAATAATAACCAACAATAAATAATCTAAGTAAATACATATTTATCTCTAATTGTTTACTATCCCTTAGTTAATTGTTTTCTATTGAATTGGTTATAATTTAGTATTCTTAAATACGTTCATACGGAACTAAAACGTATTCCCCTTATCTGTATATTGTATATTTTAATTGAATTATAAATTCTATTTTAATTATAACCACCATTCCCAGTGTTCGACTCGGACTTACTTTAAAAGCTACATTATACGAATGGGTTATTCTTGCCTGGCTTGTGTGATAGTTATTTTAGTATTTCCATTTATTTAAAACTTGTTATTTTGTACTCTATTCACACGACATCAAGTTTTTGGCGCCGCTGCCGGGGAGTGGTTGCGTTTATTTAATTTGGAATTTATAGTTTTTCTTTTATTTTTATCCTGTAAAAATTTCTGTACATTGCAAAGTTAATAGAAATATCGGCTCACCTATTGAGAATACTGAAAAAAACAAAGGTATAAGGAGAGTTCAGCCCTGCCTCATTGATTTTAATCATATAAGAGGTAAGGTGCTTCTCGAAAGAGATATGTTTTTAATAATCTTCACGCTAACCTATTTCTCCGCTTTTATGTATAATCAATGGAGCTACCGAGATCTGTTGACTAGCTTTGTAAAAGAATTTTTATTGGAATATATATATATATATATATATATATATATATATATATATATATATATTTAGTTAGTTTTTATTTTATTTTTTTCTACTCTTTTTATTTTTCTTTTATTTTTACAGGTATGTATCAGAACATAAATATTGTCCCTGTGAATTTTCAAAAATTGAGAAACATATATAGGATGACTAAGAAGGAAATGAAACGAGATTTAAAGGAAATGATAGCATTTTGGAATAAAGATCCAATTGTGAAAGATATGGAAAGCGACAAGGTGGAAAATGATAAAGGTACCTCCATTCAAAGACTTGAGAAAATGATAAAAGACATGGAAGGTGAACATGAAAAGAATCCTAACACACTTAAAAGTGTAGGACTTGAGGCAAATGCAAAATCGAAATTCAAAAATTCTAAGCCTTCACCTTCTAACCCAAATGCCTTAACGGAAGAAATTATTAAAAAGTACACACCTCCACCTCCGTATCCAGCTGCTTTGAAGATAAATTACAATGAAATTGAAGGATTAGTTATTCCACAACTTAAGAAAGGTAAAGTTAAAAGTATATCTCAACCAGTGATTGTGAAAGCTACGCAATTTATGGAGACTTCAGGCGAAAAAGTGGAAGAAACCAAGACTCTTGGTCACAGTCAAGGAGATTCCATTCAACAACTTGAAGAGACGATTCAACCAAAGTATTCCCAATCATCTGATTCCTTATTTTCTAACGAAATTTTTAGTCAAATTAAACAAGAAGAAGATATGGAGGAAGACTGGTCAATAGTGCCTAAGTTTGATCACTATGATTCTGATGAGGAATCTTTGGAAAACCAGAATGGGGTGATGACAGAAGAAGCAATAATGACGATTATTGATGAATTTTTATCATTATATCCAGAGGTTGAACAATTAGAGGAAAATGATCAAACAATGGTAAGGACTGGAGAAGAAATAGAAAACAAAACTTGCGGTAATCAGATAGCAGCCGAACCAGTTGAAATCCAAATGGTGGTTGAGTCGACACAATCAACGGTTGAAGTATCTATAAGCACAAGTTCATTGTTTTACCAATATGAAGATCCTTTTTGGCAATTCGAGCGTAAAGAAAATTTCTCGCAATTTTTGGAAAATCATGGAGCATATCAGAAAGGATATTTACCTGCTATAAACGATAAGTATTTCATTTCTTTCATTCTAATTAATTTACACTATTTGCTCACTTATAGATATTACCATCCATGCTTACTTTTAAGTGTGGGGAAAGTCACTAGATTTTTAGGTAAGTAAGGTTGGAGTCAAGCTAGTGACTCGAACAAAAACAAACGCTTCTCGGGAGGCAACCTGTGCTTGTATATTATGTTGTATAATTTTTAGGTAAATTTAGGTTTAGTATAGTATGTTATATTTTTCTTTTTAGTTTGTTATTAAGAATAGATTTAAGAAACCATAATCACTAGGAAACGTTGCTACGTAAATTAAATTAAATAGGGCTAATTAAAACTTTGGGGGTTTAACTTAAAACTTATTAATGTTAATATAAATGGTTTATAATATATTTGATACTATAGTTTTCAAAATAAGTTAAGATCTTCAATTTAGTTCACCCCAGTAGAAGATTTGATCTAAGTTTAGATTTTAAATTGAAAAATTGAAACTACATTGCATATACTTTTATCTAAGACTCCTGCCAGTAATGGAATTAGGAAATCGATGGTTGTAGGTACCCAACTAGAGGTTCAATACTTTTTGGCATTATTTGGAGATCACCTGACGAATAGCAGTAGTTTCATAAGCTTTTATTGCCCAACTAGCCCATTAGAAATGACAAAAAATAGTAGCATGTGGTTATATGTTTCTGGATTATCTTTAATTTGTATTTTTCATTTTCATTTTAATTTTTATATTTGGTACGTTTAATTTGTTTGCCTGTTTATTTTTAGAATATCATTGCCACTTTTCGAAGTTGGCATATAGTATACAATATGGAATAGTTCAGCTGAACAATGAGTTAGTTTTTGGAAATTTAATAAGTTTATTATGAACTTTGTGGGTGTGTTCCCTGGAAACCCTCACGAGACTATAACTCGTCCACTCGAGATACCGAGGGGTTTTAAAGGCTTATTGCATACGCTAAATGCAGTCGTGATTAACTACGAAAGTGTGGATGTTATGTATTTTTGAATAAAGATCGAGGAAACCAATACGATGAACTACAAAATGAGAAGATGAACCATTAAGCCGAATCAGATAACGATAATTGCTTCTAAGTCAGGGGAGTTTTTCTATTCAATTTTTCTTTCCCTTACTCACTTTTGTTTATCATTTTTATACAATGAGGGCATTGTATAATTTAAGTGTGGGGATAGGGTTCGTAAGAAAAAGAAATTTCTTTAATTAACATTTAAGTTTCTATTGTTCTTAAATTTTATCAAAAAATTTAAAATTTTTAAGTGAATAACTAAGTATTTATTATTTAGAATACTTTTGTTAAAAGTTTTGTTTTGTATTTAAAAGTTTAGACTTTAATGTGGATTAACTGTTTTGTATAAATAACGTAAGCTACTTAATAATAAGTAATATATAGTTATATGATATGATGTACTAATAGGCAATCTATATAAAGATTTCTGAATTTTAAAAAAATTAATAAAATAACTTATATATTATTTTATGATACATAATATGATGTATGACATAAAAGTCTTAATTTTTAAATTTGTTATACAATAATTTTATATGTTTTTACTTATGTGAATCCATTTGGGGGTATATATTGATGGTTTCCTCTGTTATACGAAAGTATAGACCCGGTCTCTATTAATATATACTTAAAAATTAAGCTAACGCAAGTCAAAAGTACTTGAAAAGTCTTTAAAATAAAAAGATACCTAACAAGATCGCCAAAATGGTTTGACCAAGTATGGTTTTGCTTAAACCTGAATCAAGTTATGTCGCTATGTTGCATGAAAATGCAGACCTGTCACCAATGTCTTGATTCTTAAAAATGTATTTTATATATTTAATGAGAATATAAGAGGAAATTGTATAATTAAATTTAAGAGTATATCATATATGGAAATCATAAGTAATATACATACTAACAATAAAGGTGTATTCAGAAGTATAAATATAGATTGTTTAAAGTGGACAAATATATTAGTAATCGTTCATGAACTATATATTGCATAAACAATAATAATTTTTATTTATACATTATAGTTATCCATGTTAATTAAAATTGTTTAAATTTTTAATATATGAAACAGATTTTTAGTATTGGTATTCTGATTCTTAAATATTAGTTTGATGCTTATTTTAAATTTTATTCAGTATTCTACTTGAGGACAAGCAGAACTTAAGTGTGGGGATATTTGATAAGCATCAAATAGATAGTATATTATATAGTAATTTATCCCTATATTTATATACATTTTAATGCATTTATATGATTTTAGATACTTATTTCGTTAATATTTGCAGAAATGTATTTTAATTAAAGATTGAAGAAAAGGAATGAAAACAAGGCAAAGATTGAAGAAAAATAAGATTAAATGAAGACTCGAAGAAAATGTAGCTTAAACCTTGAAGAAATGAAGAAGATGGCTCAAAAGTGGAGTGATAACATCAAATAATTGTTTTAAATGAAGCTTGGATGAAAGGAGCGGAATTTAGATAAAAAACCGAAGAGAAGTGTAAATGCTGAGTTTTCTGCTATGCGTTAGTAAATTGGCCATAACTTCCTCATACGGAGTCCAAATGAGTTGATTCAAGCGGCCAAATTTAGCAAACACATAGAGCTACAACATATCAAAAATTCAGCTAATTTGGATAAAACTCAACCGCCGGTTGGGCCTTTCAACCGGCGGTTGGATCAAAAATTTGGAATATTCTAGATACGAGGAGTTGTACTTGGAGAAAAAGTGCCCAACCGCCGGTTGGACCTTCCAACCGCCGGTTGGAACCGTCATAGCTCAATTATAAATAGAAAACACCTTCCAGCTTCGAAATATACCTTAATAACCATAATAATTCGTATATTACAAATTATTAACCCCAAATTCGACTAGAAACACTTTCTAGGGGTTTTAGGAGCAATTTAGAGTCGCGGGTTCGCAAGAGTTTGTCTACGATCAAGCGTACGGAGCGTAGTTCACGGTTTTGGTTTGCGTATCATATTCTTTATTTAATTTTGAATGTGTTTTATTATTGAATATTGATTATGATTATGTTTAACTTAATTATGAACTAATATTTATTGTATTTGCTTAGATTTATATTATTGTTGGAACTATATTATTGAATGTTTATTATACAAGAATTGTCTGTGTTATATTGAGATTGATAAAAGTTAATTGATTTATATAGATAGCTTTACTAACCTTGTGAGTTTTATAAATTAAGTAATGATTGTCAATTATTAATATTAAGTAGGGTAAATTGACAAAATCGGCATCGAACTGCCACACTTTGTTGCAAGTAAGCAACAAACCCAAAGTATTACTCCGGTACGCAACATAATGGTTGGTTTCGGGTTCGGGTAAGCAACATGGTAACCGGTTACCGGCTCACTCGGTAACCCTTTATTTAAACCTATTTTTTATTTGTATTTTAAATGGGGTAAATTGACAAAATCGGCATCGAACTGCCACATTTTGTTGTAAGTAAGCAACAAACCCAAAGTATTACTCCGGAACGCAACATACCGGTTGACCGGATAAATAGAAACACAGATCTTGACCTTCAATTTTTTCGGCAGCAAACTCCGATGACGCCGGCAGCCCAACTGATGACGACGGCAGCCCTTTCCCGATCCGACATGATGCTGCCGACGACCTATAATTATGTCCGCGATGCCCACAACCCATGAAATTGAAGCCCCAACTCTGAACGATAAAAATCCAACGTTCAAACGGTAAAATCTTAGTTTGCTGGATACGAACCCGAAACCAACCGGTATGTTGCGTACCGGAGTAATACTTTGGGTTTGTTGCTTACTTGCAACAAAGTGTGGCAGTTCGATGCCTATTAAGTAACACTGTAATTCAACCTAACCTTGGAATTGTATTAATACTCTGCTGATAGATCTTAATAAATAGTAATATTGTACTTAACCTTTGGCAATGTTACTATATGAAAATTATCTTAACCTTTGTGATTTTCTACATTAGTAATTCACCAATAATAATAACCAACAATAAATAATCTAAGTAAATACATATTTATCTCTAATTGTTTACTATCCCTTAGTTAATTGTTTTCTATTGAATTGGTTATAATTTAGTATTCTTAAATACGTTCATACGGAACTAAAACGTATTCCCCTTATCTGTATATTGTATATTTTAATTGAATTATAAATTCTATTTTAATTATAACCACCATTCCCTGGCTTGTGTGATAGTTATTTTAGTATTTCCATTTATTTAAAACTTGTTATTTTGTACTCTATTCACACGACATCACTTATGCTAGCCGGGTAAACGGATATATCATAAACAATCAATCATAGTTCGAGGGACTACAATTATATTACTAAAAACAACATGTTGTGCCAGGTGGCACACCAATCATTACACAACAGTATATGACGTGGTCATACAACTACTTGATTTCAACTTAGGCATGCATTGCCTCACATCGATAGATTTACTTAATATCAGATAGGTATCCAGGCTCGGAATGCCTCAATTAATATGTACTTGAGTACATACCACTATTACTTAGGTATTAGATACCTCGACTAGCGTATACACATTGGTGATTACAACTTCAACTTAATACAAAGCAGAATCGTGGATTCTGGACTATTTTTCTAAATATACAAGGTTTTATACTTTATGTTTTCAACTAACCATCCTATGAACTCACCAGCTTTATAGCTGACTCGTTTTAGCATGTGTTCTCAGGTGCCCAGCAGGATTAGGATTGCTACAAGATTATGCTAGCTCGAGTCGCATATTTTCACCACTGGACTTCTCTGCATAACTTTTGTATTACAATTATGTATTGAAATTATTTTGCGAACTCACAACTTGTATACATTTTATTTTGGGAAATGTAATAACTATTTTCAAATGTCTCATTTAGAGTCGTTCATTATGTATCTTATGCTGTGATATTTGATTTAGTAACACCCGACCCGACCGCTCACGCAACCCGAAATTTGAGGGTGTTACAAAAATAGCCAGAGAAACCATCGAGGAAACAATAGAACTCATTTCCTGACAATCTCTCGAGCATCTAATCAATGAACGGCAGAGGGAAGTGATCTTTGCGAGTGGCTTCGTTTAGCTTGCAATAGTCAATGCAAACCCTCCAACCGGTGACGGTTCTTGTTGGGATGAGTTCATTATGTTCGTCTGTAATCACCGTCATTCCTCCTTTCTTCGGAACAACCTGTACGGGACTGACTGATGCCGCCCGAACGGTCGGTCGCGATTTTACTCGCGTCGTTGCGGACCTCTCGTTTAGAGCGGCGATCAGAGGGTTTTAAAATTTATATTTGCGGGGCCTAAGTATACCTAGTTACTATTGGTGTATAGCAGCAAGGATGACATAGGGTCGTTCTCTGAGTCAGTGTATTGTGGATCGTGGACGAAACAGGCGTACTTATCAATCTAGCGGGTTTTTAAAAGATTTTGATTGGTGGTTTTGTTTTTGGTTTTTTATACTTAGGCAGGAAATGTAAATTAAAGCAGATAAAGTAAATCTAGATAGCAGATAATCTAGAGAGGGTGTTTGCTATGATTTCGGTAGCCTTATTGATTTGAATGATGTATGATGTATGAAAACGTGTTCTAAAGGTTTGTATTTTATTTATTTCAGGTATATGTGGAGTGAGCACTAGCCCCCTACTGATAGAGTTCTCGATCAGTATGTCACTGGGCGACTAGGCTATCCTGATTCTGATCGGAGTAGTTTATCCAGCCCACAACACTAACCGGTGAAGGTATAGTGACCCTTATCTGGGATGAAACCCTGGGTGCATGAATAAGGCGACAAACCAACTCGATGTCCGACCTTTCTTAACCCCACAATAATACCTAATCTAAACAAAGCATTTAAGACCAAGTTTATAGAATGTGCTTGATTACTTTCTATCGATGGTTTGGTGAGTCTGGGTGTTGAGTGATGACTCGGTGATTCACATAGACCGATAACAACGACTCTTTCCGTGATTACTACACTGTACTCCACTGAAAGTGTTTCCATTGATGAACCAAGGACCAAGTCGGTACCAGCTCTGCTGAGCACAGAGTTACCGTTATTCCACAAGGCTTAGTAACTGCGGTTTTTCCTCGGCTTCCACGTATTAACTATACCAGAGGTGTTGTCGACGCTATACAGAGTACTCAGCTGACTTACGGTACCTTACATTGCTTCACAAAGGCCAAACCAGACTACTTAACTAAGTTTGTATTTAAGCATAATATTATCCATCTATGATATAAACCAGCCCTTACTTTTAAGTCCCAATAAATCCCTAACTTGTCAACAGTGTAATATTCACGTTCAGTTAGAAAACTATATTTCCACGGGTACGGTGTACTTTGCGTTCAGAATAGAAAGCATTATTTCCACGGCTCCAGTGTACTTGGTGTTCAGTTAGAAAACCATATTTCCATAATCACAGTGTACTTTGCGTTCAGAATAGAAAGCATTATTTCCACGATGACGATGTACTTAGCGTTCATTTAGAAAGCGATTTTTACACGATTAACAAATCAGACCATGTTCATGTTTGACACAGATAACTAAGTACCTTTGATGGGGTTCGCGACGTCCCATCATTAAGGTCGTAATCACGTTTACTGGTTGAAAGGCGATTAGTTTAATAGGTTTAAAATCATAAATAGAAAGTGAATCAAAGCACTAATTTTCATAGCATCATTCCAACCAATTTACGACTAACTACATCATAGCAAACACGCAATATCACTACTCGCTAATCATGGCAATCAATCCTAAATCTAGCATGACAACAGTAATAACAATCATCATAATGAAATAGATAAAGGATAGATATAACCGTAATAAGAGCGTAGCTGAATACAACTTGAACGTTACACGAGCAGAACTCCTAGTATGCGCCAAGCGATATTACAATATTGCCCCTTCTAACTAGCCGCTAATCTACGACTAATTATATCCTAATATTTCTCCTCTAACTCCTAAGAGTAGTGCTAGAGAGAGAAATCTACTAACTAAACTAAGAAATTAAAAACGTAAGAGAGTGATTGTTGGAGTGATTCTTGGATGGATTGATGAATGTGTGGATGTATCAAAATGAAGAAATGAAGCCTCTATATATAGAACTCGCACAACCGTATCCGTAGACCGTATCCAAAACTTCAAATGCACAACCGTATCGCAAACCCGAATAAAAATCAGATTTTAATCGCCTAAACGCACGATACGGTTGAGCTAGGGCAAATACGGGAGAACTGGAGCGTATACGGGAGAACGTAGGGTGAATACCGGAGAACACAAGCCGTATACGGCTGTGCTAGGCTGTATACGGTCTAGCTAGGCCGTATACGGTCTGTGCTAGGCCGTATACGGTCTAGTTTGGCCGTATACGGTCTAGCTCTCCCGTATCCTGATTCTTCGGTTCTTTGTTTCTTCGTTCGATCGTAACTTCTTCGTCGTTTATCCGTTTTGAGTGATTCTCGCGCTCACGGTTTCATAATTTCCTAACGAAGAAAATGACATAAGTTAGAGGTCAAAATTCAAAGTATAGCTCAAATTTTGCTTAAATGCGTGAACGGAAGATTCAATGATCGTTTGTGCTCTATTTTACTCGTTTTTAGGTCTTTTTGGTTGATTCTTGAAATATCGTCTATATTTTAGCCCTTATGATGAAATGTGATGTTTAAGTTCATATTTAAGTGTTTTCATTAATAATTGGGCTAAAATGGTGAGATAATGGCACACAAAAACATGACTTTTTGCGTGTCATCAAATATCCCACACTTAGACTTTGCTTGTCCTCAAGCAAAACTCAAAATTCTCACCTGCTTTTAGGAAAAACATTTTGAAAAAACGAGTTTATTTTTGGGGTGAGTCAAAGTATATCAAAAACAACCATCTTCATATACAAGTAACATGTCCTGGAAATAAGAGAAAGTAAGGTATTCCTTTCAGAGGCATGAAATGATTCTCTTAGGCATGCTTTCAATTCTCGCGATCTTGGAATATACATGACTAGGCGATCTCACAAGGTGGTCACTCAATTCACTCAAAAAGTGTTTCGGGTTACCTATCAATCTAATCAAACGAAATCGCTCATAAGCCAGTCATGCAACATCCATCGTCATAGGCTTGCTCGAGAATCATATCTCCACCACTTAGGTGAGGACGGTGCTAGCTATCTCAGGACATTCAGAGTGGGTTGTAATGGCAGGTGAGGGTTACGGGGTATGGATAAGTGGAAATTTTTAATTGTTGTAAAGGGTTTTGCTTATCTTAGGACTTTCAAACTTTTGAAAAAACATTATTTAAACAACCTTTTTAATGAAAACGGAAACGGATAACAGTACGGGAAGATAGCTATTTTGACTTCTATCTTTTGAAAATACACGAGGGAATTTATGTCTTTTTATAAGAGCGGGAATTTTCGAGAGATTCGAAGCACTTAGCTTTATTCTATTTTCTTTTCTTTTTCTTTTGTTTCTATTTTTGGTCTTTTCTTTTTATTTTGTTTCTTTCTTTTGCCCTTTTGAAATCCTTTTCTTTCTTCCATCTTTTTCATTCTTTTGATGACTTTGCATTTACTTGATGTAAATTTTTCACACCATAAATTCTCAACTTTTGATTTATCAAGGGAACGCACACGAGAGAATTTGAGTAAACACTAGTATTTGTGATTTGGAGTGAAAACAAAAAGGACATTTAAATGACATTTTCCACAAGTTTAAAATTTATAAGATAAGATTTTTGGTGGGTGTGGAATAAGTGGGTTAAGATTTAAAGGGTTTTGAAAGAAACGAATAGGTTAAGGCTCAACAGGGTTATCTAAGTGGATCATCAACACTAAAGATGAGTGTTGGAAGGGTTTTGGGCTTGAAGAGATATGATAAAAATGGGTTAAATCCTAAGGAATGTCAAGGTCATCTAACTGCACCTATACCGTGTACGGTACTCAACCAATGTGGTCTCGAAGTACATACAAGGAGCAAGTTCTAATTCCGGATGCATGCATCAGCACACTCAAACAAACGAATAGTGAAGCATTAAAGATGAATGCTTATATTGGCTCAAGATACTTCACTACAAGTTTTTGGGTTTGTTTGTGCCTAGCCATGCGATGCCCCTTGTAGATTATCATTTTAGACCTAAGAAATTCCTATCTTATTTACTCTTAATTTCCAAAATACCCTACTCATATATGAAAATTCTCCTTCTTAAGACATTTTAACTCAAAAAATTTTGAAAATTTTTAGCAAAAGTGAGTTTTTAAACAAATTGAGGAACATTTTCCGAGTTTGCTTTTGGAAACAAGATTCAAACAAGCAAACCTAAGGTATTCTATACCGCTATCCCACACTTAGAGGAACATTGTCCCTAATGTTCTCTTGAGTTGGGATTTGAGAAAAATCTCACACTTAGAGTTTGAACATATCAGAAAATGTTACTCAAGTGTTTGTTTTGGGCTGGAATCCCACACTTAGTGATAAGCTGGGGATATGGCATAGACTACTTTAATGAGAATTTAAAGCTAACAATCTTATCAAAAACGAGAGTGAGAACGAGAGAACTCCCCTATTGAAGCGAATGTAGAAGGATGGAATTCTGGAAGATGCGCTGAAGAGGAGATCCTGACAGGAATTCTTCTTTAGCGGCGGCTCCATGTAGATCTTTCGGCTTTGGCGTGCGCAGTTTACAATTTACAGCTTTGTCCTCCATCTTTACACTTCATTCACTCTCTTGTGAAGATATCTCGTAAGTGTGAACACGTTGGGTATATTTTTACCGACTTCTTGTTATAGCTTTTTACTGAAAGTGCCTAAATCCAGGATGAAAAGATGTTTTCTAATTCAAAATGAGTTTTAAGTCATGTGTTTTTAAACGAGTTCAAGCATAATGCGTGAAAGTAGCACGCAAGTACCTCAAATGCTCGAAACACATGGCTTGATAAAATTTAATTCCTATTTTCCTGGATTAGGTGGTAAAAGCTGAAGTGGTGTTTTGAAAGCATTTGGTATACCCAAGTGTGAAAGATAGTCAGAGATATATCACTTCTTGGAATTTAAAACTAATACTACTAATACTAATACTAAGGATACTTATTGCACGGGTTGCCTCCCGAGAAGCGCTTCTATTTAGAGTCGAGGGCTTGACTTTTCCTCTTGGATCAGCCAGAAGAGGATCTCCCAGGACTTGGGATGCGGAATGGAAGTGTCCTGGGGTTTGGTGGGTAGAATCTCATAAAATGTCGTGTGACGACTTCTGTGATGTTCGGGATTCTTGCCACATGAAGAGGATAGGTATGGAAATGCTCCTCAGCAGTTCTTTGCAAGTATAAAAGATCCATTATAGCATCTTGGACTGCCTTGGAGATTGGTCCATTAGTGTCCACAAGGGTGGCTCCATCGTGCTCAAGCGTCTCACGCACCGGTCGATCTGTCCGTACGGTGTCCATAAATCCGAAGAAGCGTAGGTGGATGTCCTCATGAGTGGCATTGCTGATGTCTTGCCCTAGTTCTTCAATGGATCTGAATATGCCTTGGATCAGCTGTTTCTGATGGTCGGTATACGTGAGCTCTGGTTTCAGGAAGATGTTAATCATCCTGTTGTAAATCTCTCGTAGCCCATTGTGGAATAGCTGTCTGGGCTGCTCCCATAGGATAGAACCGAAAATGTCTTTAAGTCGTTCAGAGACGAAATATGCAACGTTAACCGTCAAACCTTCTGGAACAGAAGAAGGGATGGCACGTGCTCTCTCGTCTGAACTGACGTGTTCTAACTTTTCGACAATTATCTGGGCGTGATGCTCGATAGTGCAGCTGATGAAAAACCTGTGTGGTGAAGACTCGTCAATGTGATCATTATCGGCCATAGAATCTAGAAGTCCCTTGAGATCCGCCATTAGCTGAACATCTACTTCGTTTTCAGGATTCCCAGTAGCATAATCCATGTTGTGTCTGAAATTTTGGAGAAACTCCATCTGTTGGTGCGAATATGGAAATGCGGACCTGATAAATGCTTGATACACCCGGCCATACGTGGTCTTCTGTGTTTCATAGAATTCCTCTTCATCGGGGAAAGGCTCATCATTGTCTGATGATTCTCCTGCGAGATCGTTGGCGAAGGCGTTGATGCGACTAACTAGATGTTGCGGACTCAGGTAGGAGTTGGCTCGATAAACTTCATATTCAGTCTCAATGTCCTCAATAATATCCCTCTGATGTTGCGTGTATTCAATAGTAGAATCTCGTATAATCGCAATCAGAGTTTGGAAATCCTCCTCGTGTTCTTCAATAGCACTAAGCATTTCTTCTGGTTCAGACACGATTGGGATTTCGGTATTTCCTGTAGTAGGAGGAGGGATAATGACTGGAGGGAGAATGATTGGAGTGTGGTGAAGGCGAATGGAGCGGGTATCGATCGGAACATCCATGAGAACGATATCGTCCTCGTCACTCTCGGTTGCTGAAGTGTCTGGAAACTCAACAGCGTCGGTGAGTGGCTGAGACTTGTCGGTGATCTGTGATACTGGTTGGGAAGAGTCCATCTCGATATCCCTCTCGTCCTGGGAATCAGAATCATCGCTTGATCCAAATGTACCTCCAAGCTCGAAATGTGATCGAGGCTCGGATGAGTCAAGGGGTGGAATCCCTCGAGGAGGTATATGTGGCTTAAGTAGAGACTCATCATCCAAGGAGTGGTCAATCGAAGGTTCCTTTGGGTCGCTCTCCGGCAGAGGGATGAAGTTCAAAGCATAGTCTATCTGCATGATCTCTGCGGTCGGAGGGTGTGTCTCAGGAATGTGTGGCGGTGTAGCTTCCTCTGGCTCTTCCTCCTCTTCTTCTATCTCCTCTTCTTCTTCCTCAGTGTCTGAAGTAATCGTGATGGGCTCGTCAGACATAGGGGTGTCTGGTTCGGAATCATCATCCGTGGTAACTCTTCCTGTCGAAATCGCACATATCTCCGCATGCTCTGTGATAGACTGATCATCTTGATCGATCTTGAAGGTGATAGTCTCTCCATGAGATCTAAGACTGATAGTCTGAGAATAAACATCTATGATAGTGCGTGCGGTGTTCAAGAATGGTCTTCCTAAGATGATAGGGATATGGACATCCTCCTGAATGTCCATCACTACAAAGTGTGTGGGAAATAGGAACTTATCAACTTGAACCATGATGTTCTCAGCTATTCCCTTAGGGTGTCTAATGGATTGGTCAGCTAGCTGGACACTCATTTTGGTCAGTTTAAGGGGTCCTAATTCCAATCTAGTGTAAAGCGAATAGGGCATCAGGTTGATACTGGCTCCTAGGTCGGCTAGAGAGTGTATCATGCCCGAGTGATAGATCGAACAGGGTAGGGTAAAGCGTCCAGTATCTCCTAATTTCTCAGGGATAGAGTTCTTTATAAGAGCTGAACATTCCGCGTTCAGTGGGACATTGGGTACTTCGGGTACCTTATCCTTGGTCGATAAGAGTTTCAGGATGTATTTTGAACTGGAAGGGGTTCGGGACACGGTGTCCACGAACTTTCCATTGAGACGGAAGTCGTTAGCCTTATAGGCTTTCTTAAGACGGCCGGGAAACGGGATGCGTACTTCCCTTTGTGGTGTAGGGGCAGACGGGGACTTAACTGTCGTCGGGACATGAGTATCTTCCTTCACCGGAGAAGGAGTGGGAGGTTGGCTCGGTGCCACCTTTTTGTCTGTAGTACTCATCTGTTTGGCCTCTTCTACGTGTGGGTTCTGTACCGTGTTACTAGGGAGATTACCCTGAGGCCTAGAGTCAAGACATTGGGCTAGCTGTCCTATCTGGGTCTCAAGATTTTTGAGAACGGCCAGTTGGTTCCTAATGAATAGGTCGGTTTGGTCCTGCCTAGCGCTAGTCTTTTGGTTAATTTGGTGCTGGCCTTGGATGAACTTAGTGAGGGTGTCATCCGTACTAGTAATGGGTACTATGGTTTTAGAGGGTTCGGTTGATTGAGCTGCGTCGGGTGCAATCAATGATAGTGGTTGGTTATAGGTGAGTTGGGGTTGTTGTTGGTAAGAAGGGTACCTAGGTTGGTAGTTGGGTTGAAAGGGTGGTTGGTTTCTAGGTGGGTATTGGGTGTCTCTAGTCCTAGGCGGAGAGGTTCGAGCGAAGCCAGGTGGATTTTGTTGGCGAGCTGGAAATTGAGCGTAGTAAACCGTTCCATCAGCAGGATCCTCGTACTCAACCCGATAACTTTCTGTTGGGAGGTTGGCACAGTTCTGGCATGAATTAACTTGATGGGCGTGCTGGGATGGTTTCTTCATTTCGCCGATCTGTTTCGTCAGATGCTCGATCTTCTCTGTCAGAGACTTGATAGCTTCGGTTTGGAATGGATTGGGTGCAGCAATCGGTGCTGATGGTGAGGAATGCTCACCAGAGTTCCAGTCGTGATGGTGCATCGTCATATTTTTGATCAAGTTCCAAGCTTCCTCATCGGTGAGTTGCATGAAGTTGCCCTGAGCAGCGGCGTCAAGGGTAGTGCGATGGTTTGGAGCGAGACCGTTGTAAAACGTGCACAGCTGGCTGGTTTTCTCTATAAGGTGGTTAGGGCATTTGTTTAACAGACTCTTGTATCTCTCCCATGCTGTGTAGATAGACTCATCATGAGCTTGGTGGAAGTTCATAATGTCATTCTTGTACTTGGTTTGCTTAGCCGGAGGAAAGTACTTAGTAAGGAATTTTGTAGCCATATCCGTCCAGGAGGTGATAGAGCCGGTCTCTAATCCCTCAAACCAAGTCAAAGCGTGGTGAGTAAGCGAATAGGGGAATAGGTATAGACGGACTATATCCTGATCAACCCCGTTCTGCTTGTACGAGCTGGTAGTCTGAATGAATCGGTTGATGTGGGCGTTAGGATCGTCATGGGGTAAACCATGGAATTGACAGAATTCCTTGATAAGCTGAACGATATGATGTTTAAGCTCGAAGGACGCGCCATCGATGACCGGATAGCTGATGGGTCCACCTCGACCTTCAATTGATGGTTTGGTGCTGTCGGCAAGCGTGACACGTGCAGCCATCGGTTGTCGGTTACGGAAGCGTTTCTCCTTGCGGATCGTTCGGATGATCATCTCAGGATCGGGTACGAAAGTGAGAGATTCGAATCCGGATGATCGGGTCAAATATCGTTGTGTGTTGTGGGAAGGAATTTTCGAATGGAACAAGGAAAAATTGAAAACTAAACTAAACTACGGGATACTAGAAAGAAAAAATTCGTCTGGAACGTCTTCAGATCTTACGGCTGACTCCCCGGCAGCGGCGCCAAAAAGCTTGATGCCGCCCGAACAGTTGGTCGCGATTTTACTCGCGTCGTTGCGGACCTCTCGTTTAGAGCGGCGATCAGAGGGTTTTAAAATTTATATTTGCGGGGCCTAAGTATACCTAGTTACTATTGGTGTATAGCAGCAAGGATGACCTAGGGTCGTTCTCTGAGTCAGTGTATTGTGGATCGTGGACGAAACAGGCGTACTTATCAATCTAGCGGGTTTTTAAAAGATTTTGATTGGTGGTTTTGTTTTTGGTTTTTTATACTTAAGCAGGAAATGTAAATTAAAGCAGATAAAGTAAATCTAGATAGCAGATAATCTAGAGAGGGTGTTTGCTATGATTTCGGTAGCCTTATTGATTTGAATGATGTATGATGTATGAAAACGTGTTCTAAAGGTTTGTATTTTATTTATTTCAGGTATATGTGGAGTGAGCACTAGCCCCCTACTGATAGAGTTCTCGATCAGTATGTCACTGGGCGACTAGGCTATCCTGATTCTGATCAGAGTAGTTTATCCAGCCCACAACACTAACCGGTGAAGGTATAGTGACCCTTATCTGGGATGAAACCGTGGGTGCATGAATAAGGCGACAAACCAACTCGATGTCCGACCTTTCTTAACCCCACAATAATACCTAATCTAAACAAAGCATTTAAGACCAAGTTTATAGAATGTGCTTGATTACTTTCTATCGATGGTTTGGTGAGTCTGGGTGTTGAGTGATGACTCGGTGATTCACATAGACCGATAACAACGACTCTTTCCGTGATTACTACATTGTACTCCACTGAAAGTGTTTCCATTGATGAACCAAGGACCAAGTCGGTACCAGCTCTGCTGAGCACAGAGTTACCATTATTCCACAAGGCTTAGTAACTGCGGTTTTTCCTCGGCTTCCACGTATTAACTACACCGGAGGTGTTGTCGACGCTATACAGAGTACTCAGCCGACTTACGGTACCTTACATTGCTTCACAAAGGCCAACCCAGACTACTTAACTAAGTTTGTATTTAAGCATAATATTATCCATCTATGATATAAACCAGCCCTTACTTTTAAGTCTCAATAAATCCCTAACTTGTCAACAGTGTAATATTCACGTTCAGTTAGAAAACCATATTTCCACGGGTACAGTGTACTTTGCATTCAGAATAGAAAGCATTATTTCCACGGCTCCAGTGCACTTGGTGTTCAGTTAGAAAACCATATTTCCATAATCACAGTGTACTTTGCGTTCAGAATAGAAAGCATTATTTCCACGATGACGATGTACTTAGCGTTCATTTAGAAAGCGATGTTTACACGATTAACAAATCAAACCATGTTCATGTTTGACACAGATAACTAAGTACCTTTGATGGGGTTCGCGACGTCCCATCATTAAGGCCGTAATCACGTTTACTGGTTGAAAGGCGATTAGTTTAATAGGTTTAAAATCATAAATAGAAAGTGAATCAAAGCACTAATTTTCATAGCATCATTCCAACCAATTTACGACTAACTACATCATAGCAAACACGCAATATCACTACTCGCTAATCATGGCAATCAATCCTAAATCTAGCATGACAACAGTAATAACAATCATCATAATGAAATAGATAAAGGATAGATATAACCGTAATAAGAGCGTAGCTGAATACAACTTGAACGTTACACGTGCAGAACTCCTAGTATGCGCCAAGCGATATTACAATATTGCCCCTTCTAACTAGCCGCTAATCTACGACTAATTATATCCTAATATTTCTCCTCTAACTCCTAAGAGTAGTGCTAGAGAGAGAAATCTACTAACTAAACTAAGAAATTAAAAACGTAAGAGAGTGATTGTTGGAGTGATTCTTGGATGGATTGATGAATGTGTGGATGTATCAAAATGAAGAAATGAAGCCTCTATATATAGAACTCGCACAACCGTATCCGTAGACCGTATCCAAAACTTCAAACGCACAACCGTATCGCAAACCCGAATAAAAATCAGATTTTAATCGCCTAAACGCACGATACGGTTGAGCTAGGGCAAATACGGGAGAACTGGAGCGTATACGGGAGAACGTAGGGTGAATACGGGAGAACACAAGCCGTATACGGCTGTGCTAGGCCGTATACGGTCTAGCTAGGCCGTATACGGTCTGTGCTAGGCCGTATACGGTCTAGTTTGGCCGTATCCGGTCTAGCTCTCCCGTATCCTGATTCTTCGGTTTTTCGTTTCTTCGTTCGGTCGTAACTTCTTCGTCGTTTATCCGTTTTTAGTGATTCTCGCGCTCACGGTTTCGTAATTTCCTAACGAAGAAAATGACATAAGTTAGAGGTCAAAATCCAAGTATAGCTCAAATTGTGCTTAAATGCGTGAACGGAAGATTCAATGATCGTTTGTGCTCTATTTTACTCGTTTTTAGGTCTTTTTGGTTGATTCTTGAAATATCGTCTATATTTTAGCCCTTATGATGAAATGTGATGTTTAAGTTCATATTTAAGTGTTTTCATTAATAATTGGGCTAAAATGGTGAGATAATGGCACACAAAAACATGACTTTTTACGTGTCATCACTGACCCATGGAGAATCTGAAATAGGATATATCAGGCCAGCATCAAGAAGTTTGATAACCTCCTTTTTGACCACGTCTTGAATCTTCGGGTTGACTCTCCTCTGTCTTTGAACTGATGGCTTGAAGTCGTTTTCCATTAAGATCTTGTGCGTGCAGTAGTTTGGACTGATCCCTTGTATGTCAGATATTTTCCAAGCAATTGCGTTTTTATGTGACTTCAGAACCTGAATGAGTCTGGCTTTTTCCTCAGGCTTCAGATCTTTGGATATGATAACTGGTAAGTGCGAAGTTCCTTCGAGAAAAGCGTACTCCAGATGAGAGGGTAGTTCCTTTAGTTCCAATTCTGGCGGTTCTTCAGTAGCAGGCTTCATTCTTACAATTTCATCTCTCTTGAGTTCATCAAACTCTGTTTGGAAGTCTGATTCTTCAAGAGGTGATTCTGATGTATTGGCTGAAGCTATTTCAACCCATTCTGCTTTATTAGAGAATGCATCCTTCCTCAGCTCGTTTTTGACAGTGGATGATGTAGAAGTTGCATTTTCTTCAGTAATAATGATATCGTTGTCTTCAGTAAATGCAAACTTATGAGCTTGAGCTGATGAAGAAGTGCTTATGGTAATTTCTGGATTTGAACTGTGTGGTTCACAGCTTTCAGATAGCCGTGAATCAGGTGGTGAAAACATTAATTCCATTTCCTTGAGCGTCCTTCGAATTTCTTCCCATGAGAGAGATGAATTATATACTATGGGTTCCTTCTTAGAAGAGTGACTGGCGTGCCATGTCTAAGCGGAGCAGTCTTAATAGTTTTGACCTGCGAGCTGAGATTCTTTAAAGGAAATAGAACTTCTCCTGATGCGGTGGAAGAATTTGAGAGAGCAGAGCATAATCCCTTGTTTCTTCACATAGTTTCCTTGTTGTGATGATAGTGCTGGGGTTGATGCTGCTTACTGCGAGAATTTTTTCCAAATGTTCTTCAATTATTTCCTGCATAGAATCTACAAGACCAAGATCTTCTCCCATAGGATGTTTCATTAGTTTACCAACATTGAAGGTGACCTCCTCAGTTCCAACTCGAAGTTTTAAAGATTTTTCATTAACATCAATGACGGCCTTGGCAGTGTTTAGGAAAGGTCTGCCAAGGATGAGTGGAACTTGGGTGTCCTCTTCAATATCCATAACAACAAAATCAACAGGAAAGACGAATTTATTAACACGGACCATAATATCTTCAGCAATTCCACGAGGGAGTTTAACTGATCTATAGGCTAACTGGATGGTCATCCGGGTTGGCAAAAATTCGTTTAATCCTAGTTTTCTAAAAAGCGAGTATGGCATAAGGTTTACACTAGCTCATAAGTCAGCTAAGGCGTTACTTATTTGAACATCCTGAAGATAACAAGGAATAGTGAAACGGCCAGTATCTCCTAGCTTCGGGGGTAGTCCTTGTTGCATAATCAAAGAGCACTCTGCATCTAAGGGCAAGTTAACTATCTGTCTAAGTTTTTCTTTGTTGGATAAGAGTTCCTTAATGAATTTGGCACAACTAGGGATTTCAACTAAAGCATCTAAAAGTTTAACGTTTAGGTGTAAGCTTTTGAACATTTCTAGATATTTTCCAAATTGAGCCTCTTGTTTCTCTTTCTTAAGCCTACCAGGGAAAGGTATACGTGTAGGTTTAATACTTTCTGGGGCTTTAGAGGGTTCTGGTTCAGGAGAAGTGACGGGGGTGTCAACTTGTACTGAATCAGTAGGTAGAGAAGTAGAAAGTTCATTTGTGGGAATATCTATGGATTTCTCGTTTTTAGTCTCTTTTCTTCCTCTAGTGACCACAAGGATTTCATCGTACTCATAGGGTGAGTGATAGACAGAGTTGTAGATCGCTTCCTCCCTTTGCTTCTCCTCAAATTTTAAAAACAACTGCTTAACATTATCCTCCATGTTTTTAATTAAATCGTTTGAAATTCTGATCAAATAATCAATTTGGTTTTGAAAATCAACAATTTTTCTATTGACATTATTTTGCTCAACAATGAAGTTTTTGAAAGTTTCGTTGTTTAGACGAGAAGTCAATGGGGAAGGAGTAGAGAGAACTAAAGATCGGGAAGTGGGTAGTGTGGTAAACCGCTGAATAAAAGGTTTGGAATAAGAAGTATGATTAGGGTTTCCACTAGTTGTAAGAATTTCTTCATTGGCCCTTCGGCTTGAGAGGAACTTTTGAGGTTTCTTCTCTGGCTTAGGGTTTGAAGATTCTTGCAAATCCTTGACAATTTGAGTGATAGATTCGAGTTGAGTTTTTAGATTGTCTGAGGTTCGATTTGAAGTACTCCTTTCTTCTGAAGTAGATTCATCTGATTCCAAGTCATGTTGATGCATCGTTATCGTCTCAATCAATTTCCAAGCTTCGTCTGAAATATGTAGCATGAAATTTCCTGATGAAGCAGCATCGAGGGTTTGTTTGTGTTGAGGATTTAAGCTATTATAGAATGTGCAGACCAGATCCGTTTCAGACAACTGACGATTCTGACATCTCTCGATCAGATTCTTAAATCGTTCCCAAGCCTTGCCTAATGATTCATTAGTTCCTTGATGGAAGTTAATGATGTCATTTTTAAGCTTGGTTTGTAGGGAAGGAGGGAAGTACTTAGCTAGAAACTTAGTAGCCATCTCCTCCCATGTATGAATTGAATTGGGTTCGAAATCATAAAACCATGCTAAGGCTCGAGAAGATAAAGAATAAGGAAACAGATGGAGACGGAGAAGGTTTCTATCGTTTCCTATTTGTTCGAAAGAGTCGGAAAGGTTGATGAATTTGTTAAGATGGGCGTTTGGATTTTCAACCGAAATACCATGAAACTGACACTCAGATTTAATCATTTTGATGTAGTGAGGCTTAATTTCAAGGGTTTCATCTGTTGGTGCTACGATCGGTCCTCCTTGTCCCTCTAGCAATGGCTTAATTGATGAGGCGAGAGTGATACGATTTGACATAACTTGTTGGTAGAAAGTAGGATTTTGGAAAGGAAGGGTTAAACTATTCTAATCTAAAGACGGAAAAAGTAAAATTATTCTAAGGATAGAAAAGGAACTTCCGGATGATATTGATCTTCCAAAAGGATCGCTAAATAACTAAGATAACTAATTTCCTAAAATTGGTCATTGTAGTCCCCGGCAGCGTCGCCAAAAAACCTGATCGTGTCCCGAACGGTCGGTCAAGGAATCGCTTCCTTGTCGTTGCCGGACCTCGCGCTCGAGGCGGGCGATCGGAGGGGTGGTTTTATATTTATAGTGCAGGGAAGCCTAAGTTATACTACTACTTGTATAGTGAGTGGCAGGTATGACTCAGGTGTCGTTCTTCAAATCACAACGGGCATGGGATCTTAGGAGAATTAATTATCTTTGGTAATTCAGCTAGGGTTTTAAAAACTTTTTAGGGGTTTTGTTTTCTATTCTATCTAAACTAAGGACAGTAAAATAAAATGAGAAGGGAAGTCGCTGAGAGAACTATGGATTATGCGAGTGTTTGCTATGACATCGGTGTATGCTATTTAGGGGTAGTTATGAGGATTGAGGCTCTAATTACAATGAATCCTAGCAGTGCCGACTTGGGATCTCTGAACGATGTTCAACATAGTATTGTACCTACGGCCTTTTTGTGGCTTCCACGCATTTGTACTTCACCAGAGGTGGTTCCAGCGCTATACCAAGTACTAAGCCGTTTTACAGTTTTTCCGATGCCTCGCCCAGAGATCCCGTATCATTACTGTATATGTCCTAATGGGCCATATCTCCTATCCTATTACTTATCTAACGTAGAGTTGTCCACAATCAAATAAATAACATGTCACATGGATAACAGATACGGAGTGTAAGCTACATCGGAAGTTCTCCCAAATGTAGTACCAATTTAACCGACAACTAACCTCGAATCCTATTCCCCAGCCTCGGTCGTCTGAGACGTCCGTATCGTGGCACGAATTGTTGAATAAACAATAAAGTGAACAGGAGTTACCCCGCGGAATAAGTTGGGAAAGTCTGTCTAACGATCGTTTAAATTGTTCGACATTATTTCATACAGATCATTATAATTATTCTAGCATGTTAAACTGTTGCATGTAACTATTCTATGTTTGAAAACCTAATCATGAATCCAAAAACCGCAATAGACAAATAGATACTAGCATGCAAACCCTAAAGCAACAATCAAACAAGAACATGCAGTAGTGCAACATGGATAGTTATCAGTTTGTTTCAGGCAGAGTTTCTGGATTAATGGTTACGTCACGGATGCTCCGAAAGTTCTCTCAAAAGCATTCGATATATGAAATTTGTTCTAATTTATCTCTAATCCTATGCTCCGTGTCTCCTATGATGTGTTTCAATCTGGAGAACAGTGGCCATGCCGAGTTCATCGAATCATTCAGACAAAGAATAGTTGAGGGACCTATTTCTACAATTGGCCGGATTATATCAATAGGTTTCAAACCACAACATAAGTTGGATAAATAAAGCATTTTAAGAACTAATTCATAAATTCAAACATATCCTAATTACATACGAGCAGAGTAACAGCATGGTTTAAAGCATAACTCCCCTAGCATAACGTTTATCATAGCAAACACAAATTTATCTAGCCTATAATAGCAATTATCATGGCATGAATTCTTAAATAATCATTACAATAGCACAACATATTTAAAAATAACAAGAAATGAGAGTATAATAAAACCTGATAGACGTTACAATAAATCTGCGCAACCGTAGTCTCGGAGCGACTCCGTACAAAGCTCGTAAGCTAGCTACCTACTATTTCTCCTCTAACTCTTAAGAGTAGTGCTAGAGAGAGAAAGTTACTAACTATTCTAGTGAGAGAAAGTGTGTAGTGCGTGAAATGTGTGTTGTGAATGGTGTGGTGAGGTTAAGCCTCTATTTATAGGCTTCAAATTACAAATTTTACATTCAGCACCCTCGCATCCAATTATTTCTGAAACACCCCCTCGAGCTATAGAATTTGACACCAAAAGGAGCGTATTCGGTAGCAAATAGGGCGTATTCGGTAGCAAATAGTTCGTATCCGGCATGAAATAGGGCGTATCCAGCACCAAATAGGGGGTATACCACCCTTAGAAGGGGGTATACAACCCTTTAGAGGGGGTATACGGCCCTAAAGGGGGCGTATATGGCCCTCTAGGGGTGGTATACGGCCCTCTAGGGGGTGGTGAACCCTGGGTCGTGGTCTTGTACGCTGGATCGTAAGTCTTGTGCACTGGTCGTAGTTCTTGTGATCTTCGTTTGGCTCTAACTTCTTCGTTTCTTGTCAGATTTGAACGATTCTTGCGCCCACAGTTTTGTATTTTCCTGAGGATCAATATGACACAAATTAGGCCAGTTTTGCTTAATTATACGTCGGAATCGCAAGTGGATCATTTTAGCTCTGATTTGTTCGTTATTTGAGCATTTTAAGTGATTTTTCGAAAGGAAGTCTAATCTTTGGCTCATTTTACATTTTTAGCATAAAACATTGATTATTCGATGTTTATTCAAGGATTTGAGCCAAAATGGGCTTGAAATGGTGCATAAAAACATGTCGTTTTGAGTCAAATCAGTCACATAACAACTTATGTGACCATACCTGGCTTTGGCTACACTTTAATCATGTGTGACAAAATCGACTCTATGTTTTAGTCACATAAACAATTACTCCATGTGACCATATAGTGGCGTTTGGTCACAGTGTTCAAGTGTGTGACAAGATTTGTCACGCGTTCCAACTTCATGTGTGACTAAATGAAATGCAAAAATATTGCAGTTCCCTTTAGCCATATAAATGTTCGAAGTTGTGGCAAATACGTTTCAGAATGGTCACACGATTGGAGTTCATGTGTGGCTAAATAATAACGTCCAGCTTTTTTTGTCCCTTTGGTCACATAAATATTGGAATGTGTGACCGTTTCAAATAGACCATGTGTGACGAAAGCCCAAATATGTACTAGTGAAATGATATTAGTTTTGATATTAATATTCGTTAAATATATTACTTTGATAAAGTGTTAGACGAATATAGAATACGAACTAAAGTCTGAAGAGATGAGATCTGGACTCGCAATTGTCACGGTGAACCGAAGCCATAATGGGCTTGGGCTTACGTAACGAGTTGAGTCAACTCGCAGGTCCAGCGGCTGCGAGTTGAGACGAACTATATATTGTTTTTCAATTCGTGAAAAACATAACTTTTGCCATTCGATTTCCTGACCTGCGAATTAAAGTTTCCAGAGAATAATAAACCTAACGGCTAGGCTTTGATGTTTTATCGTAGAAAGCTAAGTTTTAGTAAATGCGAACACGAACTTATTTGTTATAGTAAGATAACGACGTATTGAGGGTTTCCGAACCTTAATACTATAGATAACGAAGTTATCGATCCTAGAACTAGGGACTTACAGAATGAAATCAATTATGAGGGTTTTAATGACAGAGTCAACTAGGTCTGCAGGATTTAGATAAAATCGTTCAAATTTGCTAAGAAACCTACATTCCTTTTTGCCTAAATCTAGAAGATTGTCAATAAACCTATTAAATTCTTTCCTGACTTTCTTCGGACTTTAAATTCCTACTCGTGTTCCTTTGTATATATGATTAAGGTCGTGGAGAAGTTTATCTAGAGTTTTCTGAAATTTCCGTTCTTCCTCTGAATCAGGGTCTCCAGTTGTAGCGTGAATTGCTTCGGCGACGTCCATGATTAAAGATCTTTGAGATATAGTGAAAAGAAATTTAGACTGAGCAAAAAGTGAAGTGAGTTCAACGTGAATACTTTTTCTTTCGGCAAAGAAAGCGGCTTCTAACTTATCGTCATCGGCTCCAGGAAATATTTCCAGCAATGTTTTAATCATATAGGTGGTGGGGTCAACGAAGAATGGAAATTTTCCAGAAATGTTGAGAGGGATTGCATGGTCTTTTGAGATCCAGAACTTAAGCTCGTATATCATAGCCACAACATGACGATTAATCAGGGTTTGTGAGATCAAGTGATAATCGGTGTTGGCGAATAGGTCCATTAGTAGGTCTATTGTTGATATAAGCTTTCGTTCTTCCTCTCTATATCGTGTGAAGATACCATCTTCTTTTTGGTTTGGAAGATAGAGGAGAATACCTATTTGATCATCAATCCTGTAACAACCGGCAAATTAGGACTAGAATTAGTGCCTAATTCTTGGTTAATACATGTAATTAGTTCTGTGTTAGGCTAATTAATGTATCGAAATATATATATATTGTTTAATATATACGAAAATGCGATTTGGTTAAATCGTACGCAATCTAAATCGAATGTATTTCGATTCAATTTAATACGGACGTTGGTGACCAATTTTATTAAATAACATTGTCATGTCAAAAATATTATTATGATAATATTTCGTATTCATTCGTATTGTACAAACAAAACGTACACAAATTTAGATATTAAAACGCGCAAATTAAATAAACAAACTTACATTTTATAATTCAATATATAAATTGATTAGTAAAATATTTAAATAAAATATCGCGTAATAATTTGTATTTTTAAAACGCACCAGTAATATTTAAAATGGTTATTTAACGAAAAACGAAGGAGAAAACGAACACCACCCGGAGCGCGGAGCGGAGACTGAAAGTGGGGGAGTTTCATCAAAACCCCCTCCTCTCTCTCTTTTTCCCTCATTCACCACCTACACCCTCTCTCTCTTACTTTTCTTCTTTCTTTTTCTCTCTAAAAACTAAACCACCACCATCACACAAAATCGCCAAATAACACCACGAAACATCGCCGAAGCATACCACCCGTTTGGAGAAAAGTGACCACGACAACACGATCTACATTCCTATCTTTTCGGATTTTTCATCGGACACTTTGTAAGTTTCCGACAAATCCCGACATCTCTCGTTTTTGATCATTTTTACTAGTTTATGGGTTCTATAGGCTTATTATGTTCATATAAGGGTTGGGTAAAAGAATCGGACCAAACGGAAACCCGAAAACATGTTTTTGGCTCAAAATCCGTCAATCAGACGTAAGTGACGCACTGATGAACCCAGATATGCGTCACTTCGTGCGACACTGACTAAGTGTCGCATAAGCCCTCTTTTCCCGTCACTACCTAAGTGACGCATTTTCAATATCCGTCACTACTAGCGTCACTTGCCTTAGTGACGCCTATGATCGAAATCTAATTTTATACGACACTCTTGCCCGACACTACTCTAGTGACGCCTAGAACCTTAAACCGACACTTGTTACCGTCACTGCCTAAGTGTCGCCACCTTATGCGTCACTTCTCTAAGTGACGCCCTAAAGTTATATTTCGCAATTTTATGCGACACTTCCTAAGTGTCGCCTAAACCTTAAGTGTCGCTATAAGTGACGCTAAAAACAGAAAGTTTCAAACCATTTTTACTAAGTATCGAGACCAAAAATTTATCACTTGATTTCACCCAAATTCAAGTCCAGATGCGTTTTTCACCATAACAATATAATAGAAATAAAAATTTTCCAAGCTGACCTGGCAGCTCGACCCCAGCCAGGGGTTCTGCCCCTTGGACCCCGCCAGGGGCTGCCGCCCCTTGGACCCCGCTACCAGGGGTGCTGCCCCCGGACCCCCGTCATTAAATGTTGTAAATACTTTTCACACTAAGTGTTGAACACTTACAAATAACGAAACCTGATTCAACGATACATATAATGATAACACTTTGAATCATTATTACGAACCGTCACCAACGGGCCATATTTGCTTTCAAACTACAAACGGATTACTAAACAAACACTTGGACATAACGAGTTATGTAGACAACTAGCTTAGATAGTCTTGCGAGACATCTACTTACTTAACTTTATATGTTTAGGCATTTGAGGGTTACGGGTTCGGAGAACCTACGGTTGATATTACTCACTCGTTTATTGATATAAACGTACTTGCAAAGACTCAGGTGAGTCTTACGGCCCCACTTTTACTGTTTTATTTTATCGGGGGAGATACATGCTACTTATTTTTCCTGAACACAAGTACTAAACTGATTTCTATACCAAACGGAATTGCATGAGTTACCTACTATTTACTGAAGTCTCTCCATCATATATCGTTAGTTATGTACTTAAGCGCGAACAGTAGTTAATGGATCCATTAGGGAAATGACCCTCCCCGCCCGGGGTAGTAGCGCTACCACGAACCGTTATGTATAAACGGGCGACTATTATTTCGTTACTTATGCTTGCTCAATTTCGAGCATGTCACGGGAGCAACTGATTATTTACGGGTTAAGCTTCGATTATGAGCCTCATGGCAACGGTATAACTTGATTACTTTACTTTTGCGAGAATTGCAATTACTTGATATACGCCTACGGGCACTACTGATGAAATCTTGTGTTCAAACTGATTATTTACTGATAAACCTGTGAGATTCACCAACCTTTTGGTTGACCCTTTTTAGCATGTATTCTCAGGTACACTTACGGAGTAGGATCACTCCAGGATTATTAGCTAGAGTCGCATGATTTCCAAACTGCATCTAACGGAGATTCTTTGGCATTATCTTTTGTAGCTATGATTATGTAATAGAATCTCCCGCTACATACGCGGACTCTAGGCTTACATATTTTTGTAAAGAAAACTATATGTTTTCAAACGATTTAATTATGAAATGTAATTATTTTACAAAACGTCTCATTTAGAGGTCGTTTGCTGTATATCTTGTGCTTTGTATATTGATTAGTAACACCCAAAGTATGCTTCCGCAAATCACTAAATTTGGGGGTGTTACAGATTGGTATCAGAGCCTAAGGTTATAGTGAACTAGGTTGCATTTAGTGGGCCTAGACTATGACCATTAGGCAGTATTCCCTTACTAGGCATGATTGGTTCAGGAATTACATCATACGACTTTAATTTAACATAGCCTGATCAACTATGTACAATTAAGGAAAGATGATGTGAGGTCTGAAATGGTTGTGTCGAACAGGAATGCGTTAGTTGACTCTGACCACGAGAGAACCGGACCGGACCATTACTTGATACGTGCTAAACACTAGGCTGGATATGATATATGTATATATATATTAGCCTCGTCTTACTTACACTCTGCCACAGGAATGGCAAACGCACCACCTAATCTGACACACTCTCACTCACGTGGGTCACGGAACCCACGAGTGGCCAGGAGGAACACAAGGTCACCTCGAACCAGCCCTTATCCTGTACATAACTCTCAGAACTCGGCACATCTCACGTTGCCAGTATTGGCTACCCAATTCCGCCGTCAGGAACAAAGACTCGAAAATCTTGAACTGGAACAACACCGAATGACCTACCTGCTTCGTCAGGCTCTTGACCGCATATCACAACTACAGCGAGAACAAGAGGATACCAACCTCTCTGTAAGCATAATTCAGGATTCCATGACCGCCGAATTAGGTGCGGATGAACTTGTCAGAAACCGACTAGAAGAATGTGAACAGCGTTCACAGGAGACTGCGGATCACTCGCGAACACTAGCACAACGACTGGCCTTGGTTGAAGACAATGCCAGGCAAACCAACCGACTAGCAGAAACCGTGGACCGCCTTGTCGCGCTAATGGAACAAATTAATCTACAAGACTAGCATAGCCTTTGTCTTGTAATCTATCTTGTAATCTAAGGACTATCTAGCGCTACTCTATAAACTAGTCGGATGTAACAATTCCCGACACCTTTTGTAATATCCCTGTAGGATGTAACTTTTAAACTCACTTTATCTATCAAATATCACTTGTTATCCCAACTCACATTAATTGTCATTTTCCATGTTGATGTTATGTATTACTGCTTTCATACATGTACATCTGTGACAATTACAAGTTCATACAAAATCTCATGTATCTTCATTTTTTTATTGAAGAATCATGCCGCCAAAGACACGACCATACACCGACGCCCAGATTACCTCCCTTATAACCCAGGCTGTTACTGAAGCCTTGGCTCGGAATACTCCACCAAATTCCTCGAGAAACAGCGATGCCGCTGAAACCACTGCTGCTAAACCTTGTTCTTACAAGGACTTCCAGAACTGCAAACCTCTAAACTTTGCAGGTACCGAGGGAGCAATCGGTCTGATACGATGGATAGAGAAAGTTGAATCGGTATTTCTCATCTGCAACTGTGCGGAGGGGGACAAAGTCAAGTTCTCTGTTAGTACTTTTACTGACACCGCACTCACGTGGTGGAACACCTATGCCCAAACTGTGGGCATTGCTGATGCTTACAAACTCCCGTGGGAGGAGTTGAAGGAGATGTTAAGGGGTGAGTATTGCCCCAGGGACGAACTGAAACAACTGGAGCTGGAATTCTGGAACCATAAGATGCAAGGTAATGATATCACCGGTTACACCAACCGTTTCCACCAGCTGGCACTTCTGTGCCCAACCATGGTCGATCCTGAGTACAAGAGGATCGAGAAATATATTGATGGATTGCCCGAGAAACTCCAGGACCTGGTGACTTCATCCAAACCAGGTACTATCCAGAACGCCATCCGTATGGCCCATGAACTCACGGCAAACGCTGTCCGCCGTAACACAACCTCAGCCCCACCTACCAACAACAAACGAAAGTGGGAAGGAAACCCCAACTCATCCAACCAGATCACCAACCGAAAGCCTGAGCCCCTTAGGGCTTATTCATCTGGCACTTCAGAAAGGAAAGGGTACGTTGGAAGCAGGCCCTACTGTCCCAAATGCAATCGTCACCACGACGGTTCCTGCCCTTGCACAAACTGCAAACGTTTTGGACATCTGGCCAAGGATTGTCGAAACACCAGTGCCCCGAAGACTTGTTATGGGTGCGGAAGTCCTGGGCATTTTCAGAATAATTGCCCTAAGCAGAAAAACAACAACAACAACAACAACAACAACAGCAACAAACGGAACAACAACCCTGCTCGTAGCAGAGCATTTGTCATCAAAGCTGGGGAAGCTAGGGAAGACCCGAATGTTGTAACGGGTACGTTTCTTCTCAACGATCTTACTGCTTCAGTATTATTTGATACCGGTGCTGATAAAAGTTTCATATCTGATGAGTTTTGTCCACTACTTGATATCACCCCCGCGGCCTTAGATGTTAAGTACACAGTAGAACTTGCAAATGGTAAACTTATAGAAACCGATAGTGTGATACCTAATTGCACTTTAAACTTAGCCGACGAAATCTTTTCAATCGATCTAATGCCTGTCGAACTGGGAAGTTTCGATGTCATCGTGGGTATGGACTGGTTGTCCAAGCACCGGGCCGAAATTGTTTGCCATGATAAAATCGTCCGAATTCCTCTCGCCGCCGGTAGTACCTTGATCATACAGGGGGAGACTGGTGGGTCGAGACTAAACTTAATCTCTTGTTTAAAAACCCGAAAATTTCTGAGAAAGGGTTACCCAGCAATACTCGCGCACATCACGGAGAAAAAGTCGGAGGAGAAGCGACTTGAAGATGTGCCAATCGTTAGGGACTTTCCCGAGGTCTTTCCAGAAGAACTACCTGGTTTACCTCCACCTAGACAGGTTGAGTTCTCGATTGATCTCGTGCCGGGTGCCGCACCGGTGGCCCGAGCACCGTACCGCCTAGCCCCATCCGAACTTCAGGAGTTGTCCACTCAGTTACAGGAACTCCTGGATAGAGGATTCATCAGACCGAGTTCTTCACCTTGGGGAGCTCCAATCTTATTTGTCAAAAAGAAAGACGGTTCATTTTGAATGTGTATTGACTACCGAGAGTTGAACAAACTAACCGTCAAGAACCGATACCCACTCCCTCGAATCGATGATCTGTTCGATCAACTTCAAGGATCAAGCTGTTATTCAAAGATTGATCTTCGATCAGGTTATCATCAGTTGCGTGTTCGCGATGCTGACATCCCGAAAACCGCATTCAGAACCCGTTACGGGCACTACGAATTTCAAGTAATGCCCTTTGGCCTAACCAACGCACCAGCTGTATTCATGGACCTTATGAATCGGGTGTGCAAACCATACCTCGACAAGTTTGTCATTGTTTTTATCGATGACATCCTTATCTATTCGCGAAACGAACAAGAACACGCACAACACCTCAGAACCATCCTAGAACTACTTAGACACGAGGAGCTTTACGCCAAATTCTCTAAGTGTGAGTTCTGGATAAACACCGTTCAATTCCTTGGACACGTTATCGACAGTCAGGGAATTCATGTAGACCCGTCAAAAATCGAGGCAATCAAGAATTGGCAAGCTCCAACCACTCCCACCGAGGTACGCCAATTTTTGGGATTGGCCGGTTACTACCGCCGCTTCATCGAGAACTTTTCAACAATTGCCAAACCCCTCACCGTGCTGACTCAGAAGGAAAAGAAATTCGATTGGACCGAGAAACAAGAGTCGGCATTTCAACTGTTGAAATCCAAGCTTTGCAGTGCACCCATTCTATCTCTACCCGAAGGCACCGATGACTTCGTGGTATACTGCGATGCTTCTCACCAAGGTCTCGGTTGCGTGCTGATGCAACGAGAAAAGGTCATTGCTTACGCCTCCAGACAACTTAAAGTTCACGAGAAAAACTACACAACTCACGACCTCGAGCTAGGGGCCGTGGTGTTCGCCTTAAAAATCTGGAGACATTATCTTTATGGTACCCGCAGCACTGTATTCACCGACCACAAAAGTCTCCAACACATTCTCAACCAGAAAGATCTTAACATGAGGCAACGTAGATGGGTTGAATTACTCACCGATTACGACTGTGAGATCAAATATCATCCGGGCAAAGCAAACGTGGTTGCTGATGCTCTCAGTCGTAAGGAACGAACAAAACCACTCCGAGTCCGGGCACTCAGTATTACCATTCATAACGATCTCACCACCCAAATACATCTTGCCCAACTCGAAGCCCTGAAACCCGATAACTTCATGAACGAGGCCTTGCGAGGCATGGATAAACAATTCGAAATCAGACCCAACGGAGTTAGGTGTTTCTCTAACCGAATATGGTTGCCTAATTTCGGAAACCTGCGGGACTTGGTGATGGATGAAGCTCACAAGTCCAGATATTCTATCCACCCGGGATCCGACAAAATGTATCACGGCATCAAGGAGTTTTACTGGTGGCCGAATATGAAAGCTGACATTGCTTTGTACGTCAGCAAATGCTTAACTTGTTCCAAGGTCAAGGCCGAGCACCAAAGACCTTCCGGATTGCTCCAACAACCTGAAATTCCTCAGTGGAAATGGGAGCAAATTACCATGGACTTCATAACCAAACTACCTAAATCGGCAAGCGGTTGCGATACCATTTGGGTGATCGTCGATCGTCTCACCAAATCAGCTCATTTCTTGGCAATCAGAGAAACCGATTAAATGGAACGCCTTACACAAATTTACATCAAGGAAATCGTTTGCCAACATGGTGTCCCTATCTCGATTATCTCTGACAGGGATGCTCGATTCACATCTCGCTTCTGGCAGTCACTCCAAAAATCACTGGGTACCCGTCTCGATATGAGTACCGCGTACCATCCTCAGACCGATGGCCAGAGCGAACGAACTATTCAGACACTGGAAGACATGCTACGAGCCTGCGTAGTTGATTCTGGTACAAATTGGGAAAGACATCTACCGTTGTGTGAATTCTCATACAACAACAGCTATCACGCCAGCATTAAGGCTGCACCTTTTGAGGCACTATACGGTCGTAAGTGCCGATCACCGATCTGTTGGACTGAAGTGGGAGATAGTCAACTCACTGGTCCTGAACTCATACATGAAACCACAGAGAAAATCGTTGAAATCCAAAACCGACTCAAAGCCGCGCGTGATCGTCAGAAAAGCTATGCTGACGTGAGACGCAAGCCACTCGAGTTCCAAGTTGGGGATCGAGTACTCTTAAAGGTATCGCCTTGGAAAGGCGTAATCCGATTCGGCAAACGCGGAAAACTAAACCCCAGGTACATTGGACCTTTTGAGATCCTCGAGAAAATAGGTCCAGTGGCATATCGATTGCAGCTGCCTTCTGAACTCAGCAGCGTGCACCCTACTTTTCACATTTCTAACTTAAAGAAATGTTTGTCTGACGAGACACTTATTATACCCCTTGACGAAATTCGCATCGATGACAAACTTCATTTCGTTGAGGAACCTGTCGAAATTATGGACCGTGAGGTCAAACAACTGAAACAAAGTCGTATTCCAATCGTCAAAGTCAGATGGAATTCGCGGCGCGGTCCGGAATTCACTTGGGAACGGGAAGACCAAATACGACTCAAGTATCCACACTTATTCACCGATTCTGCCCCTAACGCGACTTCGACTTAAATTTCGGGACGAAATTCTTTTAACAGGGGGAGAATGTAACAACCGGCAAATTAGGACTAGAATTAGTGCCTAATTCTTGGTTAATACATGTAATTAGTTCTGTGTTAGGCTAATTAATGTATCGAAATATATATATATTGTTTAATATATACGAAAATGCGATTTGGTTAAATCGTACGCAATCTAAATCGAATGTATTTCGATTCAATTTAATACGGACGTTGGTGACCAATTTTATTAAATAACATTGTCATGTCAAAAATATTATTATGATAATATTTCGTATTCATTCGTATTGTACAAACAAAACGTACACAAATTTAGATATTAAAACGCGCAAATTAAATAAACAAACTTACATTTTATAATTCAATATATAAATTGATTAGTAAAATATTTAAATAAAATATCGCGTAATAATTTGTATTTTTAAAACGCACCAGTAATATTTAAAATGGTTATTTAACGAAAAACGAAGGAGAAAACGAACACCACCCGGAGCGCGGAGCGGAGACTGAAAGTGGGGGAGTTTCATCAAAACCCCCTCCTCTCTCTCTTTTTCCCTCATTCACCACCTACACCCTCTCTCTCTTACTTTTCTTCTTTCTTTTTCTCTCTAAAAACTAAACCACCACCATCACACAAAATCGCCAAATAACACCACGAAACATCGCCGAAGCATACCACCCGTTTGGAGAAAAGTGACCACGACAACACGATCTACATTCCTATCTTTTCGGATTTTTCATCGGACACTTTGTAAGTTTCCGACAAATCCCGACATCTCTCGTTTTTGATCATTTTTACTAGTTTATGGGTTCTATAGGCTTATTATGTTCATATAAGGGTTGGGTAAAAGAATCGGACCAAACGGAAACCCGAAAACATGTTTTTGGCTCAAAATCCGTCAATCAGACGTAAGTGACGCACTGATGAACCCAGATATGCGTCACTTCGTGCGACACTGACTAAGTGTCGCATAAGCCCTCTTTTCCCGTCACTACCTAAGTGACGCATTTTCAATATCCGTCACTACTAGCGTCACTTGCCTTAGTGACGCCTATGATCGAAATCTAATTTTATACGACACTCTTGCCCGACACTACTCTAGTGACGCCTAGAACCTTAAACCGACACTTGTTACCGTCACTGCCTAAGTGTCGCCACCTTATGCGTCACTTCTCTAAGTGACGCCCTAAAGTTATATTTCGCAATTTTATGCGACACTTCCTAAGTGTCGCCTAAACCTTAAGTGTCGCTATAAGTGACGCTAAAAACAGAAAGTTTCAAACCATTTTTACTAAGTATCGAGACCAAAAATTTATCACTTGATTTCACCCAAATTCAAGTCCAGATGCGTTTTTCACCATAACAATATAATAGAAATAAAAATTTTCCAAGCTGACCTGGCAGCTCGACCCCAGCCAGGGGCTCTGCCCCTTGGACCCCGCCAGGGGCTGCCGCCCCTTGGACCCCGCTACCAGGGGCGCTGCCCCCGGACCCCCGTCATTAAATGTTGTAAATACTTTTCACACTAAGTGTTGAACACTTACAAATAACGAAACCTGATTCAACGATACATATAATGATAACACTTTGAATCATTATTACGAACCGTCACCAACGGGCCATATTTGCTTTCAAACTACAAACGGATTACTAAACAAACACTTGGACATAACGAGTTATGTAGACAACTAGCTTAGATAGTCTTGCGAGACATCTACTTACTTAACTTTATATGTTTAGGCATTTGAGGGTTACGGGTTCGGAGAACCTACGGTTGATATTACTCACTCGTTTATTGATATAAACGTACTTGCAAAGACTCAGGTGAGTCTTACGGCCCCACTTTTACTGTTTTATTTTATCGGGGGAGATACATGCTACTTATTTTTCCTGAACACAAGTACTAAACTGATTTCTATACCAAACGGAATTGCATGAGTTACCTACTATTTACTGAAGTCTCTCCATCATATATCGTTAGTTATGTACTTAAGCGCGAACAGTAGTTAATGGATCCATTAGGGAAATGACCCTCCCCGCCCGGGGTAGTAGCGCTACCACGAACCGTTATGTATAAACGGGCGACTATTATTTCGTTACTTATGCTTGCTCAATTTCGAGCATGTCACGGGAGCAACTGATTATTTACGGGTTAAGCTTCGATTATGAGCCTCATGGCAACGGTATAACTTGATTACTTTACTTTTGCGAGAATTGCAATTACTTGATATACGCCTACGGGCACTACTGATGAAATCTTGTGTTCAAACTGATTATTTACTGATAAACCTGTGAGATTCACCAACCTTTTGGTTGACCCTTTTTAGCATGTATTCTCAGGTACACTTACGGAGTAGGATCACTCCAGGATTATTAGCTAGAGTCGCATGATTTCCAAACTGCATCTAACGGAGATTCTTTGGCATTATCTTTTATAGCTATGATTATGTAATAGAATCTCCCGCTACATACGCGGACTCTAGGCTTACATATTTTTGTAAAGAAAACTATATGTTTTCAAACGATTTAATTATGAAATGTAATTATTTTACAAAACGTCTCATTTAGAGGTCGTTTGCTGTATATCTTGTGCTTTGTATATTGATTAGTAACACCCAAAGTATGCTTCCGCAAATCACTAAATTTGGGGGTGTTACAAATCCTACTAATGACTTCTCTCTGTTCAACTGAAAAAGGAAAGTCCAATGTATTCAGATGTCTGGCAAATGCCCTACATACATCTAACCTCCTGCCAGGATCAAAAGAGTAACCAACATAGCGGACTTCTTCATTTTCAGGTATATCCTTATCAACAACACGGTATATGGTGTACGCAGGTTCTGGTACAAGGTTTATAAAAATTGGTGATTTTGGAGGGTATTCATAAGCGTCATCATTCCTTATGGGGATGCGTTCTTCAACGGGTGGAAAACGAACGGTTTGAAGATTCTCAGAGGTACCAACAAAATCAGGGAATTGAGAGAAATTTTCTAAGGGGAATGAGATCTCAGGTGCAGGTATGACCTGATAGCTTGGAATGCTAGAGACAAAAGTTGAAATCTTCTGCTGAGACTCATTGGGTCCTATGTCAAAATCTAAGAATTGCCCTATGGTTCTAGAATCGTCGTCTAGGCTAGCGGAGATTTCTTCGGATGATGATGAAGAGTAGAAGTCGGATTCCAACTCTCGTTCTAGGCAGTCGAAGAACTCAGCGTCGTCCATGGCCATCGTTTCTTCGGTCGTCTTGTGGGCGAATGGAGAAACGGGGCTAGAAGGCGGCGAATCATAGAAAGATATTTTTGTATTTTTCATTTTATATTATTTAACTAAACTATTCTAAGGCAGGTAAGTAACTTTCGGTTAAGTTTGAGTGAACCTAAATGAAAAGGATCTCCTAACAGCTAAATTTATCTAAGGCGGCTTCAGAATCGTAACGCTCTACGATCTCCGACAGCGGCGCCAAAAACTTGATGCCACCCGATAGGTCAGGTCTGTTTGAGCACACCTCTCTCGGAAGAGAAGAGGGGGGGCCCGTCCTCGTCGTCAAAGGACTTGACTGGACGGTACCGAGCGGCGATCAGTGAGTTTTAAAATTTGTAATAAGATGGGCTCAACTTATAGATACTACCTACTACACTGGGTGAGTAAGCAGCAAGTATAACTCAAGGTCGTTCTTCAATCGGAGCGAATTGAAACGAAGCTTGGGCCAAAGATAAGGTTCACTATTAGGATGGGTTTGTGTAGATAGGTAGGTTTTGTTGGTTTTGGTTTTCTAGTTTATTTAATTATCTAAGTGCAGAAAAATAAAATAGAGATAAGAATCGGTAATTAGGTAGATAGATAGAGAATGCGGCTGTTGATGTTTCAATAATCAATTGTTGGGATGATGTTCATTATAAAGGTAATTGGGGACACAATTAGTTGACAGACAGATGAATTACAGGTGTAAACACTAGGACCCTACTTGTTTAGTTAAACCTAAATAAGTATGTCACTGAGTACCTAGGCTATCGTGATTCTGGTCAAAATAGGCTGCTCGACCCCCCACACTGTCTTGTGAAGACCAGTGACCCATGAAGGGTGCAGGAATAAGGTAACAGACTGCCCTCAGGTTATTCTGACCTTTCTTAACACCTAAATACAACTGTTATTATATAATCGTGTTCTAAGTATTAACTTGTTATTCTAAACTATCAGTTTTGTAGAGTCTAGAGGTTCTAAGAATCCTGAACCACTGCTGGGCTTGACTTTCATCTCCAGACTCATTCCTTAGGTTTTATTAGAACAATTACTTCTGTCATGATCTAGAACTCTCCTTTGCGATCAGTCATTCGTCCCTAGGTACACTAGCGGTGTACAATGCATTATTTTCCACAGCTTTCTAACCCTAGGTACTTTACGGTGTATAGTACTCTAACCGTTTTCCACAGTTTCATATAACCAGAGATAGGTTCACCGTGTACTCCAGCTTTTCCATAGTGAAATAACCCTAGGTACAAAAGCGGTGTACAGTGCTTGAAGCATTTCCACAACATTCATAACCATAGGTAGGTTTACGATGTACTACGGCCTTTCCACAGCTTTACTAACCTTAGGTATAGCTACGGTGTACTTTAGTTAATGTATTTCCACAGATTTGTAACCAGAGGTAGACCTACAGTGTACTTAGCATTTCCACAGCTCTACGGTTCCTAGACCAAATTCTAGGGTTTCTAGGTAGGTCACAATGTTGTTACAGGCGGCTTTTTCCGGAGCTTCCATGGTTGTACTCCACCAGTGGTGTTTCCATCGCTATACCCCATACTTTAGCCGGATTACAGTATCAGACATTGCTTTGTACGGTAACACAGATAACAAACTATTGTATTTAGAGGTGATCAATTTCTAAACCTAGCAGCAGTCACGCGAAGGACTGGAAAGGGTGATCCGTAAACTAAGTCTAGATGCATGAAAAGTTTAGACATAACAGAGTTTAATAATTCCCAATTACATATTTAATTTAAAGATTAATTGAACATCATCCCTACGTTTAATTATCTACATTTCAATAACCGCAATAATACACTACTCAGTAATCATGGCAATACACATAACATACATCATACAAGCAGGCAGAAATAATTCGGACATAGTATAAGTATGAGAGAATAGATATCACCAGAATTTAAGCAGAGTAATATTGAGAAACGCGTAGTCTTGTACCAAGAATGCTTTACACCGTGATTACAACACCTTGCTTTTCTTTCTCTACCTCTAACTAACTAACTATCTATATCTCTCTAGAGAGAGAAAATTCTAGAGAGAGAAACCAAAACTAAAAGATAAATACGAAAATGAAAAATGAAAGTGTAAATGAGAAGTGTGAAAATTGGATGAAGAATGGATAATGGATAATTGGATGAGAAATGAGGAGGTGGTGATGAGTATTTACAGATTTGGCTCAACCGTATTCCCACCTCCTAAATCTCATCCGTATCGCCCAGCCATATCAAAATCATATCTTGTACGGGCAAAACATTTAATACGGGCGAGATTGGCCGTATTCGGGAGGGACCAGGCCGTATACAGGTGAGATTGGCTGTATACGGCTGAGACCAGGCCGTATATGCCCTAGCCAGGCCGTATATGGCTGAGGCTTTGCCGTATACGGTCAGTCTTGCCCATATACGGCTTGGCTCTCCCGTATCTCGGTCTTCGGTTGCCTTGATTCTTCGTTTGGGCGTAACTTCTTCATCGTGCTTCCGTTTTGAGCGATCTTTATATCCACGCGATCGTAATTTCCCAACGAAGAAAATGACATAAGTTAGATGTCATAATTCTAAGTGTAGCTCAAAAAGTGTCAAAATGCGTGAACTAGAGATCGTTAATTGTTTATGCTCAGTTTTTCACGTTTTTCGTGTCATTTTCAATGGTTTTTAAAACATCACTTCCGTTTTGACTTAGTTAACAAAATATTATGATATTTAGCATTATTGGTGTGTTTTTGTTAACTTCTGTTCTAAAATGCGGGAAATAACGTACGTAGAAACATGACTTTTTACGTGCTATCAGGTAGCCAAGTATAAAGATTGCCAAAGCACATATTTTTAAATGAGTTCAAGCATAATACATACATGGACATACAACTCATGTTTTAAGGCATTGAAAGGTCTTATGTACGTTCACACAAATATATGTAAGTACCTCAAATGCCCGAAATATGTGAGTGGAGTGTATGATGACTAAGGCACCTAGATAACAAAACTTCTAGCAGGGTTCCATGTTTGCAAGTGAAAGGATGTTAAGAACTTTAGATAATGGTGAAATATATTTTGCAATGAAGTACAAACAAGTGGAGAAGGAAAGTTTCAGGTTTTTGGTAAAAGATTTGACTTTAATTTTCAAAAACCATGACTTCAATCAGTATGAAATTTAAGTTCCAAGTCATTTTCAAAAATCATTCCTTTGTGTTCACTTAAATTGAAGAAAACTTTAAACATGCTTTTTAAGGTTTCATTTTCTACTTATTAGGGTTAGTTTACTACTTATCCAAGATTAACTACTACTACTCAAACTACGTTAGACACGGGTTGCCTCCCGAGAAGCGCTTGTTTTTGTTCGAGTCACTAGCTTGACTCTAACGCTATTTGTTAGGAGATCCTAGTGGCTTGCTTGCATCCATCAGTAGACACAAGTGGTAATATTGGCACGTACCTAGATAGTTAAAGCAGGTCATTCTTAGGGTAAGTGTCGAAGTGAATGATTTGTTTTACTTGGGGTACATTAAATCTCTCAACTTCTTCTTTTCTCTCAGTTTGGATGGGCAGAATGGGTTGGTCAAAGAGGTCCTCATCGCTCCATGACGTATATGTCATTATGTAGTGAAGAGATGGATTGTAGGGCAACCTTGACGCAGAACCCACCTTACTTCCTATGGTCTTTTGGTTGATGAAAATGTTGTACTCTGGAGGTGGGACAATGTCGATTTTTGTCTCCAATCTTGTAGCAACATTCACATCAATTTTCTTGGGTGATTAGTTTTTCTAAGGCATTACAGGGTTCAAGTAGATCAGAGGGTGATTCATCCTGAAGGAAATGTGGGATATCATCAACCACAACTAGTTGTGGGATAGTATCAACCACGTCGATTTGAGTTGGGATGAGATCAATTCTCAGAGTCGATGAGGATTCCTCCTGTCCTTCTGATGTTGAGTCTTCTGTGTAAATCTCCACTTCTGGGCTCTCCATTTCTATCTCCTCTTCCACCAAGTCATACTCGTCACCCTGGCCAGTAGTTTCGAGCTGCAATGGTTCGGAAAGTTCCTCTAGAATGAACTCTTCGTCGGTCTCGGACATTGATAGGTTAAGAATGGGTGGAAGGGATTCAGAAGGTTGTGTAGGTGAAGGAGTTAAATGAATGTTGTGACCAAACTCATGAGAGTGCAAGTCTGTGTTAAGTGAATTAGGCGTGGTGTGTGTGTTCCTATCTGGGTTGATTTCAAATGATTCAGTATGTTGATTTGGGCTATAGGGGTTTGATTGAGAAACTAAGTGTCCTATGCCTAACATCGTATCTACCTGACATTCTCCATCAAAGTGGGGAATACCACATATCCTACATCCAATTTGGAATGATTGAGCCAGACTATGCACTTGATCTATTATTGCCTCTACCCAAGAATTTAGCAAAGACGACATTTGAAGAAGGTTTAAGAATTAAATTCGAGGTGAGAAGGGATTCTAATCTAAACTAAGCTAAATTAATCTACGCTAACCTACGCTAATCTAGGGGCAAAATGTAACTTATGACAAGGATAGTAAGTCCCAATCAAAAGGATCTCTTAAAAATTAATTTATCTAAACAAGCTCCAAATCGTACTACCGTCCCCGGCAGCGGCGCCAAAAACTTGATGCGCCCCAAACGGTCGGTTCAGGAATTGCTTCCTGTCGTTGCAGACCTTACGCTTGCGGTGGCATCAGGGGTAGTTTTAAATTTATAATTGTCAGGACCTAAACCTTCCTAACAACGTACTGATACTAGGTACAAGTACCTGATACTAGTAAGTGGCAAATATGATCCAGGGTCATTCCTCACGACGGTAGAATTGAAATAGAGCTCACTCGGATAACTCAGTTATTAAGCTGGGGTTTTGGATAGTTGGATAGGTTTTGTATTTGGTTTTCTAATTTATTAAACTATTAAAGCATAAAATAAAAGGGAAGATAGCATAAATGTAACACTTAAGGATAACGGAGACGTGGTTCACCATGATTTAGGGATAGTGCATTGTTGGGATGATGTTCATTATAAAGATAGATGGGGACACTCTTAGTTAATGATAGATGAACCTTGGTGTAAACACTAGAGCCCTACCAATTTAGTCCGGTTCTTAATTGGCATGTCACTGGAAACTAGGTTATCGTGATTCTGATCAGATCAGGCTGCTCAACCCCTCACACTGTCCTGTTACGGCACAGTGACCCTTTAAACTGTCCTGTTACGGCACATCGACTCTTAAGTTGTCCTATTATGGCACAACGAGTCTTTATGGATTTTAGAATCCAGGGTGCAGGAATAAGCTAACAGACTGCCATTCAGGATATTCTGACTTTTCTTAACACCTAAGTCTAAATATTATTATCTAAGCGTGTACTGATTATTAACTTAGTATTCTAAATTATCAGTTATGTTGAGTCTAGGGGTTTCTGGGCTTGACTTACATTTTTAGACTCATTCTGCTATGTTTTAATAGCACAGATACTTCTGTCATGATCTAGACCCTCCTTTGCGATCAGTCATTCATCCCTAGGTATCTTAATGTGTACAGTGCATTAAGTAGTTCCACAACTTGTATAAATCTAAGTATACTCACGGTGTACAGTACTTTTAAGGTTTAGCGTTTCCACAGCTTTATGTATCCTAGACCATGTTCTAGAAGGGTGGCTTCTAAGTAATTCACGATGAGATGATCCTACGACATTTTCTTAGCTTCAACGTATTTGTACTCCACACGAGGTGTTTCCAACGCTATACAAAGTACAATGCCGTTTTACAGAGTCTCATAGCTTCATACCGTAACAAAGATGACTATATCTACGTAGTATTCGGGTTTGCAAAGTCCTATCCTAGGGCAATAGTCACGTGAAAGACTGGAAAGGTTAATGTGTAAACTAGGTCTAGATGCATGATAAGTTTAGACAGATACAAAGTTTAACAATTCCCATTTATAAGTTTGAAAGATTAATTTAACATCATCACTAATTACACTATCTAAATCATGGCAAACATACAAGAAACTACTCACAAAGCATGGCAATAAGCATTTCAAACATTAATAAATCACAAACATCAAACAAGAACATTATAACAAATTAATATAAGAAAAGATAGATATTACCCATAAATAATTGCGAGAAGAATAACTCTTGTATTTCTCCAAATAATATCCCAAGCATTACAATTGCTAGCTTCTACGAACTTAATTACATAGTTATTCTAACAGCGACGGATTCTCCCCTTAATCTTCCAACTAGTCTCTAGAGAGAGAAACTAGAGAGAGAGACTAGAAAGAGAACCTAGAGAGAGAAACTAAAAATGAAAAATGGAAACCTAAATCTAGAGAGAGAGAGAGTAGTGAGAGATTGAAGAGAATGGGGTAAATGAGATGATCAAAATGAGGAGGTGGTGGTGAGTATTTATAGATTTGGCTCAACCGTATTCCTCAACCGTATTCCCACCTCCAAAATCTCAACCGTATTTCTCAACCGTATCAAAATCCTATTTTGTACGGGCAAGACACACAATACGGGAGGTCCTGGCCGAATTTCGGGTGAGAAGTAGGAGATACGGGCGAGCACCAACCGTATACGGTTGAGCTTTGCCGTATACGGTTGGATCTAGGTCGTATACGGTTGGGCTCAGCCGTATACCGCTTGTCTCGGTCGTATTCCTACCTTTCCCAGCCGTATCCTCACTTGCCCAACCGTATTTCCACTTTTCCCAGCCGTATTTCCCAGCCATATTTCCCAGCCGTATTGCTCAGCCGTATTCTCACTTGCCCAGCCGTATTACCCAGCCGTATTCCCTTGATTCTTTGATTGGGCGTAACTTCTTCGTCGGTTGTCCGTTTTGAGCGTTCTTTATATCCACGCGTTCGTAATTTCCTAACGAAGAAAATGACATAAGTTAGAGGTCATAATTCTAAGTAGAACTCAAAAAGTGCTAAAACGCATGAACGAGAATGCTTAAGATCGTTTGTGCTTTATTTTATTCCTTTTTATGCCTTTTTAGTTGATTCTTGAAGCATCGTCTATATTTTAGCCTTCATAATGAAATTTAGTATATAGATGTATATTTCAAATGTTTTCATCCATAATCGGGCGAAAAAGGTGAGATAATAACACATAAAAACATGACTTTTTACGTGTTATGATGTACATATATATATTTACATATATATGAAGTTTTGTTTCCTTTGTACGTATATATAATTGTTGTATACAGATATGTATAAAAATATACTTGTCGTATATTATACGTCATTGATGTGCAATAACCGAGTTATAAATTAAGTAAGAAAAATATCAAAGTATGGACTATTACACAACTAGGCAAGTGTACCTAATCGAATAGTAGTATAGCAAAGATAAGTTTCCAGGTATCGTCCAAGGAACAATTTAAGTATTTTGAAGTTATTTTCGATTAATAGTTAACTAAATAGAAAGCAGGTAAAATTGGGAGTTTTTGCCTCTTAACGACAGACAGTCGAATGGTTGTATTTAAAAGTAAAGACGTAAATTAAATAAAGAAAATAAATGAATAGTTTACTCAAATAGATAAAATATGCTTGTTTAGGCCGTTTAAGATCTAGCTATCGGATATTTGGATTAAGAACTGGATCAGATTTAGTCCACCTAGAAAACACTATTCGGATTAACAAGTTGTCACTGAATTAATCACCTAGTCAAGATTATACAACCCAAGTATCCTTGTAATTTTAAACCTCTTAACTATGAAATGTGTAATCAATGAAATCACAATTTAACTAATGATTATACTTTCATAAAAACCATTAAACATATAAGATGTCTCTAAATTATGGTTCACCAATACTAACGATCAACTAATTAATTCAAGTCTTCTAGTTACGTCTTACTAGAATTCACAATCAAAGATTTAAATGATAAAGGAACGATATCACACAAAAGTTATCACTAACTGCAAAGCAATAAAGCTCACTTCTTGAATTAAATAATCAACCAGAAGTATCAATCGTTCGATCGCTAACGTGAAATCAAAGTGTTTAAATCCAATTACGAACGATTATCCGACATGTAGATGCTAAATAAACCTAAACAAACATTTGAGACTTAGCCTATAATGGTGGGTGAAGTCAAACAATAAATCAAAGACAAAAGTGTGTTCATCATTGAGTAATAATCAAACAAACCAATGATTTCGATGTGTTGTTATGATGTATGATTGATCTTCTCGCTTAGAACGGATGAAAACCTTCAAACTTGACTTAGGATATCTCCAAAAGTTGCCCTTGGTCATCCAGAATTGCCCCAGCCGAAGTTAACCCCGGAAATAGGGTTTGAATTCGAATTTATAGTGATAAGGTCGGCTACTGATTTCACCTGGCGAGATTCCCCATCGCCTGGCGAAAAGGGGGCTGTGATGATTTCCACCAGATTACGCTAGGCGAAATCATTCATCACCTGGCGAGATTCCATTTTCTCAGCTTTTCTTCAATTTGCATCACAAAGTCTCGTTTTCTTCTCATATCCTTTCCATATCCGTCCAAGTCAACCTAAAATGAATTCCAAACAAAATAAGTATCGAAAGTTCATATATTAAACTAAATAACTAACAAATAGGAATCGATATGGCTATAGAAAAGATGTATAAAATGAGCCATATCAAAATCCCCCATACTTGAACTTTGCTTGTCCTCAAGCAAACTATAATTTGACAATACCAAACAACTCCCCTTGCATTTCAGAAACGGTGGTCAAGTTTTTCAAAAGAAATACCAACAATAATCACCTAAGTAATCACGTTGATATTTAATATATAATTACTATAAAACTTGAGATGATTTTAAATGTCAAGCATGAATGCACGACCTAGCACCTCACCAAAGGATAACTGTATAAACCTCACAACTCTCAACCTATTCTACAAGATAGGAATATTAATGATAATAACACTCAATAAAGCCAAGTCGTGATACAATAGTTACCATAGGCTTGCAAAAGGATCAAATCTCCACCGACTTGGCATGAGCACCAAGTGAAGTATCAGACGAGGTATTTCAGTATGTGTTGTAATCATATAGGTGTAGATGGAATGGGTATGTCAGACTCAATAAATTGGTGTAAAGTGGTACTCAAAACCCGCTAAAATGTTTGATGGAATGTTACCTAGAAATTTTATGATGTGACTCAAAATAAGCTTAGGATTCGTATATGCTATTTCATTTAAACTCCAACCTGACATTACAATTTACAATTCAATTCAGCAATCTCAATAAACAACTATTCAACTAACAAACTTTATTGTAATCTATGACTTTCTATGAAACCCTTTAGCAAACTTTCAGACCGACCATCCCAGACCGGAGAAAGACCTTAGGTGATTAGGTGACAAGAACCCCTCGGGAACTACTTGTTCAAGTTTCAAAGGCCATTTAGTTGATTACAATTTACTTTAACTTTCAATTCCATAACCTTTAATTATTCAACTATAAGCATTAACATTTTAACTTTAACACTTTCAATTAAGTACAATTAACTTATGGAATATAACATATTTAAGAATCCTATTCAAAAAGTTTTTAAAAGTCACATTTTTCACAAAATCTGTTCAAAATTCTAACTAGGCAACATTAATGAAAATATGGTTCGGGAATTGACAACACAAATATAAGGCTCATATTATAATGTAGTGAATGTGGAAGTGTCTACGGGTTTCTAGTACTAAAAATGAGTACTACGACCTGGGTGGACTAGATATAAATAGTTTTAACGAAAAATAATCCCTATATAATTGAGATTCCTTGGCCGATTATCGAGGTTCATATCGATCAAATGAGATCAATAACATACTCGATAATTGGTTAGAAGATCAAAATTATTAGGCTTCAGCGTTATCCTAAGAAATACCTCCTCATCATTCTCCTTCACCTATATCACAAAATGTGATCTCACAGCGGCCTCGAAATGCATCACTAGGGCAAGTTCTAGAACAAATTACAAACACCGGCACACTCATAGCAATACGATTTATAAACACTAAAGATAAGTGTTTTCAAGTAAGGCTCAAAAATCTCATATATTTAATAGTGGGGCTATAAGTGTGCTAGTCATGCAATTCACCAAATGAGGTTGCTTTCTGTGACACATCTCCTAATTAAAACAAAACAAAGGGAGTGGAGATTAAGTTAAATAAGCCATCTGAATGAGTAGGAATACCTACTGTCGAAGATTTGTGTTACACTTATCAACTTAAAAGTTACTTTTAATCTAATAGAATTAATCCTAAACTTGTAAAGCAACATATCTCCTAAGGACAAGATTCAATCGAAATCCTAAAATACATTACCACTTTCTTGACCGATTATTGAAGTTCGTACTGATCTATGGATTTAAAATCAAGATGAAGACCGGTAACATATTCGATAATAAGCTAGAGGTATAATAATCCATTAAAGAATTTCGATTGAACAAATTTCAAGTGAAATACACCCCCCACACTTAGAGTAGTGCAATGCCCTCAATTGTCACACCCCGCTAAAGCGGAAACACGAGGTGTAACAGTACCGGGTAACAACGCACAAGATATAGAAGTAACACCATACATAATTTAGCGAAAGTATTGCAAGTTACTACAAGTTCAACCCGTAGTTTCAAAAGAGATTACATCAAGTTCATAAAAGTTTCTAAAAGATAGTCATAGTTCAAAATAAAGCAAACGCATGTGAGAATGCATATCCATGCAAAGGTACTCCTAGAATGTACCTTACTGTCGTTCACCTGAAAAGCATGATAAAACAAAAGGGTCAACTATGGTCATAGTTGGTGAGTTCACAGGTTTAATGTTACAAATAAATGAACTAAAAGCTTTGTTCATAAATGACGTGAATAAAAATGATTAGTTGTATTGCGAATATGAAAGGTAGTATACGTAAGTGTTAATGCGATTGAGGCCACTACTAAACCGATTACCGACCGAATGCCCCAAATGATGTCCTCACAGGGACATGAGTTACCTTCCGTCCAATCGGGGACAAGGTAAATTCTACACATCCAATCGGGGATGTGAGCGAGTGATAACATGCACACACATAGCCATGTGAGTGAGAGTTGGTCTACCCTAAATAACGTTATTCATGATTATCAAAGACGGCTCGTCTGGCTCTCGGACGAGTTAATGAGTAGTGTAACAGATTACCGGGGACTTAGTGCTCAATGATGTCCTCACAGGGACATTAGTACTCAATTCACATGGATAGTATACACCAATTCGCATAAGTAGCATAGCAAAAGTTCAATAAGTTCATAAAAAGTATAACCAATTTAGTTAAAGTTTAGAATCATGCTTTTCACCCCAAAATAGTAAACAAGTAAAAAAAAGGGGCTGTGAAAACTCACTGTTGAGCGTAAGCGTAAACCGATGGATGAAACACGTGTGCTTGTCGAGTACGACCCCTATCCAAGTCCTATGAACACGAGGTTTCTAGTTAGATTCTCGGTAATTTGGTTTGTTAAGATTGCTTAGTTACTTATTTAGATTACCAAGTGCCAATTTAGTTAGTTTTTGCCTTGTAGTTTGTTAATGTCCAATATCCACGTTTGATTAATAATTGAATACACAAGTCATATAATGTCTCACGATTGTTAATATCCAAATTTCATAGTATTTTGAGTGTTGGAACTTTGGTTCTTCACAATTTATGATTAACAATACACAATCCGATAATTACAGCATAAGACACCCAAACCCTTTTTGTTATCGTTCTTACCAAAAATAGTAAGTTTAACGTTTTTTATAAAAAAAAACTGAGGCCCGTTTTCGTTGACTTGGTCAAACCTTCTTGGTTTGACCCGAGACTTTTACCAAAACCTTAAATATGTTCAAATGTCATAAAAACTCAGTCCTTACACTTTTAGTAAGTCAACAAGTGTCGGTTTATATGTTACACCCTAAACAGTCCACACATTACATTTTCCAGATTTTACATTCACTTGTCGGATTTTTATAAAAATCTATAATCCGAAATAGAATATGGGAAAAATCACAGGTGATCCCCAAGGTATTATAAAGTTCCAGTAATTTTTGTAGGGTTTTTAGAAAAGTCTAAGTATTTTTTAAAATTTCGTTTTCCTCTGAGGTCCAAAAACTGACCAATCTGGATACAAGCAAGAAAATATAATTACTGAGAAAAATACACAAGGATTCATAAAAAGTGGTCAACATAAACAATGTAACTAATGAAATTTTTAAACTTTTGGCGTTGGTTTCAAGTCATTTGGAGCTGTGTAGCTCAATATATGGTCAAAACCATAAGACTAAATTACTGACTTTTCTGATCAGATTATACATGCATTCATTTAAAAATTGTTTAAAATAGCAAACGAGCTCCAAACATGATGAAACCAGTGGGGTTAGAAAGATAACTTCTTGAACTTGATTTTAGGATATAAAAACGTCTATTTTCATCAAGAAATGAGTGAGTTATGGTTTGGTAAATTTCGTATAGAAATCTGGACAGACTTTGCATGTTACCTTTTATGAGTTTTTATGTTATGAAAAGTCATTTTAATCAAGTTTTTGGACATGAACCCTTAAGTGAACATTAAATACATGTTATTAGAGTAAATAAATGAAAGAAAAAGGATCCTCACAATGGAAATGAGATGAGAATGGCAGAGATGAAGTCTTGAGCTTGATTCCTTGTAAAAAGATGGAGTTTTGAGGTGGTGGTTGTATGGTGGTTTATGGTGGTCAATGGTGGTGATATGGTGGTCAAAGGGATGTGAGTGGTGGTGGTATGGTGGCTTATCTCCAGAGGTTAGAGAGGGAGAAGGGTTTTTAGAAAGAGGTTGGAGGGAAAATGAGGTGATGGTTGAGTGGAAAGTGAGAATGTGTAAGTCTTGCATGAGTTTTTAGTGGGTTAGAGTTTGGTGTCATGTGAGGGCACATGGGGGAAGAGGTGAACGTTTTTGGGGACCCAAAAATGGTTAAAAATCAGTTATATTTTTATCTATTAAGTTTAGGTTACGTACTGTGTTCGTTTACCCGTTATTTTCGTTATTCGGTTATATCGCCTAACGTTATTTGAGTCGTTTTTAATTAACGATATATTGGGGATTATTTTCCATTGAAGTATTGTTAAAATACTTTATTTTGAGTTGTCAAAATATTTAATGACTTTCGTTTAGTTGCCGAATTCGATTCACGCGTTTTTACCGTGTTTGTTACGTTTTAAACTAAACGTCTAGATTTTTCGCGTATTAATATACGAAATAATAATATAAAGTGATTAACTACTATTTAATTCATAAAATAGGTTTACGTTATTTTAAACGTGTTTTCACCAACATTCGTGTTTAGTTGCATACCGTCCGATTGAATTTACTTGTCAAGTCACCGAAATTTCGGATTTTGTGATTTGATGAGGATTTTGTAAGGACATAAAGAGTAGATATTTCTTTATTTTATTAGGCACTTAGTAACCTAATTTAATATGTCTACGAGTATTTAAAGTTCACCAAACAGTCTCTAAGACGTTCTACGACTCTAGTAAGCCTAAGGAGTCATAACCTAGGATTTAAGGAAAGTTGTAAATGAAATTTGAGATTCGAGTGCGATAATGACCTGAGATTTTGACGGTTGTCACATTATCCCACCGTTGAAATGAATTTCGTCCCGAAATTCAACTGGTCCTATTGGGTGACGAAGCACTCGAGAATAGGTGCAATACTTTCATCTCATTAAATCTTCCTGTTCTTATGTTCACTCAGGTCCATGTTTAGAGTTTCAATGAGCCTTAACTAAGGGAATCTTGTAACGTCTCAACTGTTTGGTACCTCTATTACGGATTTCAGTGGGTGCTTCACTAAAAGAAAGTAATCGATCATCGATTCGAATCTCATCTAAGGGCAAGGTCTGAGAGTTGTCAACTAGACACTTCTTAAAGTTTTGAGACATGAAACATGTCATGAATGCCATCCAACTCTTTGGGCGGTTCTAGTTCGTAAGCCACCGGGCCTATTTGTTTCAAGATTTTGTATGGTCCAATTTAGCGTGGGCTTAGCTTGCCTTTCATGCTGAAGCGTATAAGTCCTTTCCGAGGTGATACTCTAGGAACATTCTATCACCTGTTTGGAATTCTAGTGGCTTTCTGCGATTGTATACGTAGCCTCTTTTTTTTTTTTTTTTTTTTTGAATGATGTCTAGCCTTGTCAAGTGCTTCTCACCGACTTCATGCCATCACAGAGGCGATTGGCATTTCCAACCATACAATGCCTCGCAAGGTGCACATTGAATGCTTGGGTGGTAACTGTCATTATGGGTGAACTCTATCAACTCTGTCAGGGGTAAGTGTACATTCCAACTTCCTTCGAAGTCTAGTACACAAGCTCATAGCATATCTTCTAAGGTTTGAATTGTTTGTTCATTTTGTCTGTTTGTTTGAGGGTAATAAGCCATACTCGAGCGGGTTTAGTTTGGTATTCAACACCTTCTGCATTGATAGCCAAAATTATGATGTAAAATGTCTATCTCTGGCGGAGATAATTGAAACAGGCACTCCGTGACGCGACACGATTTCTGCATTATGGTTTTGGGCAAGACTCTCCATTTTGTAATGCTCTCGGATAGGTAGAAAATGTGCGGATTTTGTCAGTCGGTTGACAATAACCTAAATGGAGTCGTGACCTTTGGAAGTTCAAGGTGACTTAGTGACAAAGCCCATTGTTATTTGTTCCCATTTCCATTGGGTATTTTGGGTTGTTGTAATAACCCTGACGGATTTTGGTACTTAATTTCGCAATCATAGTCGTTAAGTAACTCCATCTACCTTCTTTGAATCATGTAGAGCATCTTCTGCTCGAGTATGTCCTAGAGACTCTTATGATCGGTAAACACAGTACATCTGGAACCATATAGGTAATATCTCCAGATCTTAAGTGAAAAGACCACTGCTCCTAGTTCCAAGTTATGCGTAGTACAGTTCACCTCATTTTTCTTGAGCTGCCTAGAAGCATTCGTAATTACTTTATTCTTCTGCATCAGAACGCAGCCCAATCCTTAGTGTGACGCATCACAATATACCACAATCTGTTTCTTCAGGAAATGATAGGATTGGCGCATTGCACAGTTTCTCCTTCAGCGTTTGGGATGCATTCTCCTGTTCAATATCCCTAACGAATTCCTTCATCTTTTGGGTCAATACATTCAAGGGTTTGGCGATATTTGAGAAATTTTCTATAGACCTTCTGTAGTATCCAGCCAATCCTAGAAATTGACGAATTTCTGTAGGAGTCGCTGGGACTTCCCATTTCTAAATCTACTCGATTTTAGCTGGATCCACATGGATCCCTTCTATGTTCACTATATGACCGAGGAAGTGTACTTCTCAGTTCCAAAACTTGCACTTTGAGAATTTGGAATACAACTTCTCTTCCTTGAGTGGTTGCAACATTTGCCCTAAATGTTGCTCATGATCCTCTTTACTACGCGAGTACACTAGTATGTCATTGATAAACACACTCGCAAACTTATCCAAGTATGCTCTGCAGACTCTGTTCATTAAGTCCATGAATGCTACAGGGGCATTGGTTAGGCCGAAGGGCGTAATCTTAAATTCATAATGTCCATATCGTGTTCGGAACGCACTTTTGGGTATGTCTTCTTTGTGAATTCGTAATCGGTGATAACCTGACCGTATATCGAGTTTGGAGAAGTAGGAGGCGCCTTGAAGCTGATCAAATAGATCATCGCTTCTAGGGAGTGGTATTTATTCTTAATTGTTAATTTGTTCAGTTCTCTATAATCAATGCACATTCATGAGGATCCATCCTTTTTTTTTTTCTTTACTGAATTGGATCGGAGCTCCCCATGGTGAGGAACTTGGTCGAATGAATCCCTTGTCTAAGAGATCCTGTAAATGGGTGGACAACTCCTGTAACTCGAAAGGGGATATTCTGTATAGGGCTCGTGCCACGGGTGCAGTTCCGGGCACAAAATTGATTTGGAATTTGACTTGTCTAGGCAGGGGAAGGCCATGTAAGTCTTCGGGGAAAGACTTCAGGAAAATTCTACATAAAGGGGTACGTCCTCAAGTCGGTTCTCCTCCGGCTTCGACTCGGTTACGGGTGCGAGGATTACTTGGTACTCTTTCTTAGGTATTTTCAGGTTTTTATAAAGGTAACAATGTTCAAGCTCAGCTTACCGTCTCTCCTTGTAGGATCAAAGTTCTACCGGTAACGAGGGGAATACAAATGATTTTCTCAAAACAAGTAATTTCGGCACGATGCTTGGATAACCAATCCATGCCTACTATGATATCAATGCTTTCGATTTCGACGGTTATGAAGTCTATGGGGAAAAGTTCGTTGCAAGTACCTCTTGCATTAGAAATTAGTTGGAAATCAAATCATTGATTTAAAAATTAGACATAACAATGTCTAAGTCATGTTTAAAAGCAGTCAATTCATGACCGTTTCGTTGTTCAAATCGTAGTCAAAAACGTTATAGAGTAGTCATTTACAAAGTAGTCTAATCGTGACTAAAGAGTTGTTAAAACAGTTGGTAAACTTGTTTGTAAATCAGTTGCTGTAGGTATAAATAGTGATAAAACCTTGACCAAATGATATGTTTTATATAAATGAGTTTATATACTTATGAATTTTGAAAGTTTTACAAAATATTTCGTGAATAGGTTGTTGTAAAATCTTGTTGAAAATTTTACGATGAAATCTGTTTGAAATCTTTTAGTCCGTTGAAAAGTTTGAGACAATTAAAACACGTTGAAAACTCTTGTCACTGGCAAATCGTTTGAAAATTCAATTTAATGTATCCGTCCGAAAAGATTGAAGTTGTGAAAATTTTGATTAAATGTCTGATGAAAATCCATTGAAGTCTTGAGTCGATAAAATACGTTCAAAGTCATGGTCATTAAAAAGTGTTGAAAGTTATGTTTTATCAAAAATTTGTTGAAAGATTTATGTTTGTGAAAAATCCTTGGAAAATGTCTAATGAAAATTTGGTTGAAACCATTTCCAACACATTGTACATGTTTAGTGGTATTTCTACTAATCTTAAGTGAGTTCTATTTTGCACACTAGTTTTAATCGCAAGGCATCGACTTTACCTCTGGTCTCCATCACCTAGAGATGGGTAGTTTCTATGGTTTCGCTAAGATCTTGTTGATCTTCATAGGATCTGTGCAACTTGGCCTTGTGCAAGGTACACCTAGCCTAAACGGGTTTCGTGTTGTTCTAACTCCATAGTGTCTATTCTATTCTCATGGCGGCGTAGCCTAGCAGCTAGTACCAGGATGGTATGGTGAGCGATTTCATGTGTGTATAGAGAGATTCGCATGTAGAAATCTTCTTCGTCCTTTGTAGGAGTGTGTATTCCTTCTTCAGTTCTCCAAGTCTCAAGAGTTGCGGGTAATCAATTCCATTGACGGATATCTGACCGACGACGGGTCCTAGTGGGTGGAGTATCAGTAGTAGTATAGATAGTGTAAGGTCAAGTTCAAGGTGGTCTGTCATTCCTTCTAGTCGTGTATAACACACGTGATTCATAGGTCTACGATCAGTGTGGGAAGATGATGCGTAGTTTCCAATCTATAGATCTTTAAGGTTCGATTCACTAGTTAAACGTGAGGAATACTGTTTAACTAGTTTATGTATGCGAAATCGAGTGCCATGTAATACAAACAAGAGTAGTAAAACTATTGCTCTATAATTAATCAAAAACGATTACAGTATCACATAATATTGCTCAAGCACACACAGAACGAACAGTCATAAATCAAGACACAACCACTGTATACATACAATAGCTATAGCAACACCCCAAGTGTTGCTATCCTGTACTTAGTGTCTCTTTACAAAGACCACAAGATTTGACTAACACCTTAAACAAGCTACTTCGACATTATGCACTAATATGTTAACCTTGAAATGATAAGACTAAAATGGAGGTATACTTAGTTACTAACAATGCTACATGGATGCCTACGATATGCAATGCACACACGCAAAATTTGCTTTTAAAAGATTTGAACAGAAAAGAAATTTTGATCATAATCCTTGTATACCCACTCCGTGTCTCGCATAATCTTGCCTAAATTAAACATAGGTGATCAGGCTATGTCTAATTGAGGTCTAATAATGCAACACACGGGTTAGCTACACTAGTGATATGCCCGGTTTAGTTAAACTGGTAATATTTCCGGTGTTTTAAGAAAATATAATTTAAAAAAAACGTTGGTTATAGTTGGGGTTTTTGTTTGAAAAACCGGCATTCTCTATAACCTTAGGCTCTGATACCAAACCTGTCACACCCCGCTAAAGCGGAAACACGAGGTGTAACAGTACCGGGTAACAACGCACAAGATATAGAAGTAACACCATACATAATTTAGCGAAAGTATTGCAAGTTACTACAAGTTCAACCCGTAGTTTCAAAAGAGATTACATCAAGTTCATAAAAGTTTCTAAAAGATAGTCATAGTTCAAAATAAAGCAAACGCATGTGAGAATGCATATCCATGCAAAGGTACTCCTAGAATGTACCTTACTGTCGTTCACCTGAAAAGCATGATAAAACAAAAGGGTCAACTATGGTCATAGTTGGTGAGTTCACAGGTTTAATGTTACAAATAAATGAACTAAAAGCTTTGTTCATAAATGACGTGAATAAAAATGATTAGTTGTATTGCGAATATGAAAGGTAGTATACGTAAGTGTTAATGCGATTGAGGCCACTACTAAACCGATTACCGACCGAATGCCCCAAATGATGTCCTCACAGGGACATGAGTTACCTTCCGTCCAATCGGGGACAAGGTAAATTCTACACATCCAATCGGGGATGTGAGCGAGTGATAACATGCACACACATAGCCATGTGAGTGAGAGTTGGTCTACCCTAAATAACGTTATTCATGATTATCAAAGACGGCTCGTCTGGCTCTCGGACGAGTTAATGAGTAGTGTAACAGATTACCGGGGACTTAGTGCTCAATGATGTCCTCACAGGGACATTAGTACTCAATTCACATGGATAGTATACACCAATTCGCATAAGTAGCATAGCAAAAGTTCAATAAGTTCATAAAAAGTATAACCAATTTAGTTAAAGTTTAGAATCATGCTTTTCACCCCAAAATAGTAAACAAGTAAAAAAAAGGGGCTGTGAAAACTCACTGTTGAGCGTAAGCGTAAACCGATGGATGAAACACGTGTGCTTGTCGAGTACGACCCCTATCCAAGTCCTATGAACACGAGGTTTCTAGTTAGATTCTCGGTAATTTGGTTTGTTAAGATTGCTTAGTTACTTATTTAGATTACCAAGTGCCAATTTAGTTAGTTTTTGCCTTGTAGTTTGTTAATGTCCAATATCCACGTTTGATTAATAATTGAATACACAAGTCATATAATGTCTCACGATTGTTAATATCCAAATTTCATAGTATTTTGAGTGTTGGAACTTTGGTTCTTCACAATTTATGATTAACAATACACAATCCGATAATTACAGCATAAGACACCCAAACCCTTTTTGTTATCGTTCTTACCAAAAATAGTAAGTTTAACGTTTTTTATAAAAAAAAACTGAGGCCCGTTTTCGTTGACTTGGTCAAACCTTCTTGGTTTGACCCGAGACTTTTACCAAAACCTTAAATATGTTCAAATGTCATAAAAACTCAGTCCTTACACTTTTAGTAAGTCAACAAGTGTCGGTTTATATGTTACACCCTAAACAGTCCACACATTACATTTTCCAGATTTTACATTCACTTGTCGGATTTTTATAAAAATCTATAATCCGAAATAGAATATGGGAAAAATCACAGGTGATCCCCAAGGTATTATAAAGTTCCAGTAATTTTTGTAGGGTTTTTAGAAAAGTCTAAGTATTTTTTAAAATTTCGTTTTCCTCTGAGGTCCAAAAACTGACCAATCTGGATACAAGCAAGAAAATATAATTACTGAGAAAAATACACAAGGATTCATAAAAAGTGGTCAACATAAACAATGTAACTAATGAAATTTTTAAACTCTTGGCGTTGGTTTCAAGTCATTTGGAGCTGTGTAGCTCAATATATGGTCAAAACCATAAGACTAAATTACTGACTTTTCTGATCAGATTATACATGCATTCATTTAAAAATTGTTTAAAATAGCAAACGAGCTCCAAACATGATGAAACCAGTGGGGTTAGAAAGATAACTTCTTGAACTTGATTTTAGGATATAAAAACGTCTATTTTCATCAAGAAATGAGTGAGTTATGGTTTGGTAAATTTCGTATAGAAATCTGGACAGACTTTGCATGTTACCTTTTATGAGTTTTTATGTTATGAAAAGTCATTTTAATCAAGTTTTTGGACATGAACCCTTAAGTGAACATTAAATACATGTTATTAGAGTAAATAAATGAAAGAAAAAGGATCCTCACAATGGAAATGAGATGAGAATGGCAGAGATGAAGTCTTGAGCTTGATTCCTTGTAAAAAGATGGAGTTTTGAGGTGGTGGTTGTATGGTGGTTTATGGTGGTCAATGGTGGTGATATGGTGGTCAAAGGGATGTGAGTGGTGGTGGTATGGTGGCTTATCTCCAGAGGTTAGAGAGGGAGAAGGGTTTTTAGAAAGAGGTTGGAGAGAAAATGAGGTGATGGTTGAGTGGAAAGTGAGAATGTGTAAGTCTTGCATGAGTTTTTAGTGGGTTAGAGTTTGGTGTCATGTGAGGGCACATGGGGGAAGAGGTGAACGTTTTTGGGGACCCAAAAATGGTTAAAAATCAGTTATATTTTTATCTATTAAGTTTAGGTTACGTACTGTGTTCGTTTACCCGTTATTTTCGTTATTCGGTTATATCGCCTAACGTTATTTGAGTCGTTTTTAATTAACGATATATTGGGGATTATTTTCCATTGAAGTATTGTTAAAATACTTTATTTTGAGTTGTCAAAATATTTAATGACTTTCGTTTAGTTGCCGAATTCGATTCACGCGTTTTTACCGTGTTTGTTACGTTTTAAACTAAACGTCTAGATTTTTCGCGTATTAATATACGAAATAATAATATAAAGTGATTAACTACTATTTAATTCATAAAATAGGTTTACGTTATTTTAAACGTGTTTTCACCAACATTCGTGTTTAGTTGCATACCGTCCGATTGAATTTACTTGTCAAGTCACCGAAATTTCGGATTTTGTGATTTGATGAGGATTTTGTAAGGACATAAAGAGTAGATATTTCTTTATTTTATTAGGCACTTAGTAACCTAATTTAATATGTCTACGAGTATTTAAAGTTCACCAAACAGTCTCTAAGACGTTCTACGACTCTAGTAAGCCTAAGGAGTCATAACCTTGGATTTAAGGAAAGTTGTAAATGAAATTTGAGATTCGAGTGCGATAATGACCTGAGATTTTGACGGTTGTCACATCAATGCACTAACAATACAGTGAAAAATAGTGTGGAAAACAAAAAGAAAATATTAAAATAGCAAAAAGGGAGCGAGAACTTCCCCGGGGTGTATGCAGAAAATGATGGAATGTCATGTAAATGATTTGCGCTGAACTGACTGCCAGCATATGCACGTGAACGAAATCCATCTCGCCAATGCCACATCACTAACAAAACACATCAACGTAACATATACTAAAATAAAGTAGTGCCGTACAAACAGTACCAGTTGACACTACTTTTTTTTTTTTTTTTGGGTCGTGATATAGTCTCAAAATGGACCACCCATTACAAAAAAAATAAAAATAAAAAGTAAATAGTTCAAACAGAAACAATAAAAACAAACCAAGTCCGAACACATATTATAAAGTCTAAATGAAACCAAAACCGAGCTAAACTATGCCTCGGGATTCCCATGCGACTGCAAAGATGATACTCTAGGTGTCCTGGAACCGCGGGTGGGACAAGGGTCAACCCGGAAAGTGGAGTCTCGCTGAAACCATCGCTGCAAATGCTCCTGTATCCACCTACAATCATCCTCTACTCCATTCAAACGGTGACGAATGTCTTCCATATCTCGGGCATGATCAGTTGCTGATATCGGCACAACCGAGGGTTCGTCTTCCTCTTCCTCATCTGTGGCTTCTACTGCAGCTAAAGAAATTTCTTTTGTCCTTTCCATATGTGACAACTCTCCAAATTAGGTATTAATTAACAATTAAGCATGTGCATTCTTACGCTAATTTCCTGATTAAGTTTTAACAAAACTTCTTGATGTGATGTAAGTCTAGCAAGCCCGGTACTTTTAAACAAAAAGTAATACGTAATAAGCAAGTATTAAAAGTTACGTACAAATATATCGGAACGAACCCGACAAAAATAAATGACAAAAGTTTCGTGATACAAAAATACTTAATAATGTAATTATTAATTATGAGTATTTATATATCTATAACATATAGATATAAGGGTCTAATTTTACGTTTAACATAAAACGTATTATAAACGAACATAAACAATTCTAAAACGTACATAAAAGGTCCAAATATGAAAAGTGTTAATTTTCTAACTCGTTGTAAAGTATTTAGAACAATACTTCAAAATATGAAATCCTAAATTAACTGAAATTTTGCGCTCAATTAACTGTGCGCAGTAAAATGTACAAAATTGTACAACTAATTAAAATAATGATAACATCATTATACTGACTATAAATAACGAACCAGGAGAACACCTACAAAATAAAAATGTAATTTGTTTATTTTTATATTGCTAAAATTATACCCGTACTCGAAATTGAGGTGCCAAAATTTGGCACCTAACTTCAATAATTGAGAGACCCGTATCCAGTTTAAACCATACTCACTCGATCACTTTGTTCCCTCTCATTTTTCTTCTTTCTCTGATCAAAAACACACACACAAAAACCTCATCAAAAATCTTCTTCTTTGATCATCTGTGGTAACAAGCAGCAAGAAGAAGCAGTAGTAGAACAACAAGATCAGGAACCATCATCATCATCCGTTCATCATTTCATCTCCCTCTCTTTGTAAGCAAATCTTGGATTCTTTGAATTTCTCACTTAAATTCGTTTATATATGGTTATAACACATCTTAATCTAAACATATAACTTATAACTTGGATGATTACTTGATGATTCTTGAAATGAGTTTATAAAACCCAAAACTACAAAACCAAAATCGTTATATGAAAACTTGTTAAAATGGAGAAATAACTTATAAAAACGACACATAACACTTGTATAAACATTTAGTATTAGTGTATAATGGTTTGGAAACAAACACTCATATGTATATGTTTCATCAGACACGAACAGGGGCTGAAACGAGCCACGAATACGGCGGATTCCTTTGAATCCGGCGTATTCATAAACTGAAAACCAACGAATCCGGCGGATTCAAGGGAATCCGGCGGATTCCCGTGTCCGACCCGCACACTAACCTTCGGCTAAAACGATGAACGAGTAAAAGACACTATGGAATACGGCGTATTCATTTAAATACGGCGTATTCCCGAACCTTCACACGACCAGCTTTGTGAACACAAAAGAATACGGCGTATTCATTTAAATACGGCGTATTCCCGAACCTAAAACGAAACCACATGAAAACCACGATGAATACGGCGGATTCACCCGAATCCGGCGTATTCCAACTTTTGACTTGAATCCGGCGGATTCAAGGGAATCCGGCGGATTCCCAACTCTGGTCAACAACTTTGACTTTAATTATTTAACAAACGATTCCGTTAACGATTCCATTTATACGATACACTTACGAGACGTTGTAAACCATTAATAAAACAATAATGTGATATATCCGAGACGCGGACTTTGGACTTATTTAAATTCGTACGAATAAACGATGTATAAGTATATATATATATTACACATATATGTACGAACTTTATGAACTATACGACTTGAATACGATTACATTATCGAGATGTTCAAGACTTACTAAACAAACGTAGTGATATTAAAAACAAATTACATTCGTTTTATAAAAACAATCTAAGTTTTAAAACAAATAAAACTTGCAACCTTTTTAAAATACGAAACGACGTATTTTAATAAATATATATATATATTCGAAAACACACGATATATATAGACACAAACGTATATGTTTTCTTAAACAAATGGAAACTTATGTATATTTTAATATACGAGAACAACGTATTGATTAAATAGATATATACGACACTTAAGGAATATATATTCACAAATATATATATATATACACAATAAAACTTCACGTTTAACCAACGTATAATCTAATAATATACAACAGGTATATTACTTAAGTATACATATATAAAACAAATATATGTACTTACAATGATTTTGGAATAACATACGTACAACTGTAAACAAAGTATATGTACAAATGAAACAAAACGACCTTCCGTTAAATAGATAACTACATATTGGTTGGTACACTTAACAAGTATACGACAAGAGAAATAATAACAATATTTCAACGCAATGCTATTAATAAAGTTAACAACTTATATTATTAGGAAATAAACCATTTCTTCAAACAAACAAACTGTTAACATAAGTGATTAAAACAAATCAAACGTACTTATGTTAATATATTTATTGTATATAGGTTAACAAACCTTGGGCAATTATCCGTTTGGCTGCTAGCTTTCATACCGAGCAAAACTACTGTGAGTTCACAGCCCCTACTTTACAAATGTTTTATGCTTTTAAACATAGGGGTGTAAACATAGAAACTGCATGCAAACATATGCAGCAAATTATATAAATGCTTTAATTGCTTTATACAACTGTTTGATATGAAAATATATATTTCACAACTGTTTTGGGAATTAGACAACATATCCTAGTACGGACCCAGACTTGAAATGTGTGCATGAAAGACCTTATGTCATGCAGACTATAACCATTAGCTAGGTGACTCTAGCCACTGAGTATACGAATAGTACTATTGCCGTAACGACCCTCCTGTGGATGGAGCGTATACTTAATTGTCCTTCAGGCAAACAACATAAGTTTTGGTTGTGGTTTGGTTATAGGGTTAGGTCGCGTTACTTTAACCTGCGAGGTTTAGCTCATCTTTCAGGGGATTATAGTCTAAGCATTTCCCACTTATTATTTAGGATGAACATATCCTACAACTGTTTTAAATCAGTATACTTACTGATTATACTTATATTCTGGTAAACAATCAGACTTACATTTTGGGTAACAACCCTACAATCCTATATTTTGCAAAAACCTGCAAACATTTATTTATTGAATAACATTTCAATAACTTAAACACAAATGGTTTAACATACCACGTATTTATACAAAACCTGTGAATTCACTCAACATATTTGTTGACGACTTTCTTTCTATGTTTTACAGGAAATTAGCTATGTAAGTAAGGATCGCATGCATTCAGGATGGTCAACCCTGGACTACTTAGGATGCCATATATTTTGGGACAGCTTTTGAGGATTTCCTCTGTATTACTGCAGACATTGCAGTTATACTCATGAAATCTTATTTTAACATATGTATTGTAGAACTTAAATGTTTTAAACTTTATTACTACTGTACGACTTACATAGTCGTACTACTTTTGTAACAACTGTTTAAATTGGCATCCTTTATATATTATGTTCTGTATGATCATATGCTCTGATACGATGAATGCACAATTGATACGTCATCACCCCGCTGTTAAACTGTTTACACAAGATGCTTCCGTTAATTATAATTTGCTTCCGCTAAACATTAAATAAACACAATTACCGATTTTTGGGGTGTGACACCATTATTGTGATAACATTCATATCTTTCAACACCTTGCGATTGATCTTTAGCATCTGTCACACCCCTTATTTCGGGTTGCGGAAGCGAATCGGGTCGGGGCGTGACTAATCAATAATCATAGCACCAAAGTATAAGCAAACGACTCTAAATGAGACGTTTTTGTAACACCCGCATAATTAGGATAATTAATTATGCCTAATTGTTTGTAACTAGTTGTAATTAGTATGTAATAGGACTAATTACAGGCTCTATTTGTATATATATAAGTTAATTTATATATATATGTGTGTATTTACGCGATTTGGATAAATCGTACGAACTAACCGGACGGAGTCCGACACAATTATTTTGACGTTGGTGACAGAAACTTACCTAAACAATGAGAACGTATTTTATTATATAAAATACACAGCGAACAAACATTATTTATAATACCGCGACGACAATTTAACGAATACGTATTGAACGCGAGTTAAGAATTTTAATACTTCGACAAATGTTTTTATAATTAATTAATTTCAAGGTATTTCATTAAAATATTCCCGTCATCTTTTAAAAATATAACTGCTTGATTTAACGCCTAAACGACGGAGGAAACGAACACCGCACGGGGTGCGGGGACCGGAAAATGGGAGGATAACCTCCCATTTCCCCACCTTCTCTTTCATTTCCATTTCTATTTCTCTCTCTCTCTTTCTTTTACTCTCAATCACCAAACCTCATTCATCACCAAAAATCGCAAAATAACACCATTAAACCTCGCCGGACCATCTCATCCCTTTGGAAGAAAACGTTCACCATCACACGATCTACATTCCTATCTTTCCGGATTTTCTTTTCGGCAAATTGTAAGTTTCCGACAAAACCCGAAACTCTCCGTTTTTGCTCATTTTTACGTTTTTATGGTTTATATATGCTTAAAATGTCCAAAAATGGGTTGGGTAAAAGATTTGGACCGAACGGAAGCTTTTCGACCGATTTTCCGGCCACCAATTTCCGATCAGACCGCTACGTCGCAGAGACGCTGGACTATCTGCGACGTAGCTCAAAACGTCGCATTTTGTGACCAACGTCGCATTTAGCGACGTCGCGGCCTACGTCGCACAAAAATCCCAACGTCGCACTAGCGACGCAGCCTATTACGTCGCATTAACTTGCGGACGTCGCACATAGCGACGTAGACTTTTACGTCGCAAACCGAACCTACGTCGCATTGATTTGCGAAGGTCGCATCATGCGACGTACCTCCCTACGTCGCACCCTACGTCGCATGCTACGTCGCATGCTACGTCGCACAAACCAGAACCTTGAAAAGTCAGATTTTACTAAGTGTCGAACTTACACAACTTCAAATACTTATGTCATACGACTTAACAAACGTCATAGAACATACTTTCAATTACAATTACACTGAATTGCGTTATAAATGATAACGCTTTGAATCATTATTACAAACCGTCACCAACGGGCCATATTTGTTTTCAAACTACAAACGGATTACTAAACAAACACTTGGACATAATGAGTTGTGTAAACAACTAGCCTAGATGGTCTTGCGAGACATCTACTTACTTAACTTTATATGTTTAGGCATTTGAAGGTTACGGGTTCGGAGAACCTACAGTTGATATTACTTACTCGTTTATTGATATACACGTACTTGCACAGACTCAGGTGAGTCTTACGGCCCCACTTTTACTGTTTTATCTTATTGGGGGAGATACATGCTACTTATTTTTCCTGAACACAAGTACTAAACTGATTTCTATACCAAACGGAATTGCATGAGTTAATTACTATTTATTGAAGTCTCTCCATCATATATCGTTAGTTATGGACTTAAGCGCGAACAGTAGTTAATGGATCCATTAGGGAAATGACCCTCCCCACCCGGGGCAGTAGCGCTGCCACGTACCGATTTACACGTATAAACGGGTGACAACTTATTCGTTACGGATGCTTGCTCACTTACGAGCATGTCACGGGAGCAAACATATTATTTACGGGTTAAGCTTCGATTATGAGCCTCATGGCAACGGTATAAACTTACTTATTTACATTTGCTGGGCTGCAAATACTGATTTTACGATTGCTGGATTGCAATGGCTGATTTTACGCCTACGGGCACTACTAATGAAATCTCGTGTTCAAAGCCGATATTATTTACAAACCTGTGAGATTCACCAACCTTTTGGTTGACACTTTTTAGCATGTTTTCTCAGGTACCCGGATGGAGTAGGAATACTCCAGGATTTTAGCTAGAGTCGCATGTTTTCAACACAACTGCATTAACGGAGATTCTTAGCATTATCTTTTGTATATTACGGTTATGTAATAGAATCTCCCGCTATACGCGTGGACTCTAGGGGAAACTACATTTTGTATACGAAAACACTAAGTTTTCAAACATTATATCTATGGAATGTAACTAATTTACAAAACGTCTCATTTAGAGGTCGTTTGCTGTATATCTTGTGCTTTGTATATTGATTAGTAACACCCAGGTATGCTTCCGCAAAACAGTAAATTTTTGGGGTGTTACAGATTGGTATCAGAGCCTAAGGTTATAGTGAACTAGGTTGCATTTAGTGGGCCTAGACTATGACCATTAGGCAGTATTTCCTTATTAGGCATGATTGGTTCAGGAATTATATCATACGACTTTAATTTAACATAGCCTGATCAACTATGTACAATTAAGGAAAGATGATGTGAGGTCTGAAATGGTTATGTCGAACAGGAATGCGTTAATAGACTCTGACCACGAGAGAACCGAGACTCTTACTTGTTATGTGCTAGACATATGCTAGGCTATTATGTGATATACGAGTATATACATACATAGGCCTCACTCACTGACTATACTACTAGGCTATTATATATTGAATATATATATGAATAGGCCTCGCACGTAAACACACTCGCTATAGAGATAGCCGACGTTTCTCTGGTGACACTTACGAATTTCTCTCAGCGGTTTGCACCGACCATGACAGACTTGATTTCCGTCACACCACCTTGTGACGTACTCTAATGATTTTATAAAAATCACATCTAACACCCGGAAACAACGTACTTCCAAGGACTAAAATCCTCTCTCTGTCATTTCTATAGAACTCAAAGCCACGAATTCCCAAATGGACGACTACGTGTCTGATAGTGACCAGGTCCACGAGGAACAAATCCAGTACACGTATCTCGATGAGGACATCGTACCAGAAGAAGAAATCATGCTGGAGGAAAACGAAAACCAGAATTTCGAAATGACTGGCATCGACATAGAAGAATATGAAAGAGTGCGAGATCAGGCCGTGGGACTAGACGGCCGAAATTGGGCACTTAAGCGTAAGTGCATAGACTATGAACAAAGATTGAGAATCTCAAACCGATCTGTCCCTACACGAATCAAAGATAAGATCCGTTACTGGAAGAAAGTGGCCTCCAACCTAACCCGTAGGACCAAAACATGGATCAAACGTTTGGGCAGGAAGTCAACGGAGGAGACTAGGTACCGCTCCACGACTCAAAGATACAGGGACATGCTTGAGGCACGTTACCACCCACACGACCTGAACCTGGAGTCGGAAGAAGAATCCGAAGGCCAGGAACCCTAACTAAGAATGAACCAACCGACTAGCAAAAACTGTGGACCGCCTTGTCACGCTGATGGAACAAATTAATCTACATTAAGATTAGTGTAGTTTTTGTCTTGTAATCTATCTCGTAATCTAGGGACTATCTAGCACTACTCTATAAACTAGTCGGATGTAACCATTCCCGGCACCCTTGTAATATCTCTGTAGGATGTAACTTTTGAACTCACTTTATCTATCAGATATCCTTTGTTATCTCAACTCACATTAATTGTCATTTTCCATGTTGATGTTATGTATTACTGCTTTTATACATGTACATCTGTGACAATTACAATCTTATACAAAATCTCATGTATCTTCATTTCTTTTATTGAAGAATCATGCCGCCAAAGACACGACCATACACCGATGCCCAGATTACCTCCCTTATAACCCAGGCTGTTACTGAAGCCTTGGCTCGGAATACTCCACCAAACTCCTCGAGAAACAGCGATGCCGCTGAAACCACTACTGCTAAACCCTGCTCATACAAAGACTTTCAGAACTGCAAACCTCTAAACTTTGCAGGTACTGAGGGAGCTATCGGTCTAGTACGCTGGATCGAGAAAGTCGAGTCTGTATTTCTTATCTGCAACTGTGCGGAGGGAGATAAGGTTAAGTTCTCCGTTAGTACTTTTACTGACACCGCACTCACCTGGTGGAACACTTATGCCCAGACTGTGAGTGTTGCTACTGCTTACCAACTCCCGTGGGAGGAGTTGAAGAAGATGTTGAGGGGCGAGTATTGCCCCAGGGATGAATTGAAACAACTAGAAGTGGAATTCTGGAACCACAAGATGCAGGGTGATGATATCACCGGCTACACCAACCGTTTCCACCAACTGGCACTTCTGTGCCCAACCATGGTCGATCCTGAGTACAAGAGGATCGAGAAATTTGTTGATGGTCTTCCTGAGAGACTCCAAGATCTGGTAACTTCTTCCAAACCGGGTACAATTCAGAGCGCCATCCGTATGGCCCATGAACTAACGGCAAATTCTGTCCGCCGTGGTACAACTTCAACCCCATCTGCAAACAACAAACGCAAGTGGGAAGGTAACCCCAACTCATCCAACCAAACCTCCAACAAAAAGCCTGAGTACATTAAGGCTTATTCATCTGGAACTTCGGAGAAGAAAGGGTACAGCGGGAGCAGACCCTACTGTCCCAAATGCAACCGCCACCATGACGGTTCTTGCCCTTGCTCCAACTGCAAGCGGTTCGGGCATCTAGCCAAGGATTGTCGAACCAACATTCCCACCCCCAACACTAATGCACCAAAGGCCTGCTTTGGGTGCGGAAATACAGGGCATTTCAAGAAAGATTGCCCAAAGCTGAAAAACAACAACAACCCGGCTCGCGGCAGATCATTCGTTATCAAGGCTGGGGAAGCCAGACAAGACCCGAACGTCGTGACGGGTACGTTCCTTCTCAACGACCTTACTGCCTCTGTGTTATTTGATACCGGTGCCGATAGAAGCTTCATATCTGAGAAATTTAGCCCTTTACTTGATATTACTCCCACTGCCTTAGATGCTAATTACATTGTAGAATTAGCTAACGGCAAACTAATTGAGACTGATAGCATCATACACAACTGTACACTTAACCTCGCGAACGAAACGTTTTCCATTGATTTAATCCCTGTCGAGATCGGCAGCTTCGATATTATTGTCGGTATGGATTGGTTATCCAAGCACCGAGCTGAAATCATCTGTCATGACAAACTCGTTCGCATACCTCTTGTCTCCGGTGGAACCTTAGTCTTACAAGGGGAGACCGGTAGACGAAATCTAAATATTGTATCCTGTCTGAAAACGAGAAAATATCTACGAAAAGGCTACCAAGCCATCCTCGCGCATATAACGGAGAAGAAGTCGGAGGAGAAACGACTTGAGGATGTTCCGATCGTGCGGGATTTCCCAGAAGTCTTTCCTGAAGACTTGCCCGGACTTCCGCCACCTAGACAAGTTGAATTTCAAATCGAACTTGTGCCCGGAGCTGCACCCGTGGCACGAGCCCCTTACCGTTTAGCACCATCCGAAATGCAGGAGTTGTCTAACCAACTACAGGAACTCCTGGACAGAGGATTCATTCGACCAAGTTCCTCACCTTGGGGAGCTCCGGTCTTATTCGTGAAAAAGAAAGATGGGTCTTTCCGCATGTGTATTGACTACCGAGAGCTGAATAAGCTAACCATAAAGAATCGGTACCCACTTCCTAGAATCGATGACCTGTTTGACCAACTCCAGGGATCGAGTGTTTACTCGAAGATTGATCTACGGTCGGGTTATCATCAACTCCGAGTCCGTGACAATGATATCCCAAAGACAGCCTTCCGAACTCGTTATGGGCATTACGAGTTCCAAGTGATGCCATTCGGTTTAACCAACGCACCGGCCGTATTCATGGACCTTATGAATCGGGTGTGCAAACCATATCTTGACAAATTCGTCATTGTGTTCATCGATGATATCCTGATTTACTCTCGCAACGAACAGGAACATGCTCAACATCTGAAAACCATTCTAGGACTTCTGAAACACGAAGAGTTATATGCCAAATTCTCTAAGTGTGAGTTCTGGATTCAAACCGTTCAATTCCTCGGGCACGTGATTGACAGCCAAGGAATTCATGTTGATCCCGCCAAGATTGAAGCAATCAAGGGCTGGGAGTCACCGACCACTCCAACCGAAGTGAGACAATTCTTAGGTCTTGCTGGTTATTACCGCCGATTCATCGAAAACTTTTCAAGAATAGCTGTTCCACTAACCACACTGACTCAGAAAGATAAGAAGTTCGATTGGACTGATAAACAAGAGTCAGCTTTCCAGCTATTGAAAAACAAACTTTGCAGTGCACCAATCTTGTCCTTACCCGAGGGCACCGACGATTTCGTAGTTTACTGCGACGCCTCACACCAGGGACTTGGTTGTGTGTTGATGCAACGGGAAAAAGTCATTGCCTATGCCTCACGACAACTAAAAATTCACGAGAAAAACTATACGACCCACGACCTCGAGTTAGGTGCTGTGGTCTTCGCATTGAAAATCTGGAGACATTATCTCTACGGTACGAAAAGCACTATCTTTACCGATCACAAAAGTCTCCAACACATATTCGATCAGAAAGATCTAAACATGAGGCAACGTCGCTGGGTTGAGTTGCTTAGTGACTACGACTGTGAGATCAAATACCATCCGGGCAAGGCGAACGTAGTTGCCGATGCCTTAAGCCGAAAAGAACGAGTGAAACCCCTTCGAGTTCGAGCACTTTCTATGACAATTCATAACGAGCTTTCTGCTCAAATCCTTACCGCTCAATTTGAGGCACTCAATGATGAAAACTTGAAAAATGAAGCCTTACGAGGCTTGGATAAACAATTCGAAATCAAACCCGATGGAACTCGATACTTCTCTAACCGGGTGTGGTTACCCAAATTCGGAAACTTGCGAGATTTGGTGATGGCTGAAGCTCACAAATCTCGATACTCAATACATCCCGGATCTGACAAGATGTATCATGACGTCAAAGGGTTGTATTGGTGGCCTAACATGAAAGCTGACATCGCCTTGTACGTCAGTAAATGCCTAACCTGTTCCAAAGTAAAGACCGAACACCAAAGACCCTCTGGGTTGCTTCAACAACCTGAAATTCCTCAATGGAAATGGGAACAGATTTCCATGGACTTCATTACCAAACTACCGAAAACTTCGAGTGGTTGCGATACCATTTGGGTGATCGTGGACCGTCTCACGAAATCTGCTCATTTTCTGGCCATCAAGGAAACCGACAAGATGGAGCGCCTGACTCGCATCTATGTCAAAGAAATCATCTCGCGACACGGTGTACCTATCTCGATCATCTCAGATAGGGACAGCCGTTTTACTTCTAACTTTTGGCAATCGCTACAGAAATCTCTTGGTACTCGTCTGGATATGAGTACTGCTTATCACCCGCAAACCGATGGCCAAAGCGAGCGAACTATTCAAACACTGGAGGATATGCTACGAGCCTGCGTAGTCGACTTCGGTACTTCTTGGGAAAATCATTTACCGTTGTGCGAGTTCTCGTACAACAACAGTTATCATACCAGCATAAAGGCTGCACCCTTTGAGGCACTTTACGGGCGTAAGTGCCGATCACCCATCTGTTGGACTGAGTTAGGAGATTCCCAACTCACAGGTCCAGAAATCATTCAAGAAACTACTGAGAAAATCGTTGGTATCCAAAACCGGCTGAAAGCCGCACGTGATCGTCAGAAAAGCTATGCTGACGTGAGACGCAAACACCTTGAGTTCCAGGTAGGAGACAAGGTACTTCTCAAAGTGGCACCGTGGAAAGGTGTTATTCGATTCGGGAAACGAGGCAAACTAAATCCTAGATACATCGGACCATTCGAAATCCTTGAAAGGATTGGTCCAGTGGCATATCGCCTGCAACTTCCTGCTGAACTTAGCAGCGTACACAACACATTCCACATTTCTAACTTGAAGAAATGTCTGTCTGACGAGACACTGATTATACCGCTCGACGAAATTCAAATCGATGATAAACTCCATTTTGTCGAGAAACCTATGGAAATCATGGACCGTGAGGTCAAGCAATTGAAACAGAGTCGTATTCCCATAGTAAAAGTCAGGTGGAATTCTAGGCGCGGCCCTGAGTTCACCTGGGAACGGGAAGACCAAATACGACAGAAATACCCACATCTCTTCCCTGACAACGCACCGTCCGTGCACTCAAGCTAATTTCGGGACGAAATTTCTTTAACAAGGGGAGAATGTAACACCCGCATAATTAGGATAATTAATTATGCCTAATTGTTTGTAACTAGTTGTAATTAGTATGTAATAGGACTAATTACAGGCTCTATTTGTATATATATAAGTTAATTTATATATATATGTGTGTATTTACGCGATTTGGATAAATCGTACGAACTAACCGGACGGAGTCCGACACAATTATTTTGACGTTGGTGACAGAAACTTACCTAAACAATGAGAACGTATTTTATTATATAAAATACACAGCGAACAAACATTATTTATAATACCGCGACGACAATTTAACGAATACGTATTGAACGCGAGTTAAGAATTTTAATACTTCGACAAATGTTTTTATAATTAATTAATTTCAAGGTATTTCATTAAAATATTCCCGTCATCTTTTAAAAATATAACTGCTTGATTTAACGCCTAAACGACGGAGGAAACGAACACCGCACGGGGTGCGGGGACCGGAAAATGGGAGGATAACCTCCCATTTCCCCACCTTCTCTTTCATTTCCATTTCTATTTCTCTCTCTCTCTTTCTTTTACTCTCAATCACCAAACCTCATTCATCACCAAAAATCGCAAAATAACACCATTAAACCTCGCCGGACCATCTCATCCCTTTGGAAGAAAACGTTCACCATCACACGATCTACATTCCTATCTTTCCGGATTTTCTTTTCGGCAAATTGTAAGTTTCCGACAAAACCCGAAACTCTCCGTTTTTGCTCATTTTTACGTTTTTATGGTTTATATATGCTTAAAATGTCCAAAAATGGGTTGGGTAAAAGATTTGGACCGAACGGAAGCTTTTCGACCGATTTTCCGGCCACCAATTTCCGATCAGACCGCTACGTCGCAGAGACGCTGGACTATCTGCGACGTAGCTCAAAACGTCGCATTTTGTGACCAACGTCGCATTTAGCGACGTCGCGGCCTACGTCGCACAAAAATCCCAACGTCGCACTAGCGACGCAGCCTATTACGTCGCATTAACTTGCGGACGTCGCACATAGCGACGTAGACTTTTACGTCGCAAACCGAACCTACGTCGCATTGATTTGCGAAGGTCGCATCATGCGACGTACCTCCCTACGTCGCACCCTACGTCGCATGCTACGTCGCATGCTACGTCGCACAAACCAGAACCTTGAAAAGTCAGATTTTACTAAGTGTCGAACTTACACAACTTCAAATACTTATGTCATACGACTTAACAAACGTCATAGAACATACTTTCAATTACAATTACACTGAATTGCGTTATAAATGATAACGCTTTGAATCATTATTACAAACCGTCACCAACGGGCCATATTTGTTTTCAAACTACAAACGGATTACTAAACAAACACTTGGACATAATGAGTTGTGTAAACAACTAGCCTAGATGGTCTTGCGAGACATCTACTTACTTAACTTTATATGTTTAGGCATTTGAAGGTTACGGGTTCGGAGAACCTACAGTTGATATTACTTACTCGTTTATTGATATACACGTACTTGCACAGACTCAGGTGAGTCTTACGGCCCCACTTTTACTGTTTTATCTTATTGGGGGAGATACATGCTACTTATTTTTCCTGAACACAAGTACTAAACTGATTTCTATACCAAACGGAATTGCATGAGTTAATTACTATTTATTGAAGTCTCTCCATCATATATCGTTAGTTATGGACTTAAGCGCGAACAGTAGTTAATGGATCCATTAGGGAAATGACCCTCCCCACCCGGGGCAGTAGCGCTGCCACGTACCTATTTACACGTATAAACGGGTGACAACTTATTCGTTACGGATGCTTGCTCACTTACGAGCATGTCACGGGAGCAAACATATTATTTACGGGTTAAGCTTCGATTATGAGCCTCATGGCAACGGTATAAACTTACTTATTTACATTTGCTGGGCTGCAAATACTGATTTTACGATTGCTGGATTGCAATGGCTGATTTTACGCCTACGGGCACTACTAATGAAATCTCGTGTTCAAAGCCGATATTATTTACAAACCTGTGAGATTCACCAACCTTTTGGTTGACACTTTTTAGCATGTTTTCTCAGGTACCCGGATGGAGTAGGAATACTCCAGGATTTTAGCTAGAGTCGCATGTTTTCAACACAACTGCATTAACGGAGATTCTTAGCATTATCTTTTGTATATTACGGTTATGTAATAGAATCTCCCGCTATACGCGTGGACTCTAGGGGAAACTACATTTGGTATACGAAAACACTAAGTTTTCAAACATTATATCTATGGAATGTAACTAATTTACAAAACGTCTCATTTAGAGGTCGTTTGCTGTATATCTTGTGCTTTGTATATTGATTAGTAACACCCAGGTATGCTTCCGCAAAACAGTAAATTTTTGGGGTGTTACAGTTTTGAAAATACATAACATTTCAAAAGTAATACAAGTTTTAGTTCATAAGTTTACAATATCAATGAGTTCGCAAAATGATTTCTGAAGATTTTAATACATAACAGTTATCAAAATATAATGCAGGAAAATCTTCATATGTTTGTAAGCATGCGACTCGTACTAGCTTAGGATATCCTACGGGCCATCCTTACTGAACAACCCTACTGTTGTTGTGTACCTGAGAATGCAACACTAAAAGGTCAGCTATAAAGCTGGTAAATCTCACAGGTTTGAAATAAACATTGATGTGATCAACATGATTATCCGACGATAATTAAACAATGTAAACCGAACAATGATAAGCAATATAACCGAACAATGATATAACCTATTAAGGTTTCCGAACCATGATATAACCAACACAAATATTGCACTGAGCTATGATTCAAAGCATAACCCGATCTTTGCCTCCCGTTTTGGTGATACACCCGTAACAATTACTAAAGTGCCCATTTTTAACTTGGTTGTAGCTAGCAACCCGGACGGGGACGTCACTCCCATGATAGTACTATCCTTTAATAATCGCGCCTTATTAAGTTAATGAATCATACACTGTTGAGGACTTTTACCGAATTAAAACACTCGTGCATATACCGTACAATGAAAATCAATACCGACAATAATAACCGAAACAATGAACAAGTTAATAATTAAATTAACTAACCGAATAACTTGTGATCACTAAAACAATTTGTGTTGCATCTCCCCCGAATTTAAAAACAGTAAACAGTGAAAATGGGGCCGTGAGACTCACCTGAGTCACCGAGCAATGAATATATCCGAAGTGGACTAGACAATCCTCGAATCTCCTAGTGTCCTAAACACGCGAGATATTGAATGATTATTTGGATTGCCTAATATATTTCCGTATCAATGTTTATAAAAAAAAATGTACATTTCGTTGGTGATGATTTTAAAATAATAATTTCCAAAAAGATATTATTTTTATACCTGTTTCATTGTATATTTGAAAAAGTACATATATAAAACGTACTAGTTATATCGTATATAATTTCGTTGTTTCGTTGTAGAGAGATATATAACCAAATGTATATATATTTATCCGTATTATTTATCTTTGTATATATACATAAAATATATATAATTAATTGTGTTAATAATAATCTTTACTTTATGTTAGTTATAATAATACTAGAATATTAATAAAATAAGACTTGCTATTATTAGTGGTTTCTATATCAAGTAATTTAAGCAAGTACAAGAGTAATACTACTGATTTACTTTATCATGTAAAAATTTCGGAATTACATATACTTTTAGAATGGGTTTGCATTAGATATTCACTTTCTCATGGGTTACATACACTGATATACTTTAATGACTAATGTCCATACTTTAAAATGATGTATATAACCGTTTGGTTCATTTTAATTACCCAGACAAGTTTAGCATTTCGGCTAACATAAACTAGCCGATCGGCTAGGTACACACAACCGATCGGTTCCCTTTTTACACTTACTAAAATATTTGTACAGGGTATATTTTTGGCCCAAAAATTATCATCACCAATATCTTCATTGTTCGGACATAATCATACATATATAATACTAAAACATGATTATTTAAACATTATATGCTCGAATTTAAAGGTACAAAAGTAGTTGCTCACGGATGGAACGAAATGCCGTGGATGATGATGACTATTAGCTACTGCCGCTGTTGCGCTACCTGCTGTTGTTTCGGTGGTGGTGATGGTCCGAAAATGGTTGTTTCGGTTGCAATGGTGCCGAGAGGTGAGGAAAGAAACAGATAAATGATGATGATGATGATTAGTTCATGTTGTTGCTTGTGTTCTTGTTAATGTTATTGTTAGATTATAAAGATAGATTGAGAGAACTTTGTGATGTTGAATGATGAAACAAAATGAAACAAGAAGATAAGGGAGGGTTGGTCTGGGTTGGCGTATGGGAAAAGAGAAAAGAACCAGATCTCAATTATTTGAGGCAGAGTAGGTGACATTTGTGTCCCAAACACAGTACAATAAACCCGTGTTTTCGTACCCGATCGCAAAGTAGTATAATATTTTTAAACTATAAACTTCTAAATATTAAATCGTATATATTTTCATTTGAAATATTTTATAAAAATACTCCATTCGGGTTATATAAATATAGTATTGTTTCGCTTTGAATATACGGATAGTTTTTATTAACCAAAAAAAGTTTTTACCAATTCTCTAAGTTCAGTAATATTATTTCTAACAATAGTAATTTATTTGGAGATGTTTTGGGATAAATTTTATTTCTATGATTTCTGAGTACTTTCAGATTTTGTTTGCTAATGATTATTAATTAATCATTTAATGTTATATATATCTTTTATATATATATTATCCGTTTACCTTGGTTTTAGTTCGTACCGAGTACGAATATTTAAAGTTTAAATTTGGCGCTAATTTTGGCCCTTTTTGACCGGGTGTCACATCCTCCCCTTGTTAGGAGAATTTTGTCCCGAAATTCAATTGAAACCTAGATCCGCATGTTTCTAAGGCCGGCTATGTGATATGTCTAATTCTAAGACATCCAAGTCCTCTCCCCTTGTTAGACTTAAGCCTACCGTTTACTCAAGAAATGGAGAGGTTCGAATTCTACCCGTCCGTTATATCTATATGACCAGGTCGTCCCGTAAGTATTACAATGTTTTGGATTACTAATCCACCAAATCCAATGAGTCTTGCTGTGTTCATACAGTTTGTAATAGTCAGTAGGATCGTTATGTAAACTAGACTCTATCAGTCTCCTATAGAAACTAAATTTAGCATACATTAGTTTTACGTGGAATGTTACCCAGTGTATAACAGTTAACCGGTATGTTTTCCGGTATACACATTGTAGGATATGTTATTCCTATACCTATTTAAGCTAAACTTCATCTCATAAAGAAACTATAGAACTAACTTGTCGTTTTTCCCTAACTCTATTGTGCACTTAGGATCTAGGGAAAACATAAAAGATATCAAGCAGCAAGTAATATCTATCCATGTAAACACTGTAAAAGCAATCAGGTCATTAATGAGTGAACATACCCGTGTTGAGCAAGTCAATGAGTCTCGGGTTCTGGTCGTCTTCCCTATTTCTGAGTACGTAGGCTCTTCCTCGAGCAAGGTTGATGTTTTTGTCCTTCTGCTTTGGACAGTCATTCCTGTAGTGCCCTACAGTTCCACACTCGAAACAGGCTTTCGCTCGGCAATCCTTAGTAGAATGACCATAACGCTGGCACTTGTCACAGGGGGTGCCACAAGGTCCGTCGTGGTGGCGTTTACACTTTGAGCATTAGGGTTTAGTTCCAGTGTACTCCTTCTTGTTTTCAGATCCAGAGGCGTTGGCCTTGATGATTGCAGGCTTTTTGATAGCCGGACCTTGATTGTCAGGGTTTCCCTCAGGTTTTCTCTTGTTATCACTAGGGTGGTTTACAGTACTTTTGACAACAGGCGTTCCTTGGCGAACAATCTGTGCCATCAGCTTGTGTGCCATGCGCACAGTACCATGAAATGTGGGAGAGTTGGATGAAGTCACCATCCCTTGGATTTGCGGAGGGAGTCCCCAGATATTGCGTTCGATACGCTTGGATTCCTCACTAACCATTGATGGACACAAGTGCGCTAGTTGGTTAAACCTAGAGGTGTAGCGGCAATGTCATTGCCTTGGGTAGTGAGTTGCCAAAATTCGGCCTCTAGTTGTTGAATCTCATCCCTGGGACAATACTCATCTTTGAGCATTTTCTTCAGTTCATCCCAAGGGGTTTCCAAAGCAATGTCTTGACCCACAGAGTCAGCATAAGTATTCCACCATGTCAGAGCATCGTCCATAAAGGTGTAGGTGGAGAACTTGACCTTTGAGTTCTCTGGGCAGTTACAGATACGAAAGACTGATTCAGTCTTTTCCAGCCATCGTAACAAGCTAATAGCACCTTCCGTGCCTTTGAAGTTTAGAGGGTGGCAGCTAAGGAAATCCTTGTATGTGCAAGGTTTCACAGGATTGGAGTTTGGTGGTGTTTCAGAACTTTCAGATTGACGTTGCCCAGCAATTAATGCATCGGCAACCAGTTTGTCAACTTGAGCTTGAGTGTAGGTTCGTCTCGGCGGCATGATTCTTGCAAAAGCAAAGAGAAAATAGGTAAGTTGTCGGTACCAAATCATGACATATCACATATGTATCTATATTTATGTTGTAATATACGACAACACAGGTAAGAATCATGATTCGGTAGACAACAGGGTTGAATGTAGGCTGAGAGTTTTCAAATGTTTTCAGGATATGGTTTACAAGTAATATGGTGAATTTGTGAATCGTGATTCGAGGTTTGTTTGGATAAAAGTGAAATTATGAACAGTATGGGCGAAATAAGGCTTGGTTTGTGAAAACCTAACAAGTTTCCTAGTGATTACCGAACGGTACAGTGGAGTGTGTTGCAAGATGTTATAGGTGTATAATTAGGTTGGTGATAGTAATCGAAACCAAAGTCCCGATCTTCATATCTAAGGACGTTGAAGTAGCTATGTTTGTCAGTTACAGGTGTGTAGAGGGTAACTAGAGTATCCTCGTATAAAGCCTATTCATACGTCTTCAATATACAATAGCATGTAGCGTAGTATGTATTCGAGACCTATGTATGTATATATCCCTGTATCACATAATAGTCTATTCATATATGTATGTACCATATATACCTATGTATCCACCTAGCCGTGTCTAGCACATAACAATTAGAAGTCCCGGTTCTCTCGTGATCAGAGTCCACTAATGTATTCCTGTTCAACATAACCCCTTTCAGATCTTACATCATCTTTGTTTAATTGTACATAGTTAGCTACGCTATGTTAAATTAAACTTGTATGATGAAATCCCTGAACCAGTTATATCTAATGAGGAATACTGCCTAACGGTTATAGTCTAGGCCCACTAATGCAACCTAGTTCGCTATAACCTTAGGCTCTGATACCAATCTGTCACACCCCTTATTTCGGGTTGCGGAAGCGAATCGGGTCGGGGCGTGACTAATCAATAATCATAGCACCAAAGTATAAGCAAACGACTCTAAATGAGACATTTTGAAAATACATAACATTTCAAAAGTAATACAAGTTTTAGTTCATAAGTTTACAATATCAATGAGTTCGCAAAATGATTTCTGAAGATTTTAATACATAACAGTTATCAAAATATAATGCAAGAAAATCTTCATATGTTTGTAAGCATGCGACTCGTACTAGCTTAGGATATCCTACGGGCCATCCTTACTGAACAACCCTACTGTTGTTGTGTACCTGAGAATGCAACACTAAAAGGTCAGCTATAAAGTTGGTGAATCTCACAGGTTTGAAATAAACATTGATGTGATCAACATGATTATCCGACGATAATTAAACAATGTAAACCGAACAATGATAAGCAATATAACCGAACAATGATATAACCTATTAAGGTTTCCGAACCATGATATAACCAACACAAATATTGCACTGAGCTATGATTCAAAGCATTGTTAGTACATGTTTAGTATCTGTCAGTTGGTCTAGCTCGTAGTTTGTAATTAGAATTAGCATTCCTGACTCCTGCGACGTAGCGTGTAACGTCGCAGGTGCGACGTCAGGTTTTGGGCCTGCGACGTAGTCTACGTCGCATGGGCTTGGGCCTGCGACGTAGCGTGCGATGTCGCAGGTGCCAGATTTTGTATAAATTCGTTTTATGTTTTCTGTTTTAGGGTTGACGAAACCCTAAACACCATTAGTCGAAATCTCTGTAATCTGATTGACTATAATCGAATAAACAACGTTTTGATTCGTATTCTTTGTGTTTGATTATTCGTGTGATTGGTTAGTGATCTAATTGTTACTTCCGCTAGCGATTAGATTGACTCGGTACCGTAAGATCCAAGGTTAGGGACAAACAACTGGTATCAGAGCAGAAAGTGCTCGTTTTGGCGATTCGGATCGAGTTTGGTTTTTAAAAGGAAGTGATATTCGCGTGTTTTTGTGTTTATCACATTTGTTTTGTGTTTTTAACAGGTTTTCGATCAGTATTACTGGGATAATTGAAGGTTTCTGTCGTTCGGCATTCGTGGTTTTGGTTTTTAGGGTTAAAAATTCGTTTTTAGGGTTTTTGGCCGCAGGATTTCGCGTTTTGCGACGTACCATTGCGACGTAAGCTGCGACGTCGCGTGCGACGTAGTGATTTGGACTTTAATTAGTCTGTGCGACGTCGTGTTGCGACGTAGTGTGATTCTGCGACGTCCTCTGCGACGTCATCTGCGACGTACCTCTCTACGTCGCATAGTGTGATTCTGCGACGTCCTCTGCGACGTTATCTGCGACGTACCTCTCAACGTCGCATATTTCTGATTCTTAATTGAATCCTTTGCTTGGTGCGACGTACCTATCAACGTCGCATAATCTTGGTGCGACGTACTCACCTACGTCGCTAAGATCAGAAGTTTGTTTTTCGATTAAATTACAATGGCAGCTGATAAAGAGGATATTAGAGGTCTAAGAGAAATGATTAAACAAAGTAATGACATAGGTTCAAGTAATAAACCTCCATTATTTACTGCGGACATGGATTATGTATACTAGAGAGACCGAGTTGAACAATACATTGATTTTCATTGTCCAGAATTATGGGGACCATTACGCGAACGTTATGTACCTCCATTAGCTGAAGGAGAATACCGTAATATTCGTCCTGCTAAGACCTATAAAGCGATGTCTCCCGAGGAGAAGAAAGATTTTGATACTGAAAGAAAATATTTTTCAATGATTAAAATGTGTCTAACCAAGGATGTTCTTTGGCTTTTCAGAACTCATGAAACAGCCTTTGATCTGTGGAAGGCAATTGAAACTCGTTGTGGAGGAAATTATAAGTACAAGGAAGCCAAGCTCGAACTGATTAAGAAACAGTACGATATCTTTGACATCCTTCCAAATGAAGACACGACTTCGTTATTCACTTGGTACTCACGGTTAGTTGGTGAGTTGTTTGAAGGGGGTTATACTTTTCCTTCAATTGAAGTAAATAAGAAGCTACTGGATGTGTTGCCAAGTTCTTGGGATGTTAAAGTTCAATTTTTAAAGGAAAATGAAGAACTTGCAAACATGTCTTTGGATACGCTGATAGGGGATCTTCAAGCTCACGCAATGGAGATTAAGAAGAAAGAAACTAGGTCTGGTGCTGCTGTTCAGAATCCTAGTGTGTATGGTGTTCAGATCAACTCTGGAAAGACTTATGGATCTGGAGTCGCCTTCGTGACAAATACAAATGCTCCATCAACTTCTTCTTCTGCTTCCGATGGGATTCATTCTGTTTTCATGACTGGACCTTCTTCAAATCAACAACAGGTTCAAGTCTCACCTGCTATTCAGGAGCAAGCTGCCATTTACACAGCTTTCTTAAGCTCATACAAGGATTTGGTTACTCAACCGAATCTTACTTTGGAGCTGACTAAGGAAGACTATGCTCAGCTTGATGAAGATGATCTGGAGCAAATGGATTTAACTTGGAATGTGGCGATGATCACCAGAAGAATTCAAAAGTTCTTGCAGAGGACAGGGCGTAAAAGTTTGGAAGGTGATGGAAAGACTGGCTTCGGATTTGACAAGAGTAAGGTCCGATGTTACAATTGTCAAAATTTGGGTCACTTCGCCAGAGAGTGCGAGAAACCCAAAATGCCAGCATCGGGATTCACAACACCATCTACTCCTCCAAAGGCCAAAGAAATGGAAGTTTCTAAGAAAGGGATTGCTGATAATGCCCTGATTGCCTTTGAGCCTACAAGTCAAGATTGGACGCCTATCTCCCAGCATTACCAACAGTGTCTGATGGCTCACATTGTGAATGAGGTACATGATGAACCGTTAAATTGTATCTCATGTATTAAGTTAACTGAATCTCTAAAGGCATTTCAAAATGAAACTGTAGAGTTGAGGAAAAAGAATGAAAAACTAACCGAGTCAAATAATTTCTTAAAAGCTAATGAGAAACTTTATGAAAAACATCTTGAGGCTCATCGGTTAGATACTCAGAAATATAAATCTAAGGTTTTTAGTCAAGAAGATGCCATTAAAAGCTATCTTGTTGAAATTGAATTACTAAATAAAGAACTTACAGATTTAAAAGCTGAGTATGAGAATTATAAGAGTAAAATCTTAGGTTCAAATTCCTCAATGGTTGTTTTTAATGAAATTCTTAGCAAGCATGGTACTAAAGGGAAGAAGAATGAGGGATTGGGATACAACTCAGTCCCTCCTCCTACTACTCACTGTCCCCTGCCTGTTAAGGAAGGCTTTGAAGAGATTCCAGTTGATTGGTCCAAGCTTTATGGTTTAAAAGCTAAAGATGCTAAAGAGACCAAACATAACAAACCGGCAAAGGAGAAAACCAAGCGGCCAGAGTACCCCTTGCCAACGTTTGTTAAGTCTGTGCATGAATCTCCTGTTAGTGTTAAGGAGAATGTTGAGTTAAAGAATGAATCTCCTGTTATTATTGAGGAGATTGTTGAGATTGAGGACATTACGGATCAGGAGTATCCTGAGGTTAAGAAGGTTGTGGTTAAACCTGGAAATGTGATTTCAAAGATTGAACCTAAAATTAAGGTTCAACCAAATAAGGGAAAAGCCAAGGTTTTTAATTCGAAACAACAAACTTTACAGTCACCTGTAAAGATTTTGCAAAATAAAATAGTAAATGAAAGAGTTTCGCATGATAAACCTTCAACTTCAACCTCTCAACCAAAACAAACACTTTCTAAAACATGTACGCATTGTTCATGTTCTAGAAATGTTTCTCCACCTCCTGTGGTAATTCCTCAGCCTCAACCGTTTGTTGAGACTCGTTCTTGTTTCTACTGCAAGAAACAAGGACATTTAATCCGTGAATGTCCAAAGCTGTCAAATCAGCAATATGGGAGAGAGATGCCTAGGACATCTGTTTACAGAAATTCTTTTTCAAAATCTCCACCTAGGCGTTACTCTACCTCTCCCAAGCCTATTTTGAAGCCTGTTTCGAAACCAAGTAATGTTGAGCAAAAACCTTTGCAAATTCAAAAGCCCAACATTACTTCTAATATCAATTCCGAATCTTCAAAAGTTTGGAAACGAAAAGAGTCTGATGTTGACTCTTCAGTCGTCAACAGTAACACATCAGATAAAAATTTTAATTTGTTTAAAGATAAAATCCTATCTGACGTGCTTATTGTTGATGACCACGGTCGACCTAAGTCTGTAAAGGCTTGGGTCACCGTTTCTCACTAATCTCCTTCGTTTGTGTGTTGCAGCAGTCAGAACGCGTTAAAGATAGTGAATGGTATTTGGATAGCGGCTGCTCGCGACATATGACAGGCGATGTATCTCTTCTTGTGGATATTAAACCATACGCAGGAGAATATGTTGCTTTTGCTGGAGATACTGGGGGAACCATTTCTGGAAGAGGAACGTTAACTAACGGCAATGTTAGTTTTGAAAATGTGAACTACGTGGAACAGCTTACGCACAACTTGCTAAGTGTTTCACAGGTCTGTGATAAGGATTATACCACTGCGTTCACAAAGACAGAGTGTGTGATACTGAAGCCTGGGTATGTCATTCCGGAAGAATGGGTGTTACTGAGAGCACCAAGAAAGAATGACACATACATTTTGAACATGAGAACTGTTGAGACCTCGAACAAATATACGTGTCTCTTGTCTAAGGCTTCTGAAAAGGAATCACTGCTTTGGCACAGACGAATGGGACATATTCATTTCCGAAAAATGAATTTCTTGACTAAAAATGACCTAGTGCTAGGAGTTCCGAAACAGTCATTTGCTCTAAAGGATGACTGTATCTCCTGCCAAAAAGGAAAGCTACGTAAGAAGTCCCATAAGTCTAAGCAGGTGAATTCTATAAATGCTCCATTGGAACTACTACATATGGATCTTTTTGGTCCAGTTTCTACAAAGAGCATTGGTGGTCGGTCTTACTGCTTGGTAGTTACTGATGACTACTCAAGGTTTTCGTGGGTTTATTTTTTGACCACAAAAGGGGAAACTCCTGAGATTCTGGTGTATTTGTTGGACAAGTTGGCAAATTTGTGCAACTTGAAGGTGAAAAGGATACGAAGCGATAATGGAACTGAATTCAAGAACTCAACTCTCGAATTGTTTTGTGCTACAAGAGGTATTGAGCATCAATTTAGTGCTCCGAGGACTCCACAACAGAATGGAGTTGCAGAAAGAAAGAACAGGACAATTATCGAAACAGCTCGGACTATGTTAGCTGACTCCAAGTTACCAATCATCTTCTGGGCTGAGGCAGTTAATACTGCCTGTTATGTTCTCAACAGAGTACTCACGGTTAAGAAAAAGAACAAGACGTGTTATGAACTTTTCAATAACCGTAAGCCAAATCTGCAGTTCCTAGAACCATTTGGGTGTCCATGCCTGATCATGATAACAAAAGATAAGGTCTCTAAGTTTGGTGATAAAGCTGTTTTAGGGATTTTTCTTGGATATTCAGTCAACTCTCCGAACAAAAGATTCTTTAACAAATCAACGAATCAGATTGAGGAGCATTTTGAAGTGAAATGTTTAAGGTATACGGAACCTCCTCAAGGAACGGGTCCGGATTGGTTTTTCAACTATGGAAACCTTTTCAACTCTTTCAATATTCCGGAAGAAGATGAAACGGAAGAATTGGTTTCTATACTTCATGAGCTTGATCTTACTCAAGATACACCTGTTAATAATAAACCATCCAACCCAAATCCCAATGCAACACCCGCACCTCCACCGACTAATCCTACACCTCCACAAACTACACCTACACCTTCACCACCACCCACACAACCACCCACACAACCACAAACAACTACCAAATCACCACCATCAACACCATCTCCTACTCCATCATCTTCGACTGCTCCTTCTAAAACAGTTTATACCTACACAAAGGAGCTTCCATATGATCCAAACATGCCTCCTTTAGAGGAACCTCAAGAAGAAGATGAAATGGAGGAAACAATGGCCTACTCTCACTTATTTTCTCATGATGATGAAGTAGAAGAAGAAGAGTTAGCCTCTCCTGAGTCTGCTGCTACTCCTGAAACTGAGGGAGATTTGAACAATCTGGGTGTGGATCTTGTGCCAGGTGCCATACCAGAAACTCGTATACATAAGGATCACCCCATTGATAATATCATTGGTGATCCTCATGCATCTGTTCAAACACGACAGCAAGCAAAGCAGACTTCAGCTCAGCAACTTTTGGGACTTATAGCTCATATCGATTCATGTCATTTGTCTCAAACTGAACCTAAAAAGGTTGAACAAGCCTTACAGGATCCATCTTGGGTCGAGGCTATGCAGGAGGAACTACAGCAAATAAACAAGATGAATGTTTGGGAAATTGTTCCTCTACCCAAGGGTGCTCACTTGACGGGTACTCGTTGGGTTTTCCGTAACAAAATGGATGATCGTGGGGCTGTTATTCGAAATAAAGCCCGTCTGGTAGTTCAAGGATATAGTCAATTAGAAGGTATTGACTATGATGAAGTTTTCGCTCCTGTTGCTCGTTTGGAATCTATTCGGATTTTTCTAGCTTATGCTTCATTTAAAGGATTCCGCGTGTATCAACTTGACGTAAAGTGTGCTTTTCTATACGGAGATGTCGACGCAGTGATTTATGTGTGTCAGCCTCCTGGTTTTGAAGACCCAAAGCATCCTAATCATGTTTGCAAACTGAAGAAAGCTTTGTATGGTCTTCATCAATCTCCTCGACTTTGGTATGAGCGACTTGCCAAGTACTTGCTGAAGAATGGTTTTGACAGAGGACAGATTGATAGCACGCTTTTCATCAAACGGGAAGGAGCGGATTTGTTACTTGTGCAGGTCTATGTGGACGACATAATCTTTGGATCAACTAATGATCAGTTGTGCAAGGATTTTGAAAGATTGATGAAATCTGAGTTTGAAATGAGTGCTATGGGGGAACTTACGTTCTTTCTGGGACTACAAGTTGAGCAATCTGACAATGGAATTTATATCCACCAGTCAAAATATGTCACTGACATGTTAAAGCGATATGAATTGCTCAACTGTAAACACTACGGCACTCCAATTGAAGCAAGACACAATCTTGGACCTAATGAGGACGATGAAGATTGCAAGGAGAAAGACTATCGCTCAATGATAGGCTCTCTCATGTACCTGACTGCCTCAAGACCAGATATAGTGTTTGCTGTTTCTCTCTGCTCACGATTTCAAGCAAATCCGAAGGTGTCTCATATGAAGGCAGTAAAACGCATTTTTGGATATCTCGCTTTTAGGCCATCTCTGGGTCTATGGTATTCAAACGAGAAAAACTTCGAGTTAACTGCCTTTTCGGATTCGGATCTTGGTGGCTGCAAGATAGATATGAAGTCAACCACTGGAGGATGTCAGTTCCTTGGATCGCGCTTAGTTTCTTGGCAGTGCAAAAAGCAGACTGCGGTTGCTATTTCCACAGCTGAAGCCGAGTATGTTGCTGCTGCAAGTTGCTGTTCTCAAGTTCTCTGGATTCAGCATCAGCTGCGTGATTACGGGTTCAATCTCTCTATGACTCCTATTTACATTGATAATACAGCTGCTATATCTATAACACACAATCCCGTACAGCACTCTAAGACCAAACATATTGAACTTAGGTTCCACTTTATACGGGATTGCTTTGAGAAACACCTTATAGATGTCGTACATATAGAGACCCTTAAGCAGTGTGCGGACCTTTTCACAAAAGCCTTTTTGCGATCACGTTTTATTAAACTGGTCAATCTGATAGGTTTAAGGTTCTTTCAGTCAAAGAAATGATTTGTGACTTGGATTTTTAAGTTTTTAAATTCAATTTAAAAAAAAAAAAAAAAAAAAAAAAACTTCGCAACAGCCACTCTTTATACTCTTTAGTATTAAAGAAAACGCAAGGTTGCTACATTTTTAAAATAGACGTTGAAGTTGTGTCTGTATACAACTTGGGATATGATAGTACATCAGGTGACATGCACAAAATGGAATTTTAAGGTTTATCTTGGATGTGTCAGTAGGTTTATCTAACACACTTAAAACAGTTTTTATCTAAATTATCTTCATCATACGATGTATTGGTAGGCATGGTACACACCGGTCTCTGAGATATTAAGAAGTAATTTAAATACTTGTCTATTACTTTGAGAAAAATGTTATATGATGTATGACATAAGTCTTAATTGATAAATGGAAGTACTATCATACACTGTCATAATTATGTAAATGTAAAAAGGGCATATAGTGATAATATGATTATTCGCCTAACTAATGGTGACTATTGTTGTACTCACGTACAGACCTGAATCCATTAGTTATGCAAATAGTCTCAAACTTGTTATGTTCATACTAAGGGATCCTCTGTTGTACTTTGTACAGATCTGGGGCCACTAGTATCTTCATAGTCGGTTTGATGTATGCCTAAATATAAATATCAAGTGTATGTTACGAGAAAACCGAGATAAACTTGGTCTTGTAATCTCTACCTTGTGTGAATATGCAGTGTTTGTTTTACTGAAGTTTATCAGTATATCATATAATAGGTTTCTCAAAATTAATATTCATACTAACAATAAAGGTTAGCTCACAGATACGTATGTAACATGTTTAAGTGGACAAACAATACCGATGATCGTCTTAAACTAATTTTTATAAAAGGTGCTTTAAATATGTCAAGTAAATTTAAAGTGGACAAATATACTGATGATCGAAATAACACTTACTATTTGCTAATAATTGCATGTTGGCCTGATATGATCCCTAAGCAGACTTAAAACAATCCGATCCCCAAATTTATTTTAATCTTTGTTATTTACTTTTCCTTTAAAAAGAAAATACAAAAAGATTTTATTTCTATGTTATTTTCTTCAAACATCACATATCTTGTTAAAGTCAAATATTGAAGATGTAAAGGATGTCGGTTATTCTCCAAAGATTGTGAAGATAATTCTATCGGAGAAGCTGCTGATGATTGAGAGATGGTCACAGAGTTTGAAGATCTTATTGTATGATAAATTTGTGTCAGTCACATGAATTTGGACATCAAGATTTCTTGGAAGACCATGCTATCTCAAAGGGGGAGTTTCTGATTGTCAAAGACATGAAAAAGTTTGTTGATGAAGACTAATTGAAGACTTATTTGACCAAGCTGAAGACACGGGGGAGTTTGTTAGTACATGTTTAGTGTCTGTCAGTTGGTCTAGCTCGTAGTTTGTAATTAGAATTAGCATTCCTGACTCCTGCGACGTAGCGTGTAACGTCGCAGGTGCGACGTCAGGTTTTGGGCCTGCGACGTAGTCTACGTCGCATGGGCTTGGGCCTGCGACGTAGCGTGCGACGTCGCAGGTGCCAGATTTTGTATAAATTCGTTTTATGTTTTCTTTTTTAGGGTTGACGAAACCTTAAACACCATTAGTCGAAATCTCTGTAATCTGATTGACTATAATCGAATAAACAACGTTTTGATTCGTATTCTTTGTGTTTGATTATTCGTGTGATTGGTTAGTGATCTAATTGTTATTTCCGCTAGCGATTAGATTGACTCGGTACCGTAAGATCTAAGGTTAGGGACAAACAAGCATAACCCGATCTTTGCCTCCCGTTTTGGTGATACACCCGTAACAATTACTAAAGTGCCCGTTTTTAACTTGGTTGTAGCTAGCAACCCGGACGGGGACGTCACTCCCATGATAGTACTATCCTTTAATAATCGCGCCTTATTAAGTTAATGAATCATACACTGTTGAGGACTTTTACCGAATTAAAACACTCGTGCATATACCGTACAATGAAAATCAATACCGACAATAATAACCGAAACAATGAACAAGTTAATAATTAAATTAACTAACCGAATAACTTGTGATCACTAAAACAATTTGTGTTGCATCTCCCCCGAATTTAAAAACAGTAAACAGTGAAAATGGGGCCGTGAGACTCACCTGAGTCACCGAGCAATGAATATATCCGAAGTGGACTAGACAATCCTCGAATCTCCTAGTGTCCTAAACACGCGAGATATTGAATGATTATTTGGATTGCCTAATATATTTCCGTATCAATGTTTATAAAAAAAAATGTACATTTCGTTGGTGATGATTTTAAAATAATAATTTCCAAAAAGATATTATTTTTATACCTGTTTCATTGTATATTTGAAAAAGTACATATATAAAACGTACTAGTTATATCGTATATAATTTCGTTGTTTCGTTGTAGAGATATATATTTAACCAAATGTATATATATTTATCCGTATTATTTATCTTTGTATATATACATAAAATATATATAATTAATTGTGTTAATAATAATCTTTACTTTATGTTAGTTATAATAATATTAGAATATTAATAAAATAAGACTTGCTATTATTAGTGGTTTCTATATCAAGTAATTTAAGCAAGTACAAGAGTAATAATACTGATTTACTTTATCACGTAAAAATTTCGGAATTACATATACTTTTAGAATGGGTTTGCATTAGATATTCACTTTCTCATGGGTTACATACACTGATATACTTTAATGACTAATGTCCATACTTTAAAATGATGTATATAACCGTTTGGTTCATTTTAATTACCCAGACAAGTTTAGCATTTCGGCTAACATAAACTAGCCGATCGGCTAGGTACACACAACCGATCGGTTCCCTTTTTACACTTACTAAAATATTTGTACAGGGTATATTTTTGGCCCAAAAATTATCATCACCAACATCTTCATTGTTCGGACATAATCATACGTATATAATACTAAAACATGATTATTTAAACATTATATGCTCGAATTTAAAGGTACAAAAGTAGTTGCTCACGGATGGAACAAAATGCCGTGGATGATGATGACTATTAGCTACTGCCGCTGTTGCGCTACCTGCTGTTGTTTCGGTGGTGGTGATGGTCCGAAAATGGTTGTTTCGGTTGCAATGGTGCCGAGAGGTGAGGAAAGAAACAGATAAATGATGATGATGATGATTAGTTCATGTTGTTGCTTGTGTTCTTGTTAATGTTATTGTTAGATTATAAAGATAGATTGAGAGAACTTTGTGAGGTTGAATGATGAAACAAAATGAAACAAGAAGATAAGGGAGGGTTGGTCTGGGTTGGCGTATGGGAAAAGAGAAAAGAACCAGATCTCAATTATTTGAGGCAGAGTAGGTGACATTTGTGTCCCAAACACAGTACAATAAACCCGTGTTTTCGTACCCGATCGCAAAGTAGTATAATATTTTTAAACTATAAACTTCTAAATATTAAATCGTATATATTTTCATTTGAAATATTTTATAAAAATACTCCATTCGGGTTATATAAATATAGTATTGTTTTGCTTTGAATATACGGATAGTTTTTATTAACCAAAAAAAGTTTTTACCAATTCTCTAAGTTCAGTAATATTATTTCTAACAATAGTAATTTATTTGGAGATGTTTTGGGATAAATTTTATTTCTATTATTTCTGAGTACTTTCAGATTTTGTTTGCTAATGATTATTAATTAATCATTTAATGTTATATATATCTTTTATATATATATTATCCGTTTACCTTGGTTTTAGTTCGTACCGAGTACGAATATTTAAAGTTTAAATTTGGCGCTAATTTTGGCCCTTTTTGACCGGGTGTCACAGCATCGGAAGTTCCTTATGCATAGATTTTACTTCAGGTAAAGAGAAAACACCAAAAGATTCTGCCAAAATGATGATAAAGTGTCCACCACATATAGAACTCTCTGGTCGTAACCCATCAGCATTCTTCAAGGTCCGAGCCAACAGATATGGAACATTAAGGTGTTTTTCTGGATCAAGCATTTGAGTCATAAGCCAAAGATCTGAATTATTAACTTTATTATACCCTCCTTTTCTGCCATGTATGGAAGTAGCTATCATACGATGTAGTACACGATGAACCGAAGCCCTAATAGACGACTCAATAGCATTTGCTGCTACATATGACCCGTTTCAGATCCTCCTCAAAGCTGCTTTATAATCAAAATTTTTCTCGGGTTCAATAAGTGCAGCTTTAAGGTGAGCTTGAAAATCATCATTAGTAACTTGTACGGATGTGTACAACCCCATCTTTTCAGCAAAATCAGTTAGAGATATTTTTCGAGAAAAGCCCCCAAACGAAACTGTAACATCATCTTACTAGTGAAATTCTGACATTTTTCATCGAACTCATAAGTGGCTAGAAACTTGTGACAAAGTTCAGTGAATATAGGAGCCTCGGCATTAAATACAACTTCCATTGGTTGAGAATCAAAACCATTCAGAGATCGCATACAGTATCCTTCAATCTGTTCTTGAAGACCAACATGCGCAAGAACTTCCCAGTCAATAGTGAGACCTGGCTCAAATCGCTTTCCACGTAATTTCTCTAATTTATCATTCCATTTGGTTCGGGTCGCAAGAGGAATGTTGCTGGGAAATTTCAGAAACTCGTGAACTTTAAGTGGAACTAGCAATGGATCCACATTAGATGTTTCACCTCGTTGACGACGGTTAGGGGGAGCATGAACTTCTTGATCCTCTTCATCAGCAGCAGGTGAGCGACAACGAGCAGCTTTCTTAGCAGGCTTTCCCTGAAATAATAGCTTAACAAACAATGACAAACTACACAAAAATCTAAACTGATCACAAACAGCCTCACATACGTCTGATTGCCAATGACACAATTGTAATTATAAGTTTCAAACTAGGCAATTAGACAACCTACATGGATTAAATAATATGTGGAAGTGTATCACGAGATCAACAATCGTAAGCAGGAACTACCACATTGATAAATAATTACATGCAATTCTAAGCACTTGTATAAAATCCATGCAAACTGTAATATGGTCATAAACAATTAAAACTTCCAACACAACAATTAGCCACGAAATTGACAAGAAAGATGCAAGTTAATTGTATACTACATCAAAGCAAAAACATTACATAAAAAACAATCACTACAAGAAAAAACACCTAATACGATGAAGGGTTTTTGAGACGCTGGCATGTCCTCTCAAAAGGTCCACTAGATGACAAAAATTCACGCGTTTTCACCTCTGACCAGAGAAATTGTTGAAATTTTCTTTTGAGAGGACGGTGTCGTCGCAATAGCATTTTTCTTTTCATTTTTGATTTTTCCATTTCGCTCCAAAAAAAAAAATTCCCGCGCAGGCTTTTGAAACACCGGTATCGTCGCAACCATCGTCTCAATAGCTTTTTTATATATTTAGATTTTTTCTTTTGCCTCGAAAGCGGAAAAAATTCCCGCGCAGGCTTTTGAGACGCCGGTGTCGTCGCAATAGCATTTTTCTTTTAAATTTTTACTTTTTATTTGGCTGCAAAGTAAAAATCGTAACTTTTTGGTATGTCGTAGCATTTTCTTTTTATAAAAATAAATAAATAACGTAATTACTAGCTAAAATTTAAAAATAGCGGTTGTATGAAGTCATTCATGTAAGGTGTTTTGTCACAAGTTAAGTCGTACTCGAATACTAATTAGGTTGAACACATAAAATAAACGAAACCTTAACTGTAGTACGAGCTGACAATCGTAAGGCGTTTAATGACCGATGAAGTCAATCTCATATATAAAATAGTTCAAACGTACGTATGTATATAAAATTCATAAAACGTTAACGGTAGTACAGACTCATTCATATAAGGCGTTTCGATACCAATGTGTAAAGTTTCACGCACAACGTTAATGGTGGTACAAACTCATTCCCGTCATACGTTTCATCGCCAGTGAAGTCAGCCTCAAATACCATATAGTATATACATATATAAAGTTTGTGAATCATTAACGGTAGTACGGGCTCATTCACGTAAGGCGTTTCGACACAAATGAACTCGACCTCGAATGCTTTTCAGTTCACACACACAATGAAATTCGTGAAACGTTCACGGTAGTACAAATTAATCCATAAGGCGATTCATCCCAATGAAGTCGACCTCAAATACTATTATGTTATAACATAATTATATAGTTTGCGAAACATTAATGGTAGAACAAACTCATTCCCGTTAATCGTTTCATTACCAATGTAGTCGGCCTTAAATACTATATAGTTCAAACATACACAAAGTTCATGAAATGTTAACGGTTACGAACTCATTCACGTAAGGCGTTTATTAGCAATGAAGACGGTATCAAATACCATTCAGTTCAAACATATATATATATATATATATATATATATATATATATATATATATATATATATAAAGTTCGTGAAACGAGAACTTCGGTACAAACTGATTCTTGTAAAGCGTTTCATCACCAATGAAATCTGCCTCATTAGTGTTGCCACATCATAACAATTGAGTTATTGCAATTCAACCATAGTTGTTCACCGAAACCTAAGACGCTTACAGTAAGATGTTGTCTATGTGAACACTGTTCGAACATTCAAATGATCATAATAAACCTTAAGGCATTTTCGAACATTAAAAAATTCAAAAATTATTACAAGCAACTAAATTATAAATAGATGAAAATTTAATAAATTAGTTTAATGTCATCCTTTTGATGATCAACTTTATATTCTAATTAAAAACGAATTTAAACAATACTTATGAAATAATTGTACATTTTAAGTGTTAAGTTTTATTTAAAACTAATTATATTAATATTAAAATATAATCAACACTAATATCAAATTGTGACACATACAATAAAACGAGATACTAATTATTATAATTTTAAAAAATAAAAGTTTTTCTTTTTATTAATATAATTAAACACTAAATAAAAACATTATATTAAAATAAATTAAATACGTCGTCTAAGTAGGGTAATAGAGACGACCCCGTCGTCTCAATAGAGTTTTCACGAAAAAGTTGAATTTCCCACCTATAATTTTATTCTTTCCCGGTCAATTTTATCCCCAAATTGCAGTCTCTAAACCCTAACCCTTTCTTCTCCAAATTGTAGTCTCCAAACCATCTCACCTACGCATCCCACCTCCGCTCCCATCTTCGCCACCTACCTCCACCACCCACCTCCGCCATCCCTTTCCGCCTCACCCCACCTGCGTACAACCTCAGCACCACCACCACACCAACTCTGCCACCCACATTTGCCACCCCTGCCGCCTCACTACCACCTCCATTCCGGCACACACCACCACACAACCACTTGCAAAGGTTTGTCCCTTAGATTGCTAATTTGTAGATTTAAATTTTATTTAAGTGATTTAGTTAAATTAATAATTGCTAGTTTGCAGTGGTATATATGTATGCTTTAAGTGTTGTGAACTATATAGTATTTATGAGATTGGGTGGGCTATATGCTTTATGAACTATATGCTTTATGCTTTATTAATAATTGGAGTGAACTATATGATTTATGCTTTAGAGGTTTGTTCAAGTAAGTTGTCTGATTGTCTGTTTAATATCTATTTATTTGTAATGATGTGTAACGTGGGCTGATCGAAACACCTTCGTGATTACATGGGCCGATCGAAACAGCTTCCTGTTTACATGGGCTGATCGAAACAACTTCGGGTCAGGTTTGGTAGTTTTTCACTTGATCACAACAGCTTCGTGTTTACATGGGCTGATCAAAGTATGTATATGTAGTCCAAGACTTATGCTAGCTTTTGCTTAACTTGATAGATGTCTATTCAAAAAGTATGTATATGTAGTCCTACACTCGTATGCACGTACGCTGATGAACATTAGTTGAGATTGTTAAAGTGTGTTATTTGTTAAGTATATATAATTATTAATTGAAGTATGTATGAATTTGTTTATCAGTCTAATTGAATTAGTGGTGATTTAGTGATTAATTTCAAAAATTCCATGTTAACAAGATATGAAAACAACAAAGTCCCCTTCTATATGTACTATGCATGAGTATACATACAACTAATATGTGCGTGTATCGTGTGAACTGTGTGCTCTGTACACTATATTGGTTTGTTCAACCTTAACTAGCTGTGAATGTAGCTGTACAAAGGGACTTTGTATATGATGAACTTATTACTAGGTACTACTTGTGGTTTTAAGTTCAGTTACATATATATATATATATATATATATATATATATATATATATATATATATATATATATATATATATATATATATATATTATTGGTGTGTTATTATTACTAGGTCATGTTACTATTAGTTTTATTGTCATGTAAACTTCCAAACCAACTAATAAGAAACAGTGTTCAAATGGGTTATAGAAGATAGTGTTTATATGTATTCTCTTGTTCCAATAAAATGGGTTATAGCATTTAAATGTTTTTTGCTGTTAAAAAGACTTGTTCAGATTTATGTTTGTTGTTTGGAGTGTTTACATGAGCCACAAAGATTAGAATCATGAAAATTGAAGATGTGTCTTTTCTACGGGGACACCATATTTTACACCCTTAAAGATAGGTATATAGTGTAACACCCCCAAATTTCGGGTTGCGGAAGCGGTCGGATCGGGTGTTACCAAATCAAATATCACAGCATAAGATACATAATGAACGACTCTAAATGAGACATTTGAAAATAGTTATTACATTTCCAAAATAAAAGTGTATACAAGTTGTGAGTTCGCAAAATAATTTCAATACATAATTTGTAATACAAAAGTTATGCAGAGAAATCCCGTTGTTTGAAAATATGCGACTCGAGCTAGCATAATCTTGTACAATCCTAATCCTGCTGGGTACCTGAGAACACATGCTAAAACGAGTCAGCTATAAAGCTGGTGAGTTCATAGGATTTTTAGTTGAAACATAAAGTATAAACCTTTTATGTTTTGAAAATGGTTTCAAATTCCACAATTTGAATTGTATTGTTATGTTATTGTAATACCAATATGTATACTCCTAACGAGGTATCTAATACCTAAGTAATAGTGGTACGTATCTAAATACATAAAGATTGTGGAATTACATGCCTGGATACCTATTTGTTATTAATTAAATCTAACAATGTGAGGCAATACATGCCTAAGTTGTAAGCCGAGTAATTGTATGACCACATCATAAGATGTTGAGTAATAATTGTTGTGCCGCCTGGCATAGCGTGTTACATCCAGCAACAGTTAATTGTAGACCCGCAGATCTATGATTTGGTGTTATGATGTGTCCGTTTGACCAGTTAGTGTAAGCTAACCCGGACTTGATTGAAAATGATTGTAGTTCGGCAGAACTATGATTGAAAATGTTTTAGTTTGTCCGTTTGACCAGTTAGCGTAAGCAAACCCGGACATAATTGAAAATGTCTAGTGTGTCCGTTTGACCAGTTAGCGTAAGCTAACCCGGATATAATTGAAAATGTTTAGTGTGTCCGTTTGACCAGTTAGCGTAAGCTAACCCGGACATGATTGAGCTAACGGCCTCGCGTGATAACCTCACCGACCCGTTAACTTATTGCGGATCATGAGCATAAGCTCGCCCATCCGTGAATGAGTGTGGATCACGAGCATAAGCTCGCCCATCCATCGAGTGTATCGCTTTACCGCGATATCGTACTTGTGCCCACTGCAATACCGTGGCATCGTTTTGTGCCCACTTTACCGTGGCATCGTTTTGTGCCTAATCAGGCATCGATCGCATTGCTCGCAAGCAAAGTTTGTAATTGAGCCAGCAGTACTACGACATGCCTGACTTGATTGATTGAGCCGACCGTTCCACGACGAGTCCGACTTGAGGAGTTGTGTTTGTATGATTGTATGTATACTAATATACATGAGTAATATTGAAGATAGCACCAAGTGCTCAAGATGATATACGAGCATGTAGATATATCTAGATATATATATATATATATATATATATATATATATATATATATATATATGTTGAGACCTGAGATATTGTCATATCTGCTCAGAATACAAGTATGATTGCCGCTGTTAGAAGAAGTTCACCACTGTTAGAGTTTTTGTATTGACAGTGCCACTGTCAATTAGTTTTAGTCTAACAGTGCCACTGTTGAACGTGTAACTTGTATTGTGTATATACTCAACCTCTCTTAGTAATATACGAGTACTAACCCTGTTAGTTATATAGACAACCACTGTTGGTTAGATATAGTTGGTTAGAGAGAATTATGGAATAGATAGGATTCCATATTATTTTGATTCTGTAAATGACTCTATATGTTATAAATAGAGATTCTGTAAAACCCTAGATAGAGACGAGTCATTCTAGTTCTTAGCTTCAAGGTTGTAAACCCTAACACAATTGTGTGTTCGTATTATTGATAATAATATTGAAGCTTTTGGTTAGATATTATCTTTACAAGTTTGTTCTTCAAGTTATTAATAAACTATTCCGCAAGCTTATTAATAATCAATCAAAGTAATACATATTAAGATCTCATACTGGGATCATCAAGTGGTATCAGAGCTTGATATTGCTTTGATCTTGAAGAAGGTAATTGAATTTCGCAGCTTTTTCAACAAATAACAAGATGTCTACTGAAACAATGGAAGGTATACAAGCTACAAAGATTCCCATGCTCAAACCTGATGAGTTTGAGCTATGGCAGACTAGGATTAGGCAATACATGTTGCTTACGGATTATATGATGTGGGAGGTGGTTACTAATGGACCAAACTATCCTAAGGATGCAGATGGTAAAAAGGAGGAAAGACCACCACCAAAGACTGATGCAGAGAGGAAAGAAAGAGCAACAGAGTGGAAGGCATTAATTACTCTACTTTTGTCTATTCCTAATGAGTATCAAAGGAAATTTGAAAACTGTGAAGATGCTAAGGTTCTCATGGAAGCAATTGTTAAGAGATTTGGTGGTAATGACAACACCAAGAAGAATAAGAGATCTCTTCTCAAATAACAATTTGAAAACTTTGCAGGTGTAAAGTCTGAAACTTTGACTCAGACTTTTGACAGATTTCAAAAACTTGTGGGTGATCTTGAAAATCACAATGTCAAGATTGATAAGGATGATTTGAATAGGAAGTTTCTAAGATCACTAGGCACAGATTGGAATATGTACACTGTGGAACTTAGACAAAGTGCAGATCTTGAAGAAAAGGAGATTGAAGATCTATACAATGATCTGAGAAACTTTGAGCCTGAGGTGTTGGCTCTAAAACAGTCCAATGGTAGCTCTAACAATGCTGCTTTTGTGTCTGTTGGTGAATCTGGTAGTTGTAGCACATCTGGTGCTAATGATAATGTCTTGGAAGCTTTCTTTGCAAGCCATGTGAATTCATCCTTAACAACAGAGGATTTGGAACAGGTTAATGAATAGGATCTTGAAGAGATGGATTTGAGATGGCAGATGGCTATGATTACTATAAGGGAAAAAAGGTTTATGCAGAGGTCAGGGAACAGAAACTTTACTTACAAGAGAGATGGTGTAGCTGGTTTTGACAAGAGCAAGGTGGAGTGTTTCAACTGTCACAAGATGGGACACTTTGCTAGAGAGTGCAAGAGCACACAGGCTGGAGGATCTCATAATACTTCTAATGGTATTGTAAGAAATAGTTCTGGTCCACAAAGAAGATTGGTACCTGTTCAGAACACCACTTCAGATTCATTGGTTGCACAAGATGGAATGGGAGGATTTGACTTGAGTGACCAGGAAGAGCTTGTAGTCAAGAATCAAGCTTTAATGGCTGTCACAGAAGAACCAGAGCCTTCAGACATTCCATATGAGGTACAATCTAAATTATGTTCTCCTACATGCAAGAAAATGGTTAAATTTTATAGGGATCATAATATGGTTGTGTGTAATGAATTGAAAGCTTGTGTGGAAAAGAGTCAACATGCAACTTTAGCTATTGAAAACTTAGAAAGACAGATAAAAGCTTTTGAAAAGAATGAATCACAATTTCACTTAGATATTAAATATCTGAATTGGGAAAAGAAAGCTTTACAAACAAAGGTTGATATGCTAAGTGCAAAGTTGGCTGAGGCAATTTCTGATAAAGAGTCTATAAAGTTGAAAGTTGATGAATTGGAAAATGCTTCAAAAGGTGTTCAAAACTTAATCAAGTCTCAAATTCATGATAAATTAAAAACTGGATTAGGTTACAACCTTAATGCTGTACCCCCACCTTATAATCATACTTACTTCCCATCTAAAATTGAGTTTGTCTTAGAAAAACTTAAGGTAGATGTGTCTGAGGAGGTTAAAAAGGTAGATCCAGTAGTTAATTGTGCTAATAATGTAAATTTTGATAAAGTGGATGTATCTGATTGGACTGAGGAAGATGAGAGTGATAGTGATAGCTCATCTAGTGGTAATTCAATGGATGATTGTGTTAAGCCTATTACTAGTCTAGTTTCTGAACTAACTAGTACTAAACTAGAAGAGGGTAAAAAGCCGTTTGTTGAGAAAGCAAAGGCTCAGATATATCAAGTTAGAAAATCCAATAAATCTAGATCTGGTCTAGGTTATGTGCACAAAAGAGTCAATCCTGAATCAAAAGATAAGTCAAAAGATAAATCTGAGTGTGATAAATGTGCATGCAAATCAAACAGGTCTGATTTAAATACTGCAAATAATGTAAATAAATCCATTCCCAGGGGTAATCAGAGAAATTGAAACCAATTGGTTTCACAAAGGCTGGGTAATGGGTTTGAATGTGTGAAAAGAAAATCATGTTTTATTTGTGGTAGGTATAATCATCTTCAACAGGACTGTTACTACAATCCTAAAAATAATAGGAATAGTGGTAAAGGACAAATGTTGAGAATTAAGCCAAACAGAGGCAAGGCTGCAGCCCCTATTAATGCTACATCAGTGCCACTGTCAGAGGATAACAGAGGCAAGACAAGAACAGGGGAGGGTTTGACCACTGTCAGGCAAGGTACCTCTGCTGGTATTAAACATTCCAAAAGAATGTTTATACCAAGTAAAGCTACCACTGCTAGGGTAATAAATACGAATTTGAAGGTGACCACTGTCAGACCATTAACCCCTGTCAGGTCTAAAACAGATTGTTTTTGGAAACATAAGAATGCATCCACATCAAAAGTGTCCAAAATCAATGGAGCATTGAGATCAATCACCTTTAAGAGGGTTGATGTCAAAAATGCTCATGGGAAACCCAAAGCCAAATTGGTTTGGGTTCCCAAGAGAAACTAATATTTTCTCTTTTTATATGTGCAGGGCAAGCCAAAGAGCTTATGGCACATTGATTCTGGCTGCTCAAGGCACATGACTGGAGATAGGGAAAAGCTGCAGGACTTCCAAGCATTTAATGGAGGAGATGTAGCATTTGGCAGCAATCCTAAAGGAGGAAAGATCACTGGAAAAGGTAAGGTAAAAAGCAGTAAGCTCACTTTCAATGATGTGTATTATGTTGAGCAATTGAGATATAATTTGCTTAGTGTGAGTCAAATCACAGATAAGCAAAATCCTGTTTATTTCACTAACACAGAATGCCTTATACTTTCTGAAAAACTCAAAATACCTGAAGATAAAATTTTAATGAGAGTTCTAAGAAAGGATAATGTATATTGTAGTGATTTAAACAAGATGGAATCTCAAAATGTTAACTGTCTTATTTCTAAAGATACTGTTTCTGAATCTGAACTATGGCATAGGAGGATGTGTCACTTGAATTACAAGACCATGAATAAACTTGTTAGGAATAAGCTAGTGAGAGGCTTACCTGAAAAGTTATTTGAATGTAGTGACCACTGTGTAGCTTGTCTTAAAGGCAAGCAACACAAGACCTCTTATAAGACCAAGCTTGTGAATACCAATACCACTCCCTTACACCTGTTACATATGGACTTGTTTGGCCCTACCAATGTAGCTAGTCAAGGGAAGAAATCTTACTGTTTGGTGATAACTGATGATTATTCTAGAATGAGTTGGGTATTCTTTCTTAGGACCAAGGATGAGACAGGTGAAATACTTAGATCATTCATAACTAGGATTGAGAATTCAACTAATCAAAAGGTTAAGATCATCAGATGTGATAATGGGGCAGAATTTAAGAATCATGAGATGAATAAGTTCTGTGAGGAGAAAGGTATAGAAAGACAGTTTAGTGCACCTAGGACTCCACAACAAAATGGAGTAGCTGAAAGGAGGAATAGGACACTAATTGAGGCTACTAGAAGCATGCTAGCAGATGCTAAACTTCCAATGTCCTTTTGGGCAGAGGCAGTCAGCACTGCTTGTTATGTTTTGAATAGGATTTTGATCATTAAACCTCATAACAAGACACCCTATGAGTTATTTTTTAAGAGAAAACCTTTAGTTGGCTTTTTAAAACCATTTGGATGTCCTTGTACTGTCTTAAATACCAGGGATCACCTTGGTAAGTTTCAGAGTAAGGTAGATGAGGCTGTATTTGTTGGATACTCTATTCAAAGCAAGGCTTATAGAGTATTTAATAAAAGGACTAGGATCATAGAGAAGACCATGGATGTGACCTTTAATGAAAATACATCAAATGTAGAAGGAAAAGGTCCTGAAGTATTGTTTGATATTGATGCACTAACTCATGCTTTTAGATATCCAGATTTGTCTACTAGTGCAGGTACAGATGCAGGTAATGATGCAGGTGAAGATGGGCCTTCAAGCTCAAGTCAGACTAAAAAGGATGACTTGAAGTATGTATTGTTTCCTATTTGGTCTCCAGATCCACCAGCAGCATTCCAATCAGAGCAACAAGAGAAAGATGGACCTTCAGATGATACAAGTGGGTCAACTAGCAAAAATGGTTTAAACAAGGATGAAGATGGTTCAACTCCAACATCAAGGGGTTCTCATACAGATTCAGAGCATGATTCAGAAGGAGAGCATGAATCTCCAAAGTATTTTGAACAAAGTCCTCCATTTCAAGTTTTGGAAAGGACTTCTTTGTCAGATTCTGAAGCAACTCCAAAGCCTTCAAAAGAAAGAGAGGAAAGAGATTCTTTTTCAGAATCAGAGATGGATAATCTTTTGGGTCCTAATTTGGAAAGAGAATTACTTGATACATCCACATCTAAGTATCTGGTTCACAAAGATCATTCCTTGGATTTGGTCATTGGTGATATTGGTTCATCTGTCCTGACCAGACAGCAGTCAAAGATAAGAGAAGAAGAGTTACATACTTCACTATATGTTTGTTTTCTTTCTCAGATGGAACCAAAGAAGGCAGTGGAAGCTCTCAAAGATCCAAGTTGGATAGAGTCAATGCAAGAAGAATTGTTGCAGTTCAAACTACAAGATGTATGGGATTTGGTTGATCTACCAAAAGGAAAGAAAGCTATAGGCACAAGGTGGATCTTCAAGAACAAGAGAGATGAAAGAGGAATAGTGATAAAGATTAAAGCAAGGTTGGTAGCACGGGGGTACACACAGGAAGAAGGAATTGATTATGATGATGTCTTTGCTCCTGTTGCTAGAATAGAAGCTATTAGGTTATTTCTAGCTTATGCATCTTATCAGGATTTCAAAGTTTATCAAATGGATGTGAAGAGTGCTTTTCTTCATGGTCTAATTGATGATGAGGTGTATGTATGCCAACCACCAGGGTTTGAAGATCCAACATATCCAGATAGAGTGTGCAGATTGAAGAAAGCTTTGTATGGGTTACATCAAGCACCAAGAGCTTGGTATGATACTCTATCTGAGTATCTTCTCAAGAATGGATTCAAGAGAGGTACTATTGACAAGACTTTGTTTACCAAGAGGGTTCAGAGAGATATATTGTTGGTACAGGTTTATGTTGATGATATTATTTTTGGGTCATCTAGGGATTCATTGTGCAAAGAGTTTGAGGGCTTAATGCATAAGAAATTTAAGATGAGTTCAATGGGTGAACTCACTTTCTTTTTAGGATTGCAGGTTAAACAGAAGACAGATGGAATCTTTATTAACCAAGGGAAGTATGTGCAGGATATTTTGAATAAATTTGGTTATAAAGATGTAAAGATAGCCAGCACTCCTATGGAGGCACACAAACATCTTAATTCTGACCCTGAGGGAGAGGAAGTAGATGTGCACTTGTACAGGTCAATGATTGGTTCTTTGATGTATTTAACTTCATCTAGACCTGATATTATGTTTGCAGTGTGTCTTTGTGCTAGGTACCAAACCAATCCAAAGCAGTCACACATGTATGCTGTGAAAAGGATCTTTAGATACTTGAAAGGTCAACCAGATTTGGGACTTTGGTATGCTAAAGTATCAGATTTTGAGCTTAAGGCTTTCACAGATAGTGACTATGGTGGTGAGAACATGGATCGAAAGTCAACTAGTGGAGGATGTCAATTTCTTGGAAATAGGTTAGTGTCATGGCAATGCAAGAAGCAGACCACAGTTTCCACATCTACAGCAGAAGCAGAATATGTTGCAGCATCAAGTTGCTGTGCACAGGTTCTTTGGATTCAGAATCAAATGTTGGATTATGGTTTGACTTTCATGAACACTCCTATTTATATTGATAATACCTCTGCTATTAGTATCATTCAAAATCCGGTTAAGCATTCAAAAACCAAACACATTGAGATCAGATATCAATTTATAAGAGATTGTTATGATAAAAGATTGATTCATATTTTTAAAACTCATACTGATAATCAACTTGCAGATCTTTTTACAAAAGCATTTGATGTAGGAAGATTTACATTTTTGATAACTAATATTGGTATGATCAATCTCACTTAGTGTTTTGGTCTGGATTTGATACTAACAGGGGTGAAGTATATTGTGTGTGACAGGGTCAAGTGTTGCCACTGTTAGCTTCATCATGATAACAGTTGGTGCCACTGTTAGTATACTTATGCCACTGTCAATGTAATTTCAACCCCTGCTGTATATTTGTGTAGATTAACCCCTGCTGGTTGTTTTTCTTAGTTTAATATTGCAGGACTCAGCCACTGTCAAGAGGCATCACTTGAGCTGGAGTCTAATGTTTTCTTTGTTGCCTTTTCTTTTGGTTAAAAAAAAAAAAAAAAAAAAAAAAGGTTATTTTTCTAATAAAGCTAAGTTTATGCCCCTGTTAGTTCTAAGCTGGAGTTTCCTTGGTCGGATGCCCCTGCTAGACTATCAGCCGCTGTTAGCTTTGTTAGATGGTTAAAAAGGGTTGACTATAATTGACCAAGTGAGGTACCCCTGTTGGGCTTATTTGTAAGTTGTGCCCCTGCTGGGTATAACCAGCAGTGCCACTGTTAGTTCTATTTTTAGGGCTTGGCACTGTCATCATATAAGTACTCAAATACTTCACTTTTTCAATTACGCTTTCAAAATTCTCAAAACCCTTCAATAATCGCTCTTGTTTGTATTTGTTCTTAGTAAACCGCTCTTCTTTCGTTCATCAATTTCATCAATGGCATCATCATCTTCATCTGATTCTGGTACTTCTACTTTGAGTGTTCATTCTGAACACAACATGAGGGCTTTCTTGAACAAAGATATTGCAGATGAGTATTTTCACCCTATTATCGATTTCTTGAGTAACTGTCCAGTTACATATGCCCTTACTGTTGCCCCGAGATTGATAAGATCTCATATTCAAGAATTCTGGAAGAATGCGAAGGAAGGGAATATTAATGGAATTTCTCACATTCATTCTACTGTCAAAGGGAAGAAGGTAATGGTGACTGAGATTGTTCTTAGAGAACTTCTGCAGTTTGATGATGAAGGAGGAATTCTGGAATTATCAAGAGATGATTTGTTTCAAGGTATAAAGGATATGGGGTATGAAGGTTCTGGAAAAGCAAGATCAGAATATACTTTCTTGAAGTCATGGTTCTGTCTTCAATGGAAGTTCTACATTCATACTTTTCTGGTATGTTTGTCACAAAAGAGAACTAGTTTTAATGAATTTGGTTCTAGTATTGCATATCCTATTATCTGCTTGGCACAGGGTATTAAATTTAATATGTCTAAGTTTATCTTAGATAATATGATTAGGAATGTAAAGGGTGATACATTCATAATGTACCCTAGATTTGTTCAGGTTTTGTTGAATACTCAATTGTCAAATTTGCCAGCAGAGGATAGTGTAATAGTTAGCTCTACTATATCCTTGCGGACTATTAGAGCCATGAACCAGTATCAGAATACTTTTTCCAAGAAGGAAACTGCATTATTTTCTACAATGTTAGTTGCTCCTTCTGCGACTGGTGGTGTATTACCAACATCACTTGGACCAAATGATGACAGGCCAACAACACAAGTTGGTTCTGAACACACATCAAGAGGTGGCACCAAAAGAAAACAAGGGAACCAACAGCCTACCCAAAGTAAAGCCAAGAAATCTAAGAAGGCTAAACAGGCTATGGAGATTCCTGTTTCTCCACAGTCTCAGTCAAATGATCCACCACAACAGGTGAACATACTTGATGAAAATGTTCATTCTGGAAGGGCTGCCACTACTGTCTCTAGCCCACTGGCAGGTCAGGACAGTGGTAACATCAATAAGACCCAACCAGAGGCAACTATACTTGATGAACCTATGGGTGATGATTCAAATGTAGGTCCCAGTACCAATAACAAAGGGACATCTGCAGTGGCAGATGTAGTCGATGATTCATCTAGGAGGTCACACTCCAATGTTGATGAGGCTAGTAATGTAACTAGGGAATTGACTATTAATGATCTGGTACATGATGTCAAGCTGATTTGGACTAAGTTTGAGAAGGAAAGAGCTTTGAGAAGGGAGCAACAGGTAATGTTGGCTGCCCAGGGTGAATTGATAAAGAAGCAGAGGGAGGAAATCATTGATTTACAAACCAGGTTGGCAGTTGTTGAAGATGCAGTTGATAAAGTTTTGTTGCCTGTTTCTAACATTGGGGAATCTTCAGGCAAGGGGGAGAATAAAGATGATCATGAGCAGAATGATATGCCTGAAGATAAGAAGAATAATGGTGATGATTCAGATGGTCAAGATGATAACAATGATGGTGATACTGGAGGTGCAGGTGATATTAGCTTCATGGATATACCTGAGTTTAATGATGAGGATGATAGAGGTGTTGAAGATGAATTGAATGTCTCAGATTATGTGATTAATGAAGACATGGATGAACAGATGGTGGATGCTGAGAATGATAGAAGAATGGTGGTATATGTGGGTGAAAATGTTGTAGATGATAATACACAAAGTGGTCCAGCTTTAAATGTTTTTCCATTAAACAAAGGATTACCTTTTAAGGCTGTGGCTAATTTGTATTTCTGGGATGTTATGGGAGCAAATCTTGATATGTGCAAAAGAGTAAGTTTTAGTGATAGGTTGGTGTATGAAGAAAAAAGTGATAATGAGGATGATAAATCTGTTGAAACAGAGGAGATGGAAACTGATGATGTAGAGGTTGAGGGGGAGTTTATAGAGTCAAAACCTGAAGCTAAAGAGGAAGAAAGAGTGAAGATTTATAATAGAAAGAAATCAATTCCAAAGAGAAAGTCTATCTCTGCTAAGGTACAAACCCCTGTTGAAACTCAATCTTTGACCACTGCTAGTAGTGTTTCTACCTGTGCTAGTAGTTTGGTATCTACCCCTGTTGAGGTATCTACCACTGTTGGTACTTCAGCAGCAACCCCTGTTAATACAACCCCTGTTACTACAAATCCTACCCCTGTTATCACAAAATCAACCACTGTTATATCAACCTCTGTTAAAACTTCAAATATTCCCACAACTGTTGTCACAACTACTGTTACTCCAGTTTACACCACTGCTACAGCAACTACCACTGCCAGGGCTCTAGAATTGCCTGTTACAATAAGAGAACCTATACAACCACCCAAACCTAAGTCTAATCTTCCAAAGATTGATTCTAAGGACAAAGGTAAGGGAAAATTGAAAGAGGAAAGAAAAGTTAAGAAGGTTGTAGATCATCCAATTGATTTGGATGAGGCCAGGAGAGCTCAGGAGGAGCATGATGAGAGAATGTTAAGAATGGCAGTTGAGTCTAAGAGAAAGGAAGGTCCTGATGTTGATGTTATATTGGAAGACTTTAGTGTGGTAACCTTATCACAAAAGGCTGCACAGATGCTGAATGATATGGCTGCAAAAGGTCAAGGGTTGTCTGCTCAAAAGGTCCGTGACATGATCAACAAAAAGGTTGGTAATGATGGTTTGGATCCAGGGTTTGCAAAGCTCAAACAAGCTGCTGAAGAAAAGGAAAAACTGAAAAGACAAGCTGAGCTTGAGAAGAAAAGAAACAAACCACCAACTGCAGCTCAGAGGAAAAAGGATTTACTCAGAATTCTTGGTGATAGATATGCACCAAGAAGTGTGCTTGAAGGATGGGATGTAGAGAGATTGGAAAGAGCTTATGAAAAATATCAGAATGAGGAAAAGGAGGATTTTGAGAAAAGGATTCAGAAAGACAAATTCATTAAGAAAAAGTTGGCTGAGGATAGAAAGAAGATTGCTGAGCATGTGAGAAAACAAGAGCAAGAGAGAATTGAAAAGAAAGAGCAAGAGGAAATAGAAGCCAAGGAAAGAGAGTTAAAAAGGCTTTCTGATCAAAATATAAAGAGCGTATGGAATGGAGTTCTTGCTTCTGATAGTGTAATTCCTGATTTAGAGAGAGATGCAGAAGAGTTGAAGAAATATATCAAAGAAGTGGAGGATTATAAAGAAAATATTCACATCAATCATGATAGATCATCAAGGATAATTGAATGGAAAGGAATAAAATCAAAAGTTGCTGATGGTGATAAAGAACAAATCAAGATTGTTAGAGAGGATGGGAATGAGCAATACTTGGCATCTGTTGCTGATGTGCTTAAGAATGTGAATAGATTAGACATTCTAGATCTGTTTGAGCTAAACAGTCAAGGAGATAGGCAGGCTTCACTGGTGATTATGGAAAGAGACTTGGGAAGATATCTGAATATGCTGTTTGAGCCTGAGCCATTCATCAATTTGTTCTTAAATTGTATTGATGCTGTGAATACATGGAGACATTTTGTTAGAGCTGGAGTTCATATGATTCTATTCAGAAGTGGAATGTTAATCTACATGCTTGATGAAAGAAGATATGTTCTGGGAACTCAGACTCTAAGAAATGTGCTTGCATCTCAATTGAGAACTACAGTGATATCAGAAGGAGCATTTAATGCTTTATATATGGTGCTCAATCAGTTCCATAAAAGAATGGAGTTGGAAAGAATAAGAGAGGAGGAGAAAAGGAGAAAACAGAATCAAACTCAGAAAGATGAAGAAACTTGATTCATTGCTGAGAATGATCAAGTTTAGGGGGAGATTGTTGAGACCTGAGATATTGTCATATCTGCTCAGAATACAAGTATGATTGCCGCTGTTAGAAGAAGTTCACCACTGTTAGAGTTTTTGTATTGATAGTGCCACTGTCAATTAGTTTTAGTCTAACAGTGCCACTGTTGAACGTGTAACTTGTATTGTGTATATACTCAACCTCTCTTAGTAATATACGAGTACTAACCCTGTTAGTTATATAGACAACCACTGTTGGTTAGATATAGTCGGTTAGAGAGAATTATGGAATAGATAGGATTCCATATTATTTTGATTCTGTAAAGGACTCTATATGTTATAAATAGAGATTCTGTAAAACCCTAGATAGAGACGAGTCATTCTAGTTCTTAGCTTCAAGGTTGTAAACCCTAACACAATTGTGTGTTCGTATTATTGATAATAATATTGAAGCTTTTGGTTAGATATTATCTTTACAAGTTTGTTCTTCAAGTTATTAATAAACTATTCCGCAAGCTTATTAATAATCAATCAAAGTAATACATACTAAGATCTCATACTGGGATCATCAATATATATATATATATATATATATATATATATATATATATATATATATATATATATATATATATATATATATATATATATATATATATATATATATATATTTATATATATATTTGTCGAATCAGCAAATACATGCAACAATCATGCCACGCATGAAAATAATTGATTGTATCTAAATATGTATAACCAAATACTTAGATATCAAGTAGTACATTGAACCCAGGTATGAATACTCGTCACCTGGTTAAGTTGTATTAGTATAAGGAATCTGTATTAACGTATGATACTATTGTATACTCCTAGCCTAAAGCCTAGCAAGTATATTGGAGTCTCGGGAAAATGTTCACTTAAGTACAATTTCCATTCTAATGATCGTGGAGTGTGTCGACAGTTTTAGCTCCTAAAAGGGAAACTAATCCTGTAAAAGTATAGTCGTTGTCATGTGGGTAGAACTAACCAGTTCTAGTATATGTGATAATATTGTCCCGCGACAATATGGTCGTTGGATAGTGATAACTTAGTCAAGTTATGTATTGGTAATTGTTTTCCAACCATCTAACAGTGCACGATTTGTTAACCTATCTAGGTTAAGTATTGATATTGTTCCAAAACAATATGATGGGTGTAATTCCTAAGTATTACAAATTTCGTATTACATGACAGTAATATAGATAAGTGTGAATTATAAAAGTTTATTATTACAATTCGAAAACAGTAATTGAGCATGTGTTTCACCCCGAAAACAGTAAAACAGCTGAAAGAGTGGGGCTATGAAACTCACCTGTGAGTTGTCAGCGATCCTACGATATGCGCGTCGTCCGATGGGTAACCTCCTAGTGTCCTAAACACACGGGGTTATATGAGTACGAGATCAAATAGTCTGACCAAGTAAGTCGTTCGAATGTTTATTTGTTGCTTGGTTTCAAAGATCGTGTATCGGGGTTCGGGGGCAGCGCCCCTGATAGCGCAGTCCAAGGGGTGGCAACCCCTGGCGGGGTCCAAGGGGCAGAGCCCCTGGTTAGGGTCGAGCTTGGAAAATTTTTATTTCTATTATGTTGCTTTAATAAAAACGCACCCGAAATCCAAATTCGTAGTAAAATCAAGTGGTAAAATTTGGTCCCGACACTTAGTGAAAGACATAGGTTTTTAAGGTTCCGTGGCCTGCGACATTGGGTGCGACGTTGGGGATTTTGTCGCAGTGCGATGTACTGTGACGTTGGCATCTACGTTGCTATATGCGACATCAGGGTCTGGTACGACATAAGAGTTGTCGTCGCTATATGCGACGTTCGCAATTTCATGCGACATTGTGGCTGACGTCGCACCAGGTGACATCGTGGTATTTTTGCGACATTGAACTACGACGTTGGCTGCGACATTGACAATGTCGCAACACTATATTTGGGCCAGATGCGACATCACGACCTGTTCGACGATTTCAAGATTCAAAACGAGTTTTGGTTCGAGTTTTGGGTGTTTTGATGTTATAGGAAGCTTCTAACATGTATTTCTAAGTAATCTAAACAATTTCTTGTGAAAGAAACGATTTCTAGAGAGAGAGAGTGAGTAAATCCCTAATTTGAAAGTGAAAATGGAGATGATGAAGATGGAGAAGATGATGGAGATGACGATTTTCTTGTTTCCTCCTTCAAAGTGTGGTGATGATGATGTCCGATTTTGATGATGATGATGATGATGTTGTTGTTGTTGGTTGTTGATGGAAGAAAGAAAAAGAGAGAGATGGAGAATGGTGTTTGGTGGTGGAAAAGAAAACATAAAAAAAAATGGGGTGGGGAGGAGGCTGACCAAAAGAAAAAGGGAGGGGGTTTTCCCCACTTCGTCCCCAATTTGCGGTATAAAATACCCGTGTTTTTGTACCCGAAGGTAAAATAAATTTAATATTTTAATTTCATAATTTTGTTTATGCTTTTCGTAAATATTTTAAATAAGAATAAAAATATTTCGTTTGAGTTACAAATATGTAACTTGGTTATAATTGTTTATAGAAATACAATTATTCAAAGTTTAAATCTGGCGCGAAAATTGACTTTTTGACCGGGTGTTACATATAGTAACTTGAAAGGTATAGTATATGAAAACATGCTATAAAGGGTAGTATATCAGCTCAATAACTTACCCCTTCACTAACCCAATCAACCCATTTATAAACTACGTACGTGTTAAAATTCTTTCACACTTAATCGAATAACAGCTTACTTCAATTTGCACTTGCAAATTTGACTATTATACACATAGTGCATGATTGCTATAGTGTTGTTTATTATGCTACTTTGTAGTATTTTATGCAACAATCATTAGTCTTAATTCTTACATAAAACGTGTACGTTACGGAGACTTAATTTTAAGGAACAGTGTCTATCGTCTTTTGGTTATGTTTATCGACTTCTGTAGTCTTAATTCTTTATATCCATACCGAACATGTTTTGCTATGTTATTTTAGTTAGTGATTGACTGTAACTGAGTAATAATTCTTCTTTTTGTAGGTTTTCAAGCATTCTAGAAAGAACAACATACTTGATATCAAGAGAATATCGTATAAAGTAAGATTCGTATAAAGGAGAGTTAATGCATTCAAATCTAAATGGGGTCACCTTCAGCATACATTACACCTGTTTTAACTTTTATTTTAGTTTATATAGTTTTTGCCTTGTTTGTTTTGTTGCTAAATTAGAGTGGGCTTTTTTTACCCATATATTTTCGGTAATTCTATTACATGATTATGCACTATGTTGATTTTTTGCCTTACTGATTGAAAAATAAATGAGTTGAAGTATGCATTCACATTTTTAGTGCATCCTTTTGTATCATGGACTGCATACACTGTTGATTAGGACAGAGTATGATACTAATAATGAACTTTAAAATATATACTAATACTATAATTACAATCTAGACCTTTCAATTTAAACGATCTATATGATGTATTTGTAGAAACTACATTTTGATGGATTTTGACTATTTTTACCTTATGTTTTCAAACCACATTATTAGTTTTTGAAGTAGCACACATGATCGAATGGCAATGCCCCAAAAACATTAATTCCAACTCCAACAATTATGTATATACTAATTTTCATATAAGTCAACAATATATATTTGTAGGCACTAACATTATAAAACTATAAATTCCACAGTTATGACGATTGATAAGAGTTGGACTAAGATTAGGAATCGTTTTTCCGATGACTTTAAAAATGGTCTTAACACATTCATCGAGAGGTGTAGGAACCACTTAAGTTCAGACGGTCAATGTCGTTGCCCATGTCAACGTTGTAATAACCGTATATGGGGTGATCTCAACTCTATACATGGTCACATACAACGTTGGGGGTTTAGTGCCGTTTATAATATTTGGAAGTATCACGGTGAACTATTAGATCCACCAGTGCTTTACGACACAACAGATGAGATGGTCGGTGTCCTCAATGATGTTCGTCAGGAGAATATTAGTAATGAACACGACACTTGTATTGATGAGACAAGTAATGAGCCAACTGAAGGTCCGAGTGATACAAATGACGATATTGATGAATTACTTACGTTAGCCGAAACCGAGCTATACCCTGGTTGCACTTGGATGTCTGCATTGGACTTTTTGGCTAAGTTGTCGCACATGAAAGTCTTGAATAAATGGACAGATAGCTCATTTGACCAATTGCTAGAATTACTCAAAAGTGCATTTCCAAAGGACAACAAAGTTCCGTCGTCACACTATGAAGCCAAAAAGATGATGAAAAAGATCGGGTTGGGATACGAATCGATCCATGCTTGTAAGAATGACTGTTGTTTATTTAGGAAGGAGTACGAAAATATGCAAAGTTGTCCAATATGTGGTGAGAGTAGATGGAAAGACAAAGACACAACTGGGAAGAAAGTTGCTAACAAGGTGTTGCGTTACTTTCCTTTGACTCCAAGACTAAAGCGTATGTACAGCTCCAGACACACCGCAAACTATATGACTTGGCATGCTACTGGACGGTGTACGGAAGATAGCAAGATGTGTCACCCGGTTGATGGTATATCATGGAAAGATTTTGATGAAAGGTATCCAGATTTTGCATCTGAAACTATAAATGTCCGATTAGGGTTGGCTGCTGATGGTTTTAATCCATATGGCAACATGAGTTTGGCTTACAGTATGTGGCCGGTCATATTGACGACATACAATATGCCCCCATGGTTATGTATGAAAGAGTCTTCTTTCATGTTGACATTGTTAATTCCTGGTCCTAAATCACCCGGGAAAGATATTGATGTCTTCTTGAGGCCTTTGGTTGATGAATTGATGGTCTGATGGAATCCAGACCCGAGATGCTTGATGTGACGCAAAAAGTCATGTTTTTAAGTATGATATTCCACACTTTTTGGGCACATCTTTAGTGAAAACATTTCAAAACAATCATTATTTACTAAAATTCACTAAAGTGCTCCAAATATAGGCATTGCTACAAAAATCACTAAAAACGTCCAAAAAACGAGCAAAACAGGGCGAATAAACAACAACCAATTCTCACACCCTCATTTACCTTATGATAAACATATTCTAACCTTATGGTATGATGTAATAGGTAAAAACGAGACGGGAGAATCAAGAATCATGCAAATTGGATAAAGAACGGAAGAGATACGACTTCTACAGATCGTTAAAAGTCATTTCGGCTATGATTGAGTTACACACATCCAATTTCTGTGATATTGGTACCATTAGAAGCATAACGGAATTACGAGGCCACAGACGAAAGAATCAGGTCAAACGGACGTGTAACGAAGGAGATACGAGCATTTTAAGCAACGAACGAAGACCGACGGACCCCGTATACGGCCCTGGAGACCGTATACGGATGCTACAGTACTATATACTGCCCTACCTACCCTGTATACGGCCCCCTTGACCCCAATTGGTCTCCGTTCGTGCTTCGTTTTCTTGTACACTGAGCTGTTTCGCTTGTACGTATGATTTGAGGCTTTACCTATAAATAGGGGTCACCTCCTCCACATTTTCACAGACCATTCTTCATTCCACTCATTTCCTCACTCTCACTTTCTCTCTCACACACACTCTCTCTCTCTACTCTCTCTCTCTCTCTTCTTTTTCTCTCTCTAGAATTAGGGTTAGCATCAGTTAGTTCTCAGTTAATATTTAACTGGGACTAACGGAGGAACTACTTTTGTAATAGCGTAGGGAATAGTTCAGGGGCTTATTTGTAATATTGTCGAAGATATTGCGGAGGTTCTGCTTGTACTCTCTCTCTAATGTTTATTCAATCTACGCTTTATTAACGGTTACTTCTTTCCTTATCTATTATAATGATGATTGCTATTGTTATTATGCTAGATGTAGGTTCCACTTATACGGACCAAATCGAGTAGTTCAACTAGTTTGTTAAAGCGGAAATCAAACAAACTAATATATGCAAGATTTAACACAATAAATAACCAAAACACAAAGTGTATGTTTATATAAATGATAAGCTAGCAATACTACATACACTTGGACACAAACACAATAATCAAAATAACACAACAAGATGATTTTTGCTCAGAAAACAGGAGTGCTATGTGTGTGTTTTGTCTTAACAAAACAGAAGCTGGCGAACTTCTATTTATAGCCTGATCCAGACTTTATGCGACACAAGCCTTGTGTCGCATAGAATGCTTATGCGACACAAGCGTTGTGTCGCATGGAATGTTTCTGCAACAAAATCCTTGTGTCGCATGGAATGGTTCTGTGACACAATGCTTGTGTCACATGATTACAAAAATTGTAATTAAACTAAGTCTAAAACTATTCAATATGTAATTACAATATCGACACGATTACAGACCGAGACCAACTGACAGACACACATTGATGTACCAACAAACTCCCCCGTGTCTTCAGCTTGGTCTTTGAAAAATTCTTCAATTTTCTTCAGTCTTCAGATGTCTAGTCTTCAAACGTCTGGACTTCAAACCCATCCAGGTGGAAAGTTTCCACCAGCATGTATGCCAAAGCTGAAGCATATATCAACGATTTTCTGAAATCGTTTCGCTAGTACAGAGTTGAACTCGTTTCCTGGATTGTAGCGAATCCGATTGTCGAATAGCTTCTTCATGTCACTTCTGAACAGATTAATCAACCTCATTGGGTCAAATATTCTGAAGTTGGCTTTTCGTAGACCCCACAAAGATCCTGTCTGAGGCTCTGAATCTGGTACAAAAACTAAGACGGCTTCGCCAGTGTGAGCATCCAGTTCCCAGTAATGAAAACGTTTCAGTAGATTGAGTGGAACTGTTTCCAGAGCGATTTCAGTCAGACATTCAGCAGGCGGATAGTTAACTCTTACAATTGGCTGCTTGGTCTTTGGATCGAGCTTCTTCTTGAACGTGTACCTAGTACCCAGTATTGGTTTGACATAATGATATTTCTTTCGTTTAATTTCCTCACGCATGACCTTTTGAATAACATCAGCTACTCCGTCTTCGTAAGGATTTATCAACTGAAGCTGAGAGAGACGAACGATGTCATGCTTTGGCAATGTACTCAATATCCTCAGTGATCGACGAAAGTACTGGATACCGTCGAGTCTCTTAATCATTAACCTCCCTTTACTCACCTTCCAGCTTTTTATCAGGCCTGTTTAATCACCACCAACCTGATATTTCTTGCACGTAACTGGAGCAGGTTCTGGATTTTTACCTTTTGGAAACCAGTTATCCCTTTCTCTGATGGGCATTTCCTTGTCAAAAGATACACATTCGGATGTATCGAGAGGGAAAATGTCATTATAATTTGTCGATTCACGAACAGGGATAGGTTTTTCTTGTGAAGAACTTGAGGGTACAGACGGTTCTTGAGCGGGAGCGGCTTGAGAAGTAGAACCTGGTACGTACTTGAACGCCGACCCTGACTCATTGTCTGAAGAATCAGATAATACAACACCCTTTTGAGGATAAGCTGGACGATCAGTATATTCTTCATCAGGACTAAGCACTTCTTGTTCAACATCAACATCATCATAATTATTAGCAGAGTTGAAGTCAAAAGGTTCTTCAGACGCACGACCGTCATCGTCAACCGCAGATTGAAAGTAAGTCAAATTACAATACGTGTAATCTACAGCTAGCGGTTTTGGTTGCCCTGGTTGCTCAATAATGTAATCCAAAATAAGAGTTGTTTCATTAAAAGCAGAATTTGTTACATCATCAGGAATTACATTTTCTTCGCCCTCGGCGGAAACCCTAGGTGTTGATTCTATAGCTGGTTGGGCTGTCTCCCCCGAAGCAATAGCTTGGGTTTCCAGTCTCAAAATCTTGGATCTCAGCTCTTCATTTTCCTTTTCAACCCGGGAGATCCTGGCATCCTGAGCTTCAAAAATCGCTGCCTGAGCGGCCATATCTTGCTGCATCTGAGTGATCTTGCTCAGGAGCTCTTCAATAACAGCTGGATGAGGAGTGATCGGAGTTTCAGTCCTCGGGAGCTCAGAAGATGTAGAGGTAAAAGTGCAGGAGCGTATGACCAGAGGGTTCAAATCAGCATCAGCAGAAGTGTCTCGAGGCCTTTTTCCTCGGCTAGAAGATTCAGGACGTGGAGAGGGAGGCTGATAAGCATCGATCTCACGATCTAGATCTACCAACTCCGGATCTGGCTGAACTGGCGGTTGCTGAATTGGCGGTTGTGGAACTGGAGGCTGTTGTACTGGAGGTTGTTGTACTGGAGGCTGAGGGATAGATTGTTCAGGTGCTGGTGCGTTGAATTGCTCACCAGGAAGAGCAACATAATCAGGATCAATGATGTGACCGAACAAAGCAACCTCACATTCTGGTGCCTGTCCTTGCCTCGCAAAAGTAGTACAAGTGGTGTAAATCCTTGTATTCATCGGTGTCTGCTTGAAATTGAAAGATGCGACCAATGGAAGGTCGGGATGCAGATGATTGAGCAGCAGCTGAGTAAACCGAGGATATAAAGCACATTTTTCCTTAGCATCCAAGGCATTGTTCACAAAACCCCTGAAGATATAACCGGAGAAGTTGAAGGGTTTGTTGTAGGTCAGGGCAAGAATAGCAGAGGCAGTCGAAAATTTCATTCCTTCAAGACCTGCCCTGCGACTGGATAAGCAGACGATGACAATGTGTGTAACACCCCCAAATTCGTTTAGCGGAAGCGTTTAGTTAAAGTGTTGGGGTGTCACAATAATAAAGCATGCATACGTATCAGAGCTTATGATTACAACAGAACAATATATTAAGATGCCAAAAGTGTAAATTACAAAGTTTACGATTTATCAAATCGCACAAGTTGAAAGTATTATGTATACAAAAGTGGATTTCTAAAATATGACAAAACAGTTTCGGTTATACTAGAGAAATCCATAAGTTTTTCCAAAAAGTTGGCATCCTAAAGCTTCACGGGTCGCCTAATTCTCCATGTGTTGGCGATTCTTACATGCGCAGCTAATTCCCTGAAAAACATAGTAAAAGTCAACAACTAGGTTGAGTGAATTCACAGGTTTTATGTTTACACAAGTTGAATCAAGTTTGTAAGCACAGTTGTTATCCAAATACGTTCCCAATAGTATTGCCATAATAGTCGAAAATACGTTTAGTGGAATGTAATCCAAATACAAGTTTAGTGGGTTGTTCACCCAGAGTATAAGTTTAGTGGGTTGCTCGCCCCAAATACAGTTTAAGTTTCGTAGGAAAGCAGTATCCTATTGGTTTACCCAAGAAGTAGGGATTTAAATTGTTTGTCCAAGAAGTAGGACCCATCAGTATCTGCCCAAGCGGTAGGGACTTCTATGTATGTGCCCAAGAGGTAGGGACTTGTATAAGTTGTGTCCAAGAAGTAGGACTGGCATCCAAGACGTAGGACCCATCTGCTCAAGAAGTAGAGCCTTCATCCAAGGCGTAGGATGGCACCTTGCCCAAGAAGTAGGGACTTTCTGTTTGCCCAAGACGTAGGGACTTTCTGTGTGTGCGTGCCCAAGACGTAGGGACTTTCTGTGTGTTTATGAAAATGTTGTTTCATAAAAGCTAGTAATAAAGTGTGTAGTTGGTCGTTCCCCAGCATATTCTCAGTTTAGTTTTTGTATGAAATACCATTTAGTTCAGACAGTTGTAGTAGTTGACCGCAGTCATAAACAGTTTGTATAAGTGTGCCACAGACAGTTATGTGACAGTTTGTATAACAGTTTAACAGTTCCAGTACTCTAATTGTTCGAGTAAACAGTATGATAAGAAATCATATAGTAAAAGCAGTTATGGCAATCAGTAAAACAGTGTCTATGTTTTCCACCCCTGTTCAAAGACAGTTAAATCAGTAAAAGTAGGGGCTGTGAACTCACCTGTTGAGTTTAAGTAGTTGTGCGAGTGCTAGCAAACCTAAGCCCAAGTACGGTCTGAAATCTCCTAACGTCCTAAACGTACGAGATTTAATAAGTATGTGGATGTCTAAACTAATCATCCATGCTAGTATTTGTACAACCAAGTCACATCCAAATCGTTTGTTTAATGTTTACGTTTGTATTTCGTTGTTTGTGAAAATGTATACGACTCGTTGGTGATAGTTTGAAATCAACATTTCGATAAAACAAGTATGTTTGTAATGTTTGTATAGTTTGTGTATTGTATAATGTGTGAGTATTCGATGCCGGTTAAGTTCGATACTTAGTGAAAAACAAGTTTTTAAACTTCCTGTTTTTAGCGACGTAAGGTGCGACGCTGGGTTGTTATGCGACGTAGGGTGCGACGTACGGGTCTACGTCGCATTCAGGTTTTGCGACGTCATGGGTTGCGTCGCATAGGCGACGCTCGCAATTTAATGCGACGTAGTGGTCTGCGTCGCTATGTGCGACGTAAGGAAGGGTAATGCGACGTAAAGGCCTACGTCGCAGTACTGTTTTCGGTCCCAATGCGACGTAGTCGCCTGTTCGACGAACAGCGAGAAAAAGTCGGATTTTTGGTTGATTTGGAACGTTTTCGGTTGTATAAAACACTAAAACATGTTATTCTAAGTATGTTAAACAAGAAATAGCAATTATAACTTTGAAATCTAAAGATTTGCGGGATTTGTCGAAAACTTACGGGTGTCGGATTTGAAATCCGAAAAGGTAGAAAGATAGATCGTAGTCTCGTGGTCGTTTTCCTCTATTTTGTTTGTTGATTCGGCGTCGTTTGATGGTAGTTTTGTGGTGATTTGTGTGGTGGTTTTGGTAGGTGGTGGTGATAATAGAGAGAAAAGAGAAAGAGAAAAGAAAGAAAGTGAAAGAATGGAGAGAAAATAGGGAGGTGGAGGTGGTTTTGTTCCACTTCTGCCTCCGTGTTTGCGTTCCGTGTTTGTTTATCCGATCGTTAAATATTACAGTATTTCATTATATTTAATTAGGCTCTTTTTATGGAACCAAATTTATAAATTTTATAACTTTCAAACTTTGTTTGATTTTAATTATACGTTTTGACGTTTTGCGTTATAAAATAAATTGGTAAATATTTTTGACAAAATATTTATTAGTTACTACGTTATTTAATAAATTTCGTTTTATTAAATAATTTTGTTCACCAACAGTCGTACGTTTTTGTCGCGTTTGTTTTCAAATTGTTCTGTACGTAATTACAACTAATTACGAATACGTAATACTACGCGTATTATCTAGTTGGGCTATGCTAGACTTACCTCTAAAATGTGTTGTGAATTCACTCAAGTAGGGAATTAGCCTAATAATGCAAGTGATTAATGTAATTAATCGTGTTCAAATTTGCGAGGTGTTACATTCTCCCCATGTTAGAGAAATCTCGTCCCGAGATTTAAATCAAGTCGGATCGCCCGCGGCGTATGTTCTCCGATAAGTCATGTTGTTAACAATAGTAATAGTTTACGTGGCGACCTATGTTTGCCAATATAGTTTTAACTGTTGAGTATACTCGCGGTATAGTTTGATAGTTCAAGTTCGTTTCGTGGTTGGCGTTTACCAAGTGGTATGTTCGAATTGGCATCCGAATGAAAGAAACGTTAAATCGTAGCAAGAGTTGGTAAGACATACCGTGTTTGCCATAGTCCGCAACAGTTTCCGGTGCACGGAGGATGTATGCGCGGCCACGAGCCGGTGGGATGGTTGCGATGTGGTTGTTGTTGTTTTGATTGCTGTTTCCGGGGTTGTTCTGGTTGTTGTTTAGTTTTGGACACTGGTTTCGATAGTGTCCGGGCTCACCGCACTCGAAACACCCATTGTTTGTTCGAGCGGGGAGGTTGGCTTTGCAGGTTTGAGCTCGATGTCCCCATTGGTTGCATCTATCGCAGAGAGTACAGTTACCCTCATGATGCCTTTCGCATTTTCCGCATTTAGGCCTTTTGCCTAGGTATGGTTTCGGTTCAGTGTTAGCGATGGCGACGTAGGCTCGAGTGTTTCCCACGTTCCTGTTTTGTTGACCCTGACGGTCGTCGTTCTCGCTGTGCCATTTGCGTTTGTTGTCGCCCGCATCAGTACGGGTAGGTTCAGTTTTCCCGGTAGTGGTTTTCAAAGTGCCAATCAGAATGGCGTCATCAGTCAAACTTTGAGCCAGATCAACTGCGCTCCTAAAGGTTGCGGGTTTGGAGGACATAACCATGCCTCGAATCTGTGGGGCCAAGCCCTTGTTGAAACGCTCGATGTGTTTGCTTTCGGGGGTTACCATGTGGGGCACCAGTCGTGCGAGTTCCTGGAATCTAGTCGTGTAACCGGAAATGTCAGCGCCGATCATTTGTATGTTCCAGAATTCGTTTTCCAGTTTCTGCATCTCGTTGGGAGGGCAAAATTCCTCCATCATCATCTGTTTCAGAGTTTCCCAGGTCATGGAGTGGGCAGCTGGACGTCCCATAATCTGGACTTGAGCGTTCCACCAGGTTAGCGCTTTGTCGGCTAAAGTGCAGGTGGCGTATTTTACGATTTTATCGGTGGCACAGTCGCTGATGTCGATGACTGATTCCATCTTTTCAATCCAGTGGACCAGGCCAATGGCCCCTTCGGTCCCGGTGAAGGTGCTGGGTTTACAAGATTGGAAGGTTTTGTAGGAACACCCCTGCTGGGTATTAGTTGGAGTTTCGCTGTTAACTGGTGTGGCTCCACTATTGTTGGTTGGGTTTTCACGATTTCTGCTAGCCTCGTACTGAGCAATAGCCTCAGCCACGCGGCGTTCGATTATTTGTTCGGTTGTTTCCGGAGGCGGATGTGGAGTATTTCGTCGACTGTTTCGAGTATTTCTTTGTTTAGGCGGCATGCTGACGTTCTGCGATGAAAAGATGCAGAAGTCAATGCCAATGAAAAATATGTGATGAATGAAGTTTCACATATTTCAAATTTTCGAGTATCAAGAGAAATGGTCGAATCCCCGTCACGTATCTTACGACTATGAAACACCCATATGTACTTAGTATAATATAATCACGTTGGCCAGGCGTCATTATATGATGCCAAATACATACTTCTTTTCATCAACCGTTTAATCACGATCAGGTTCATATGAGATCTGAGTACAATGAACGAGTCGAATGTGGTGAACAGTTTACGCGTATCGAGGTATCGTAACGATAGTTTAGATGTATGCAAATGTATGTATGCATGTACGTTCTAGCCAAGGCTATAGTCTAGGTCTCTAGGTTTCTAAGTCACCTAAAGTTTCCTAGTTCGCTATAACCAATGGCTCTGATACCAATCTGTAACACCCCCAAATTCGTTTAGCGGAAGCGTTTAGTTAAAGTGTTGGGGTGTCACAATAATAAAGCATGCATACGTATCAGAGCTTATGATTACAACAGAACAATATATTAAGATGCCAAAAGTGTAAATTACAAAGTTTACGATTTATCAAATCGCACAAGTTGAAAGTATTATGTATACAAAAGTGGATTTCTAAAATATGACAAAACAGTTTCGGTTATACTAGAGAAATCCATAAGTTTTTCCAAAAAGTTGGCATCCTAAAGCTTCACGGGTCGCCTAATTCTCCATGTGTTGGCGATTCTTACATGCGCAGCTAATTCCCTGAAAAACATAGTAAAAGTCAACAACTAGGTTGAGTGAATTCACAGGTTTTATGTTTACACAAGTTGAATCAAGTTTGTAAGCACAGTTGTTATCCAAATACGTTCCCAATAGTATTGCCATAATAGTCGAAAATACGTTTAGTGGAATGTAATCCAAATACAAGTTTAGTGGGTTGTTCACCCAGAGTATAAGTTTAGTGGGTTGCTCGCCCCAAATACAGTTTAAGTTTCGTAGGAAAGCAGTATCCTATTGGTTTACCCAAGAAGTAGGGATTTAAATTGTTTGTCCAAGAAGTAGGACCCATCAGTATCTGCCCAAGCGGTAGGGACTTCTATGTATGTGCCCAAGAGGTAGGGACTTGTATAAGTTGTGTCCAAGAAGTAGGACTGGCATCCAAGACGTAGGACCCATCTGCTCAAGAAGTAGAGCCTTCATCCAAGGCGTAGGATGGCACCTTGCCCAAGAAGTAGGGACTTTCTGTTTGCCCAAGACGTAGGGACTTTCTGTGTGTGCGTGCCCAAGACGTAGGGACTTTCTGTGTGTTTATGAAAATGTTGTTTCATAAAAGCTAGTAATAAAGTGTGTAGTTGGTCGTTCCCCAGCATATTCTCAGTTTAGTTTTTGTATGAAATACCATTTAGTTCAGACAGTTGTAGTAGTTGACCGCAGTCATAAACAGTTTGTATAAGTGTGCCACAGACAGTTATGTGACAGTTTGTATAACAGTTTAACAGTTCCAGTACTCTAATTGTTCGAGTAAACAGTATGATAAGAAATCATATAGTAAAAGCAGTTATGGCAATCAGTAAAACAGTGTCTATGTTTTCCACCCCTGTTCAAAGACAGTTAAATCAGTAAAAGTAGGGGCTGTTAACTCACCTGTTGAGTTTAAGTAGTTGTGCGAGTGCTAGCAAACCTAAGCCCAAGTACGGTCTGAAATCTCCTAACGTCCTAAACGTACGAGATTTAATAAGTATGTGGATGTCTAAACTAATCATCCATGCTAGTATTTGTACAACCAAGTCACATCCAAATCGTTTGTTTAATGTTTACGTTTGTATTTCGTTGTTTGTGAAAATGTATACGACTCGTTGGTGATAGTTTGAAATCAACATTTCGATAAAACAAGTATGTTTGTAATGTTTGTATAGTTTGTGTATTGTATAATGTGTGAGTATTCGATGCCGGTTAAGTTCGATACTTAGTGAAAAACAAGTTTTTAAACTTCCTGTTTTTAGCGACGTAAGGTGCGACGCTGGGTTGTTATGCGACGTAGGGTGCGACGTACGGGTCTACGTCGCATTCAGGTTTTGCGACGTCATGGGTTGCGTCGCATAGGCGACGCTCGCAATTTAATGCGACGTAGTGGTCTGCGTCGCTATGTGCGACGTAAGGAAGGGTAATGCGACGTAAAGGCCTACGTCGCAGTACTGTTTTCGGTCCCAATGCGACGTAGTCGCCTGTTCGACGAACAGCGAGAAAAAGTCGGATTTTTGGTTGATTTGGAACGTTTTCGGTTGTATAAAACACTAAAACATGTTATTCTAAGTATGTTAAACAAGAAATAGCAATTATAACTTTGAAATCTAAAGATTTGCGGGATTTGTCGAAAACTTACGGGTGTCGGATTTGAAATCCGAAAAGGTAGAAAGATAGATCGTAGTCTCGTGGTCGTTTTCCTCTATTTTGTTTGTTGATTCGGCGTCGTTTGATGGTAGTTTTGTGGTGATTTGTGTGGTGGTTTTGGTAGGTGGTGGTGATAATAGAGAGAAAAGAGAAAGAGAAAAGAAAGAAAGTGAAAGAATGGAGAGAAAATAGGGAGGTGGAGGTGGTTTTGTTCCACTTCTGCCTCCGTGTTTGCGTTCCGTGTTTGTTTATCCGATCGTTAAATATTACAGTATTTCATTATATTTAATTAGGCTCTTTTTATGGAACCAAATTTATAAATTTTATAACTTTCAAACTTTGTTTGATTTTAATTATACGTTTTGACGTTTTGCGTTATAAAATAAATTGGTAAATATTTTTGACAAAATATTTATTAGTTACTACGTTATTTAATAATTTCGTTTTATTAAATAATTTTGTTCACCAACAGTCGTACGTTTTTGTCGCGTTTGTTTTCAAATTGTTCTGTACGTAATTACAACTAATTACGAATACGTAATACTACGCGTATTATCTAGTTGGGCTATGCTAGACTTACCTCTAAAATGTGTTGTGAATTCACTCAAGTAGGGAATTAGCCTAATAATGCAAGTGATTAATGTAATTAATCGTGTTCAAATTTGCGAGGTGTTACAATGTGAGCCAGATACCTCCAGACCTTTGTCATGTAGGTCTTCTTGTACTGATCAACTAGAATATCTTGATATCCAATCGATCGCATGCCCTGTGCAATTGCACCTGGAGTGAACTGGGTGATCATATCAGAGTTGTCACCGAACTCAAAGAAATCCCGAATAAGCTGCTCGGTGAAGATAACTTGGCGGCCACAGACGGTAGAAATGATACGAGTATCCGCTTCATCATAGTTGACCACCGCGTTGTCCCAAAACTCGGTAATATGATTCGTCAAGATCCGAGTATCAGCAGTGATAGCTTTGTGAATTCTAGAGCGACGAAGAAAGGCTATCATTGGTCGGTACGGGCGCGACGTCTCGATAGTTGTGTTCATGAACGCCACGATATTGTGACGTGGCTCCCAGAAATATTTAGAGACATCGATCTCTGCGGGTGCTGGAGCAGCTGGAGCAGCTTGAGCAGCTTGAGCAGGTTGTTCATCCATTTCTACAAAAATAACAATAATACAGCCAAAACTCGAAATGCGTTAGCGTTAGTACCAAAAAAAATAATTCGCGTTTTAATTTTACAAATGTTCTGCGACACAACAGTTGTGTCGCAAAAGGTCCATACGACATAAGGACTGTGTCGTAGAAGGACACTACGACACAAGCCTTGTGTCGTATGACACGTGTCACGCGGACAGCATTTCCCCTGCATTTAGCAATTTTTGAGAAATTAATCTCGGATACGACATAGCCCCTGTGTCGTATGATGTGTCGTATAAAACAGGTACGACATAACATTTGTGTCGTATAAAAAATACGACATAACCAGCAAGAATCAATACGACATAAAATCAATAATCTATACGACACAACCGTTGTGTCGTATGTTATGTCGCAAAGATGAACATCAAAGCAAACCCAGATTCGATCGATGAACAATTTTGGGGTTTTCAAAATCTACGCATACCCTAGGGTTCGCAATCAACAGGGGATCAATAATATGTATTTATCTAACCCTAATAACCCCTAAACCCTAAATAATTTAACGAAAAACCGAAACCCTAAAAACGTAATACGGGTCGATCGAATTCAAGGCATAATACGCGATAAAAACACGAAAGAATTATACCTAAAGATGCGCAAACAGATGATGAACAAGAATCGATCAACAAATCGCGGTGAAAAGCCTTCGAAAACGCGAATCCGAATGAAAATCGCTTGTGTCGCAAAATCGCCTTTGTGTCGTATATTTTGTGTCGTGAAAGTTTTGAAAACGTAAATGATTATGTCGTATGATGTGAATAGTTAACCAGTGACCCGCATACGACATAATATACGACACAAACTAACAGACGAATACTACACAAGTCTTGTGTCGTATAACTTGAGTACGACACACTGGTTGTGTCGCACAGAACACAGAGCAAAATTTTGAAGATTAAAAATTTGATTTCGATGCCGATTCGGATTTTGATTTTAGAATTTTCGTAAAGAAGATGATTTGTGACTTAAATAAAATATAAAATAAAAATGAAAAAATGCAATTTAAATAATGTTAAAAAGATAAAACTAAATATAAACATAAAAGAAAAGACACAAAGTCAACTAAAAGCGTAAAAGTCTTATAAAATCTTTTTGGTGACGGAGTTGAGATTCTGGTTAGGGATCATACCGAAATAACATGCAATTATTAGGAATAGTAAGTGTTATTTCGATTATCAGTATATTTGTCCACTTTAAATTTACGTGGCACATTTAAAACACCTTTTATAAAAATTATTTCAAGACGATTACCGATATTGTTTGTCCACTTAAGCATGTTACATCTGAGTCTGTGGAGTTAACTTTTTATTGTTAGAATGAATAGTTCTCTGTGGCCCCCACCATTGATATACCCCTATAACCCAGACAAAAACATAGTTTCCATATTTAGAAAGAATAAAGAAAGATCATTTTTAAGAATCAGGCTAGAGTTGACAGGTCAGTACGGAAGTACAGCAAAGCAACCTAACGTGATTCAAGTATAATAAAAACCAATCGCAGTCAAACTGAAGTTGGAGTTTCCCAAACAGCGACCTTGTTTAGTGTGATTTAAGATTAAGCAAAACCGATCGCAGTCAAACTGTATTTGGAGTTTCCCAAACAGTGACCTTGTTCAGTATCGTCAAGTTTTTCAAGTGTATTGACCTGTATTTGCTTAACCCCAAGTTTATACTAACTGTTACCAGTTCTGTACTTACGTACAACAGAGGCAACAACCAGCATAAACTCCCAAATGATTTCAGATAAAAGTTCCAAAGATAGAAATATGTTAAGCTACGCTAAGGAATTAAGACATTTAGTCGTACATCACACGGTGTTTACCACAAGATAGTAGACACATATTTAAATGACTTCTTAATAACCCAGAGACCGGTGTGTATCATGCCTACCAGTACATCGCATGATGAAGACAATTTTCATAAAAACTGTTTTAAGTGTGTCAGATAAACCTACTGACACATCAAAGATAAACCTTAAAATTCCATTTTGTGCATGTCACCCGATGTACTATCATATCCCAAGTTGTTTACATACTCAACTTCAACGTCTATTTTAAAAATGTAGCAACCATTGCATTTCCTTGATACTAACGAGTATAAAGAGTGGCGGTTGCCTTTTTTTTTTTTTTTTTTTTGAACAAAACAATAAAGCAAATAAACTGTACAGAAATTAAGTCACAAAATCATTTCTTGAGATCAAGGGAAATCATCCCTATCATATCCACAAGTTCGTCGAAACGAGCACGCGAAAATGCTTTTGTGAATAAGTCGGCTTTTTGCTTAAGAGTATCTATGTGAATGAGGTCAATTAAATGTTTCTCATAGCAATCTCGTATGAAGTGAAACCTAATCTCTATGTGCTTGGTCTTAGAGTGTTGAACGGGATTGCGAATAATAGATATAGCAGCAGTATTAACAATATGAATAGGAGTCAAAGTAAGAAGTAACCCATAGTCACGCAATTGATGTTGAATCCACAAAATCTGTGAACAACAGCTTGCAGCAGCAATGTATTCAGCTTCCGCTATTGAGGTGGAAACTGTTGTTTGCTTCTTACATTGCCAAGACACCAAACGAGAACCGAGATATTGGCATCCTCCTGTAGTTGACTTTTTATCCGAATTGCAGCCGCCATAATCAGAATCAGAATAGGAAGTGAGAGCGAAATTTTTCTCATTCGAGTACCATAGACCAAGTGATGGTCTATATTTGAGGTAACCAAAAATTCGCTTCACAGCCTTCATGTGAGAAACCTTGGGCTTTGCTTGATATCTGGAACAGATAGACACAGCAAACACAATATCTGGTCTGGATGCAGTGAGATACATCAGTGATCCTATCATAGAACGATAGTCCCGCTCCTTGCAATCTTCTTGGTGTTCAGCGGGTCCGAGTTTGTGATCAGTTTAAATGGGAGTACCATATGGCTTACAGTCATGGAGTTCATACCAAGTCAACATGTCATTGACATATTTGGACTGATGAATGTAGAAACCCTTGTCAGACTGCTCAACCTGTACACCTAGAAAGAACTTAAGTTCTCCCATGGCACTCATCTCAAACTCGGACTTCATAATCTTCTCGAAGTCTCTGCACAAAGAATCATTTGTTGAACCAAATATGATGTCGTCCACGTAAACCTGCACAAGTAACAAATCTTTTCCAACCCTTTTTATGAAGAGAGTGCTGTCAATTTGACCTCGTGAGAAGCCATTTCTCGTGAGATGATTTGCCAACCTCACATACCAAGCTCTTGGAGCTTGATGAAGACCAGATAATGCCTTGCCTAACTTGCACACATAATCAGGATGGTTTTGATCTTCAAAACCAGGAGGTTGCAAGACATACACATCCTTCAGAACCTCTCCATACAGAAATGCGCTCTTGACATCGAGTTGATAAACCCGAAAACCTTTAAATGTCGCATAAGCCAGAAAAATGCGAATGGATTCCAATCTTGCAACTGGAGCAAACACATCATCATAGTCCAAACCCTCAATCTGAGTAAAACCTTGAACAACCAGCCGAGCCTTATTCCGAATAACTAAGCCTCTGTCATCCTTTTTCACACGATATACCCAGCGAGTTCCAATTGGATCGACATCTTTTAGTAAAGGAACCAACTCCCAAACATCAAGCTTTTTGAATTGATTCAATTCTTCCTGCATAGCCTCAACCCAGTATGGATCTTTCAAAGCTTCAGCAATTTTCTTTGGTTCATGCTGAGACAAGAAGCATTCTTCCAATTCTTCTTCAACACAGGCAAAATTTGCAGATGAAGATTCTTCACGGACTTCATTAGCAGCAGTTTGATGCCTAGTTAAAATACCTTGTTGAAGCTCACCAATGATATTTTCAGTGGGGTGAGTAGAATGAATTCTAAGCTGAGGAATCGGATCAGGCACAATGATCGAATCCAAATTTGACAGATTACCTCCTGGATTTTCAATTTCAACTGAGCTATCAGTGGTAGTACCCTCATTGTCAATTGGTATGACAATATCGGTTTCAGTTTGAGGATTAGATTCAGAGGCCACTTGATCAACATCGGAGGGATTGTCATCATTGACAATATTCTCTGGAGGTACTTCTCTAGAATTGGAGATTGAGTCGTCAGAAGAAAGATCCAATCCATGAAGTAGAGACACCACCAGTTCTTCTTCACTAAATTTGGGAAGATTGAAAGAGTCCACCAACTTATCATACTCAAACAAGGACTCAGGTCCCTTGCCTTTTGGAGAATCAGTATATTTCATAAACCTTACTTCAAAATGTTCCTCTATTCTCCCAGTAGACTTGTTGAAAACTCTTTTATTTGGCGAGTTCACAGAATATCCCAAAAACAACCCATCGACTGCTTTTTCATCAAATTTGCCTACCGAGTCCTTAGTAATTAAGATTGTGCAAGGACACCCGAAAGGCTCAAGAAACTTCAAATTTGGTTTGCGATTATTCAGCAATTCATAACATGTTTTCTTTCGCTTTTTAACAATCGAAACCCTATTTAACACATAGCAGGCAGTGTTAACAGCTTCTGCCCAAAAAGTGGTAGGCAGATGCGCATCAGACAACATGGTTCTTGCGGTCTCAATGATTGTCCTATTCTTTCTTTCAGCAACCCCATTTTGCTGAGGGGTACGAGCAGCACTAAACTGATGAAAGATTCCCTTTCGAAGACAATACATTTCCAAGGTTCTGTTCTTGAATTCGGTTCCATTATCACTACGCAGTTTCTTGATTTTCAGATTGCACAGATTTTCCAGTCTGTCGAACAAGTAGATTAAAGTATCAGCTGTTTCATCCTTTCCAGCCAAGAAATACACCCAAGAAAACCTTGAGTAATCATCAGTAACAACCAGACAGTACGATTTTCCACCAATACTTTTCTTATTCACAGGACCGAACAAATCCATGTGAAGCAGCTCCAATGGAGATTCAATAGAGTTCACCAGCTTAGACTTATGGAACTTCTTGTGTTGTTTCCCTTTGAGACAGGAAACGCATTCATCATCAGTTACGAATGATTTTTTAGGCACACCTAACACAAGATCATTATTAACAAGATAATTCATTCTGCGAAAATGAATATGTCCCATTCGTCTGTGCCAAAGCAGTGAATCTATAGAAGAAGCTTTTGATAGCAAACAAGTATGCTCCTTGGTAACCACAGTTTGCATATCCAAAATGTACGAGTTGCGTACACGGGGTGCTCTCAGTAACACCCATTCCACGGGAATAACAAATCCCAGTTTCAGAATTAAACATTCAACATCTGTAAATGCGGTAGTGAACTTCTTGTCGCAGACTTGAGAAACACTGATCAGATTGTGTTGCAGTTCCTCGACATAGTTCACTTTATCAAAACTCACTTGCCCATTATAAAGTGTACCCTGACCCGTTATGTTACCACCTGTATCTCCCGCAAAAGCAACATCTCTTCCTCGATATGGTTTCACATCAGACAGAAGAGACATGTCACCAGTCATGTGCCGTGAGCAGCCACTATCCACATACCATTTACTTCTTTGTATATGATCTTACTGCTACAGCACAACATAGAGAGACAGTTAGTTAGAAATGGAGACCCAGGCCTTTACAGACTTGGGTACTCCAGAGACCTCATCAATAATAACTACATCAGTTAAAACTTTGTTTTTCAATAAATCATGTGCAATTCCTGATGCAGTATTACTTGATGATGAGTCATTTAACGACTCTTTTGGTCTCCAAATTTTCACAGGAACAATAGTGGGTTGCTTGTTAACATTGTCAGGCTGTTTAACCAGAGGTTTACTAGGCCTAGCAGCATTAACTTTTGGGATAGAAGTATGAGAAAGTGAACCCTTCTTTGAAAAAGATTTAACAGATGAATTTTTGTAAACAGAATTTCTGGGAACACCTTTTGAAAACTTCTTTCTCAAAAGCAACGGGCATTGATTAATCAAGTGACCTTGTTTCTTGCAGTAGAAACATGATCGTCTTTCCTTAAAGGTTCGGTCGTTACTGCCTAAAAATTGAGGTGAGACAGGTAACTTATGTGAGCATGCTGAAGTGGATGCCCCAGAATGTGAAATAGAAGGTTTAACAGAATTCTTAATTGATTTGTCATTAGTATTCTGTAAATCTTTCCTTTTATGTTCAGCCTTAACCTTAGTATTCATTTGAAAAGTTTCATCATCTATTTCAGTAGTAAGGATGTGATGTTCAGGCTTAATGTTTTTCTTTTCACATTGAGGCACAAACTTACAGGGAACATCCTCAACCTCGACCTCTTCTTCAATAGTTTTTAAGGGAGCAGGCGAAAAACTACCAAAGGGGGTAAACTTGACGGTTCCTGAGGGGGTAAACTTAACAGGTTCAAAAGGCTTCACAGGTTCAGCCTTAATTGTCTTAGGTTTCTTCTTATCATGGTTTACTTCTATGTTGGCCTTATAGAATTCAGGCAACTTAAACGGATTCAAACTAATAGGTTCACATACAGGCATAGCTACTTTCTTAACAACAGGCTCATTAACTGATATTTAAAACAGGGTAGCTTCTCGATGAAAAATTTATTATAACGGATTGAGCTCAAATTCGCACGGTTATTCGAAAACAGCCAGATGATCAAAGCTAAGTACCTTAGCCTAGTCGGTTTTAGGCCATTCGGGGTCATCTAGGGGTCGAAAATGGCATATTACTGTTTTCAGACTCGTACCAAATTTTGTAGTTTATGAAATAAAGTGTAACGGATATAATGAACTTGATTAACAACTAAACCTATACGATACGACTTATATATGAAACACATACACTTTTATAAGCACAACTAATCATGTATAATAATAATAGTTTGAAATTATTATTACAAACCGTCACCAACGACCCGTATACATTTTCAAAACTCAAACCTAATCGACAACCAAAGTATTTGGGCATAACTAGTTGAGGGAACAACTAGCATAGATGGTCCGTAGAGTCATCTAATCAATCAAAACCTTGCGCGTTTAATACGCCTGGCAGGTTCAATATCTAATCATTATCAAAACCTTGCGCGTCTAAGACGCCCTGCAGGTTCAGTCATTGTAACGACATCAAATCATTGTGAATCATTATAATTGTTGGCTAACAATTCATCAGACTCAGGTGAGTCTCATAGCCCCTTTTTTAAATGCTTTTACCTAGGGGTGAGATACATGCTCGTTTTGTTTTACATGTGAACGCAAGTATCAATTTATCACGTATGCTGCATGAGTTGTTTTCATCTAATCAATCAAAGTCCTCTGAAGCATAGTCCTGTTAATATGATTTAGCGTGAATGTTAGTGTATGGTACCATATGGGATTGACAATCCCCGTCCGAGTTAGCAAGCACTAACCTGTCAAACGGACGCATTATCATTTGTTCAAACGTATGTTGATTAGGCATACGCATAGAGGCACCCTCGATCAGGCACTTGATTGTGATCCTGACCCCTCAGTTAAGCTCAGACTATGTGCTCATGTTAGTTGTATCAATCTTTACTTATTTGTTTAATTACAAATATTCATGTGATACTCATTCTCCAATTATTTACATGCTTTGTAAATCGAATCATTAAATCTTGCGGTTCACAAATCATATACTATCATATCAAACCTGTGAGCTCACCAGCTTTATAGCTGACCTTTTAGCATGTTATCTCAGGTACTCAGCAGTAAGTTGGACTGCCCATCAGGATACTGTAGCTCGAGTCGCATGCAATCATATAATCATCAAGAGATTTCCTTGCATTTTATATTTTGTATAAATTAGATATGTATTAGAATCTCTCAAATAGCTATGCGAACTCATCTTTTGTAAAACATATGTAGACTTTTACGTTAATCAATGTATTTGTAAAACGACGCATTTAGTGGTCGTTCATTATGTATCTTATGTGCTTTGTGTATTGATTAGTAGCACCCCAAAGCATGCTTCCGCGAACAGTAAATTTGGGGGTGTTACAGATTGGTATCAGAGCCAGGTTATAGTGAACTAGATTGCATTAGTGGGCCTAGCCTATGACCGTTAGGCAGTATTTGCTGTTAAGTGTGATTGGTTCAAGAGTTACGTCATACAAGTTTAATTTAACATAGCTTGATCAACTATGTACAATTAAATAAAGATGATGTAAGGCTTGAAATGGTTATGCTGGAATAGGAATACATTAGTTGACTCTGACCTCGAGAGAAACTGGGACACATAATTGTTTGTGCTAGACACTCATAAGACTATTATGTGATATAAGTATATATACATAGTTAGTCATCGATCAAGCACAGTACGCTAGTCTATTATATATTATATATATAGACACTCACATATTCAAACACTTTGTCATAGAGATGGCAACACACACCCACCGAAACATCTTCTATTTCATCCCGCTCTCGACAACATCTCTTGTAATCACGAAACTCATAGGTAGCTAGGAGGACCACCGAGTCACTTCGAGCGAGACCTTACCCAACTCACAACAATTCAAATAACCAGGCTAGTTAGCACGTAGTTGCTAGTCAGTAGAGATGGTTATTCAACTCCTCTTGATTGTTCTATAATGTTGATTGTCATGTTGTGATGTTGTATATTACCGCATTTGTATATGTACATCTATGATAATCATCATTTATGGACAATCTCTCACGAACCCTATCCTTCTATTCTCAGGAAAATTATGCCGCCAAAGTCAAGGACTTACACTGATGCCCAGATGGCATCTATCATCTCTCAGGCTGTGACTGAAGCCTTGGCGCGACATTCGTCAGAGACCCCCGAAAGGAATAGTGGTACTGCCAATACCCCTCCCACTACCAAGCCTTGTTCCTACAAGGATTTCCAAAACTGCAAACCCCTGAGCTTTAAAGGAACTGAAGGAGCCATCGGCCTAATCAGATGGGTTGAGAAGATGGAATCCGTCTTTTGCATTAGCAAATGTGCGGAAGGGGATAGAGTTCAGTTTTCCACATGCACCCTTGCTGACGGTGCCCTCACCTGGTGGAACTTGTATACCCAGTCTGTGGGTATAGATACCGCCTATCTACTTCCCTGGGAAGATCTGAAGAAAATGCTCACAGATGAGTATTGCCCATCTGAAGAACTCGAGAAGCTAGATGAGGAGTTCTGGCATCTTAAGGTTCAAGGAACCGACATTGTTGGTTATACCACTAGGTTTCAACAACTGTCAACCCTCCGCCCAGCCTTAGTAAGCATTGAGACCGACAAGGTCAAGAGGTACATTCGCGGTCTTCCGGAACCTGTCCGGGGGAACGTCGCTTCTTCCGGCAAAACCACCATTCAGGGAGCAATTCGTTTAGCTCATGAGCTCATGGCTATGCAAGAGAGCCAAGGAAACCCTGTCTCATCTTCTAGGAACAATAATAAGAGGAAATGGTCTGGAAATCAGAACCAGCAGACCTTCAAAAAGACTGAGATTGTCAAGAATGACACATCAGGTTCTGGTGAGAGGAAAGGGTACACTGGAAATAAACCCTACTGTTCAAAGTGCAATCGTCATCATGATGGTCCTTGTAGTGCACCCTGCAACAACTGCAAGAGGTATGGACATCTTACCAAAGACTGTCGAACACCTGCAACCAACCCCACCGCCAACACCAACAACAACCAACCCCGAGCCTGCTATGAGTGTGGAAACACTGGACACTTCAGGAATGCATGTCCGAAGCTAAAGAACAAGGGTAACAACAACAACGTTGCTAGGGGCAGAGCTTTTGTGCTGAATGCTGGAGACGCCCGTGAAGACCCTAATGTGGTCACGGGTATGTTTCTTCTCAACAATTTAACTGCTTCAATTTTGTTTGATACTGGTGCTGATAAGAGTTTTATATCTGAGGAATTTAGCCCACTATTAGACATTTCACCTGTTGCCTTAGAAGCTAAGTACACTGTAGAGTTAGCAAATGGCAAATTGATCGAGGCCGATAGTGTGTTACCAAATTGCATCCTAAACCTCCCAAATGAACTATTTCCCATAAACCTCATACCCATCGAGATTGGAAGTTTTGACATAGTAGTAGGCATGGATTGGCTATCCAAGCATCGAGCTGAAATTGTATGTCATGACAAGATCGTTCGTATTCCTCTCGTCACTGGTAGTACTTTGATCATACAAGGGGAGACCAGTAGGACGAGATTGAATATCATATCCTGCATGAAGACTCGCAAGTACCTTAGGAAAGGTTATCAGGCAATCCTCGCTCATGTTATTGAGAAAAAGTCGGAAGAGAAACGACTCGAGGATGTGCCCATCGTCAGAGACTTTCCAGAAGTCTTTCCTGAAGAATTACCTGGTCTTCCACCACCAAGGCAAGTTGAGTTCTCAATTGACCTTGTGCCTGGGCCAGCACCCGTGGCACGAGCACCATATCGTTTAGCCCCTTCAGAACTTCAGGAGTTGTCTGTTCAGTTACAGGAACTTCTGGATAAGGGTTTCATAAGACCGAGTTCTTCACCCTGGGGAGCTCCGGTCCTGTTTGTGAAAAAGAAGGACGGTTCATTCAGGATGTGTATCGACTACAGAGAGTTGAACAAATTGACCGTCAAGAATCGTTACCCACTTCCTCGTATCGATGACCTGTTCGACCAACTCCAAGGGTCAAGTGTTTATTCAAAAATAGATCTACGATCGGGTTATCATCAGTTACGAGTTCGCGATGAAGACATTCCGAAAACCGCTTTCCGAACTCGCTATGGTCATTATGAGTTTCAGGTTATGGCCTTTGGTTTGACTAACGCACCGGCAGTATTCATGGATCTAATGAACCGAGTGTGCAAACCCTACCTCGACAAGTTTGTCATTGTCTTCATAGACGACATTCTTATCTACTCACGCAACGAGCAAGAGCACGCGCATCATCTCAAAACCATTTTAGAACTCCTTAGACACGAAGAGTTATATGCTAAGTTCTCCAAGTGTGAGTTCTGGATCCGGACTGTTCAATTCCTTGGTCATGTGATTGACAGTCAGGGAATTCATGTTGATCCCTCAAAAATCGAGGCTATCAAGTGCTGGCAAGCACCATCAACACCGACGGAAGTACGTCAATTTTTAGGATTGGCTGGTTATTATCGGCGCTTCATTGAGAATTTCTCCAAAATAGCACAACCACTCACAACACTGACTCAGAAAGAGAAGAAGTTCAATTGGACTGATAAGCAAGAGTCTGCATTTCAGTTATTAAAGCAAAAGCTTTGCAGTGCGCCCATCTTATCGCTACCTGAAGGTAACGAAGACTTCGTGGTATACTGCGATGCTTCGCATCAGGGACTGGGTTGCGTGTTGATGCAACGAGAGAAAGTCATAGCTTACGCCTCCCGACAACTCAAAGTTCACGAGAAGAACTACACGACCCATGATCTCGAATTAGGAGCCGTAGTGTTCGCACTCAAAATCTGGAGACATTATCTGTATGGCACAAAATGTACCATCTTCACTGATCATAAGAGTCTCCAGCACATATTTGATCAGAAGGATCTCAATATGTGGCAACGACGATGGGTCGAGTTGCTCACCGATTATGACTGCGAGATTAAGTATCATCCGGGTAAAGCAAATGTAGTTGCCGATGCACTAAGTCGAAAAGAGCGCATCAAACCTCTTCGAGTCCGAGCCCTCAGTATTATCATTCATAATGATCTAATCATTCAAATCCTCACTGCTCAACTCGAAGCATTGAAACCTGAAAACATCTAGGAAGAGGCCTTGCGAAATATGGAGAATAAATTTGAAACCAAACCCAATGGGGTCAAGTACTTCGCAAACCGAATCTGGTTACCCAAGTTTGGGAATCTTCGAGACTTTGTGATGGATGAAGCTCACAAGTCCAAGTACTCTATACATCCTGGATCGGACAAGATGTATCATGGCATCAAGGGACTGTACTGGTGGCCGAGCATGAAAGCAGAGATTGCCACGTACGTCAGTAAATGCCTCACATGTTCTAAGGTTAAAGCCGAATATCAGAAACCCTCCGGCTTGCTCCAGTAACCGGAAATCCCTCAATGGAAATTGAGCAAATCTCCATGGATTTCATCACAAAACTCCCGAAAACATCAAGTGGTTGCGATACTATATGGGTAATAGTTGATCGTCTAACCAAATCTGCTCACTTCCTGGCCATGAAGGAAACCGACAAAATGGAACGTCTCACGCGAATCTATTTGAGGGAGATCGTATCCCGACACGGCGTTCCAATCTCCATTATCTCTGATAGAGATAGCCGATTCACATCTAACTTTTGGCAATCATTGCAAAAGTCATTGGGTACTCGTTTAGATATGAGTACAGCCTATCATCCACAAACCGATGGCCAAAGTGAAAGGACTATTCAAACACTGGAAGATATGTTACGCGCATGCGTAATTGACTTCGGTGCAAATTGGGAACAGCATTTGCCATTGTGTGAATTCTCGTACAACAACAGCTACCACACCAGTATTGGAGCTGCACCTTTTGAGGCACTGTACGGTCGTAAGTGCCGATCGCCTATCTGTTGGACCGAAGTTGGAGATAGTCAACTCACTGGTCCTGAAATCATTCATGAAACCACCGAGAAGATCGTTGGTATCCAGCAACGGCTAAAGGCCGCACGTGATCGTCAGAAGAGTTATGCTGACGTGAGACGCAAGCATCTCGAGTTCCAGGTTGGGGATCGAGTATTGCTCAAGGTATCACCTTGGAAAGGTGTCATCCGTTTTGGTAAACGTGGAAAGTTAAACCCTAGATACATCGGACCTTTTGAGATCCTTGAAAGGGTTGGTCCAGTCGCATATCGATTGCAGCTACCTCCAGAGCTCAGTAGCGTGCATCCCACATTTCACATTTCTAACCTGGAGAAATGTCTGTCCGACGAGACACTCATTATCCCACTCGAGGAAATTCAAATCGACGACAAACTTCATTTTGTCGAAATACCATTGGAGGTCATGGACCGTGAGGTCAAACAGCTTAAGCAAAGTCGTATTCCAATTGTCAAGGTTCGGGGGAATTCGCGGCGTGGTCCGGAATACACCTGGGAACGAGAAGACCAGATGCGACTCAAATATCCACATCTATTTTCAGACTCCACTCACATGCCAACTTCGAGTTAAATTTCGGGACGAAATTCTCTTAACAAGGGGAGAATGTGACACCCGTCAAATTAGGACTTGAAATTAGTTCCTAATCATTATGTAATACATGTAGTTAGTGCTATGTATTAGGCTAATTGTATGTATCAAAAATATATATGGATGAATATATATATATATATATCAGTACTCGATTAGATTTAATCGTTCATTTTCAAATCGGCCGAATTCCGATTCAATTATACGGCGTTGGTAAAAAAATCAAGTAATTAAGTAACATGGAATTGTTATTTAATACCCTCATAATTATTATATATTATTTTGATAATATATATCAAGTATCTCGTATCGTACAAATCAAACGTCCACGACAAAACTATATATAAATAATGAATTATTATTGAAATTAATAATTATTATTTACATCAGATAAAATAAAACATATTTCGTTTTATAACATTTTACTCAAACGCAACGAAACCACTCGAATAGTATCCGTCTCTCAAACGTAAAACAAAGATATATTATTATATCACATCAAAGGTATTTTTATAAAATACTTCCAATAAAAGTATAAACGAATTTATTTTTAGAAATTTATCAATTTAAAACATTTTACTACTTTTCGATCGGGTACCAAAACACGGGTATTTTGTACTACGAATTTTGGCCAACTAACTCAAATAATTGAGTTAGCCGGCTATACCAACACACCCTCTTATTTTTCATTTCATTTTTCTTCTTCACTCCTCAACTCTCTCTCTCGGCTCCCTCTTGTTTCCCAAATCGAGCAACAACAACAAACTACAATATCATCAAGCATAATCATCATCATTATCGTGATCATCTCCATCATCGTCTTCTTCATTTTTCATCATCATCGTCATCTCCTCTCCATTTTAAATACGTAAGGAATCGTTAACCTAAACTTTGTAAATTCGTATGTAAGTAGCATATTTTATCATGTAATAATGTTAGATTAGATGATTGATTGTTGATTTCGGATTTAAATATGGGTTTGGGTGAATTTTGGAATGACAGACTCGAACCAGACCTTTGAATCCGGCGGATTCATGGTGAATCCGGCGGATTCCCACCCAGAACCAAGAACAACCCGGCGGGTGCAGTTTGTACCCGGCGCGTCCTTTAAATTATCATGAATCCGGTCGGATTCATGGGAATCCGGCGGATTCCCGCCCAGAAAACATGAATCCGGCGGATTCAATAGAATCCGGCGTATTCCCCACAAATGCCACCAATCCGGCGGATTCAAGGGAATCCGGCGGATTCCCCCCTTATATTTCATGATCCAACGAATCAATAAACTAGCCCGGCGAATTCTAGCTAAAACAGAACAAATAATTTTTCGAAAACCTTGCGCGTTTAATACGCCTGGCAGGTTCAATATCTAATCATTATCAAAACCTTGCGCGTCTAAGACGCCCTGCAGGTTCAGTCATTGTAACGACATCAAATCATTGTGAATCATTATAATTGTTGGCTAACAATTCATCAGACTCAGGTGAGTCTCATAGCCCCTTTTTTAAATGCTTTTACCTAGGGGTGAGATACATGCTCGTTTTGTTTTACATGTGAACGCAAGTATCAATTTATCACGTATGCTGCATGCGTTGTTTTCATCTAATCAATCAAAGTCCTCTGAAGCATAGTCCTGTTAATATGATTTAGCGTGAATGTTAGTGTATGGTACCATATGGGATTGACAATCCCCGTCCGAGTTAGCAAGCACTAACCTGTCAAACGGACGCATTATCATTTGTTCAAACGTATGTTGATTAGGCATACGCATAGAGGCACCCTCGATCAGGCACTTGATTGTGATCCTGACCCCTCAGTTAAGCTCAGACTATGTGCTCATGTTAGTTGTATCAATCTTTACTTATTTGTTTAATTACAAATATTCATGTGATACTCATTCTCCAATTATTTACATGCTTTGTAAATCGAATCATTAAATCTTGCGGTTCACAAATCATATACTATCATATCAAACCTGTGAGCTCACCAGCTTTATAGCTGACCTTTTAGCATGTTATCTCAGGTACTCAGCAGTAAGTTGGACTGCCCATCAGGATACTGTAGCTCGAGTCGCATGCAATCATATAATCATCAAGAGATTTCCTTGCATTTTATATTTTGTATAAATTAGATATGTATTAGAATCTCTCAAATAGCTATGCGAACTCATCTTTTGTAAAACATATGTAGACTTTTACGTTAATCAATGTATTTGTAAAACGACGCATTTAGTGGTCGTTCATTATGTATCTTATGTGCTTTGTGTATTGATTAGTAGCACCCCAAAGCATGCTTCCGCGAACAGTAAATTCGGGGGTGTTACAGATTGGTATCAGAGCCAGGTTATAGTGAACTAGATTGCATTAGTGGGCCTAGACTATGACCGTTAGGCAGTATTTGCTGTTAAGTGTGATTGGTTCAAGAGTTACGTCATACAAGTTTAATTTAACATAGCTTGATCAACTATGTACAATTAAGTAAAGATGATGTAAGTCTTGAAATGGTTATGCTGGAATAGGAATACATTAGTTGACTCTGACCTCGAGAGAAACCGGGACACATAATTGTTTGTGCTAGACACTCATAAGACTATTATGTGATATAAGTATATATACATAGTTAGTCATCGATCAAGCACAGTACGCTAGTCTATTATATATTATATATATAGACACTCACATATTCAAACACTTTGTCATAGAGATGGCAACACACACCCACCGAAACATCTTCTATTTCATCCCGCTCTCGACAACATCTCTTGTAATCACGAAACTCATAGGTAGCTAGGAGGACCACCGAGTCACTTCGAGCGAGACCTTACCCAACTCACAACAATTCAAATAACCAGGCTAGTTAGCACGTAGTTGCTAGTCAGTAGAGATGGTTATTCAACTCCTCTTGATTGTTCTATAATGTTGATTGTCATGTTGTGATGTTGTATATTACCGCATTTGTATATGTACATCTATGATAATCATCATTTATGGACAATCTCTCACGAACCCTATCCTTCTATTCTCAGGAAAATCATGCCGCCAAAGTCAAGGACTTACACTGATGCCCAGATGGCATCTATCATCTCTCAGGCTGTGACTGAAGCCTTGGCGCGACATTCGTCAGAGACCCCCGAAAGGAATAGTGGTACTGCCAATACCCCTCCCACTACCAAGCCTTGTTCCTACAAGGATTTCCAAAACTGCAAACCCCTGAGCTTTAAAGGAACTGAAGGAGCCATCGGCCTAATCAGATGGGTTGAGAAGATGGAATCCGTCTTTTGCATTAGCAAATGTGCGGAAGGGGATAGAGTTCAGTTTTCCACATGCACCCTTGCTGACGGTGCCCTCACCTGGTGGAACTTGTATACCCAGTCTGTGGGTATAGATACCGCCTATCTACTTCCCTGGGAAGATCTGAAGAAAATGCTCACAGATGAGTATTGCCCATCTGAAGAACTCGAGAAGCTAGATGAGGAGTTCTGGCATCTTAAGGTTCAAGGAACCGACATTGTTGGTTATACCACTAGGTTTCAACAACTGTCAACCCTCCGCCCAGCCTTAGTAAGCATTGAGACCGACAAGGTCAAGAGGTACATTCGCGGTCTTCCGGAACCTGTCCGAGGGAACGTCGCTTCTTCCGGCAAAACCACCATTCAGGGAGCAATTCGTTTAGCTCATGAGCTCATGGCTATGCAAGAGAGCCAAGGAAACCCTGTCTCATCTTCTAGGAACAATAATAAGAGGAAATGGTCTGGAAATCAGAACCAGCAGACCTTCAAAAAGACTGAGATTGTCAAGAATGACACATCAGGTTCTGGTGAGAGGAAAGGGTACACTGGAAATAAACCCTACTGTTCAAAGTGCAATCGTCATCATGATGGTCCTTGTAGTGCACCCTGCAACAACTGCAAGAGGTATGGACATCTTACCAAAGACTGTCGAACACCTGCAACCAACCCCACCGCCAACACCAACAACAACCAACCCCGAGCCTGCTATGAGTGTGGAAACACTGGACACTTCAGGAATGCATGTCCGAAGCTAAAGAACAAGGGTAACAACAACAACGTTGCTAGGGGCAGAGCTTTTGTGCTGAATGCTGGAGACGCCCGTGAAGACCCTAATGTGGTCACGGGTATGTTTCTTCTCAACAATTTAACTGCTTCAATTTTGTTTGATACTGGTGCTGATAAGAGTTTTATATCTGAGGAATTTAGCCCACTATTAGACATTTCACCTGTTGCCTTAGAAGCTAAGTACACTGTAGAGTTAGCAAATGGCAAATTGATCGAGGCCGATAGTGTGTTACCAAATTGCATCCTAAACCTCCCAAATGAACTATTTCCCATAAACCTCATACCCATCGAGATTGGAAGTTTTGACATAGTAGTAGGCATGGATTGGCTATCCAAGCATCGAGCTGAAATTGTATGTCATGACAAGATCGTTCGTATTCCTCTCGTCACTGGTAGTACTTTGATCATACAAGGGGAGACCAGTAGGACGAGATTGAATATCATATCCTGCATGAAGACTCGCAAGTACCTTAGGAAAGGTTATCAGGCAATCCTCGCTCATGTTATTGAGAAAAAGTCGGAAGAGAAACGACTCGAGGATGTGCCCATCGTCAGAGACTTTCCAGAAGTCTTTCCTGAAGAATTACCTGGTCTTCCACCACCAAGGCAAGTTGAGTTCTCAATTGACCTTGTGCCTGGGCCAGCACCCGTGGCACGAGCACCATATCGTTTAGCCCCTTCAGAACTTCAGGAGTTGTCTGTTCAGTTACAGGAACTTCTGGATAAGGGTTTCATAAGACCGAGTTCTTCACCCTGGGGAGCTCCGGTCCTGTTTGTGAAAAAGAAGGACGGTTCATTCAGGATGTGTATCGACTACAGAGAGTTGAACAAATTGACCGTCAAGAATCGTTACCCACTTCCTCGTATCGATGACCTGTTCGACCAACTCCAAGGGTCAAGTGTTTATTCAAAAATAGATCTACGATCGGGTTATCATCAGTTACGAGTTCGCGATGAAGACATTCCGAAAACCGCTTTCCGAACTCGCTATGGTCATTATGAGTTTCAGGTTATGGCCTTTGGTTTGACTAACGCACCGGCAGTATTCATGGATCTAATGAACCGAGTGTGCAAACCCTACCTCGACAAGTTTGTCATTGTCTTCATAGACGACATTCTTATCTACTCACGCAACGAGCAAGAGCACGCGCAGCATCTCAAAACCATTTTAGAACTCCTTAGACACGAAGAGTTATATGCTAAGTTTTCCAAGTGTGAGTTCTGGATCCGGACTGTTCAATTCCTTGGTCATGTGATTGACAGTCAGGGAATTCATGTTGATCCCTCAAAAATCGAGGCTATCAAGTGCTGGCAAGCACCATCAACACCGACGGAAGTACGTCAATTTTTAGGATTGGCTGGTTATTATCGGCGCTTCATTGAGAATTTCTCCAAAATAGCACAACCACTCACAACACTGACTCAGAAAGAGAAGAAGTTCAATTGGACTGATAAGCAAGAGTCTGCATTTCAGTTATTAAAGCAAAAGCTTTGCAGTGCGCCCATCTTATCGCTACCTGAAGGTAACGAAGACTTCGTGGTATACTGCGATGCTTCGCATCAGGGACTGGGTTGCGTGTTGATGCAACGAGAGAAAGTCATAGCTTACGCCTCCCGACAACTCAAAGTTCACGAGAAGAACTACACGACCCATGATCTCGAATTAGGAGCCGTAGTGTTCGCACTCAAAATCTGGAGACATTATCTGTATGGCACAAAATGTACCATCTTCACTGATCATAAGAGTCTCCAGCACATATTTGATCAGAAGGATCTCAATATGAGGCAACGACGATGGGTCGAGTTGCTCACCGATTATGACTGCGAGATTAAGTATCATCCGGGTAAAGCAAATGTAGTTGCCGATGCACTAAGTCGAAAAGAGCGCATCAAACCTCTTCGAGTCCGAGCCCTCAGTATTATCATTCATAGTGATCTAATCATTCAAATCCTCACTGCTCAACTCGAAGCATTGAAACATGAAAACATCAAGGAAGAGGCCTTGCAAAATACGGAGAATAAATTTGAAACCAAACCCAATGGGGTCAAGTACTTCGCAAACCGAATCTGGTTACCCAAGTTTGGGAATCTTCGAGACTTTGTGATAGATGTAGCTCACAAGTCCAAGTACTCTATACATCCTGGATCGGACAAGATGTATCATGGCATCAAGGGACTGTACTGGTGGCCGAGCATGAAAGCAGAGATTGCCACGTACGTCAGTAAATGCCTCACATGTTCTAAGGTTAAAGCCGAATATCAGAAACCCTCCGGCTTGCTCCAGCAACCGGAAATCCCTCAATGGAAATCGGAGCAAATCTCCATGGATTTCATCACAAAACTCCCGAAAACATCAAGTGGTTGCGATACTATATGGGTAATAGTTGATCGTCTAACCAAATCTGCTCACTTCCTGGCCATGAAGGAAACCGACAAAATGGAACGTCTCACGCGAATCTATTTGAGGGAGATCGTATCCCGACACGGCGTTCCAATCTCCATTATCTCTGATAGAGATAGCCGATTCACATCTAACTTTTGGCAATCATTGCAAAAGTCATTGGGTACTCGTTTAGATATGAGTACAGCCTATCATCCACAAACCGATGGCCAAAGTGAAAGGACTATTCAAACACTGGAAGATATGTTACGCGCATGCGTAATTGACTTCGGTGCAAATTGGGAACAGCATTTGCCATTGTGTGAATTCTCGTACAACAACAGCTACCACACCAGTATTGGAGCTGCACCTTTTGAGGCACTGTACGGTCGTAAGTGCCGATCGCCTATATGTTGGACCGAAGTTGGAGATAGTCAACTCACTGGTCCTGAAATCATTCATGAAACCACCGAGAAGATCGTTGGTATCCAGCAACGGCTAAAGGCCGCACGTGATCGTCAGAAGAGTTATGCTGACGTGAGACGCAAGCATCTCGAGTTCCAGGTTGGGGATCGAGTATTGCTCAAGGTATCACCTTGGAAAGGTGTCATCCGTTTTGGTAAACGTGGAAAGTTAAACCCTAGATACATCGGACCTTTTGAGATCCTTGAAAGGATTGGTCCAGTCGCATATCGATTGCAGCTACCTCCAGAGCTCAGTAGCGTGCATCCCACATTTCACATTTCTAACCTGAAGAAATGTCTGTCCGACGAGACACTCATTATCCCACTCGAGGAAATTCAAATCGACGACAAACTTCATTTTGTCGAAATACCAGTGGAGGTCATGGACCGTGAGGTCAAACAGCTTAAGCAAAGTCGTATTCCAATTGTCAAGGTTCGGTGGAATTCGCGGCGTGGTCCGGAATACACCTGGGAACGAGAAGACTAGATGCGACTCAAATATCCACATCTATTTTCATACTCCACTCACATGCCAACTTCGAGTTAAATTTCGGGACGAAATTCTCTTAACAAGGGGAGAATGTGACACCCGTCAAATTAGGACTTGAAATTAGTTCCTAATCATTATGTAATACATGTAGTTAGTGCTATGTATTAGGCTAATTGTATGTATCAAAAATATATATGGATGAATATATATATATATCAGTACTCGATTAGATTTAATCGTTCATTTTCAAATCGGCCGAATTCCGATTCAATTATACGGCGTTGGTAAAAAAATCAAGTAATTAAGTAACATGGAATTGTTATTTAATACCCTCATAATTATTATATATTATTTTGATAATATATATCAAGTATCTCGTATCGTACAAATCAAACGTCCACGACAAAACTATATATAAATAATGAATTATTATTGAAATTAATAATTATTATTTACATCAGATAAAATAAAACATATTTCGTTTTATAACATTTTACTCAAACGCAACGAAACCACTCGAATAGTATCCGTCTCTCAAACGTAAAACAAAGATATATTATTATATCACATCAAAGGTATTTTTATAAAATACTTCCAATAAAAGTATAAACGAATTTATTTTTAGAAATTTATCAATTTAAAACATTTTACTACTTTTCGATCGGGTACCAAAACACGGGTATTTTGTACTACGAATTTTGGCCAACTAACTCAAATAATTGAGTTAGCCGGCTATACCAACACACCCTCTTATTTTTCATTTCATTTTTCTTCTTCACTCCTCAACTCTCTCTCTCGGCTCCCTCTTGTTTCCCAAATCGAGCAACAACAACAAACTACAATATCATCAAGCATAATCATCATCATTATCGTGATCATCTCCATCATCGTCTTCTTCGTTTTTCATCATCATCGTCATCTCCTCTCCATTTTAAATACGTAAGGAATCGTTAGCCTAAACTTTGTAAATTCGTATGTAAGTAGCATATTTTATCATGTAATAATGTTAGATTAGATGATTGATTGTTGATTTCGGATTTAAATATGGGTTTGGGTGAATTTTGGAATGACAGACTCGAACCAGACCTTTGAATCCGGCGGATTCATGGTGAATCCGGCGGATTCCCACCCAGAACCAAGAACAACCCGGCGGGTGCAGTTTGTACCCGGCGCGTCCTTTAAATTATCATGAATCCGGTCGGATTCATGGGAATCCGGCGGATTCCCGCCCAGAAAACATGAATCCGGCGGATTCAATAGAATCCGGCGTATTCCCCACAAATGCCACCAATCCGGCGGATTCAAGGGAATCCGGCGGATTCCCCCCTTATATTTCATGATCCAACGAATCAATAAACTAGCCCGGCGAATTCTAGCTAAAACAGAACAAATAATTTTTCGAAAACCTTGCGCGTTTAATACGCCTGGCAGGTTCAATATCTAATCATTATCAAAACCTTGCGCGTCTAAGACGCCCTGCAGGTTCAGTCGTTGTAACGACATCAAATCATTGTGAATCATTATAATTGTTGGCTAACAATTCATCAGACTCAGGTGAGTCTCATAGCCCCTTTTTTAAATGCTTTTACCTAGGGGTGAGATACATGCTCGTTTTGTTTTACATGTGAACGCAAGTATCAATTTATCACGTATGCTGCATGAGTTGTTTTCATCTAATCAATCAAAGTCCTCTGAAGCATAGTCCTGTTAATATGATTTAGCGTGAATGTTAGTGTATGGTACCATATGGGATTGACAATCCCCGTCCGAGTTAGCAAGCACTAACCTGTCAAACGGACGCATTATCATTTGTTCAAACGTATGTTGATTAGGCATACGCATAGAGGCACCCTCGATCAGGCACTTGATTGTGATCCTGACCCCTCAGTTAAGCTCAGACTATGTGCTCATGTTAGTTGTATCAATCTTTACTTATTTGTTTAATTACAAATATTCATGTGATACTCATTCTCCAATTATTTACATGCTTTGATAAATCGAATCATTAAATCTTGCGGTTCACAAATCATATACTATCATATCAAACCTGTGAGCTCACCAGCTTTATAGCTGACCTTTTAGCATGTTATCTCAGGTACTCAGCAGTAAGTTGGACTGCCCATCAGGATACTGTAGCTCGAGTCGCATGCAATCATATAATCATCAAGAGATTTCCTTGCATTTTATATTTTGTATAAATTAGATATGTATTAGAATCTCTCAAATAGCTATGCGAACTCATCTTTTGTAAAACATATGTAGACTTTTACGTTAATCAATGTATTTGTAAAACGACGCATGTAGTGGTCGTTCATTATGTATCTTATGTGCTTTGTGTATTGATTAGTAGCACCCCAAAGCATGCTTCCGCGAACAGTAAATTCGGGGGTGTTACATAAAGCCTTTTTGTTAATCTCAGAATTTTTGAGATTATATCCGCCAGCTTGCAGTTCATTTACTGTGCGAGTAAATCTGCAAAGCATGTCTCTGACAGTTTCATTCTTCTGGATATAGAAATAATCAAACTGAGTTTTGACTAATTCCAATTTGCTTTCGATGTACTCAGTGTTTGTAACACCCCCAAATTTAGTGATTTGCTGAAGCATACTTGGGTGTTACTAATCAATATACAAAGCACAAGATATACAGCAAACGACCTCTAAATGAGACGTTTTGTAAAATAATTACATTTCATAATTAAATCGTTTGAAAACATATAGTTTTCTTTACAAAAATATGTAAGCCTAGAGTCCGCGTATGTGGCGGGAGATTCTATTACATAACCATAGTTACAAAAGATAATGCCAAAGAATCTCCGTTAAATGCAGTTTGGAAATCATGCGACTCTAGCTAGTAATCCTGGAGTGATCCTACTCCGTAAGTGTACCTGAGAATACATGCTAAAATGGGTCAACCAAAAGGTTGGTGAATCTCACAGGTTTATCAGTAAATAATCAGTTTGAACACAAGATTTCATCAGTAGTGCCCGTAGGCGTATATCAAGTATTTGCAAATCTCGCAAAAGTAAAGAAATCATGTTATACCGTTGCCATGAGGCTCATAATCGAAGCTTAACCCGTAAATAATCAGTTGCTCCCGTGACATGCTCGAAATTGAGCAAGCATAAGTAAACGAAATAATAGTCGCCCGTTTATACATAACGGTTCGTGGTAGCGCTACTACCCCGGGCGGGGAGGGTCATTTCCCTAATGGATCCATTAACTACTGTTCGCGCTTAAGTACATAACTAACGATATATGATGGAGAGACTTCAGTAAATAGTAAGTAACTCATGCAATTCCGTTTGGTATAGTAAACAGTTTAGTACTTATGTTCAAGAAAATCAGTAGCATGCATCTCCCCCAATAAGTTAAAACAGTAAAAGTGGGGCCGTAAGACTCACCTGAGTCAAGCGGTGGTAAATAGCAAGTAGTAGTAAAGCAAGTAGGTTCTCCGAACCCGTGACCTTCTAGTGCCTAAACACGTAAGGTTAAGTAAGTAGATGTCTCGCAAGACCATCTAGGCTAGTTGTTCATACAACCCGTTGTGTTTAAATGTTGGTTTGTTCGCGTTCTTAACAAAGTATACGGCCCGTTGGTGATTTGTTATAATTAAAGTTTGTCATTCAATACGCAAATTAAAGTAATTGTAATAGGAAGGTATGTTTTATTATGATTGTTAGGTCGTACCGTATAAGGATTTGAGGTTGTAAAAGTTCGACACTTAGTGAAAATGTGAGTTTTCAAGGTTCTGGTTTGTGCGACGTAGCATGCGACGTTGCAAGCGACGTAAGGTGCGACGTAGGCAGGTACGTCGCATGATGCGACCTTCGCAAATCAATGCGACGTAGGGGGCGACGTCGCTAATGCGACGTTGGTTCAGTTTGCGACGTTAAAGTCTACGTCGCTACGTGCGACGTCCGCAAGTTAATGCGACGTAATAGGCTGCGTTGCTAGTGTGACGTTGAGGTTTTTGTGCGACGTAGGTCGCGACGTCGCAGAGGCCCTTGGCCAGGTGCGACGTAGCGGTCTGTTGGCCGGAAAATGTGCCGAAAATGAGTTTTCCGGTTTCCGTTCGGTCCAAATCTTTTACCCAACCCTTATATGAACATATTAAGCCTATTAAAACCGTAAACTAGTAAAAATGATCAAAAACGAGAGATGTCGGGATTTGTCGGAAACTTACAAAGTGTCGGATGAAAAATCCGAAAAGATAGCGTTGTAGATCGGGAAGTGGTGAACGTTTTTCTCCAAAGTGATGATGAGATCCAAGGTCGTTTAGTGGTAGTATTTGACGATTTTGTGGGATTTTTGGTGATGAAACTTTGAAATAAAAAGAGAGGAGGAGAGATAGAAAGAGAAAGTGAAATGAAAGAAAAGGTGGGAGTTGGGGGTATTAACCTCCAACTTTCGGTCTCCGCTCTTCGTGCGGTGTTCGTTTGCTCCGTCGTTTAATCGTAATTAATTATTTTAAATATTAGAGGTACATTTTAAAATACAATTTATTATGCGAGGTTTTATTTAAATATTTGACAATTTAATTTATATTTGAGTTATAAAATGTACGTTAATTTATTTAGTTTGCGCGTTTTAATATTTTAAATTGTGTAAGGTTTGTTTGTACGATACGAATGAATACGAAATATTATCATAATAATATTTTTGACATAATAACGTTATTTAATAAAATTGGTCACCAACGTCCGTATTAAATTGAATCGAAATACATTCGATTTAAATTGCGTACGATTTAACCAAATCGCATTTTCGTATATATTCAACAATATATTTAATTCGATACATAAATTAGCCTAACACAGAACTAATTACATGTATTAACAAAGAATTAGGCACTAATTCTAGTCCTAATTTGCCGGTTGTTACATTCTCCCCCTGTTAAAGGAATTTCGTCCCGAAATTTAAGTCGAAGTCGCGTTAGGGGCAGAATCGGTGAATAAGTGTGGATACTTGAGTCGTATTTGGTCTTCCCGTTCCCAAGTGAATTCCGGACCGCGCCGCGAATTCCATCTGACTTTGACGATTGGAATACGACTTTGTTTCAGTTGTTTGACCTCACGGTCCATAATTTCGACGGGTTCCTCAACGAAATGTAGTTTGTCATCGATGCGAATCTCGTCAAGGGGTATAATAAGTGTCTCGTCAGACAGACATTTCTTTAAGTTAGAAATGTGAAAAGTAGGGTGCACGCTGCTGAGTTCAGAGGGCAGCTGCAATCGATATGCCACTGGACCTATTTTCTCGAGGATCTCAAAAGGTCCAATGTACCTGGGGTTTAATTTTCCGCGTTTGCCGAATCGGATTACGCCTTTCCAAGGCGATACTTTTAAGAGTACTCGATCCCCAACTTGGAACTCGAGTGGCTTGCGTCTCACGTCAGCATAGCTTTTCTGACGATCACGCGCGGCTTTGAGTTGGTTTTGGATTTCAACGATTTTCTCTGTGGTTTCATGTATGAGTTCAGGACCAGTGAGTTGACTATCTCCCACTTCAGTCCAACAGATCGGTGATCGGCACTTACGACCGTACAGTGCCTCAAAAGGTGCAGCTTTAATGCTGGTGTGATAGCTGTTGTTGTACGAGAACTCGCACAACGGTAGATGTCTTTCCCAATTTGTACCAGAATCAACTATGCAGGCTCGTAGCATGTCTTCCAGTGTCTGAATAGTTCGTTCGCTCTGGCCATCGGTCTGAGGATGGTACGCGGTACTCATATCGAGACGGGTACCCAATGATTTTTGGAGTGATTGCCAGAAGCGAGATGTGAAACGGGCATCCCTGTCAGAGATAATCGAGAGAGGGACACCATGTTGGCAAATGATTTCTTTGATGTAAATTTGTGTAAGGCGTTCCATTTTGTCGGTTTCTCTGATTGCCAAGAAATGAGCCGATTTGGTGAGACGATCGACGATCACCCAAATGGTATCGCAACCGCTCGCCGATTTAGGTAGTTTGGCTATAAAATCCATGGTAATTTGCTCCCATTTCCATTGAGGAATTTCAGGTTGTTGGAGCAGTCCGGAAGGTCTTTGGTGCTCGGCCTTGACCTTGGAACAAGTTAAGCATTTGCTGACGTACAAAGCAATGTCAGCTTTCATATTCGGCCACCAGTAAAACCCCTTGATGCCGTGATACATTTTGTCGGATCCCGGGTGGATAGAATATTTGGACTTGTGAGCTTCATCCATCACCAAGTCCCGAAGGTTCCCGAAATTAGGCAACCAGATTCGGTTAGAGAAATACTTAACTCCGTTGGGTCTGATCTTGAATTGTTTATCCATGCCCCGCAAGGCCTCGTTTTTGAAGTTATCGGGTTTCAGGGCTTCGAGTTGGTCAAGGTGTATTTGGGTGGTGAGGTCGTTATGAATGGTAATACTGAGTGCCCGGACTCGGAGTGGTTTTGTTCGTTTCTTACGACTGAGAGCATCAGCAACCACGTTTGCTTTGCCCGGATGATATTTGATCTCACAGTCGTAATCGGTGAGTAATTCAACCCATCTACGTTGCCTCATGTTAAGATCTTTCTGGTTGAAAATGTGTTGGAGGCTTTTGTGGTCGGTGAATACAGTGCTGCGGGTACCATAAAGATAATGTCTCCAGATTTTTAAGGCGAACACCACGGCCCCTAGCTCGAGGTCGTGAGTTGTGTAGTTTTTCTCGTGAACTTTAAGTTGTCTGGAGGCGTAGGCAATGACCTTGTCTCGTTGCATCAGCACGCAACCGAGACCTTGGTGAGAAGCATCGCAGTATACCACGAAGTCATCGGTGCCTTCGGGTAGAGATAGAATGGGTGCACTGCAAAGCTTGGATTTCAACAGTTGAAATGCCGACTCTTGTTTATCGGTCCAATCAAATTTCTTTTCCTTCTGAGTCAGCACTGTGAGGGGTTTGGCAATTTTTGAGAAGTTTTCGATGAAACGACGGTAGTAACCGGCCAATCCCAAGAATTGGCGTACCTCGGTGGGAGTGGTTGGAGCTTGCCAATTCTTGATTGCCTCGATTTTTGACGGGTCTACATGAATTCCCTGACTGTCGATAACGTGTCTGTGACACCCGACGATTTAGGGTTACTGATTAACCTACTTGAAAACCCTAATTACGTGTGTTTAGTTTAGTATTAGGCTAAATACTTGTAATTACTTGTAACTATTTTTATATTTATGTGAATATATACTCCCGTAATTGATTCATATTACGCTTACGTAATTAGTTGTAATTACGCTTACGCAATTTGGTGAAATTGTGCAAAACAACCGGACGGAGTCTGACAAATTATACGACGTTGGTGAAAACATTTCTATAAATAACTTGAATCTATTTTTAGAAGTTATTTACCATATATTATTATTTTGTTAAAATAATACACGAAAAACTTAGGCGTTTTGACTAAAACGTCTCAAACGCAACAGAAACGCGCGGAACGCACCCGACAATCGAGCGAAAGCTAAAATATATTTTAATAATTTAAATATATTATTTTGTATGAAATTATTATTGAAAACATCTTATAATGATTCGTCAATAAAAACGTCTATTTAAAACGTTACGCGATTAAAACTTCGTACGACTAGCGCGCAAATCGAGGCCAACGAATTATCGGAACATTTCTAAAAGAGTTTTCAAGTATTATATTAAATATTTCAAGGGGAAATATCGAAATTTAAATCGTTAAATAAAAACGTCAACTAAACATTTAACGTCTAAATAAACGTCTAAACAATCGAGTAAACGAACGGGAAATGTAACCACTTAAAAGGAAATGTGAAATGACTAAAATACCCTTGTGGGGGACCCACAAAAACCAGCCCCAAGGCCACCTCCCTCCATCCACCACTCCAATTACATGCAAATCAAATGATGACTAAAACACTTACACCTCCATTCCTCTTTCATGCATCTTTCATTTCCCACTCCAACACTTCACCAAAAACACTCTAACCTCTCTCTAGACATTTCCCTCTCACTCTAAAAATCTGGAACCTCAGCCCTAAACACCACCATAAACCACCATTAAACACCACATTCTTGAAGAGGAGATCAAGAAGATCAAGTCCAAGACAAGAGCATCATCTTCATCTACACTTGTTCTTCATCATTCCTTTGTGAGATTTATCAAAACCCTTCACTTATTTTACTTTTAATCTACTGATTATGATGTTATTAAGCTCTATCAACAAGATTATGTCCAAACCTTGTGCTAAAATACGTTTTTATAACTTATACTTTAACATGCATGAATCTGCCTAAAAATTGACAGTTCACGAAAATATTCGTATAAAATCATCTGTTAAGAGTTAGAGGTCGAATTTTTTTTTAAAATTTGCGTATCGAAAATATCTACAACTTTTGTGTTTTACACTTTTTCCAGAAACGTTCTCGTTTTTCTCTACGAGCCGATTTGTAGGACTGACCTGTAGGTTTTCAATAAATCTGTTCGGAACTTTCTCGGAATTAATTAAATATGTTAATGGACCCATTGGAAGCTGAAAATTTGATATGTTAGTCTAGACTCATTGTAGATCAGTTGGTAAAAATTTGGAAGTTTGATTTGGACTAGAGATAGGTGAAATCAGTTGGCGTAATAACCCGACAAAAACCGAAACATGGAATCTTGAAGTTGTAAAGTACATTTTAAAAACCGACACCTCGGGATGATCCCGACATGAGCCGACAATTTTTATGAGCTTTATTAACTGAGATATGGGTTGGGAAAAAGTTTCGGGTCAAACCGAGTAGGTTTGACCAAGTCAACAAAAACGGCTCGGCGGCTAAAAACGACAAAACTTACTGTTTTTGGAAAGTGGTAACAAAAAAAAAATGGTTTTGGGAGACTTAGTTAGTAAGTTGGACCAAAAACTAAACTTAGAAAGTTTCCCGAATTAGAAACCGACACTTAGAACACTTGAATTTGATAAGTGACTCATGAAATTGGTAAGTGTCTCATAAATTGTTAAGTGACTCATAAAATCAGTAAGTGACTCTATAAATTAGAAGTGACTCATAGTTTGACCAGGGTTGACCAGGTTTGACTAGGTTTGACCAGGTTTGACCAGTTTGACCAGGTTTGACCAGGTTTGACCAGGTTTGACCAGTTTGACCAGTTTGACTAGGTTTGACCAGTTTGACCAGGTTTGACCAGGTTTGACCAGTTTGACCAGGTTTGACCACGTTTGACCAGTTTGACCAGTTTGACCAGGTTTGACCAGTTTGACCAGGTTTAACCAGTTTGACCAGGTTTAACCAGTTTGACTATGTTTGACCAGGTTTGACCAGTTTGACCAGGTTTGACCAGTTTGACCAGGTTTGACCAGTTTGACCAGGTTTGACCAGTTTGACCAGGTTTGACCGGTTTGACCAACTTTGACCAGCTTTGACCAACGAGTTGACCAACTTTGACCTACGGTTTAAGACTTATACAAACTAAAATAATCTGTTCGCAACACACGATATGTACTAATAAATATTATACAACAAAACAAACTTAATAATAATGTCTAAATGAATTATTATTACAAACTTTCACCAACGGGTCGTACATGTTTTTAGTAAACGAACTTGAACAACTTATTTGGACATACTAGTTGATGAACTAGCCTTAGGTGGACATTAACCCTCCACCTACACGATTGGCTTAAGTGGACATTGACCCCCACTTATACAATCGCTATAGATGGTCTTTTGAGACATCTACTTACACAACCTTATACGTTTAGGACGTTAGAAGGTTGCACATTGGATCACACCTTGCTTGCTATTTGATATTGCTTGCTTACTATTTGCTAGAACTCAGGTGAGTTTCATAGCCCCCTTTTTACTTGTTTTTGAACTGTTTTGGGGTGAGAATACATACACACAGAAACTTTTACAGATTTTTACTTATGATTGCTAGAAACATAAACAGAAACAGAAACAGAAAACAGAACATATACTAGTTGCATGAGTAGCAGAACTAATCCACCAATAAGACCTCAATTTCATGGTTCGTTAATTTCATAAAGCGCGAATAATTGTGAATAGATCTATTTGGGATTGACAATCCCGTCCGAGCTGGTCGCTCCAGCTAACCCACGGGCGCATAATTATTTGAATCAGGATGTGTCCCGGATTAGACACATAGAGGCAGCAGAATTTGTTAAAGCTTCGAATACATGAGCTCATGGCAATAGTAAACAGGACTATAGTATACAATACTATAGTATACCGAATCTTTATTATACAGAAACTTTGTTATGCAGAATTTGATTTTACACAGAAACTATGTTATACAGAACTGGATCCATGCAGAACTTGATGTACTCAGAAACTCTATTTTTACAGAACTGGATCCATGCAGAACTTAATTTACTCAGAAACTCTATTTTTACAGAACTGGATCCATGCAGAACTTAATTTACTCAGATACTCTATTTATACAGAACTGGATCCATGCAGAACTTGAATTACTCAGAAACTCTATTTTTTTCAGAACTCTGTTTTACAGAACTTTGATATGCAGAACTTGATTTCACACAGAAACTGTTTTAACAGAACTTTATTACGCAGAACTTGACTTAACACAGAAACTCTATTTTACAAAACTCTATTTTACAAACAGAAAACCTTGTGTTTACATGATTCCTTTACAGATTAAACCTATGAACTCACCAACTTTATGTTGACCCTTTTAGTATGTATTCTCAGGTTTACAGACGCAGTAGGACTACCCACAGGAAACAGGACAGTAGGATGCTTTTGGAAAGCATAGCTCGAGTCGCATATTTTCAAACAGGAGATTTAAATTGCATTATGACATTTTGTATCAACGATTATGTATTATAAATCTCTAGACTATGTTTGCGAACTTTAGAATCTTATGTAAGCTTTTATTTATGAAATGTAACGTTTTCAGACGTCTCATATAGAGGTCGTTTGCTTTAATCTTTGTGTTGTGATATTTGATTTGGTCGTAGCCCCCATGACACCTCATGTTTCCGCTGCCACGTGTTTCGGGGGTGCGACAGATTGGTATCAGAGCCTAAGGTTATAGCGAACTAGGATTGCATTAGTGACCTAGACTATAACCATTAGGCTAGTATTCTTTGTTCGGTATGACTGGTTCAGCGATTGCATCATTCGAATTTAATTTAACATAGCCTGATCAACTATGTACAATTAAAGGAGATTCGATGCAAGACCTGAAATGGTTATAGTGAACAAGAGTACAGTAGCAGACGTAGACCTAGGATAGAACGGGACCAACCTTTATATGTGCTTATGTCTTAGGCTTCTATGTGTATATATATGTATATATATGTATAACCTTACGTACACTAAACTTACTTGCCACCCTTTACGGCAAACACTCCCACAACTACGTCACCCGACATAGAAAACGAGACTCAACCCTTATATGCCACTGTGGAGACTTCCACGGTACCACTTGCCCAACCGCATAGGGTAACTACATAATCGAATAGGACTCACTTGAGAAGAATCTACTTTAGGATTCGCCAACCAAACAAGTCACATCTACTTCACCCACTTCTTTCCGCTTGCAACCAAATAACTCGGGAACACGTATAGAACTTAAACTTTACGATACTTCGTCACTTAGACGGACTATACCTACTTCCGCCACTTCACTTTCTCCACCCGCTCTCGACCTAGACATATGAATCGCGTGTGTTTTACACCACTAGAGGGACTGACTAATAGACCTCCTCGGACTAGACCTTATCCTATTCATACTATTTCTACTTGATCTCGTTAGGTCACTATTTTGACACGTTCGTTAAACGATTTACCCATAACTTGATTCGCGACTTTGAATGCTCCGAACACCTTTATCAAGCATTCGTTCATTTCGAAACAATAACATAGTCATGATTGACTATTTCAAGAACACTACTCGGTCATTGTCATGACTACCTTTTGAAACTACGATTTGGCTATTTACAACTCTTGAGACGCGGAGAATCTTCCGACATGAATACCCCCCATACGCATAGGAACCCGCTCATCATGCAGTTCTGGTACTAGCTGTTAGACTACGCCGCCACGAGAATAGAATAGATGATATGGATTTTTCACAGACGTAAACTTTCAACGGATTTTTGACAAAACAAAATTTTCAACACTTTTCAATAACTAGAGCTTTCAACGAATTTTTGCGAAACAGAGTCTTTCAACGTGCTGACAAGAGTTTCCAACGTATTTTGATTGACATTAAAGTTTTTAACAGATATTATGATGACATTTTTAACAAATAAAAACCGTACCTATAGACAAACACTTGATTTTCACTTAATTTTTCTCAAAGATCTATGTTTTCTAACGAACGATAACGACTTATACTTTGAAACACCTGCTGGTCTTCTAACGATTTACATATTGAAAATACGTTTACAACGATTTATATTGGATGTGATCCAACGAATTACTCATAACTTGCGAATTGTTTACAAACTGGTTTATTGACAGTTTTAACAAACTATTTATTGGAATCCAATTACTACTTTCATTTTTCTTTTATCAAGATTTGACCACTACTTTGACTTGTACGTCAACGAATTACCCAATACCCGAGACATAATACACGCTTCCTACTACGATTCCTACAACGAACCACATAGGAATGTTTTCCTACTACGAACCCTATAATAAATGACCTTACTATGACCGACTATTTAGGAATACTTGTCCTACTTATAGTACACGGGGAAATTTTTCCAAACGTATACGAACGGATGTGTTTACATCACGAAATAACAATCAGAGCAACAACGCTCGACAGAACCCATAACATTGTTACGGGTACGTTACCTCTCAATAACTTGACTATTTTCAATCTTATTCGGTACTAAATTACGCGATCGCGCCCCACAAACTTAGAAGCTAAGAATAACGCATAAATTACAGATTGATTTTAGCCGTGAAATCGTAAATCAGAACCTCATTTTGAACTTAGCAGACAAAACTTTTCTCCCTAGACATAATAAACCATCGGAATTTCCATTCTCTTTCCTTTCTCGATGCCATCTAAAATCTCAGCCGAATAGTTGCCATGAGAAACCTATTGTATTCTTACTGTTACCAGTAGAACATCGATCTAACGAGGGGAGAAAAGATAAAACAAGAATTGTTTCATTAAGAAACCTACAGAAACCTTACAACAGAAAACCAAGAACTTAGACCCTGATGGCTTACCCATCATCAAGGCCCAGTGAATCTCAAGACGAGATCCGGATGTAATAAACTCAGATACACTAGAAACACACACTTACTCTCTCACAGATCCCACAGACTGCGGCAACAAACTAATTTCGGGACGAAATTCTCCTAACAGGGGGAGAATGTGACACCCGACGATTTAGGGTTACTGATTAACCTACTTGAAAACCCTAATTACGTGTGTTTAGTTTAGTATTAGGCTAAATACTTGTAATTACTTGTAACTATTTGTATATTTATGTGAATATATACTCCCGTAATTGATTCATATTACGCTTACGTAATTAGTTGTAATTACGCTTACGCAATTTGGTGAAATTGTGCAAAACAACCGGACGGAGTCCGACAAATTATACGACGTTGGTGAAAACATTTCTATAAATAACTTGAATCTATTTTTAGAAGTTATTTACCATATATTATTATTTTGTTAAAATAATACACGAAAAACTTAGGCGTTTTGACTAAAACGTCTCAAACGCAACAGAAACGCGCGGAACGCACCCGACAATCGAGCGAAAGCTAAAATATATTTTAATAATTTAAATATATTATTTTGTATGAAATTATTATTGAAAACATCTTATAATGATTCGTCAATAAAAACGTCTATTTAAAACGTTACGCGATTAAAACTTCGTACGACTAGCGCGCAAATCGAGGCCAACGAATTATCGGAACATTTCTAAAAGAGTTTTCAAGTATTATATTAAATATTTCAAGGGGAAATATCGAAATTTAAATCGTTAAATAAAAACGTCAACTAAACATTTAACGTCTAAATAAACGTCTAAACAATCGAGTAAACGAACGGGAAATGTAACCACTTAAAAGGAAATGTGAAATGACTAAAATACCCTTGTGGGGGACCCACAAAAACCTGCCCCAAGGCCACCTCCCTCCATCCACCACTCCAATTACATGCAAATCAAATGATGACTAAAACACTTACACCTCCATTCCTCTTTCATGCATCTTTCATTTCCCACTCCAACACTTCACCAAAAACACTCTAACCTCTCTCTAGACATTTCCCTCTCACTCTAAAAATCTGGAACCTCAGCCCTAAACACCACCATAAACCACCATTAAACACCACATTCTTGAAGAGGAGATCAAGAAGATCAAGTCCAAGACAAGAGCATCATCTTCATCTACACTTGTTCTTCATCATTCCTTTGTGAGATTTATCAAAACCCTTCACTTATTTTACTTTTAATCTACTGATTATGATGTTATTAAACTCTATCAACAAGATTATGTCCAAACCTTGTGCTAAAATACGTTTTTATAACTTATACTTTAACATGCATGAATCTGCCTAAAAATCGACAGTTCACGAAAATATTCGTATAAAATCATCTGTTAAGAGTTACAGGTCGAATTTTTTTTAAAATTTGCGTATCGAAAATATCTACAACTTTTGTGTTTTACACTTTTTCCAGAAACGTTCTCGTTTTTCTCTACGAGCCGATTTGTAGGACTGACCTGTAGGTTTTCAATAAATCTGTTCGGAACTTTCTCGGAATTAATTAAATATGTTAATGGACCCATTGGAAGCTGAAAATTTGATATGTTAGTCTAGACTCATTGTAGATCAGTTGGTAAAAATTTGGAAGTTTGATTTGGACTAGAGATAGGTGAAATCAGTTGGCGTAATAACCCGACAAAAACCGAAACATGGAATCTTGAAGTTGTAAAGTACATTTTAAAAACCGACACCTCGGGATGATCCCGACATGAGCCGACAATTTTTATGAGCTTTATTAACTGAGATATGGGTTGGGAAAAAGTTTCGGGTCAAACCGAGTAGGTTTGACCAAGTCAACAAAAACGGCTCGGCGGCTAAAAACGACAAAACTTACTGTTTTTGGAAAGTGGTAACAAAAAAAAAATGGTTTTGGGAGACTTAGTTAGTAAGTTGGACCAAAAACTAAACTTAGAAAGTTTCCCGAATTAGAAACCGACACTTAGAACACTTGGATTTGATAAGTGACTCATGAAATTGGTAAGTGTCTCATAAATTGTTAAGTGACTCATAAAATCAGTAAGTGACTCTATAAATTAGAAGTGACTCATAGTTTGACCAGGGTTGACCAGGTTTGACTAGGTTTGACCAGGTTTGACCAGTTTGACCAGGTTTGACCAGGTTTGACCAGGTTTGACCAGTTTGACCAGTTTGACTAGGTTTGACCAGTTTGACCAGGTTTGACCAGGTTTGACCAGTTTGACCAGGTTTGACCACGTTTGACCAGTTTGACCAGTTTGACCAGGTTTGACCAGTTTGACCAGGTTTAACCAGTTTGACCAGGTTTAACCAGTTTGACCAGGTTTGACCAGGTTTGACCAGTTTGACCAGGTTTGACCAGTTTGACCAGGTTTGACCAGTTTGACCAGGTTTGACCAGTTTGACCAGGTTTGACCGGTTTGACCAACTTTGACCAACGAGTTGACCAACTTTGACCTACGGTTTAAGACTTATACAAACTAAAATAATCTGTTCGCAACACACGATATGTACTAATAAATATTATACAACAAAACAAACTTAATAATAATGTCTAAATGAATTATTATTACAAACTTTCACCAACGGGTCGTACATGTTTTTAGTAAACGAACTTGAACAACTTATTTGGACATACTAGTTGATGAACTAGCCTTAGGTGGACATTAACCCTCCACCTACACGATTGGCTTAAGTGGACATTGACCCCCACTTATACAATCGCTATAGATGGTCTTTTGAGACATCTACTTACACAACCTTATACGTTTAGGACGTTAGAAGGTTGCACATTGGATCACACCTTGCTTGCTATTTGATATTGCTTGCTTACTATTTGCTAGAACTCAGGTGAGTTTCATAGCCCCCTTTTTACTTGTTTTTGAACTGTTTTGGGGTGAGAATACATACACACAGAAACTTTTACAGATTTTTACTTATGATTGCTAGAAACATAAACAGAAACAGAAACAGAAAACAGAACATATACTAGTTGCATGAGTAGCAGAACTAATCCACCAATAAGACCTCAATTTCATGGTTCGTTAATTTCATAAAGCGCGAATAATTGTGAATAGATCTATTTGGGATTGACAATCCCGTCCGAGCTGGTCGCTCCAGCTAACCCACGGGCGCATAATTATTTGAATCAGGATGTGTCCCGGATTAGACACATAGAGGCAGCAGAATTTGTTAAAGCTTCGAATACATGAGCTCATGGCAATAGTAAACAGGACTATAGTATACAATACTATAGTATACCGAATCTTTATTATACAGAAACTTTGTTATGCAGAATTTGATTTTACACAGAAACTATGTTATACAGAACTGGATCCATGCAGAACTTGATGTACTCAGAAACTCTATTTTTACAGAACTGGATCCATGCAGAACTTAATTTACTCAGAAACTCTATTTTTACAGAACTGGATCCATGCAGAACTTAATTTACTCAGATACTCTATTTATACAGAACTGGATCCATGCAGAACTTGAATTACTCAGAAACTCTATTTTTTTCAGAACTCTGTTTTACAGAACTTTGATATGCAGAACTTGATTTCACACAGAAACTGTTTTAACAGAACTTTATTACGCAGAACTTGACTTAACACAGAAACTCTATTTTACAAAACTCTATTTTACAAACAGAAAACCTTGTGTTTACATGATTCCTTTACAGATTAAACCTATGAACTCACCAACTTTATGTTGACCCTTTTAGTATGTATTCTCAGGTTTACAGACGCAGTAGGACTACCCACAGGAAACAGGACAGTAGGATGCTTTTGGAAAGCATAGCTCGAGTCGCATATTTTCAAACAGGAGATTTAAATTGCATTATGACATTTTGTATCAACGATTATGTATTATAAATCTCTAGACTATGTTTGCGAACTTTAGAATCTTATGTAAGCTTTTATTTATGAAATGTAACGTTTTCAGACGTCTCATATAGAGGTCGTTTGCTTTAATCTTTGTGTTGTGATATTTGATTTGGTCGTAGCCCCCGTGACACCTCATGTTTCCGCTGCCACGTGTTTCGGGGGTGCGACAGTGTCCAAGGAATTGAACGGTGTTTATCCAGAACTCACACTTAGAGAATTTGGCGTAAAGCTCCTCGTGTCTAAGTAGTTCTAGGATGGTTCTGAGGTGTTGTGCGTGTTCCTGTTCGCTTCGTGAATAGATAAGGATGTCATCGATAAAAACAATAACAAACTTGTCAAGGTACGGTTTGCACACCCGATTCATAAGGTCCATGAATACAGCCGGTGCGTTGGTTAGACCAAAGGGCATCACTTGGAACTCATAATGCCCATAACGGGTTCTGAATGCGGTTTTTGGGATATCAGTATCGCGAACACGCAGTTGATGATAACCCGATCGAAGATCAATCTTGGAATAACAGCTTGATCCTTGAAGTTGATCGAACAGATCATCGATTCGAGGAAGTGGATATCGGTTCTTGACGGTTAGTTTGTTCAGCTCTCGGTAGTCAATACACATTCGAAATGAACCGTCTTTCTTTTTAACAAACAAGACCGGAGCTCCCCAAGGTGAAGAACTCGGTCTGATGAATCCTCTATCCAGGAGTTCCTGTAACTGAGTGGACAACTCCTGAAGTTCAGATGGAGCTAAGCGGTACGGTGCTCGGGCCACCGGTGCGGCACCCGGCACGAGATCAATCGAGAACTCAACCTGCCTAGGTGGAGGTAAACCAGGTAGTTCTTCTGGAAAGACTTCGGGGAAGTCTCTAACGATTGGCACATCCTCAAGTCGCTTCTCCTCCGACTTTTTCTCCGTGATGTGCGCGAGGATTGCTGTGTAACCCTTTCTCAGAAATTTTCGGGTTTTTAAACAGGAGATTAAGTTTAGTCTCGACCCACCGGTCTCCCCCTGTATGATCAAGGTACTACCGGCGGCGAGAGGAATTCGGACGATTTTATCATGGCAAACAATTTCGGCCCGGTGCTTGGACAACCAGTCCATACCCACGATGACGTCGAAACTTCTTAGTTCAACAGGCATAAGATCGATTGAGAAGATTTCGTCGGCTAGGTTTAAAGTGCAATTAGGTATCACACTATCGGTTTCTATGAGTTTACCATTTGCAAGTTCTACGGTGTACTTAACATCTAAGGCCACGGGGGTGATATCAAGTAGTGGGCAAAACTCATCAGATATGAAACTTTTATCAGCACCGGTATCAAATAATACTGAAGCAGTAAGATCGTTGAGAAGAAACGTACCCGTTACAACATTCGGGTCTTCCCTAGCTTCCCCAGCTTTGATGACAAATGCTCTGCTACGAGCAGGGTTGTTGTTCCGTTTGTTGCTGCTGTTGTTGTTGTTGTTGTTGTTGTTGTTGTTTTTCTGCTTAGGGCAATTATTCTGAAAATGCCCAGGACTTCCGCACCCATAACAAGTCTTCGGGGCACTGGTGTTTCGACAATCCTTGGCCAAATGCCCAAAACGCTTGCAGTTTGTGCAAGGGCAGGAACCGTCGTGGTGACGATTGCATTTGGGACAGTAGGGCCTGCTTCCAACGTACCCTTTCCTTTCTGAAGTGCCAGATGAATAAGCCCTAAGGGGCTCAGGCTTTCGGTTGGTGATTTGGTTGGATGAGTTGGGGTTTCCTTCCCATTTTCGTTTGTTGTTTGCAGGTGGGGCTGAAGTTGTGTTACGGCGGACAGCGTTTGCCGTGAGTTCATGGGCCATACGGATGGCGTTCTGGATAGTACCTGGTTTGGATGAAGTCACCAGGTCCTGGAGTTTTTCGGGCAATCCATCAATATATTTCTCGATCCTCTTGTACTCAGGATCGACCATGGTTGGGCACAGAAGTGCCAGCTGGTGGAAACGGTTGGTGTAACCGGTGATATCATTACCTTGCATCTTATGGTTCCAGAATTCCAGCTCCAGTTGTTTCAGTTCATCCCTGTGGCAATACTCACCCCTTAACATCTCCTTCAACTCCTCCCACGGGAGTTTGTAAGCATCGGCAACGCCCACAGTTTGGGCATAGGTGTTCCACCACGTGAGTGCGGTGTCGGTAAAAGTACTAACAGAGAACTTAACTTTGTCCCCCTCCGCACAGTTGCAGATAAGGAATACCGATTCAACTTTCTCGATCCAGCGTATTAGACCGATTGCTCCCTCGGTACCTGCAAAGTTTAGAGGTTTGCAGTTCTGGAAGTCCTTGTAAGAACAAGGTTTAGCAGCAGTGGTTTCAGCGGCATCGCTGTTTCTCGAGGAATTTGGTGGAGTATTCCGAGCCAAGGCTTCAGTAACAGCCTGGGTTATAAGGGAGGTAATCTGGGCGTCGGTGTATGGTCGTGTCTTTGGCGGCATGATTCTTCAATAAAAGAAATGAAGATACATGAGATTTTGTATGAACTGTAATTGTCACAGATGTACATGTATAAAAGCAGTAATACATAACATCAACATGAAAAATGACAATTAATGTGAGTTGAGATAACAAGTGATATTTGATAGACAAGGTGAATTTTAAAAGTTACATCCTACAGGGATATTACAAAAGGTGTCGGGAATTGTTACATCCGACTAGTTTATAGAGTAGTGCTAGATAGTCCTTAGATTACAAGATAGATTACAAGACAAAGGCTACGCTAGTCTCGTAGATTAATTTGTTCCATTAGCGCGACAAGGCGGTCCACAGTTTCTGCTAGTCGGTTGGTTTGCCTGGCGTTGTCTTCCACCAAGGCCAGTCGTTGTGCTATTGTTCGAGAGTGATCCGCAGTCTCCTGTGAACGCTGTTCACATTCTTCTAGTCGGTTTCTTACAAGTTCATCCGCACCTAACTCGGCGGTCATGGAATCCTGGATTATGCTTACAGAGAGGTTGGTATCCTCTTGTTCTCGCTGTAGTTGTGATATATGGTCAAGAGCTTGACGAAGCAGGTAAGTCATTCGGTGTTGTTCCAGTTCAAGATTTTCGAGTCTTTGCTCCTGACGGCGGAATTGGGTAGCCAACATCGGCACCGTGGGATGTGCCGAGTCCTGAGAGTTATGTACAGGATAAGGGCTGGTTCGAGGTGACCTTGTGTTCCTCCCAGCTACTCGTGGGTTCCGTGACCCATGTGAGTGAGAGCGTGTCGGATTAGGTGGTGTGTTTGCCATTCCTGTGGCAGAGTGTAAGTAAGACAAGGCTAATATATATAAATATATATCATATCCAGCCTAGTGTCTAGCACGTATCAAGTAATGGTCCGGTTCTCTCGTGGTCAGAGTCAACTAACGTATCCCCGTTCAACATAATCATTTCAGACATTACATCATCTTTCCTTAATTGTACATAGTTGATCAGGCTATGTTAAATTAAAGTCGTATGCTGTAATCCCTGAACCAGTCATGTCTAATAAGAAAATACTGCCTAACGGTCATAGTCTAGGCCCACTAAATGCAACCTAGTTCACTATAACCTTAGGCTCTGATACCAATCTGTAACACCCCCAAATTTAGTGATTTGCGGAAGCATACTTGGGTGTTACTAATCAATATACAAAGCACAAGATATACAGCAAACGACCTCTAAATGAGACGTTTTGTAAAATAATTACATTTCATAATTAAATCGTTTGAAAACATATAGTTTTCTTTACAAAAATATGTAAGCTAGTCCGCGTATGTGGCGGGAGATTCTATTACATAACCATAGTTACAAAAGATAATGCCAAAGAATCTCCGTTAAATGCAGTTTGGAAATCATGCGACTCTAGCTAGTAATCCTGGAGTGATCCTACTCCGTAAGTGTACCTGAGAATACATGCTAAAATGGGTCAACCAAATGGTTGGTGAATCTCACAGGTTTATCAGTAAATAATCAGTTTGAACACAAGATTTCATCAGTAGTGCCCGTAGGCGTATATCAAGTATTTGCAAATCTCGCAAAAGTAAAGAAATCATGTTATACCGTTGCCATGAGGCTCATAATCGAAGCTTAACCCGTAAATAATCAGTTGCTCCCGTGACATGCTCGAAATTGAGCAAGCATAAGTAAACGAAATAATAGTCGCCCGTTTATACATAACGGTTCGTGGTAGCGCTACTACCCCGGGCGGGGAGGGTCATTTCCCTAATGGATCCATTAACTACTGTTCGCGCTTAAGTACATAACTAACGATATATGATGGAGAGACTTCAGTAAATAGTAAGTAACTCATGCAATTCCGTTTGGTATAGTAAACAGTTTAGTACTTATGTTCAAGAAAATCAGTAGCATGCATCTCCCCCAATAAGTTAAAACAGTAAAAGTGGGGCCGTAAGACTCACCTGAGTCAAGCGGTGGTAAATAGCAAGTAGTAGTAAAGCAAGTAGGTTCTCCGAACCCGTGACCTTCTAGTGCCTAAACACGTAAGGTTAAGTAAGTAGATGTCTCGCAAGACCATCTAGGCTAGTTGTTCATACAACCCGTTGTGTTTAAATGTTGGTTTGTTCGCGTTCGTAACAAAGTATACGGCCCGTTGGTGATTTGTTATAATTAAAGTTTGTCATTCAATACGCAAATTAAAGTAATTGTAATAGGAAGGTATGTTTTATTATGATTGTTAGGTCGTACCGTATAAGGATTTGAGGTTGTAAAAGTTCGACACTTAGTGAAAATGTGAGTTTTCAAGGTTCTGGTTTGTGCGACGTAGCATGCGACGTTGCAAGCGACGTAAGGTGCGACGTAGGCAGGTACGTCGCATGATGCGACCTTCGCAAATCAATGCGACGTAGGGGGCGACGTCGCTAATGCGACGTTGGTTCAGTTTGCGACGTTAAAGTCTACGTCGCTACGTGCGACGTCCGCAAGTTAATGCGACGTAATAGGCTGCGTTGCTAGTGCGACGTTGAGGTTTTTGTGCGACGTAGGTCGCGACGTCGCAGAGGCCCCTGGCCAGGTGCGACGTAGCGGTCTGTTGGCCGGAAAATGTGCCGAAAATGAGTTTTCCGGTTTCCGTTCGGTCCAAATCTTTTACCCAACCCTTATATGAACATATTAAGCCTATTAAAACCGTAAACTAGTAAAAATGATCAAAAACGAGAGATGTCAGGATTTGTCGGAAACTTACAAAGTGTCGGATGAAAAATCTGAAAAGATAGCGTTGTAGATCGGGAAGTGGTGAACGTTTTTCTCCAAAGTGATGATGAGATCCAAGGTCGTTTAGTGGTAGTATTTGACGATTTTGTGGGATTTTTGGTGATGAAACTTTGAAATAAAAAGAGAGGAGGAGAGATAGAAAGAGAAAGTGAAATGAAAGAAAAGGTGGGAGTTGGGGGTATTAACCTCCAACTTTCGGTCTCCGCTCTTCGTGCGGTTTTCGTTTGCTCCGTCGTTTAATCGTAATTAATTATTTTAAATATTAGAGGTACGTTTTAAAATACAATTTATTACGCGAGGTTTTATTTAAATATTTGACAATTTAATTTATATTTGAGTTATAAAATGTACGTTAATTTATTTAGTTTGCGCGTTTTAATATTTTAAATTGTGTAAGGTTTGTTTGTACGATACGAATGAATACGAAATATTATCATAATAATATTTTTGACATAATAACGTTATTTAATAAAATTGGTCACCAACGTCCGTATTAAATTGAATCGAAATACATTCGATTTAAATTGCGTACGATTTAACCAAATCGCATTTTCGTATATATTCAACAATATATTTAATTCTATACATAAATTAGCCTAACACAGAACTAATTACATGTATTAACAAAGAATTAGGCACTAATTCTAGTCCTAATTTGCCGGTTGTTACAGTGTTGCCACAAAATCTCTTCTCAATTGCATTCAAAAGATCATAAGCAATAGTTTGTGGAAACATATCCAAAACGTCAGTTGGAAGTGACATAGTAATAGCAGAATGAGTCTTGCGTTCAATTTCCCATGCTTTTCGTTCTTCGGGAGTGTATGAACGAACGGGTTTGGGTGGAGGAACACCGATATGTTCTCCAAGAGCAATAGGAACAACATATCGTTCAAGAAGAGCCAACTCCATATCAGGATCAGTGAATAATACAAACGACATGAAATGTTGTTTCCATGCTCGAAATGGCAAACCCGGTGCAAAATAAGGAGGTTTATTTGCACTACCGATCGTAGCATTATGTTGTAAAACTGCATCAACGCTTTGAAGAGACATGAAGAGAATCTGCAAAAAATCAGAAAATACACACAAAACCAATTGATTTTTGTCTAAGTCTGGAATTATGCGACACAGTGTTGTGTCGCAAAGTATCAATACGACACAGGTGTTGTGTCGCAGAGTAACAATACGACACAGGTGTTGTGTCGCTGAAGTTAATCAGACAGAAGACAAAAATGCGACACAACCGTTATGTCGTAGGTTATGTCGCAACTTGTGTCGTAGACCAGTCAAGGTCAAAATAAGTTGTGTCGTAGGCTTATGTCGCACGTTATGTCGCACGATATGTCGCAGACAAGTTAATGTCGTATGGTTGTGTCGTATGAACAGTGTCTATGACACAAATATTGTGTCGCAAAAGTGCACGTGCAGACAGATTTGATCCCACAAAAAATTTCAATTTTCAACACAAATCATTACATACTACACCATGCTTTATCAGACTGAAAGATAAACTTTTGAAGCAAAATGATTACCAACTTTTCACCAAACAAATCAACAACACAAATCTTTGAAGATTAACAACCACAATATGATCAAAAACAACCTTTTTGAACCAAGAACACCAAGAACATAAAATGTGAAAATAATATTTTTAGACCAAAATCTAGCAAAAACTAACTCGAAACCGCAACTCAAGAGTATGCGGCTCTGATACCAATTGTAGGTTCCACTTATACGGACCAAATCGAGTAGTTCAACTAGTTTGTTAAAGCGGAAATCAAACAAACTAATATATGCAAGATTTAACACAATAAATAACCAAAACACAAAGTGTATGTTTATATAAATGATAAGCTAGCAATACTACATACACTTGGACACAAACATAATAATCAAAATAACACAACAAGATGATTTTTGCTCAGAAAACAGGAGTGCTATGTGTGTGTTTTGTCTTAACAAAACAGAAGCTGGCGAGCTTCTATTTATAGCCTGATCCAGACTTTATGCGACACAAGCCTTGTGTCGCATAGAATGCTTATGCGACACAAGCCTTGTGTCGCATGGAATGTTTCTGCGACACAATCCTTGTGTCGCATGGAATGGTTCTGCGACACAATGCTTGTGTCGCATGATTACAAAAATTGTAATTAAACTAAGTCTAAAACTATTCAATATGTAATTACAATATCGACACGATTACAGACCGAGACCAACTGACAGACACACATTGATGTACCAACACTAGATTTAGGATCTGTTATTATGTGTAGTGAGTAGTTATATTGTGTGTTTGTTGTGATGTAGTTAGTCGTTAATTGGGATGATGTCATTATGAAACAACGGAAGTAACGTTATACGGCTTTCATTTGTATAGCGCCAGAAACATCACTAATGTGTGGAGTACGGAACGTGGAAGCTATGAAAGTCGTGGGCACAATCTGTTGTGGATTAATGTTCCCAACTATTATATTATAAATGAAAACTCGGTGCTTTGATTACGCATTCCATCTATGATTTTAAACCGCATATTCAACTAACGCCTTTCCACCAATAAACGTGGTTAAAACCTTTTGATAAGACGTCATATCGGGGGTAATTAACTATCTATTTTTTGGTTTTGGATCTGTGGAAATACTTTATACGTATTGTACACCGTGAATAAACTTCTGATTAAATATCTGTGTTCAAATAACATGGTCTGGTTTTGAAGCCGTGGAAATGCTGTTTTAAACAAGTATTGTACACTGTGAATAAACTAGGGATTTATTGGTTAAATACAAGTGAGGGCTGGTTTAAATCATAAATGGGGGATCTCTAATCTAAAATACAAACTCAGTTTATGAATCCAGAAAGGAAGACGAGGAATCATCTAGTATCCCAAATTTGTCTATCACCCCTGGATTCTACAAAACCATTGATGGAAAGTAATCAAACACCAACCAAGTCTTAAACCTAAATGTTTTATTCAATTGAGTATCACTGTGGTGTTAAGAACGGTCGGACCGTTAGTGGGTTTGTTACTCTATGCATGCGCCCACGAATCTTCGTATTCCAGAAAAGGGTCACTGTTCCGTAACAGGGCAGTGTTGAGAGTTGAGCAGCCTCCTCCGATCAGAATCATGATAGCCTAGTTACTCAGTGACATACTGATTGAGCAATCAATGAGTAGGGTGCTAGTGCTTACACCACAAATACTTAAGACAAATAAAATACAAATCTTTAGAAAGACGTTTTCATAACTTAAACTAAAACATCATCCCAATGCAAGGCTAACGAAGTCACAACAAACACCCCCTCTATCCTGACTGCTATCCCTTTATTTTATTTTTTTGCGTCGTTTAATTAGTAGTATAATTTAGAAAACAAACAAAAACAAACCTCCAACTGCTTTCAAAACAACCTTCACTAGCTAGATTCGGACATCTTGATTTCTCTGTTTCACAATACCGTTGGTTTTAAAGAACGACCCTATGTCATACTTGCTGCTGTACACCTTTAGCACTGATAAACCTAGGCCCCAGAATTTACAAATTTAAAACTCCACTGACACGTCGCCAGTAGTCGGTGCAACGACAGGTTAATTCCTAAGCGACCGCTGGTGGCGCGTCAATGCTGCTACAAATACTTTCTTCACAATGCGTGCTATGCTTTTATGTACCATCAATGACTTTCCTGCGCGCAGTAGTTTGTCTGGTTGGAGTGGCCAAGGCTACAAAGCATGCCCTACATGTAATGAGGACACTCCATCTACTCGTGTGTTAGGGAAAACTGCTTATGTTGGTCATAGAAGATTCTTACGCTCAAATCATGCTTGGAGGAATAGCAAGATGTTTGATGGTAAGATCGAGAAGACGCGGCGTCCTAGAAAATTCAACAATGATGCAATCTTACGACAACTTGATCAATTGTCGTTTCGTATTCCGGGGAAACATCCTAGTTTTGGGGGTGTCAAGAGAAAACGTGATGCAAATGAGTTGAATTGGAGTAAACGTTCTATTTTCTTCGAACTCAATTATTGGTCTTCTCATCAACTAAAACACAATTTAGATGTCATGCATATTGAAAAAAATGTATGTGAGAGTTTGTTGGGTACGTTACTAATGAATGAAAAATCCAAAGACACTCTTAATGCAAGAAAAGACTTGAAGAAGTTGAACATTCAAAATGAGTTGTGGCTACAAGATAAAGGGCATGGGAAATTCTCAAAGCCTCATCCTAAGTACTCGTTCACAACTGATGACCGACAACATTTTTGTGAATTTATTAAAGGAGTTAAATTACCTGATGGATTTGGATCAAACTTTAAGAGGAAAGTGACCGAGAATGACAACAACATAACAGGCATGAAGTCTCATGATGTGACAACCGTCAATTTAGGACTAGAATTTAGTGCCTAAACAAGTATTAATACATGTAATTAGTTCTGTGTTAGGCTAATTAATGTATCAATTGTTATATATATTGTTGAATATATATATCTACACAATTATGCGGTTTGTTTAAATCGTACGAGTTTCAAATCGAATGAATTTCGATACAATAAATACGGACGTTGGTGAACAATTTTATTAAGTAATACAAATATTATTTAATAACTCCATTTTTATTCAAAATATTATTTATAGTAATATTTCGTATCCAAGTTTTATTACACAATTAATGTATACACGATTAAAAATGTAAACGCGCAAACAAAATGAAAGAAATCACCTTTTATAACGTGAATTCTAAATATTTAGAGAAAATACTTCAACAAAATATTCGAATAAACCTTGGCAAGTTAAAACGAAAAATTAAATTATAAAATAAATATTTAACGTTTAAATAATCGGGAAAACGAACACCGCACGGAACGCTGGGCGTAGACTGAAAATGGTGGGGATTCCCACCATAATCACCTCCTCACTTTCTTTCTTTTTCATTTCTTTCTTTCTTTCTCTCTCTCTTCCATCTTTTTCTCTCAAAGTTTCATCACCACCACCTCCACCAAATCGCCAAATACTACCACTAAACGATCTCGAATCATACTACTCCTTTGGAAAAGAACGACCACGGCATCCCGATCTATCATCCTATCTTTTCGGATTTTCAATCCGACACTTTGTAAGTTTCCGACAAAAACCCGAAAGTCTCCGTTTTCGATTATTTTTACATGTTTATGGTTTATAATTGTCTAATATGTTCATATAAGGGTTGGGTAAAAGATTTGAACCGAAAGGAAACCGGAAAACTCATTTTCGACACATTTTCCGGCCATCAGACCATAACGTCGCATTTTATGCGACGTCAGCTTCAACGTCGCAAAAACCCCTCGTGACGTCGCATGGTGCGACGTCAGTCACAAAGTCGCATTAAATTGCGACGTCGCGTATAGCGACGCCGCCCACAACGTCGCATTAAATTGCGAAAGTCGCACATAGCGACGCCATGCTCAACGTCGCAGTCAGGGCCTGCGACGTCGCACCCAACGTCGCACAAAACAGAAACTAGAAAACACATATTTTTACTAAGTGTCGAGACTCTAAATTTTATCACTTGATTTCACCCAAATTCAAGTCCAGATGCGTTTTTCCTTAAAGCAATATAGTAGAAATAAAAATTTTCCAAGCTGACCTTCGACCCCAGCCAGGGGCTCTGCCCCTTGGACCCCGCCAGGGGCTGCCGCCACTTGGACCCCGCTAACCAGGGGCGCTGCCCCCGGACCCCCGTACTTAGATTCCGTAAGCACATTTTTCACCAAGTGTCGAACTTATAAAACTTCAAACTACTATACGATATGACTTCTCAAATACATTGGAACATACTTTTCAAGGATAACACTTCGAATCATAATAAGATCATTGAAATCTTTAATTTCCAATAATCACCAACGGCCCGCATGAGTTTTCAAAACATAATTCAAAATCAAACAAGTCGTTGTAACTTGTATCAATTAAATCAAACAAGTCGTAGTAACTTGTAACAATACAATCAACCAAATCGGGGTAATTTGGACATCAAGTTAAACAAACAATTTCAATGGTAGTCTTTCTAAATACCGGTACAATTAATAACAATTCAAGTGTCGTGGACACATTCAGGTTTCAAGACTTTGGACACCAATTCACAGCTAATTACTTCAAGTTTATTAAATTAAACACTTCAAGACTCAGGTGAGTTTCATGGCCCCATTTTCACTACTTTTACCAGGGGTGTGATATTACTACTTCATTTTGTTTTACAAGTAGAACGCAAGTGCCAACCTTCAAATACTACATGAGTTTCAAGCTAATCAATTAAAGTCCTCTATAGCATAGTCTCTAATATTTTAGCGTGAATGTTAGTATATGATATCATATGGGATTGACAATCCTCATCCGGGTTAGCACGCACTAACCGGTCAAACGGATGTATTAGCATTTGGGAAGACGAGTGTGGATTAGACACTCGTAGGAGGCAAACCAGTTAGGTTTCCTTAATTGGACCAAGCGCTCAAGTTAAGCTCAGACTATGTGCTCATGGATTGTATAACTTTTATCATGCTTAATTGCATTTTAAATTCAATATAAATCTTGCGGTTCTTACAACTATACATTGACACACAAACCTGTGAGCTCACCAGCGTTTTCGCTGACCCATTTTAGTATATATCACAGGTACCCAGCAGTAGGTGGACTGCACAGGCAGGGACTATTAGCTCGAGTCAGCATACATACAACTAGAGATTTGATTGCATTATTATATTTTGTAAAAAGTAATTATGCCATGTAATCTCTCAAATTCAGGAACCGAGCTAATGTAACCTTATTTTGATGTAAACGTTTATTTTATTAATACAAGTTTAAAACGACGCATATAGTGGTCGTTCATTATATCTTATGTGCTTTGTATATTGATTAGTGACACCCAAATTGAGCTTCCGCAAATCATCAAATTTGGGGGTGTCACACATGATTGTCATATAATGCTGCAACGGTTGCTTCCGGTTAGAGTTCAAGGGTACTTGGACGAAACTATTTCAACACCAATGCTCGAAATCTGTGCATTCTTTAAGCAACTTTGTTCTTGAAATTTGATGGTGTCTGACATGTTGAAAGCCGAGGACCAGTTGATCAAGATTTTGTGTACTTTCGAGCAAATATATCCTCCGGCTTTTTTTGACATAATGATTCACTTGGTTATGCATTTACCCGAAGAGGCTATTCAAGGTGGGCCTGTTTACATGAGGTGGATGTATCCATTTGAAAGATACATGAAAAAGTTAAAAAATTATGTCAAGAATGTAACACCCCCAAATTTTATGATTTGCAGAAGCACGATTTGGGTGTTACTAATCAATAACAAAGCACAAAGATATACAGTAAACGACTCTATATGCGTCGTTTTAACAAAATATATTAATATTGAGAATGTTTACAACATTTATAGCTTTACATAGCTCGAGTTTAAATAAAAGGAGATTTCAGTACATAAGTACTTGTACAAAATATACTAATAAAAGAAAATCTCAATCGTCTGTATGGTGACTCGAGCTAAAAGTCCTGAAGCCGAAGCAATCTACTGCTTGGTACTTGCGATACATGCTAAATGGGTCAGCTAAAGCTGGTGAGCTCACAGGTTTGAAATCAAGTAATATAGTATGAACCGCAAGATTTAATAATGATTGAATTGCATCCAGCAATTGATAATGTATATGTATACAGCCATGAGCACATAGTTGAGCTTAACTCGAGGGCCGGGTCCCCTATAGAGAATTCCGGGCGAGGTGCCTCCACGAATGCCTAATCAACATTCGTCTTCCCAAATATTAGTACGTCCGTTTACCCGGTTAGTGCTTGCTAACCCGAACGAGGAGGGTCAATCCTATATGGTACCATATACTAATATTCACGCTACAACGTATTAACAACTATGCTGACGGAGGACTTTAAATGATTAGTTGTGAAAAACTCATGTAGTATATGAAATGTTTGTACTTGCGTTCATATATTAAAAATGAGCAATATATCACACCCCTGAGTAAAACAGTAAAAAGAGGGGCAATGAGACTCACCTGAGTCTTGTGAGTTTAACTTAATAAACTTGAGTTGATTAGCCGAGTAATGAAGTCCAAAGACTTGTAACCTGAGGGTGTCCACGACACGCGATGGTTATAAACATGATTGGGTATCTCAAAAGATCACCCTTGTAGTTGTTACACAACTATATATATGTCCAAATTACTACGATTTGGTTGATTTGTTAAGTGTTTGAAAACGTGTACGGCCCGTTGGTGATTAATTGTAATAATAGTCCTGATGTTATCACATTGATTTCAAAGTGTTATACTTGAAAAGTATATTCCATTATGTTTGAAAAGTTGTATCACATAAGTGTTTTGAAGTCATACAAGTTTGACACGTGGTGAGAAATGTGCTTACGGAATCTAAGTACGGGGGTCCGGGGGCAGCGCCCCTGGCGGGGTCCAAGGGGCTGGCCCCTGGCTGGGGTCGAGATGCCAGGTCAGCTCGAAAATTTTTTATTTCTACTATATTGCTTTGGTGAAAAACGCATCTGGGATCTGAATTCGGGTAAAATCGAGTGATAAATTTCGACTCTCGACACTTAGTAAATATCTGAGTTTTCTGTGTTTTGCGACACAATATGAGACACAAAAGTTTGTCATTCGACACAAGGGTTGTGTCGCATAAAAATGCGACACAATATCTATACGACACAAGGGTTGTGTCGCATAGATGCGAAATGCTGATTCAACAGCGACATAGTGATAGTGTCGCATAGTATTTGCGACATAAGGTACGACACAACATTGTGTCGCATAGGATACGACATAACTGGTTTCATACGACACTAGATACGACATAAGAGGCAAAATACGACACAACATGCGACACAAGGCTTGTGTCGCATTGAAGAACATCAGCCCAGAAAGTCCGGCTGTCAAGATTTTTCCGGCCAAAAACCCAATTCAAACCCGTTTTTAAGCTATAAAATCGTGTTTTACACTTTGTAATGGACATATATAAGTTACTTAAACAACTAACAAGTGAAAATACAAAGAATCGAGAGTTTTCGGGATTTTGTCGGAAACTTAAAAGTGGCGAAATGAAAATCCGGAAAGATAGAAGTGTAGATCGTTGCGAGGTGGTCGTTAATCTCTAAAAATATCGATGATTCGAGTGCGTTTGATGTTGTTATTTGATGATTTTGTATGATAGAGGTGGATGGTGTTTTTAGAGAGAAAGAAGAGAAAGAGAAAGGAGAGAGAGAGAGTGGAAGTGAATTGAATGAGGAAAGAGAGGAGGGAGGTGGAGGTTATCCTCCACTTTCAGTCTTCGTCCCGCGCTCCGCGCGGTGTTCGTTTTCTCCGTCATTTAACGTTTTAATAAATATTTCGCGCGTTAATTATCCATTTTAAAATACGAATTTTTGTTTTATAATTTAATTAAATTGTTTTACTAATTACCTGAAAATTTAAAGATTTAAAATATGATTTAAATAATTTGCGTATTTTGTTGTTAATTAGGTAAGTTTCTATTGTACGAAGCGAATTGTAATTTGAACATTATTAAAATACTATTTTCAACATAATAGTGTTACTTAATAAAGTTGGTCACCAACGTCCGTATTTATGGAATCGAAATACATTCGATTTAAATTGCGTACGATTTAATCAAATCGCATTTTCGTATATATTCAACAATATATATATAATTCGATACATTAATTAGCATAACACGGAACTAATTACATGTATTAACATATGATTAGGCATTAAATACTAGTCCTAATTTGGCGGGTGTTACAAAGAATAAAGCTAAACCTGAAGGTTCCATAGCGGAGGGGTATGTTGCAGACGAAGCCTTAACATTCTGTTCAATGTATCTTCAGAATGTCCAAACGAAGTTTAATCGTCCGGATAGGAATGAGGACGCTTCATTTCCAACACGTGAGTTACATGTGTTCTGATAAACGCTCAAAAGTACTATAATTTAGTAGTATTTTATCCCGATTCTTGGATGTTTCTATTGCATTTATTTAAGAATAGATATTGATTTCGTTCATATTTGCAATTAGATGTGGAAATGGAGCGTTTATGAAGAAAGAAATGGAAAACAGTCAATATCCGAGCTAAATGATGCATATTTGAAGAATAAAGTGAAGCCGAAGTTGATGAAAAGAATAAATGAAGAAATCAGCTGGAAAATGCATCCATACGCCGTATGGAAATCTATACGCCGTATGGATTGCAGCGCAGGAGGCCTAGGTTACACGGACTTGGGCTGGGCTTGAAATCAATCCATACGCCGTATGGATCAAAAGCGAAGAAAGTATAAAAACGCGATTTTAACCCTAAAACGGCAGTTTTTGTTTGTTTTTCATTTTCAGTAGATAATATACGATTAGTAGGGTTTAGTTACGAATTATTTTGGTATTTTGGAGGCAGAAAGCTCAAGATCGAGGGTAGTTCATCTTAGTTCTTCGTGATTCGTCTTTATAATTCGGTATACTTCTTTTATTTCGATTTCATTGAAGTATTTGATGTTGAATAATCTGAGTTTTACTGTTTTATGATGAATTGAATATCCAAAGTGATTGTGTAATTGATTGAACTCGGATTATGATTGTTGAACGATTATTATTGCGTATTGTCTAAGTTATTTAATTGAAAACTGTTATATTACTCGTGAATCCTTGTTTATTTGTAACTGGTAGTTATTAGTTCTCAACGTGGTTAATAAGATTGATGAGATTGAATTCCTTTGATTTTATTAATTATTGATAGTTATAATCTTAGGGTTTTAACTATTGCTAAATAGATTGAGTTTGATAGGTTGAGAAATTAATAATTATTCACTTTAAAATGAATGAGACAATAAGTTAATTATTGGGTATTGTTGAGTCATACCAATAGAGTTAATTATAATTAGTTGTGAATGTTTAATGCATGATTTAGGGAAAGGCACACAATTGACTGATCATCTTGTGACATTGGATCCAGTGTTTTATGTTGGACCCTAGATTATAGGAATTAGTTGGACCCGAACCGTTGGCTAGTTCACATTGAATTTAATATCATTGAAGAATTTGGTGTTAAGTTGATCTAAAAGAATCACAATTAGATAATCAATACGTAATGAATCGGGAAATATGAATCTGAGTGACATTATTATACAATTATTTATTCCTTCCATTTAGTATTTATTATTATTTATTTATTGTTCTAAATTAAGTTTTTATTTAAGTTTAATTATATTAAATTAATGTTTTGTAAACAAATGTTCGAACGGAACTAAAACGCCTCCCGTATTTATTGCTTTCTAGTTAATTGTTAATTTCTATTTATAATAAATCCGTCGTTCCCTATGTTCGAATCGGACTTACCAAATCTATATTTACATTCGATCGGGTATTCTTGCCTGGTTGCTTAAAAGTATTTATTAGGTATTTCTATTTATAAATTATAAAACAAGATGCGCTTTCATAGCACATCAAGTTTTTGACGCCGCTGCCGGGGAAACGGTTGCGTTGTTTATTTAAATAGGAATTATTAATTGTAAATTCTTTTTATTTTTAAATTGGTTAAATAGATTTTTGTAAATTTGTTTAAGTAAAATGATTTATCGTGATTAAAAGTTGTTTTTCATTAACTGGTTGAAATAAATTACCTTTTAATTGGTTAAACTTTTGGGGAGTTAGTTTCAACTGGCGGATGGAAATCCGTCCGTCGGTTGGAGTTCCAATTATGTAATTTTGTATATGTTATTTAATTTGTGATTATTTTTATGTGAACTAACTTGTTTTTCGTTAGTGGTGTTTTGTATTTCAGATTTATTTTTATTTAGGTTTATAATCCAATGGCGAGAAGCTTTGAAAGTGATGCAAACGATAATAACATGGTTAAGAGAGATCAGTCTGCTAAATCTGATGCTAGTTCCACTGAGATAGTGCCTCCCTATACCCACTTAGGCCACATTCCCGTTCCTATTGTTTCATCTTGTCAGGGGTTGCTATCGGCACTTGAGGAGTTTAGAGGAGATATTCCCTTCAGTTCAGAGATTATTAGGAGGTCCACAGTTGATTTTACTGATAATCAACAGGCATTGGTTGATGATGTGTTAGAGGCAGCTTTGATTGAGAGTCAGTATGTGATTGATAGGCAATTCTATGTTGCCCTTACTACTTTTGGGGAATCTCTAGAAATTAGGATTAAGGAGGAAGAGAAATTCTACACTGCTCAGAAGAAAAGATACACGGAGATTTATGAGATTCTGAGGCATTCTGCATTTCCATACTCGACAAATCAAACCGCGTGTCTTGGTTGTATGATAAGGGCTTTGTATGAGGTAACTGGTCATCCTAGTGCAGAAGCAGATAAAGAATTCAGGTTTGGTCTAAGAGAATTGGTTCGATTGCTACATTCAGATGACCATTTGACGGATATTACACCTCATCGATTCATAGTGACGCATACTATTCATTACTATCTTCAAGAAATGGTGACGAAAGTGGATCGTCTTGCTAAGGAAGAATTAGATAGGCCTCATCCGGATTTCATTCATCCGCATAGTGAGATTGATTTGGCTAGTTATTTGGGAATAAACTTAGATGTTCTAACTGACAAGAGTAAGGTTTCAACTCCTTGGGAACATTTCAATCATGGAATGATGGAGATTTATACTAAGCTGGTAAATATTTTCAAACATTCGGGGCTAGACCTTAGTAATAGATAAGAGGTAGCTCTTCAAAAGATAGAAAGACGAGTGAGGTGCTTGAGGAAAAGTCTCTTAATGAGGAACCATTATAGAATAACTGAGGCATGTTTGGACTTTATAAGTGAGTTAGAGGAAAACCATCCTGAACGTGAGTACAAGTTGGAAGATGATAAATTGGTAATGGTACCTGAGGGAGTAAATAATAGGGCAGTTAATGAAATCAGTTGGGATTTGGTTTATCTTCAGCACATGGTTAACGAACACCTGTCTAATTTTCCAAGTTTTGGTCATGGGATCATTAACGTCATTCCCATAATCATTGAGCGTTTCCTTGCTCTCTATCCTAAGCAGTGATTCTAATCATCTCTTTTATTTCTTATGCTATTGGATTACTTCTGACATGTTGGTTATTTCTTATTATGTTTGACTTTGTTTGTTTTGGATTTTAGTATTGTTGGTGTGTTTGGATTTTTGAACATTTAATTAGTTTGTGTGATTGGTTTTTAATATTACTTATTTTATTTAAGTTTGTTAATTTTTGTTATTTATTTATATAGTGTGGAATTATGAAGATGTTGCAGTCGTGATTATCCTCCAGGTTTGGTATTTAATATTATTGAATAAGTGTTGGATTTCGGTTAAAAAGTGGTTTGAAAAACGTTTTTGAAAAATTCTGAATTTTCAATCCATACGCCGTATGGATGTCGATACGCCGTATGGATTGGTTTGGGCCACTGGGCCGCGCTTTGACTGGGTTTAAATTATGTTTTGACCTGGGCATTTTTAATCCATACGCCGTATGGAATCCATACGCCGTATGGATCAAAAAGAGGCAAAACGGCAGACAGCCCCATTTTCTTCCTCATTTGAAACCTAAACCATCACCATCACCCCCCTCGGCTGTCATCACCATACCACCCAAACGCAAATTCCGTCCACGCATTCATCTCCATTTTTGCGTATTCGTGTTACACGCACTTTCCTCTACAAGGTATAACTTCCCGTTTTCGTTTTCGTTTTCGTTAGTTAAATTTCGTATTTGGAAGTTAGGGTTTATGTTAGTAAGTTGGTTATTTTGAAATTGAGTATGATTATTGGCATATGTTAGTTGATTTATGTTCTTGTTAATATATATATTGCCATGTCATGCTCTTTTTTCTAAAAATATTACATATATTATGTGATTCGATTTATCCGTTAGTGTTTAAAGATTGTGAATATGATAAACTCAATTTTGCTATGTTTTAATTTAGTACTTATTAATTTTCTGACCACATGATGATTAATGCAAATGTTTGTTTGGTACACAAGTATTTGTGATTACGGTTATGTGATAAATTGTTATTTTGATTAAATGTGTTTATAATGATTCATTGTGAGAATGTAAGGATGTTTGCTAGTTGCTAATGCTCGAGTTTAGTGATTGTGCAAATTCATATTTTCATGATGGTACCAAATTATTGTAGTGCATTTGATTTGACAATTGTCATGAATATTTAATTGAGTATATTTATGTATGCAATTTGAGTAATTCTATTTAGAGATGAAATTTAGGGTTATGAAATTGATTGTTGCGGTAGTTTTAGGCTAAACCAAAATGGTGGATTATTCCATATTTAGCAGAAATGCTGCCGAAATTTTTATTGACCTTTTTGCATTAACTGCTTATTTGGTGTTATTAACAATTGTTTTGTTTAGCAGTTATCATGTCTAACAGGAGAACACGAGGGGGTCAAACTTTGGGAAACCCGTTGGTTAGAGCTCATAGATATCTCACTTTCATGGGTCGTATTCTGAGACCACCAGATTTCAGTTTGGAGAGCGTCTGGCTTCTAATATTGACCAGTCAATTGAGGTTTTTGATGCTGTCAACTGGAATGTTTTGGAGCATGTGATTGCTAGAGAGGGGTTCACTAATGGTGCTGAGGCTATTAGGAACTTGCTTGCTATTCCCTATGTACTTGAGGATGGAAACATTGGATTTGTTTCTTATGCTTGGTCTCGGTTGTTCATTATCAGGGAGGACATCTACAGAGAGTTAGTTGTTGAGTTCTATAGCACCTTTAGGTTTGAGTACAGGTCGACTCAGTGGACTGAGAACTCCATTTTCTTCCAGCTATGGGGACAGCCTAGACAGATTTCTTTGGTTCAGTTTGCTTTGGGGTTGGGGCTTTATGAGCCCAACGAGCTGGATAATCCTTAGTTTTCAAATCACATTTCTGCAGGTGCTGTGAAGAAGCTCACTGACTTGGAAGTTGAGCAAGAGTGGCAGTTTATTGCCCAGGGTAACTATGGTAGTTCGACACCTTCTTACACGCATATTCGAGATCCCCGTCATCGACTCATTCACAGATTGTTGACTTACACCATCGTTGGTCGCAAGGAGGGGCCTGAGAAAGTTTCTAGACTTGATTTGTTTTACTTGAGCTCGATTATCAGGAAGAGGTTAGTGAATCTACCTTGGAGGTTGGCGAAGTGGATGTCGAAGAGAGCTACAGGTACTAGAGATGGGAGTAGTTTGTGTGGAGGTCACTTTGTTACACGGTTGGCTCGATAATTTGGTTTGGCTACTCAGGATGAGATGGGGTCATGCACGATTGTTCAGCCCAGCATGGGTTGGTTGACTGCACGCCGGTTGGAGGCGTTTGCTCTTATTGAGCCGTGCATTATTTATGGTGGTCCTGCAGATATGTATTACTGGGTTCCGACTACTCCGGTTGGACAGACTTTGCAGTCGAGGCAGGCTAGAGCTAGAGGAGATACTAGTGGCAGTGATAGAGGTCGAGGTACGGCACGAGGCCGTAACAGAGGTTATGCTACGGAGTTTGATCAGCTATCTCAGCAGTTGCACCAGATGGAGTTACATCAGACTCAGAGGTTTGATCAGATAGATCTTATGCAGAGACAGCATTTCCATCAGACCAGTGCACACTTGGACTACCAGGATGGCTTGTTTGAGCAGCTGTTTGGTCAGTTTCCTTCTGGACCTGAGTATCAGCTATTCCAGTACCAGATGCCACCAGAGTTCATGCCACGACCACCACCACCACAGCCAGATTATGGAGGGCCTTCTCATCAGTACCAGTACCGGCAGGATGATGACAGTGATTAGGATGATGTTCATCCTAAGTGGTTTATGATTCCAAACACTATTATTATTTCTATTATTATTATGACTGTTTTATTTGTAGGATTATTAATTGTTATGTTGGATTTATAGTTTTAGGATTTGGTAGTGTTTATTTTTAATTAGGATGTTTAAATCTGGTATTGTTTAATTATGTTTGTTGATTGTTCTCTCAGAATTGTGTTGTGAGTACGTGTTATGCTGGCAGTAAGTTCAGCGCAACAAAAATTGAATCGAGAGGATGTGGGAAATTCATATCATCCTTGTCATACTCATTAAACTGCACACTATTCCAGGGGAGTTTTTTCTGTTCTAAGTTCTTTTCTCTTTTTCCCGTTTTAGTATTTCATTATTTGTACAATGAGGGCATTGTACATCTTTAAGTGGGGGATGGGAGAGAAAAGAGTGAAGTTTCCACATAATTGTCCTGTAAATTAGTAGATGATTTTGTAACTTGGTTAACTGTTATTTTATTAAGATGAGTAGCTAAGAGGTTATGAGTTGCCTGTTTTTCAACCAAATTTTTGAGTTAAAATTTTTGTTTTTTTAGAGATAATTATTTTGTAACTATGTAGGTTAATTGAAAAATTTTCTACACTTTTAATTAAAAATTAAATTGTGAAAAATGTTATTTAGCTTCATATTATGATGTATTGATAGGCAATTTATATGACAATTTTTGAGCTTTTAAGAAATGAAATTAAGGAGTGGATGTTACCTTTTAAATGAACTTTAGTTGTGTATGACGTATGTCTTAATTTTCATATTAATAATGTGCGATATGCCATAGTTTTGGAAATTTAATTGATATCATTTGGGGATATACTGGGTATTGTTTCCTTTGTTGTACGAAAGTACAGACCTGGTCTCTGTCAGTATATCTAATGAAAAGAGCAAGAGAGTTTAAACGAACTCATGATTTTAAAATGTAGTCGAATTAAGTCGCTTTGTTGTACTAAGGTACAGACCTGCCACCAATGGTTTGACTAAAAACATTATTGCTAAACTAAAATCAAGTTATGTTGCTCTGTTGTGTTGAGGCACAGACCTGTCACATCTGTCTTGATTTGAAAGATGATTGTTTTGATTAGAATTTCAAGATATGTAATATTGGCATATTATGAGTATGAAAGTATGTAGCTTTTGGGAGTTTAAGGAAATATCTACATGAATAATAATAAGTCGAGCTCGGTTATTTGAATATAGATTGTTTAAGTGGATAACAATATCAGTAATCATTGTGAACTAATTAATGCTTAAAGAATAATAACTTCATGTGTAGATCAATTTCTGTAATCTTGTAGTTTCTTAATATTTGTTTTTAGAATTAACAGATTTTTAAATTTAAACATTGGGGTTGAAGATGAGTGATGTTGTATAATTCCTTTGTTAGTTATTTAGATTAATGGAGATGACTGTTTTCTTAATAGTTTTGATTTTTGAATCGATAGTCTACTTGAGAACAAGTAGGATTCAAGTGGGGGATGTTTGATAAACGCTCAAAAGTACTATAATTTAGTAGTATTTTACCCCGATTCTTGGATGTTTCTATTGCATTTATTTAAGAATAGATATTGATTTCGTTCATATTTGCAATTAGATGTGGAAATGGAGCGTTTATGAAGAAAGAAATGGAAAACAGTCAATATCCGAGCTAAATGATGCATATTTGAAGAATAAAGTGAAGCCGAAGTTGATGAAAAGAATAAATGAAGAAAAATGAAGAAATCGGCTGGAAAATGTATCCATACACCGTATGGAAATCCATACGCCGTATGGATTGCAGCGCAGGAGGCCCAGGTTACGCGGACTTGGGCTGGGCTTGAAATCAATCCATACGCCGTATGGAAATCCATACGACGTATGGATCAAAAACGCAGGAAGTATAAAAACGCGATTTTAACCCTAAAACGGTAGTTTTTGTTTGTGTAACACCCCCAAATTTGATGATTTGCGGAAGCTTGATTTGGGTGTTACTAATCAATAACAAAGCACAAAGATATATAGTAAACGACTCTATATGCGTCGTTTTAACAAAATATATAGATAATAGAAATGTTTACAATATTTAAAGCTTTATATAGCTCGAGTTTAAATGAAAGGAGATTTCAGTACATAAGTACTTGTACAAAATATACTAATGCAAGAAAATCTCAATCGTCTGTATGCTGACTCGAGCTAAAGTCCTGAAGCAGAAACATCCTACTGCTTGGTACCTGCGATATATGCTAAAAGGTCAGCTAAAAGCTGGTGAGCTCACAGGTTTGAAATCAGTTAATATAGTATGAACCGCAAGATTTAAATAATGAATTGCATCCAGCAATTTAATGATAATCATCGTGTATACAGCCATGAGCACATAGTTGAGCTTAACTCGAGGGCCGGGTCCCCTATAGAGAATTTCGGGCGAGGTGCCTCCACGAATGCCTAATCCACATTCGTCTTCCCAAATATTAGTACGTCCGTTTACCCGGTTAGTGCTTGCTAACCCGGACGAGGTGGGTCAATCCTATATGGTACCATATACTAATATTCACGCTACTACGTATTAACAAATATGCTAACGGAGGACTTTAAATGATTAGTTTCGAAAAACTCATGTAGTATATGAAAAGTTGGTACTTGCGTTCACATGTTAAAAGTTGAGCAGTATATCACACCCCTGAGTAAAACAGTAAAAAGAGGGGCTATGAGACTCACCTGAGTCTGAAAGCGTTTAAACAAACGTAAGTTGATTAGCCGAGTATGAAGTCCAAAGACTTGTAACCTGAGGGTGTCCACGACACGCGATGGTTATAAACATGATTGGGTATCTCAAAAGATCACCCTTGTAGTTGTTACACAACTATATATATATCCAAATTACTACGATTTGGTTGATTTGTTAAGTGTTTGAAAACATGTACGGGCCGTTGGTGACGGATTTGTAATAATAATCTCAACTATTATTATTTTGATTTCGTGGCGTTTTACTTGAAAAAATGTGTTTTAGAAGCCGTTACGGAATCTAAGTACGGGGGTCCGGGGGCAGCGCCCCTCGTAGCGGGCTCCAAGGGGCGGCAGCCCCTGGCGGGGTCCAAGGGGCAGAGCCCCTGGCTGGGGTCGAGCTGCCATGTCAGCTTGAAAAAATTTTATTTCTACTATATTGCTTTAAGGAAAAACGCATCTGGACTTGAATTTGGGTAAAACCGAGTGATGAATTTCGAGTCTCGACACTTAGTAAAAATCTGAGTTTTCTGTGTTTTGCGACACAATATGCGACACAAAGGTAGTTATGCGACACAAGGGTTGTGTCGCATAGATGCGAGATGCTGATTCAACAGCGGCATAGTGATTGTGTCGTATGAAAATACGACATGCAATACGACATAATGGTTGTGTAGCAAAACTTACGACACTAATTCTTTGGTACGACATAACATGCGAAATACGACATAACGTGCGACACAACAGGTAAAATACGACACAACATGCGACACAAGGCTTGTGTCGCATGGAAGAACACCAGCCCAGAAAGTCCGGCTGTCATGATTTTTCCGGCCAAAAATCCGATTTAAACCCGTTTTTAAGCTATGAAATCGTGTTCTATACTTAGTAAAGGACATATACAAGTTATAATAACAACTACAAGTGAAAAATACTAAGAATCGAGAGATTTCGGGATTTTGTCGGAAACTTACAAATTGCCGAAATGGAAATCCGGAAAGATAGAAATGTAGATCGTCGCGAGGTGGTCGTGAATCTCTAAAAATATTGGTGATACGAGTGCGTTTGATAGTAGTATTTTGCGATTTTGTGGGTTGTGGTGATTTGGTGATTTTGGAGAAAAGAAAAGAGGAGAGAGAGAAATGGTTGGGAAATGAGAAAAAGAGGAAGAAAGGTGGAGGTTATCCTCCACTTTTCGGCTTCGCCCCGCGCTCCGCGCGGTGTTCGTTTTCTCCGTCATTTAACGTTTTGAACAACTATTTTTCATATTAAGTGGTAAGTTTTAAAATACAATTTATTACGCGATGTTTTAGTTAAATACTTTACAAATCAATTTATATTTGAGTTATAAAATGTAAGTTTGTTTATTTAGTTTGCGCGTTTTAATATTTTAAATCGTGTAAGTTCTGTTTGTACGATACGAATGAATACGAAATATTATCACAATAATATTTTTGACATAAAAGCGTTATTTAATAAAGTTGGTCACGAACGTCCGTATTAAATTGAATCGAAATACATTCGATTTAAATTGCGTATGATTTAACCAAATCGCATTTTCGTATATATTCAACAATATATATAATTCGATACATTAATTAGCCTAACACAGAACTAATTACATGTATTAACGTATGATTAGGCACTAATTACTAGTCCTAATTTGGCGGGTGTTACATTCTCCCCCTGTTAGAAGAATTTCGTCCCGAAATTTAGTTCGAAGTCGTGTTTGATGTAGAATCAGTGAAAAGTTGAGGATATTTGAGTCGCATTTGGTCTTCCCGTTCCCAGGTGAATTCCGGACCACGCCGCAAATTCCATCTGACCTTGACGATGGGAATACGACTTTGTTTCAGTTGTTTGACCTCACGGTCCATAATTTCAGCGGGTTCCTCAACGAAGTGAAGTTTATCGTCAACACGAATTTCATCTAGTGGAATAATAAGTGTCTCATCAGACAGACACTTCTTCAAATTTGAAATATGAAAAGTAGGGTGCACGCTGCTGAGTTCGGATGGCAGCTGCAATCGATAAGCTACGGGGCCAATCCGTTCGAGGATCTCAAAAGGCCCGATGTACCTGGGATTTAACTTCCCGCGTTTGCCAATACGGATGACGCCTTTCCAAGGCGATACTTTTAAGAGTACTCGATCCCCAACTTGGAACTCGAGTGGTTTGCGTCTCACGTCAGCATAACTTTTCTGACGATCACGTGCGGTTTTGAGTCTGTTTTGGATTTCCACAATTGTAGGTTCCATATACGGACCAAATCGAGTAGTTTTACTTGCGTATTCAAAGCGGAAATCAAACACACAAATATATGCTAGATTAACACAACCAATGACCAAAACACAAGTGTATAACTTTGTATATAAAGAGATGGTAACAATACATACACTTTGACAAACACACAATAATCAAAATAACACAAACTAGTATTTTTCTCTCTGAGTTTGGAGGTGTTATGTGTGTGTTTTGTGTTGAGGCTTAGCAAACAGAAACTGGCGAGTTTCTATTTATAGCCTGGACCAAACTGTATGCGACACAAGCTTTGTGTCGCATAGAATGTTCATGCGACACAGTCCTTGTGTCGCATGGATTGCTTCTGCGACACAATGCTTGTGTCGCATAGAATCCTACTGCGACACATTGCTTGTGTCGCATAACATACAAAAATTGTAATTAAACTAGAACTAAAACTATTCAATACGTAATTACAATTTCGACACGATTACAGACTGAGACCAACTGACAGACACACATTGATGTACCAACAAACTCCCCCGTGTCTTCAGCTTGGTCTTCGAAAAAATCTTCAATTTTCTTCAGTCTTCAAACCCAACCAGGTGGAAAGTTTCCACCAGCGTGTATGCCGTAGGTGAAGCATATATCAACAATTTTCTGAAATCGTTTCGCTAAAACAGAGTTGAACTCGTTTCCTGGATTGTAGCGAATCCGATTGTCGAATAGCTTCTTCATGTCATCTCTTGACAGATTAATCAAGCTCATTGGGTCAAATATTCTGAAGTTAGCTTTTCGTAGACCCCACAAAGATCCTGTCTGAGGCTCTGAATCTGGTACAAAAACTAAGACGGCTTCGCCAGAGTGAGCATCCAGTTCCCAGTAATGAAAACGTTTCAGTAGATTGAATGGAACTGTTTCCAGAGCTATTTCAGTCAGACATTTAGCAGGCGGATAGTGAACTTTTACAATTGGCTGCTTGGTCTTTGGATCGAGCTTCTTCTTGAACGTGTATCTTGTACCCAGTACTGGTTTGACATAATGATATTTCTTTCGTTTAATTTCCTCACGCATGACCTTTTGAATAACATCTGCAACTCCATCATCGTAAGGATTTATCAACTGAAGCTGAGTAAGACGAACGATGTCATGCTTTGGCAATGTACTCAATATCCTCAGTGATCGACGAAAGTACTGGATACCATCAAGTCTTTTAATCATCAACCTTCCTTTGCTCACCTTCCAGCTTTTTATCAGGCCTGTATAATTACCACCAACCTGATATTTCTTGCATGTAACTGGAGCAGGTTCTGGATTTTTTCCTTTTGGAAACCAGTTGTCCCTTTCTCTAATGGGCATTTCTTTGTCAAAAGATACACATTCAGATGTGTCAAGAGGGAAAATGTCATTGTAATTTGTCGTTTCTCGAACAGGGACAGGTTGTGCTTGTGAAGAACTGGAGGGTGCAGAAGATTCTTGAGCAGGACCAGGTTGAGAAGAAGATCCTGGAACGTAATTGAACGTTGGCCCTGACTCATCGTCTGAAGAATCCGATAATACAACACCCTCTTGAGGATAGGCTGGACAATTAGAATATTCTTCATCAGGATTAAGCTCTTCTCGTTCGACATCAACATCATCGTCATTATCAGCTGAGTTGAAGTCAAAATGTTCTCCAGGCGCACGATCGTCATCGTCAACCGCAGATTGAAAGTAAGTCAGATTACAATACGTGTAATCTACAGCTAACGGTTTTGGTTGCCCTGGTTGCTCAATAATATACTCAAGAATAAGCGTTGTTTCATTAATATCAGAAGCATTTACATTTTCAGGATTTACATTTTCTTCGCCTTCGGCGGAAACCCTAGGAATTGATTCTAAGGCCGGTTGGGCTGTCTCCCCCGAAGCAATAGCTTGGGTTTCCAGCTGCAGAACCTTTGTCTTCAATTCTTCATTCTCTTTCTCCAAGCGAGAGATCCTAGTATCCTGAGCTTCAGAAACTGATGCTTGAGCTTCCATAGTCTGCTGCATCTTTTCAATCTTTGACAGGAGCTCCTGAATGACAGCTGGATGAGGAGTGATTGGAGTTTCAGTCCTTAGGGGCTCAGAAGATGTGGAAGTGGAAGTACGGGAACGTCTGACCAGAGGATTCAAATCAGCAATGTCAGAAACATCTCGAGGCCTTTTTCCTCGGGTGGAAGATTCAGGGAGTGGAGAAGAAGGCTGATAATTATCGATCTCAAGATCGAGATCTACCAACTCTGGATCAGCTACAACAGGCTGAACTGGCGGTTGTTGAGCTGGAGGTTGTTGAATCGGAGGCTGCTGAACGGGAGGCTGTTGAACGGGTGGCTGCTGAACCGGAGGCTGTTGTACTGGGGGCCTCGGGATTTGAGGTTGCTGAGCAGGTGGATCATTAAATTGTTCGCCTGGAGGAGGTACATAATCAGGATCCACAATGTGACCGAACAACGCAACCTCACGTTCCGGTGCTTCGACTGACTTCGCAAACTTTGTACAAGCAGTATAAATTCTGGTATTCATCGGCGTTTGCGCGTAGGTAAAAGAGTTTATCACTGGAAGATCCTGGTGCAAATGGTTGAGTAACAGCTGAGTGAATCGGGGATACAACGCCCATTTGTCTTTATTATCCAAAGCGTTGTTCACAAAACCCCTGAAGATATAGCCTGAGAAGTTGAAGGGCTTGTTGTATATCAGGGCAAGAATAGCAGAGGCAGTCGCAAATTTCATCCCTTCGAGACCTGCCTTGCGACTGGATAAGCACACAATGACGATGTGAGCCAGATACTGTAACATCCTCTCCAGTGGCCTGGTATTTTTCTTATTTAATTGAGTATTTAATTGCTTTAGAAATTTATTTGATATAATTGTTTAATTGTGAAAGTGGTAAAATAAGTCTCAGGACTTATTGTGGTTAGTGAAATGTTGCTTATTTTAAAATATTGAAGTTGACGGTATAATAAAATAAATTTCTCGCAGTTGATCTTTAGGTTCCAGACAATAGATTTAGAGCGGGTATAAAATACCCACAATGTTGAGTCGGTTAAAATAGAGGCCGACCTTTATTTTGATCACTTTACCCATTTCTTTCTTATCTCTTTTCATTTCAAGAAACACATAAACCCTAAGTAAAAATCAAGATAAGTTCATCAAGAATCAAAAACAAGAATTGGTGAATTGAAGTTGTGATTCAACTAGTTGCTATAATCCTTTCTAGTCATCTTCTTCTTCAAATTGGAAAGGTAATTTACCTATTTATATGAACTAGGTTAGATAAGGATATGATGAATAGATTTGATTCTTGATGTTGTATGATGATTAATTGTTGTAATATAATGATATGTGGTGTTATTTCTGTTGTTTATAACCTTAGAACTAAGTTTGAATGACCAAAAATGGTATTAGGTTCGAGCTGGGTGTTTGCAGGTCTGTACTTGAGCTGAAACGTAGTTCAACGCGATCCCAGCCTCGAGTCTGGATCGCGTTCCATAGTTATAAAATGTCCCAGTCGTGAATTGGCCTTGGAAACGCGATCCTGGCCAAATGTACGGATCGCGTTTGCTAGTGTTTTTCGGTTACAGAACTTTTTCTACTGAAGAACGCGATCCCACCATGCCTAGTCCGGATCGCGTTTGTCTGTTAAATTTTGATGATTATGATAGTTTGTGAACCTGAGTTTATATAATACAAATAGCTATTATTGTTACTCATTGTAACTTGAATTGTGAAGTAACTATTCTTAATTAGAAATAAGTTACTAACTTGTTTGTTGTGTGATGTTTCAGATACCCCAAAGACTCAGTGATAAGAAGCTGAGTGTAGCCACTTCTGAGGTATCGGTGAGTGGATTTGAAACTCACCATTTGATTTAGTAGTGATTATTTGATTACAACGAGTAATTTTAGATATGATTATAGAGTTGTTTAATCATTAATGTTGATTTTATCACTATGTGCTATGTGTGATCTTTGGATATTGGTTGACAATGAGGTCGACAAGTTGATGAACTGTTGGTTGGGTTAGTCGGTTATCGTGTGAATGATACAGGGATATGCTTCATTTGTTGTGTGTATTGAACTGTATCTGAGTAGGATAACCCCTAGCTATCGGTCTCATCCGTATGGCCATACGGATATGGTTGGATAAGAGTTCTTGGGGAGCCGCCCGGGTATTATGGTTATCCCCAGAACCACCGATCCTCATTATTAAGTTGTTGTTGATTGTTGTAGTTAATGATTATGCTAAGTTGAATGTTGGGTGTTGAACTCTCTCACTTAGCTATGTGCTAATCCCTCATCTTTCTTTCCTGCAGAATTGTAGTTTAATGAGTAGCAGGATTGAGATGCTATTGGTGCAAGAACAGTTTGACTGCAAGCTACTCTGATCTTTTGTACTAAATCAGTTTGTTTTATATAATACCCCGACATATGTTGTGTTTTGAACAGTTTCACTTTGATGTAACTTAAAGATGTAAACTTTTGATGTAAGTTAATAGTATGTGTAAATATAAATATGGTTAAAATTCCTACGCTTCCGTGTGTTTAACATTATATTGATATGGTAAATGAGGGGTGTTATAAGTTGGTATCAGAGCGTAGTTTTGGGTTAATTGAGCATTGAAGAATGTTCAATCCCAAAACTGGAGCATGGTATGTCAAACTTTTCTGATTATGGGATTTAGCATTGTTGATAACTGTTAGTAGATAAGTACTAACGATTAACAGATTTCAAGTGTTGTGTTGATTTCAGAAATGGCAGATAATGAGCAACCGACCACTAACCCCAATAATGCTTCCCGGATTGAAGCTCCGCCTTTTGAAACAAATACTGAGCAACATGATCAAGAGGGTGTCCTTCATATGGGTGGAGAAGAAGCAAATAGGGATGAGTATATACATGAAATGGAGGATGAGTTGATAATTCTTTGGGAATTTAAGAAGAAAGCTGAGGAAGATGCAGCTAGACTACTTGCTCAACAACGAACTTCTGTCTTTGGTGCTAGTCCATCTTCTCAAACTAGCAAGGTGTGTTCTTTCAAAACTTTCATGTCTAGTAAGCCACCAGTGTTTCATGGAAGTACAAATCCAACTGTGACCTTAAATTGGTTAAGAGATATGGAACGCAAATTTAGTGTGACTCGTTGTGAGGAAGAATCCAAGGTTATGTTTGCTGTCCAGTGTATGAAGGATGAAGCAATGGTTTGGTGGGATTCAGTGACAGGTCATTTAACCGAACAACAAAAAGATTCTATCAAATGGAAAGATTTTCACCAAGCGGTGTGTAATCAATACTGTTCTGACTTTGACATGGCACGGATTAGGAGAGAATTTGTGAATCTCCAGTTGAAGGATAATATGACAATTGATGATTTAATAGGTGAATTTACAGAAAAGCTTCGGTTTGTTCAACATTGGGTTCCTGATGATAAAACTCGAATTGAACAATTTGTAGATACTTTACCTCATCATTACCGTACTACTGTAAGATTGGCTAATAGTTTATCACATGCTTTTAATCTTGCACGATCGGTTGACAGTGATATTAGAGGTTTTCGTGAAGCACGATCTAGAGATAATGCTGCAAAGTCTAGAGGTGATTCTTCTAGCAAAGGAAAATCAAGTTCTCAGGGCAGTCGACAGAGTAAGAAGTATGTTAGTAAAAGTGGTTCAGCAGGCAGTTCTAACTGGTGTGGTTCGTGTAGATCTAGGCATGATGGGCCTTGTACTGTGCAAACGAATAAATGTTTGAAATGTGGAGAACTGGGTCATGAGATAAAGAGTTGTCGGTACCCAAATTTTGTGTGTTGGTCTTGCAAGAAGGAGGGGCATCGAGTGGGTCAATGTCCGGAAGCAGGGAAGACGGGGTCGGGTTCGGTTGGGAGCTCTGCATCTACAGGTCAGAAGCGTAAAAATCCTCCACCCGCAAATAGTAGAGCTTTTCAGATGACAGTCGATGAGGCTGTGCGCACCGACGATGTTATAACTGGTACATTTCTTATAAACTCTGTACCGGCGCGTGTGTTGTTTGATTCGGGTGCTAATTGTACTTTCATATCTGTGAAATTCTGTGACAAGTTGAAATTAGTACCTACAGTGATAACCAAGCCTGTAGAAGTAGAAATTGCTAGTGGTAAGTTGGTTCCGGTTACCACATCGGTAACTGGAGCTAACATTGTGATTGATGACCAGACTTTCCTTATTTCTTTCTTGTTGATGCCAATCCCTAGTTTTGATGTGATAATTGGTATGGATTGGTTGAGTCAGAATAAAGCTAGCATTGATTGTCATCAGAAGTTGATTAGGATCCCAATCTCTGAAAAGTCATATGTTGTGGCTCGAGGAGAACGGGATAGTTTGGTCTTTCCTTTGATTACTATGATGAAGGCTAGGAAGTCGTTGTCCAAGGGTTGTGAATCATATCTAGCCTATGTAGTTGATGCCAAACTTAAAAAGAAAACTGTTTTCGATGTTCCGGTAGTTTGTGAATATCCAGAGGTGTTCCCTGATGAATTACCTGGTTTACCACCAATTAGGGAAGTAGAATACCGTATTGATCTTGTTCCTGGCTCGTCGCCTATTGCTAAAGCTCCCTATAGGTTAGCTCCATCTGAAATCCGTGAGATGATGAATCAGATACAGGAGTTGTTGGATAAAGGTTTCATTAGACCTAGTTCTTCGCCGTGGGGTGCACCGGTGTTGTTTGTTAAAAAGAAAGACGGGTCTTTTCGTATGTGTATAGATTATAGAGAACTGAACAAGAGAACAGTAAAGAATAAATACCCACTGCCCAGAATAGATGATTTATTTGATCAGTTGCAGGGTTCTTCAGTTTATTCCAAAATTGATCTAAGGTCGGGTTACCACCAAGTTCGTGTTCGTGATGAAGATATTTCTAAAACTGCTTTTCGTACCAGGTATGGTCACTATGAATTCCTGGTTATGCCTTTTGGTTTGACGAATGCACCTGCAGTGTTTATGGATTTAATGAACCGTGTTTGTCGACCCTTTTTGGATAAATTTGTTATTGTCTTCATAGATGATATTCTTGTATATTCGAAATCTGAAGCTGAGCATGCTATACACTTAAGACTAATTCTAGAAACGTTGAAACGAGAACAGCTTTATGCCAAGTTTTCTAAATGTGAGTTTTGGATTAGAGAAGTTCAGTTTTTGGGTCATGTAATTTGTAATGATGGTGTGAAAGTTGATCCATTGAAAGTTGAGGCCGTAATGAATTGGAACGCCCCAAAGTCTGCTTCAGAAATTAAGAGTTTCTTGGGTTTGGCGGGATATTATCGAAAATTCATAAAAGACTTCTCTAAACTTGCTGGTCCATTAACTAAGTTGACCCGAAAAGATGAAAAGTTTATGTGGACTGATCAACAAGAACATGCTTTCCAGACTTTAAAACAAATGTTGTGTCAAGCTCCTGTGTTAGCCTTACCAGATGGTACAGATGATTTTGTAGTTTACTGTGATGCTTCTTATTCTGGTTTGGGTGGTGTACTTATGCAAAGAGATAAAGTTATTGCCTATGCTTCTCGACAGTTGAAACCACATGAACGGAATTATCCAACACATGACTTGGAACTTGCAGCAGTTGTTTTTGCCTTAAAACTTTGGAGACATTATCTATATGGTACTAGTTGTGTTGTTTGTACTGATCATAAGAGTTTGCAGTATGTGTTCTCTCAGAAGGAATTGAATATGCGACAGAGGAGGTGGTTAGAATTAATCAAGGATTATGATTGTGAAATTAAATACCACCCAGGCAAAGCTAATGTGGTCGCTGATGCTTTAAGCCGAAAAGGTACTTCTGATCGAGTGTATTACTTAAGAGTGGATGTTTCTTCTGATTTGATTTCTCAGATTAAAGTTGCACAAGTAGAAGCTTTGAAAGATGTTAATTTGAAATCCGAAGTAATGTTGAAAAGAAAAGATGAATTGGTGGAAGATTCGAGAGGATTATTAACTTATCAATCTCGAGTATGGATTCCTTTACTTGGTAATATTCGTGATTTGATTTTGAGTGAGGTACACAAGTCTAAATTATCTATTCATCCTGGATGTACTCGGATGTATAATGATTTGAAACCGTTGTATTGGTGGCCTACAATGAAAACGGACATTGCTAGATTTGTTGGTACTTGTCATATTTGTGCAAAAGTTAAAGCTGAGCATCAAAAGCCGTACGGATCACTGAAACAGTTGGAAATTCCCGAGTGGAAATGGGAACATATAACGATGGATTTTGTGACTAAACTTCCTCGCACCAATCGAGGTAATGACATGGTTTGGGTCATAGTTGATCGGTTGACTAAAAGCGCGCATTTTCTTGCTACTAGTGAATCTGCCTCATTGACTAAGCTTGCTCAGTTGTATATAAATGAAATTGTCACTAGACATGGTATACCTTTGTCAATTGTGTCAGACCGAGATTCTCGTTTTGTTTCTCATTTTTGGCAAGGTTTGCAACAAGAGTTGGGTACACGTGTAAATCTTAGCACTGCTTATCATCCTCAGACAGACGGTCAGTCAGAACGTACAATTCAAACTTTAGAGGATATGCTCCGTGCTTGTATTTTGGAATATGGAGGTTCATGGGACTCTCATCTCCCATTGGTTGAATTTACTTATAACAATTCATATCATTCCAGTATCGGTATGCCTCCATATGAAATGTTGTATGGTAGACGTTGTAGAACACCGACATGTTGGTTGGAAGCCGGTGAGAAACAGTTTGCTGGACCCGACATTGTACAGATGACAGCTGACAAAGTTGCAATCGCACGTGAAAAGTTGAAAGCTGCTCGCGACCGACAGAAACAGTATGCAGATCCGAAAAGGCGACCAGTTGTATTTTCTGAAGGTGAATTAGTTTACCTCAAAGTTTCTCCATGGAAGGGTGTAATCCGTTTTGGAAAACGTGGAAAGTTGGCGCCTAGATATATTGGGCCATTCAAAGTTCGCCAAGTTGTAAATGAGCAGTCTGTTTCATTAGATCTTCCACCTGAACTTGCTGGTATACATGACACGTTTAATGTGTGTTATCTTAGAAGATGCAATGTTGAAGACCAGTCGCAAATTCTTCCTTTGCAGGAGTTAAAAGTTGATCAAACTCAGAAATTGGTTGAAGAACCTGTTGAAATCCTAGATAGGAAGATTACTAAACTTAGGAAGAAACAAATTCCAATGGTACTAGTAAAGTGGCGACATAGTTTAGGTCCTAATTTGACCTGGGAGACCGAGGAGTTGATGAAATCCAGATATCCTGGATTGTTTATTGATGTTGAGATTTCGGGGACGAAATCTCTTTAAGGAGGGGAGATTTGTAACATCCTCTCCAGTGGCCTGGTATTTTTCTTATTTAATTGAGTATTTAATTGCTTTAGAAATTTATTTGATATAATTGTTTAATTGTGAAAGTGGTAAAATAAGTCTCAGGACTTATTGTGGTTAGTGAAATGTTGCTTATTTTAAAATATTGAAGTTGACGGTATAATAAAATAAATTTCTCGCAGTTGATCTTTAGGTTCCAGACAATAGATTTAGAGCGGGTATAAAATACCCACAATGTTGAGTCGGTTAAAATAGAGGCCGACCTTTATTTTGATCACTTTACCCATTTCTTTCTTATCTCTTTTCATTTCAAGAAACACATAAACCCTAAGTAAAAATCAAGATAAGTTCATCAAGAATCAAAAACAAGAATTGGTGAATTGAAGTTGTGATTCAACTAGTTGCTATAATCCTTTCTAGTCATCTTCTTCTTCAAATTGGAAAGGTAATTTACCTATTTATATGAACTAGGTTAGATAAGGATATGATGAATAGATTTGATTCTTGATGTTGTATGATGATTAATTGTTGTAATATAATGATATGTGGTGTTATTTCTGTTGTTTATAACCTTAGAACTAAGTTTGAATGACCAAAAATGGTATTAGGTTCGAGCTGGGTGTTTGCAGGTCTGTACTTGAGCTGAAACGTAGTTCAACGCGATCCCAGCCTCGAGTCTGGATCGCGTTCCATAGTTATAAAATGTCCCAGTCGTGAATTGGCCTTGGAAACGCGATCCTGGCCAAATGTACGGATCGCGTTTGCTAGTGTTTTTCGGTTACAGAACTTTTTCTACTGAAGAACGCGATCCCACCATGCCTAGTCCGGATCGCGTTTGTCTGTTAAATTTTGATGATTATGATAGTTTGTGAACCTGAGTTTATATAATACAAATAGCTATTATTGTTACTCATTGTAACTTGAATTGTGAAGTAACTATTCTTAATTAGAAATAAGTTACTAACTTGTTTGTTGTGTGATGTTTCAGATACCCCAAAGACTCAGTGATAAGAAGCTGAGTGTAGCCACTTCTGAGGTATCGGTGAGTGGATTTGAAACTCACCATTTGATTTAGTAGTGATTATTTGATTACAACGAGTAATTTTAGATATGATTATAGAGTTGTTTAATCATTAATGTTGATTTTATCACTATGTGCTATGTGTGATCTTTGGATATTGGTTGACAATGAGGTCGACAAGTTGATGAACTGTTGGTTGGGTTAGTCGGTTATCGTGTGAATGATACAGGGATATGCTTCATTTGTTGTGTGTATTGAACTGTATCTGAGTAGGATAACCCCTAGCTATCGGTCTCATCCGTATGGCCATACGGATATGGTTGGATAAGAGTTCTTGGGGAGCCGCCCGGGTATTATGGTTATCCCCAGAACCACCGATCCTCATTATTAAGTTGTTGTTGATTGTTGTAGTTAATGATTATGCTAAGTTGAATGTTGGGTGTTGAACTCTCTCACTTAGCTATGTGCTAATCCCTCATCTTTCTTTCCTGCAGAATTGTAGTTTAATGAGTAGCAGGATTGAGATGCTATTGGTGCAAGAACAGTTTGACTGCAAGCTACTCTGATCTTTTGTACTAAATCAGTTTGTTTTATATAATACCCCGACATATGTTGTGTTTTGAACAGTTTCACTTTGATGTAACTTAAAGATGTAAACTTTTGATGTAAGTTAATAGTATGTGTAAATATAAATATGGTTAAAATTCCTACGCTTCCGTGTGTTTAACATTATATTGATATGGTAAATGAGGGGTGTTATAGATACCTCCAAACCTTTGTCATATAGGTTTTCTTGTACTGATCAACTGGAATGTCTTGATAACCAATCGATCGCATGCCCTGAGCAATAGCAGCTGAAGAAAACTGGGTGATCATGTCAGAATTATCACCGAATTCGAAGAAATCTCGAATAAGCTGCTCAGAAAAGATGACTTGGCGGCCGCGGACAGTAGAAATGATCCTAGTATCAGCTTCATCATAGTTTACCACTGCATTATCCCAAAACTCGGTAATGTGATTTGTCAGGATCCGAGTATCTGCAGTGATAGCTTTGTAAATACGCGAGCGTTGAAGAAATGCGATCATTGGGCGATACGGGCGGGAAGTCTCGACCGTTGTATTCATGAACGCCACAATGTTGTGACGAGGCTCCCAGAAGTATTTAGAGATATCGATCTCTGGGAGTGCTGGAGCAGCTGGAGCAGCTTGAGCAGGTTGTTCAGCCATTTCTACAAAAATAACAGTAATACAGCCAAAACTCGAAATGCGTTAGCGTTAGTACCAAAAAAAATAATTCGCGTTTTATTTTTACAAAAGTTCTGCGACACAACAGTTGTGTCGCATGAGGTTCATACGACATAAGGACTGTGTCGTATAAGAATAATACGACATAAGCATTGTGTCGCATGACACGTGTCACGCGGACAGCATTTCCCCTGCATTTAGCAATAATTGAGAAATTAATCTCGAATGCGACATAGTCGCTGTGTCGTATGGTGTGTCGTATAAAATGGTTACGACATAATGTTTGTGTCGTATAAAGATACGACATAAGAACCGGTTATCAATACGACATAAAAATCAAGTATCTATGCGACATAACGACTATGTCGTATGTTATGTCGCAAAGATGAACAGCAAAGCAAACCCAGATTCGATCGATGAAACATTTTGGGGTTTTCAAAATCCAGACATACCCTAGGGTTCGTACACAACAGGGGATCAATAATATGTAATTTTCTAACCCTAATAACCCCTAAACCCTAAATAATTTAACGAAAAACCGAAACCCTAAAAACGTAATACGGGTCGATCGAATTCCGAACAAAATACGCGATAAAAACATGAAAGAATTATACCTAAAGATGCGCTAACAGAAGATGAACAAGAATCGAGCAACAAAACGCGAAGAAAAGCCTTCAAAATCACGAACCCGATCGAAAAATGCTTGTGTCGCAAAATCGCCTTTATGTCGTATAGTTTGTGTCGTGAAAGATTTGAAAACGTAAATGATTATGTCGTATGTTGTGAATAGTTATCCCTGACCCGCATACGACATAGTATACGACACAAACAAAACTGACTTATACGACACAGAAGTTGTGTCGTATAACAGGAGTACGACACAGTGGTTGTGTCGCACAGAACACAAATCAGAAATTTTCAAGATTAAAAAAAATTCGATTATTTGTGCCGATTCGGATTTTGATTTTAGAATTTTCGCATAGAAGATGATTTGTGACAAAACAAACAAAAAAAATAAGAGAAATTAAAAGATACAATTTAAAGAATATTAAAGAGATAAAACTAAATATAAACATAAAATAAAAGAAACAAATACAACTAAAAGCGAGAAATTTATAAAATCGTTTTGGTGACGGAGTTGAGATACTGGTTAGGGATCATACCGAAATAACATGCAATTATTAGGAATAGAAAGTGTTATTTTGATTATCAGTATGTTTGTCCACTTTAAATTTACGTGGCACATTTAAAACACGTTTTATAAAAATTATTTCAAGACGATTATCGATATTGTTTATCCACCTAAGCATGTTACAACCGAGTTTGTGGAGTTAACCTTTTATTGTTAGAATGTATAAGTCTCTGTGGCACCCACCATTGATATACCCCTATACTCTAGACAATAACATAGTTTCCATATTTAGAAAGAATAAAGAAAGATCATTTTTAAGAATCAGGCTAGAGTTGACAGGTCGGTACAGAAGTACAGCAAAGCAACCTAACGTGATTCAAGTATAATCACAACCAATCGCAGTCAAACTGAAGTTGGAGTTTCCCAAACAGCGACCTTGGTTAGTATGATTTAGGATTAAGCAAAACCGATCGCAGTCAAACTGGATTTGGAGTTTCCCAAACAGCGACCTTGTTCAGTATCATTAAGATTTTTCAAGTTCATTGACCTGTAATTGCTTAACCCCAAGTTTATAGTAACTGTTACCAGTTCTGTACTTTCGTACAACAGAGGCAACAACCAGCATAAACTCCCAAATGATTTCAGATAAAAGTTCCAAAGATAGAAATATGTTAAGCTACGTTAAGGAATTAAGACATTGAGTCGTACATCATACGGAGTTTACCACAAGATAATAGACACATATTTAAATGATTTCTTAATAACCCAGAGACAGGTGTGTATCATGCCTACCGGTACATCGCATGATGAAGACAATTTTCATAAAAACAGTTTTAAGTGTGTCAGATAAACCTACTGACACATCAAAGATAAAACTTAAAATTCCATTTTGTGCATGTCACTCGATGTACTATCATATCCCAAGTTGTTTACAGACTCAACTCAACGTCTATTTAAAAATGTAGCAACCATTGCATTTCCTTGATACTAACGAGTATAAAGAGTGGCGGTTGCCTTTTTTTTTTTTTTGACCAAGAAAAGCAAATAAACTGTACAGAAGATAAGTCACAAATCATTTCTTGAGATCAAGGGAAATCATCCCTATCATATCCACAAGTTCGTTGAAACGAGCACGCGAAAAAGCTTTAGTGAATAAGTCGGCCTTTTGCTTAAGGGTATCTATGTGAATGAGGTCAATTAAATGTTTCTCATAGCAATCTCGTATGAAGTGAAACCTAATCTCTATGTGCTTGGTCTTAGAGTGTTGAACGGGATTGCGAATAATAGATATAGCAGCAGTATTATCAATATGAATAGGAGTCAAAGTAAGAAGTAACCCATAGTCACGCAATTGATGTTGAATCCACAAAATCTGTGAACAACAGCTTGCAGCAGCAATGTATTCAGCTTCCGCTGTTGAGGTGGAAACTGTGGTTTGCTTCTTACACTGCCAAGACACCAGTCGAGAACCGAGGTATTGGCATCCTCCTGTAGTTGACTTTTTATCCGAATTGCAGCCGCCATAATCAGAATCAGAATAGGCAGTGAGAGCGAAATTTTTCTCATTTGAGTACCATAGACCAAGTGATGGTCTATATTTGAGGTAACCAAAAATTCGCTTCACAGCCTTCATGTGAGAAACCTTGGGCTTTGATTGATATCTGGAACAGATAGACACAGCAAACACAATATCTGGTCTGGATGCAGTGAGATACATTAATGATCCTATCATAGAACGATAGTCCCGATCCTTGCAATCTTCTTCGTGTTCAGCTGGTCCGAGTTTGTGATCAGTTTCAATGGGAGTACCATATGGCTTACAGTCATGGAGTTCATACCGAGTCAACATGTCATTGACATATTTGGACTGATGAATGTAGAAACCCTTGTCAGACTGCTCAACCTGTACACCTAGAAAGAACTTAAGTTCTCCCATGGCACTCATCTCAAACTCGGACTTCATAATCTTCTCGAAGTCTCTGCACAAAGAATCATTTGTTGAACCAAATATGATGTCGTCCACGTAAACCTGCACAAGTAACAAATCTTTTCCAACCCTTTTTATGAAGAGAGTGCTATCAATTTGGCCTCGTGAGAAGCCATTTCTCGAGAGATGATTTGCCAACCTCGCATACCAAGCTCTAGGAGCTTGATGAAGACCATATAATGCCTTGCCTAACTTGCACACATAATCAGGATGGTTTGGATCTTCAAAACCAGGAGGTTGCAAGACATACACATCCTTCAAAACCTCTCCATACAGAAATGCGCTCTTGACATCGAGTTGATAAACGCGAAAACCTTTAAATGTCGCATAGGCCAGAAAAATGCGAATGGACTCCAATCTTGCAACTGGAGCAAACACATCATCATAGTCTAAACCCTCAATCTGAGTAAAACCTTGAACAACCAGCCGAGCCTTATTCCGAATAACCACGCCTCTGTCATCTTTCTTCACGCGATAAACCCAGCGAGTTCCAATTGGATCGACATCCATTGGTAAAGGAACCAACTCCCAGACATCAAGCTTTTTGAATTGATTCAATTCTTCCTGCATAGCCTCAACCCAGTATGGATCTTTCAAAGCTTCAGCAATTTTCTTTGGCTCATGCTGAGACAAGAAGCATTCTTCCAATTCTTCTTCAACACAGGCAAAATTGGCTGATGAAGATTCTTCACGGACTTCATTAGCAGCAGATTGATGCCTAGTTAAGACACCTTGTTGAAGATCACCAATGATGTTTTCAGTGGGGTGAGTAGAATGAATTCTAAGCTGAGGAATCAGATCAGGCACAATGATTGAATCCAAATTTGACAGATCACCTCCAGGATTTTCAATTTCAACTGAGCTATTAGTGGCAGTATCCTCATTGTCAATTGGTGTGACAATATCGGTTTCAGTTTGAGGATTAGATTCAGAAGCCACTTGATCAACATCGGAGGGATTGTCATCATTGACAACATTCTCAGGAGGTACTACTCTAGAATAGGAGATTGAGTCGTCAGAGGTAAGATCCAATCCATGAAGTAGAGACACCATCTGTTCTTCTTCACTAAATTTGGGAAGATTGAAAGAGTCCACCAACTTATCATACTCAAACAAGGAATCAGGTCCCTTGCCTTTTGGAGAATCAGTATATTTCATAAACCTTACTTCAAAATGTTCTTCTATTCTCCCAGTAGACTTGTTGAAAACTCTTTTATTTGGAGAGTTCACAGAATATCCCAAAAATAACCCATCGACTGCTTTTTCATCAAATTTGCCTACCGAGTCCTTAGTAATTAAAATTGAGCAAGGACACCCGAAAGGCTCAAGAAACTTCAAATTTGGTTTGCGATTATTCAGCAATTCGTAACATGTTTTCTTTCGCTTTTTAACAATCGAAACCCTATTTAACACATAGCAGGCAGTGTTAACAGCTTCTGCCCAAAAAGTGGTTGGCAGATGCGCATCAGACAACATGGTTCTTGCTGCCTCAATGATTGTCCTATTCTTTCTTTCAGCTACTCCATTTTGCTGAGGAGTACGAGCAGCACTAAACTGATGAAAGATTCCTTTTCGAAGACAATACATTTCCAAAGTTCTGTTCTTGAATTCTGTTCCATTATCACTGCGTAGTTTCTTGATTTTCAGATTACACAGATTTTCCAGTCTGTCGAATAAGTAAGTTAAAGTATCAGCTGTTTCATCCTTTCCAGCCAAGAAATATACCCAAGAAAACCTTGAGTAATCATCAGTGACAACCAGACAGTATGATTTTCCTCCAATACTTTTCTTATTCACAGGACCGAACAGATCCATGTGAAGCAGCTCCAATGGAGATTCAATTGAGTTCACCTGCTTAGACTTATGGAACTTCTTGTGTTGTTTCCCTTTGAGACAGGAAACGCATTCATCATCTGTTACGAATGACTTTTTGGGCACACCTAACACAAGATCATTATTAACAAGATAATTCATTCTGCGAAAATGAATATGTCCCATTCGTCTGTGCCAAAGCAGTGAATCTTTAGAAGATGCTTTTGATAGCAAACAAGTATGCTCCTTGGTAATCACAGTTTGCATATCCAAAATGTACGAGTTGCGTACACGGGGTGCTCTCAGTAACACCCATTCCTCGGGAATAACAAATCCCGGTTTCAAAATCAAACATTCAACATCTGTAAATGCGGTAGTGAACTTCTTGTCGCAGACTTGAGAAACACTGATCAGATTGTGTTGCAGTTCCTCGACATAGTTCACTTTATCAAAACTTACTTGCCCATTAGAAAGAGTACCCTGACCCATGATATTACCACCTGTATCTCCCGTAAAAGCAACATGTCCTCCTCGATATGGTTTCACATCAGACAGAAGGGACATGTCACCAGTCATGTGCCGTGAGCAGCCACTATCCACATACCATTTACTTCTTTGTATTTGATCTGACTGCTACAGCACAACATAGAGAGAAAGTTAGTTAGAAATGGAGACCCAGGCCTTTACAGACTTGGGTACTCCAGAGACCTCATCAATAATAACTACATCAGTTAAAACTTTGTTTTTCAATAAATCAGGTGCAATTCCTGATGCAGTATTACTTGATGATGAGTCATTTAACGACTCTTTTGGTCTCCAAATTTTCACAGGAACAATAGTGGGTTGCTTGTTAACATTGTCAGGCTGTTTAACCGGAGGTTTACTAGGCCTAGCAGCATTAACTTTTGGGATAGAAGTATGAGAGAGTGAACCCTTCTTTGAAAAAGATTTAACAGAGGAATTTTTGTAAACAGAATTTCTGGGAACACCTTTTGAAAACTTCTTTCTCAAAAGCAACGGGCATTGACTAATCAAGTGACCTTATTTCTTGCAGTAGAAACATGATCGTCTTTCCCTAAAGGTTCGGTCGTTACTACCAAAAAATTGAGGTGAGACAGGTAACTTATGTGAGCATGTTGAAGTGGATGCCCCAGAATGTGAAACAGAAAGTTTAACAGAGTTCTTAAGTGATTTGTCATTAATATTCTGTATCTCTTTCCTTTTATGTTCAGCCTTAACCTTAGTATTCATTGGAAAAGTTTCATCATCTGATTCAGTAGTGAGAATGTGATGTTCAGGCTTAATGTTTTTCTTTTCACATTGAGGCACACACTTACAGGGAACATCCTCAACTTCGACCTTTTCTTCAATAGTTTTTAAGGGAGCAGGCGAAAAACTACCAAAGGGGGTAAACTTGACGGTTCCTGAGGGGGTAAACCTAACAGGTTCAAAAGGCTTCACAGGTTCAGCCTTAATTGTCTTAGGTTTCTTCTTATCATGGTTAACTTCTATGTTGGCTTTATAGAATTCAGGCAACTTAAACGGAGTCAAACTAACAGGTTCACATACAGGCATAGCTACTTTCTTAACAACAGGTTCATTAACTGATATTTCAATGGGCTTTGCATCTACTAAAGCAGTAGGCACAAAATCTTTAATTTCATCCTTAGACGGTCTACACAAATTCACATCTAAAGACGGAGGCGGTTGATTATGATAACCATAACCGGACTTATCTTTAGAACTAGTTCTACCCGTCTGCAGGATATCAGTAAAGACCATGGCTGAAGTGTTGATATTCTTGAGTTTTCGTTGCAAATCAACAGCTTTGGCTTAAGAGTCAGCCAATTCTTTTTTCAAATGAGCAATCATTTTTAAGTAACTGTCAATTTCATCTTGATTACTGAAAATTAGAGCTTTCAGCTCCTTTTTATCTTCAATAAGTTGATTAATGTTACTTTCAAAGTGTTTCTCATTAATTTTTAAAACTTTGTTTGCTTCCATCAAATTCAAGATATCTGACTTCAAGTGGTCATTATGTTCCATAAGCCCATTTACTTTACCAGTTAAACTAATACATGAATCACAGGTAAATTTAGCAAATGGTACCTCATTGTTGATAGCCATGAAACATTTCTCTTGAGTTTCTTGAGCAGAAAAATCATAAGCATCTCCATCCTCAATCAACAATGCAGCCTTAGCAGTAGTATGCTCAATCTGTTTTGGAACAACAGATGGTTTAGTGAAACCCGAAGTAGGTTGTCTTCCTTTCTCACATTCACGGGCAAAGTGTCCAAGATTCTGACACTTATAACACTTGATTTTGCTTTTATCGAATCCCGTTGGTGTTCGGTCAGCTGCATCTTCAAGAGATCTCTTTCCAGTTCGTCTTAGATAGTTTTTGGCTCTACGAGTGAGCATAGCCATATTCCATCTAATGTCGATCCTTTCTAACTCATCGGGATCAACCTGATTGAAGTCTTCATCAGTCAGTTCCAATGTACTGACTCTTTTAGAAAGAAAGTCTTCATATGATGACAAGAAAGCAGTAAACATGGCTGCATGTTCATCAGTGGTTGCAAAAGTAGGAACAGATGGTGATGAACATGTACTGCTTGAAGAAGCATTATAAGCTGGTAGGGCTGAAAATGTTCCTACAGTAGGATTACTGTAAGAAGAGAATCTCTGAGAATTTGTCTCAGCTGAGATGAAAGCTGTTCCACCATGACTTGATTCTGATGCACGAGCAGTAGATCTTGTTTCCTTCTTTTCAATATCCAATGCCCCAGCTTCAAGTTTTCCAATAAGATCATCCAGAGACAATTGCTTTGTTTTTGGATCGCTTTCCAATAACAAAACTCGTGTTTCCCAACTTGATGGCAGAGCAGCTAAAGCCTTTTTGTTAATCTCAGAATTTTTGAGATTATATCCGCCAGCTTGCAGTTCATTCACTGTGCGGGTAAATCTGCAAAGCATGTCTCTGACAGTTTCATTCTTCTGGATATAGAAATAATCAAACTGAGTTTTGACTAATTCCAATTTGCTTTCGATGTACTCAGTGTTTCCACAAAATCTCTTTTCAATTGCAGTCCAAAGATCATAAGCAATAGTTTGTGGAAACATATCCAAAACGTCTGTTGGAAGCGACATAGTAATAGCAGAATGAGTCTTCCGTTCAATTTCCCATGCTTTACGTTCTTCGGTAGTGTATGAACGAACGGGCTTGGGAGGAGGAACACCCATGTGTTCTCCAAGAGCAACAGGTGGAACATAGCGTTCAAGAAGGGCCAACTCCATATCAGGATCGGTGAATAAAACAAACGATATGAACCTTTGTTTCCATGCTCGAAATGGCAAACCCGGTGCAAAATAAGGAGGTTTATTTGCACTACCAATCGTAGCATTATGTTGTAAAACTGCATCAACGCTTTGAAGAGACATGATGAAAATCTGCAAAACAAATTAGAAAAATACACACAAAACAAACTGATTTTTGTCTAAGTCAGGAATTATGCGACACAGTGTTATGTCGCAGAGTACCAATACGACACAATATTTGTGTCGCAGAGTACAGATACGACACAGAAGTAGTGTCGCAGAACTTAATATGACAGAAGACAAAAATGCGACACAACAGTTATGTCGTATGTTATGTCGCAACTTGTGTCGCAGACCAGTCAAGGTCAAAAAGTGTTATGTCGCAAGGTTATGTCGCACGTTATGTCGCAGACAATTTAATGTCGTATTGTTGTGTCGTATGAACAGTGATACGACACAAGCCTTGTGTCGCAAAAGTGCACGTGCAGACAGTTTTTGATCCTACAAAAAGTTTCAATTTTCAAAACAAATCATTACAAACCAACTACACCATGCTTCATCAGACTGATTTCTCAAACTTTTAAGCAAAATGATTACTAGCTTTTCACCAACCAAATCAACAACAAAAATCTTTGAAGATTAACAACCAAATATGATCAAAATAACCCTTTTTGAACCAAGAACATCAAGAACACCAAGAACATTTAAAAACATAAATTATGAAAATAATGTTTTTGGACCAAAATCTAGCACCAAACTAACTAGAAACCGCAACTCAAGAGTATGCGGCTCTGATACCAATTGTAGGTTCCATATACGGACCAAATCGAGTAGTTTTACTTGCGTATTCAAAGCGGAAATCAAACACACAAATATATGCTAGATTAACACAACCAATGACCAAAACACAAGTGTATAACTTTGTATATAAAGAGATGGTAACAATACATACACTTTGACAAACACACAATAATCAAAATAACACAAACTAGTATTTTTCTCTCTGAGTTTGGAGGTGTTATGTGTGTGTTTTGTGTTGAGGCTTAGCAAACAGAAACTGGCGAGTTTCTATTTATAGCCTGGACCAAACTGTATGCGACACAAGCTTTGTGTCGCATAGAATGTTCATGCGACACAGTCCTTGTGTCGCATGGATTGCTTCTGCGACACAATGCTTGTGTCGCATAGAATCCTACTGCGACACATTGCTTGTGTCGCATAACATACAAAAATTGTAATTAAACTAGAACTAAAACTATTCAATACGTAATTACAATTTCGACACGATTACAGACTGAGACCAACTGACAGACACACATTGATGTACCAACAACAATTTTCTCAGTGGTGGCGTGAATGAGTTCAGGACCAGTGAGTTGACTATCTCCCACTTCAGTCCAACAGATCGGTGATCGGCACTTATGACCGTACAGTGCCTCAAAAGGTGCAGCCTTAATGCTGGCGTGATAACTGTTATTGTACGAGAATTCGCACAACGGTAGATGTTTTTCCCAGTTTGTACCGAAATCAACTACGCAGGCGCGTAGCATATCTTCTAGGGTTTGGATGGTTCGTTCACTTTGGCCGTCGGTTTGAGGATGGTATGCAGTACTCATATCAAGACGAGTACCCAAAGCTTTTTGAAGTGATTGCCAAAAACGAGAAGTGAAACGGGCATCTCTGTCAGAGATGATCGAGATTGGAACGCCGTGATGAGAAACGATTTCCTTGATGTAGATTTGTGTAAGGCGTTCCATTTTATCGTTTTCCTTGATTGCCAGGAAATGAGCAGATTTGGTGAGACGATCGACGATCACCCAAATGGCATCACAACCGTTCGGCGACTTGGGTAGTTTGGTTATGAAATCCATGGAAATTTATTCCCATTTCCATTCAGGGATTTCTGGTTGTTGGAGTAAGCCAGGTGGTTTCTGATGTTCGTTTTGACTTTCGAGCAAGTAAGACACTTGCTGACATAAGTGGCGATTTCGGCCTTCATGTTTGGCCACCAATAAAATTCCTTGATTCCGTGGTACATCTTATCGGATCCCGGGTGGATAGAATATTTAGACTTGTGAGCTTCATCCATCACCAAGTCTCGTAAGTTCCTGAAATTAGGCAACCAGATTCGGTTTGAGAAATACCTAATCCCGTTAGATTTGATTTCAAATTGTTTGTCAATACCCAGTAAGGCTTCATTTTTGATGTTTTCAGGTTTCAGGGCTTCGATCTGAGCGGTATGAATCTGAACGGTAAGATCATTGTGAATGGTCATACTGAGGGCTCGGACTCGAAGTGGTTTTGGTCGTTCCTTTCGACTGAGGGCATCGGCCACAACATTAGCCTTCCCTGGATGGTACTTGATCTCGCAATCGTAATCGGTAAGCAACTCGACCCATCGACGTTGCCTCATATTGAGATCCTTCTGATCGAATATATGTTGGAGACTTTTGTGATCGGTAAAGATTGTGCACTTAGTGCCGTAGAGATAATGTCTCCAGATTTTGAGAGCAAAAACGACAGCTCCCAGTTCGAGATCATGAGTGATGTAGTTCTTTTTGTGAATTTTCAGCTGTCGTGAGGCATAGGCAATGACTTTGTCTCGTTGCATCAGCACGCAACCGAGACCTTGGTGAGAAGCATCGCAGTATACCACGAAGTCATCGGTGCCTTCGGGTAAGGATAGAATTGGAGCACTGCAAAGCTTTTGTTTTAATAATTGGAACGTTGACTCTTGTTTATCGGTCCAATCGAACCTTTTGTCCTTCTGAGTCAGTACCGTGAGTGGTTGAGCTATTTTGGAGAAATTTTTGATAAATCGCTGATAGTACCCAGCAAGACCCAAGAATTGTCGTACTTCAGTTGCAGAGGTGGGTGCTTGCCAGTCTTTGATAGCCTCGATTTTTGATGGGTCAACGTGGATTCCCTGACTGTCGATCACGTGACCAAGGAATTGAACAGTTTGTATCCAGAACTCACACTTAGAGAATTTGGCATAAAGCTCCTCGTGTCTAAGTAGTTCAAGGATGGTTTTGAGATGTTGCGCGTGTTCTTGCTCGTTACGCGAGTAAATGAGTATGTCATCGATAAAGACAATGACAAACTTGTCGAGGTAAGGTTTGCACACCCGGTTCATGAGGTCCATGAATACAGCCGGTGCGTTTGTTAGACCGAAGGGCATCACTTGGAATTCGTAGTGCCCGTAACGAGTTCTGAAAGTAGTTTTTGGAATATCGGTGTCGCGAACTCGTAACTGATGATACCCTGATCGTAGGTCGATTTTTGAGTAGAAACTTGAACCCTGAAGTTGGTCGAATAGATCATCAATGCGAGGAAGTGGATATCGGTTTTTGACGGTCAATTTGTTCAACTCTCGGTAGTCGATGCACATTCGGAATGAACCGTCCTTCTTTTTAACAAATAAGACCGGAGCTCCCCAAGGTGAAGAACTTGGTCTAATGAATCCTCTATCCAAAAGTTCCTGTAATTGGGCAGACAACTCCTGAAGTTCGGATGGGGCTAAACGGTACGGTGCGCGGGCCACCGGTGCGGCACCCGGCACGAGATCAATTGAGAACTCAACCTGTTTAGGTGGAGGTAAACCAGGTAGTTCTTCCGGAAAGACTTCGGGAAAGTCTCTAACAATTGGCACATCCTCAAGTCGCTTCTCCTCCGACTTCTTCTCTGTGATGTGTGCGAGTATTGCAGGGTAACCCTTTCTCAGAAATTTTTGGGTTTTTAAGCAAGAGATAATATTGAGTCCCGTCCCACCGGTCTCCCCCTGTATGATCAAGGTTCCACCGGCAGCGAGTGGAATGCGGACGATCTTATCGTAACAAATGATTTCGGCTCGGTGTTTGGACAACCAGTCCATTCCAATGATAACGTCGAAACTTCCGATTTCAATGGGTACAAGATCGATTGAAAAGGTTTCATCAGCTAGGTTTAAAGTGCAATTAGGTATCACACTATCGGTTTCTATAAGTTCCCCATTTTCTAGCTCTACAGTGTACTTAACATCTAAGGCAACAGGAGTGATGTCAAGTAGTGGGCAAAAGTCATCAGAGATAAAGCTTCTATCAGCACCAGTATCAAATAGAACAGAAGCATGTAAGTTGTTGAGGAGGAACATACCCGAGACCGCATTCGGGTCTTGGCGGGCGTCCCCAGATTTGATGACGAAGGCTCTGCTTCGGGTGTTGTTGTTGTTGCTATTGCGGTTGTTGTTGTTGTTGTTGTTGTTATTCTTCAGCTTTGGGCACGTGTCCCTGAACTGCCCGGGTTTCCCACACTCAAAGCAGACTTTGGGTGGTCTGGTGTTGTTGGAATTGTTGTTGGTAGGAGAATTGCAATCTTTGGTGAGGTGGCCGTACCTCTTGCAATTGTTGCAAAAGGGACCACAGGAGCATTCATGGTGGTGACTGCACTTGGAACAATAGGGTTTGTTCCCAGTGTAGCCCCGTGTGATGTCGGTGGTGGTGTTGTAGGCTTTGATGGTGTCGGGTTTCTTATTTTGTTGGTTTGAGTGGTTGTTGTGGTAATCAGACCACTTTCGTTTGTTGTTGTGAGAGGATGAAGTGGGTGGTTCAGAATCTTGGCTCATGGACATCAGGTCTTGGGCCAATAGGATTGCACCGTCAATGGTGATTTGGTTTGAAGAGGCAACATGCCCCCGAACAGGCTCAGGAAGACCAAGGACGTACTTCGTGATTTTATCAGGTTCTGTGCTTACCATGGCTGGGCGGAGGGCGGCGAGTTGTTGAAATCTGGTGGTATAACCATCGATATCACCACCCTGAACCTTTAGGTTCCAGAACTCCTCGTCTAGCTTTTGGAGTTTGGCGATTGAGCAGTATTTGGCAGTGAGTTTTGCTTTCAATTCCTCCCAAGTTAGTTGGTAGGCAATGTCAGCACCCACTGATTGGGTATATGAATTCCACCAAGAGTGGGCATCATCTTCGATAGAGCAGGTGGCGAAGTTTACTTTGTCGTTCTCCGCGCATTTGCTAACACGGAAAACAGTTTCCATCTTTTCGAACCATCTGATTAGTCCGATGGCTCCTTCAGAACCCTTGAAGCTTGAGGGTTTGCAGCTCTGACAGTCCTTCTAAGAACAAGGTTTAGTAGCGGGGGTTTCAGCGGCATCACTGTTCCTTGTGGAATTTTGTGGGGTATTCCGAGCCAAGGCTTCAGTAACAGCCTGGGTTATAAGGGATGTGAGCTGAGCATCGGTGTATGGTCTTGTCTTTGGCGGCATGATTCTTCAATAAAAGAAATGAAGATACATGAGATTTCGTAGGAAAGTTGTATTTGTTATAGATGTACATGTATAAAAGCAGTAATACATGACATCAACATGGAAAAAATGACAATTTATATGAGTTGAAACAACAAGGAACATTTGATAGATAATATGAGTTCAAAGGTTACATCCTACGGATGTATTACAAAAGGTGTCGGGAATTGTTACATCCGACTAATTATAGAGTAGCGCTTAGATAGTTACTAGATTACAGGATAGATTACAAGGCAAAGACTACACTAGCCTTAACGTAGATTAATTTGTTCCATCATTGTGACAAGACGGTCCACAGTGTTTGCAAGTCTGCTAGCTTGTCGGGCGTTATCTTCTGCTAGTGCTAGCCGTTGTGTTAGTCCACGGGCATACTCTTCTGCTTCATGTGAACGCTGTTCACATTCTTCCATCCTTTGATGCAGGAGGGCATTTTCCACGCTTATTTCTATTACTTGGTTGCGAAGGACATCCATGTTGTTGTTTGTGGTTTCAAGGTCGTCGGAGACTTGTTCGATGCGTTCAAGGGATGTAAGTCTCCAGTTCTCGTTGGTTTCCTGCAGCACGACATCCATGGTGCGAAGTCGCTGCTCGTGTTGGTTCACCCTAGCGGCTAAGGCCGGCAAGGTGAAGTGAGTGAGGTACGGGCCAGCTCGAGGCAACCTGGCGTTCCTCCTAGCTACCCTTGGGTTCTGTGACCCGGATTGAGAGCGCGATGAATTTGATGGTATGTTTGCCATTTCTGAGACAAAGCGTTAGTAAGAGTGAGGCCTATATTCATATAGTTCCTATATAATATAGCCTATTGAGTGTCTAGCATAAACATGTTTAAGTCTCGGTCCTCTCGAGGTCAGAGTCTTCTATCGTACCCCGTTCAGCCATAACTACTTTCAGATCTTACATCATCTTTGCTTAATTGTACATAGTTGATCAGGCTATGTTAAATTAAACTCGTATGATGTAATCACTGAACCAGTTATACCTAATAAGGAATACTGCCTAATGGTCATAGTCTAGGCCCACTAAATGCAACCTAGTTCACTATAACCTTAGGCTCTGATACCAATCTGTAACACCCCCAAATTTGATGATTTGCAGAAGCTTGATTTGGGTGTTACTAATCAATAACAAAGCACAAAGATATATAGTAAACGACTCTATATGCGTCGTTTTAACAAAATATATAGATAATAGAAATGTTTACAACATTTAAAGCTTTACATAGCTCGAGTTTAAATGAAAGGAGATTTCAGTACATAAGTACTTGTACAAAATATACTAATGCAAGAAAATCTCAATCGTCTGTATGCTGACTCGAGCTAAAGTCCTGAAGCAGAAACATCCTACTGCTTGGTACCTGCGATATATGCTAAAAGGTCAGCTAAAAGCTGGTGAGCTCACAGGTTTGAAATCAGTTAATATAGTATGAACCGCAAGATTTAAATAATGAATTGCATCCAGCAATTTAATGATAATCATCGTGTATACAGCCATGAGCACATAGTTGAGCTTAACTCGAGGGCCGGGTCCCCTATAGAGAATTCCGGGCGAGGTGCCTCCACGAATGCCTAATCCACATTCGTCTTCCCAAATATTAGTACGTCCGTTTACCCGGTTAGTGCTTGCTAACCCGGACGAGGTGGGTCAATCCTATATGGTACCATATACTAATATTCACGCTACAACGTATTAACAACTATGCTGACGGAGGACTTTAAATGATTAGTTTCGAAAAACTCATGTAGTATATGAAAAGTTGGTACTTGCGTTCACATGTTAAAAGTTAAGCAGTATATCACACCCCTGAGTAAAACAGTAAAAAGAGGGGCTATGAGACTCACCTGAGTCTGAAAGCGTTTAAACAAACGTAAGTTGATTAGCCGAGTATGAAGTCCAAAGACTTGTAACCTGAGGGTGTCCATGACACGCGATGGTTATAAACATGATTGGGTATCTCAAAAGATCACCCTTGTAGTTGTTACACAACTATATATATATCCAAATTACTACGATTTGGTTGATTTGTTAAGTGTTTGAAAACATGTACGGCCCGTTGGTGACGGAATTGTAATAATAATCTCAACTATTATTATTTTGATTTCGTGGCGTTTTACTTGAAAAAATGTGTTTTAGAAGCCGTTACGGAATCTAAGTACGGGGGTCCGGGGGCAGCGCCCCTTGTAGCAGGGTCCAAGGGGCGGCAGCCCCTGGCGGGGTCCAAGGGGCAGAGCCCCTGGCTGGGGTCGAGCTGCCATGTCAGCTTGAAAAATTTTTATTTCTACTATATTGCTTTAAGGAAAAACGCATCTGGACTTGAATTTGGGTAAAACCGAGTGATGAATTTCGAGTCTCGACACTTAGTAAAAATCTGAGTTTTCTGTGTTTTGCGACACAATATGCGACACAAAGGTAGTTATGCGACACAAGGGTTGTGTCGCATAGATGCGAGATGCTGATTCAACAGCGGCATAGTGATTGTGTCGTATGAAAATACGACATGCAATACGACATAATGGTTGTGTCGCAAAACTTACGACACTAATTCTTTGGTACGACATAACATGCGAAATACGACATAACTTGCGACACAACAGGTAAAATACGACACAACATGCGACACAAGGCTTGTGTCGCATGGAAGAACACCAGCCCAGAAAGTCCGGCTGTCATGATTTTTCCGGCCAAAAATCCGATTTAAACCCGTTTTTAAGCTATGAAATCGTGTTCTATACTTAGTAAAGGACATATACAAGTTATAATAACAACTACAAGTGAAAAATACTAAGAATCGAGAGATTTCGGGATTTTGTCGGAAACTTACAAATTGCCAAAATGGAAATCCGGAAAGATAGAAATGTAGATCGTCGCGAGGTGGTCGTGAATCTCTAAAAATATTGGTGATACGAGTGCGTTTGATAGTAGTATTTTGCGATTTTGTGGGTTGTGGTGATTTGGTGATTTTGGAGAAAAGAAAAGAGGAGAGAGAGAAATGGTTGGGAAATGAGAAAAAGAGGAAGAAAGGTGGAGGTTATCCTCCACTTTTCAGCTTCCCCGCGCTCCGCGCGGTGTTCGTTTTCTCCGTCATTTAACGTTTTGAACAACTATTTTTCATATTAAGTGGTAAGTTTTAAAATACAATTTATTACGCGATGTTTTAGTTAAATACTTTACAAATCAATTTATATTTGAGTTATAAAATGTAAGTTTGTTTATTTAGTTTGCGCGTTTTAATATTTTAAATCGTGTAAGTTCTGTTTGTACGATACGAATGAATACGAAATATTATCACAATAATATTTTTGACATAAAAGCGTTATTTAATAAAGTTGGTCACGAACGTCCGTATTAAATTGAATCGAAATACATTCGATTTAAATTGCGTACGATTTAACCAAATCGCATTTTCGTATATATTCAACAATATATATAATTCGATACATTAATTAGCCTAACACATAACTAATTACATGTATTAACGTATGATTAGGCACTAATTACTAGTCCTAATTTGGCGGGTGTTACAGTTTGTTTTTCGTTTTCAGTAGATAATATACGATTAGTAGGGTTTAGTTACGAATTATTTTGGTATTTTGGAAGCACAAAAGCTCAAGATCGAGGGTAGTTCGTCTTAGTTCTTCGTGATTCGTCTTTATAATTCGGTATACTTCTTTTATTTCGATTTCATTGAAGTATTTGATGTTGAATAATCTGAGTTTTTCTGTTTTATGATGAATTGAATATCCAAAATGATTGTGTAATTGATTGAACTCGGATTATGATTGTTGAACGATTATTATTGCGTATTGGCTAAGTTATTTAATTGAAAACGGTAATATTACTCGTGAATCCTTGTTTGTTGGTAACTGGTAGTTATTATTTCTCAACGTGGTTAATAAGATTGATGAGATTGAATTCCTTTGATTTTATTAATTATTGATGGTTATAATCTTAGGGTTTTAACTATTGCTAAATAGATTGAGTTTGATAGGTTGAGAAATTAATAATTATTCACTTTAAAATGAATGAGACAATAAGTTAATTATTGGGTATTGTTGAGTCATACCAATAGAGTTAATTATAATTAATTGTGAATGTTTAATGCATGATTTAGGGAAAGGCACACAATTGACTGATCATCTTGTGACATTGGAACCAGTGTTTTATGTTGGACCCTAGATTAAAGGAATTAGTTGGACCCGAACCGTTGGCTAGTTCACATTCAATTTAATATCATTGAAGAATTTGGTGTTAAGTCGATCTAAAAGAATCACAATTAGATAATCAATACGTAATGAATCGGGAAATATGAATCTGAGTGACTCAAATTATACAATTATTTATTCCTTCCATTTAGTATTTATTATTATTTATTTATTGTTCTAAATTAAGTTTTTATTTAAGTTTAATTATCTTAAATTAATGTTTTGTAAAAAATTGTTCGAACGGAACTAAAACGCCTCCCGTATTTATTGATTTCTAGTTAATTGTTAATTTCTATTTATAATAAATCCGTCGTTCCCTGTGTTCGAATCGGACTTACCAAATCTATATTTACATTCGATCGGGTATTCTTTTCTGGTTGCTTGAAAGTATTTATTAGGTATTTCTATTTATAAATTATAAAACAAGACACACTTTCATAGCACATCACGTTCCAATTGGTATGTACACCAATTAGTAAATCTGTAGTTATAACGTTGGATCATCAAGTCCGGAAGAAAATTGAATGGTTTGTACTTAACAACAGTCCTGATATCGATGAGTACAAGAAGTAAGTGTTGTTATTATGAATGATCTTTTCGTAAGCTATGTTTAGGATGATCATACTAACTTCATTAACAATTACAGTGAATTTACTATTAACGAGCCTGGGAAAGATTTACAACAGAACTTTCCTGGCTGGTTTCTGACCAAAGTAAACTCATTGTATATATTACTCTGTATAAATGATGATTATTACTCAATCATATTTGTTTTGGTTCTTTTCATAGATACGTAACCTGCGAGTAAATGAGCCATCCCGTTGCACAAATGAATTACTTTCTCTAGCAAATGGGCCATCGAGCCACGCAAACTCTTACACTGCTTTCATAGTTAACGGAGTGAGGTTTGTGGTTAACAGTCGTGATGTACGTCGTACAACTCAAAACAGTGGAGTTTTAACAGCCGGGGTTGATGGTTGTACGTATTATGGTCGGTTGGAAGAAATTCTAGTGCTAAATTATATGCTTGGTTGCAACGTTGTTTTGTTCAGATGTAAATGGTTTAAAACTAACAACACTGCTCGTACCCAACTTTGTGTCACCAAGAATAACATAACCCGTATTTCTGTAAGTAATGAATGGTACAAAGATGAACCATACATTCTTGCAATACAAGCAAAGCAAGTCTTTTACCTTGAAGACCAGTCTAGAAGACAAAATTGGATGGTCGTCCAAGAGGTGAATCATCGAAAGATCTGGGACCGACAAGTTGTGGAAGAGAACAAAGATGTTATACATGACAGGAATTCATCGGATCTTGCATTAGATGCTAATTTGGATACTTTGACTTTTACGAGTTTGGGTGGAGATGGCCAATCAACAGAAGTTATTATTGATGCCGACGACAATGTTATTCCCACTTCTGTTCGCGATGATGATGATTTTATTAATGATGCAGATGACGATGATCATGTCATTAGTGATTCTGAAAGTGAAGATGTGAATTCTGATAATGATTGTGAAGTTGATTATTGTTCTAGTGATGAATCCGATTGATTTGTAATTGTCATATGTAAAATGACACTGATTTCAGTAAAATTGTTATTTAGTTTGTTGGTTAAATTATTTTGGTTATATGTTTGATGAATTGTTGCTTCATTTATGTTGGTTATATGTTTATTAAGTTTGTTTGTTATATGTTAATTTAATTTGTAGATGGCATGTGTTGGAAGAAGTCACGGTGGTGACTGTGGTGGTGATCCCCCGGGGGATCCTAACTGGCGTCCACCACCATGCGGCCCAGAAAGTAAGAACTTCTGAAATATTATGTTTACTTGAATTTGACTATTTGTAATTTGACTTTGTTCACGCTGATTTGATTACTTATACTTATAAATTTTTCACTTGAATATTACAGAAGCCCCCAAGACGCGTGGGGTTACCACGAACCTAGAGCTACGGAATCTGTTTGCAAAAAACAACAACCGAGCCCTCCCCATAGAGTTTGACACGACTGATATGAAGACAGCCAGACCTGTTGGCCCTAACCAGTCCCATTTCTCAAATCTTATAGGGACCTTAGCTGATACAGTCCCGAAATACTATGCAAAATGGGCCTCAGTTCCTGAGACGGATAAATCCTCTCTTTGGCCAGAGATTGAGGTTAAGTGTGTTTATTATCTTCATGTAAATGTTAAACCTATCCACTGCCTAACTGTTTTCTTTATAAATGCAGACGTATTTTAGTATGCGTCGTCATTGGATGGGGGAAGTTTGCAGAATTGATAAGAGCAAGGGTTAACAAAAGTTTGGCGGAGCGATATAGTGATCGCAAATGGCACTTTAAGAAAACGTTCTTTGTGGATAGGGGGGGGGGGGGTTACGAACATCCTAGAGAAATTAAACAATTTCCGCCTCCTAACATGGAGATCAGTGAGTGGGGAAAGCATGTGGACTTATACACTAGCGAGCCATTCCGGAAACGCTCAGTAGTTAATACTCAAAATCGGGGTAAGCAAAAGTACCCTAGTGGTCATGGAACCAAGTCACTAGCTGCTCGACGATTTGACGATGTAAGTTGCTTTATCCCTTGTTATTTGTAAACATATATCTGTAGGGTCGTGATTAAGTACTGGTATATTGTTATTATATAATTCATTTCTTTTGAGTTTACAGCGAAACCCTAAAACTGGTGAATACACAAGTCTCATTGAAGACTGGAAGAAGAGGCATTCGAAGGATGGTGTGTGGGTTAACGAGATTGCCAAAGGTCATTATGTAAGTATAGAATAATACAATCAATGTTATAATCATGTTTAGGGTTGGCGGATCCAGGAATTTCAACTGTGAGGGGCCAAAATAATTAGATATTGACTACAAAATTTCCCATTGAATAGTAATTATACGTTTCAAAAACTGCATATAACTTGCACCCTACTACATAAAACTTTGCACAAAATAACACTTAAATTATGTGCAAAACAGCAACTAAACGTACATATATAATAGGAAAAACAGGTGTAAAACAGCAGCTAAAACCGCTGCAAAACAGCATCTAAAACTATCGCGAAGGTTGCAAAACAGCAGCTAAAATGCAGCAGCAGAACAGCTGCAAACAGCAGCAAACACTGATATAGTATCTGATTTTTTCTTTTTCACCATATTAATGGGCTAAATCAATTTCACTAATGGACCATAGTTAAGAATGGGGCCATGTAATATTTGGATAGGGGCCAATTAGTATTGGGCTATGGGCCTAATCAAAAATGAACTATTTTTAATAGTAATTGGGCCTTTTTTAGTGGGTTTCACAGCCCCCCCTAATTTGTCACTGCATCCGCCCCTGAGTCATAGGTTATATGGTTCATATGGGTCATGAGTTATATGGGTCTAATTGGCGAAATGGGTCATGGAATATATGGGTCATGGGTTGTATGGGTCAAATGGAGGAAATGGGTCATGTGATAAAATGTAACATTTAGAATTGCTAATTGTTGATTTAGAGTTGTATAGATTTATTAAAGTGTTGACTTATTAGAGAAACAAAGAATGATATAGATTTGATAAAGTGCATGGATGACTATTAAAATTCTTGTTTTGTTACCTTTGGGAGAGCATGGTGGCGGGGCGAACACTACAAGAGGGGAGGTCCAATTCCTTGAGTGAGTCGGATATAATGGATAAAGTCTTGGGCGTCCGTCGTGGGCATAGACGTGGACGGGGTAGAAAGGTGCCAAATGAGGGGGCATCAACTTCAAAAGTCCAATAAAAAAGAGCAAGGATGTATACCGTAGAAGAAGTCAATGAAATATTTAACACTCAACAAAACTTTAACAAGGTTCAAGTTGATTATTTGACTTCAATACATGCCGCCTTACAAGATGCAAAGATAAAACTTCCAAAGTTTCCAAGGTTTCCAACCATTCACAATCCGGCTATGGTTGAAGAACAAGACGAAGAAGATGAAGAAGAAGATGAAGAAGACGATGAAGAAGACGAAACGGAAGATGACTATGAGGATGAGGAGTAAGTTGGTTTGTGATATGTTTCTCGTTTATGGAGGTTTGGGAAAAACTTTATGCGTTTACTTTTAAGAATTTTGAACGTGTATCACTTCTACTTTTGTTGGAACAACGGATGATTTGGATCTTTTGTGTAATTGTGTTTGTGTAATGGATGATTTGGATTTAATTGTTCGTGTGAATGCGGAAATATGGTTATATTTGCAGGAAATGTGGTTAAATTTGGAAATGGGTAAAACCTGGGAAAAACGAAAAAACAGCAAAATATTGCAAAAACTTACAGTGGGCTTTAGCGACGAAGCTGTCCTCTCTGAAACCCTACTGCGATGACATGTTGCTATATGGTACAGTTTCATTCAGCGACGTACATATCGTCTCTACAACCCTACTGCGATGACAGTATTTGCGATGCAGATGTCGTCTCTATAACCCTACTGAGACGACAAGTAACATTTTAATATAATAATATTTAATTTCTTTTTTTATTATTTTAAAAGGTGAAAAATTATATTGCGACGGCAGGTGTTGTCGCAAAAGGATTTACTTTTCATTTATTTTAATTGTACGGAAATTAATACGTGGGACCCAGCTGTCATCGCAAACTGTCGTCGTAATAGGTTTACACAGATGGGGATGTTGAGACAACGCTAGTGCGACGACATGTCGTCTCTAAAGCCCTACAGAGACGATAATTGGGGCTTTTGAGAGGACATTTTGGCGTCTCAAAATGTCATTTTTCTAGTAGTGAATTAACTTGGAACCCTTAACCTACTGCCAAATCGAATTGCTCCAAGTGAACTTGGAATATATATCACTTTTTCTCGCATAAAATTCAACACGTACAGAAGATCACCTTATTGGGCAGAAAAAAAAAATTGAATAACAATTATATACAAGTTACCAACAAGTTATGACATGAAATTCAATTTATTGAATGCCCCAGCAACATCAAACCCTAAATCGCAAGACATGTTAAAGGATGTATGAATCGCTATTAGAAGAATCGTACCTTTGCCATGTTGAAAACGAAGCAGTAGCGATTTAGGGGCTTAGGGTTTATGTTTGATTTCTATGAATGTGTAGGATGATGCGAATCGGTTGGTTTATTTGAAGAAGAGAGAAGAAAAAAAAAAAAGTGCTTCGTGTTTTCTTTTTTTTTTTTTTTTTTTTCAAAGAAACAAAATAGTAAAAAAATAATAATTAAATAATAACAAGTGAATAAGTACCCAACCCGATTTGACCCGTTTCTACCCGTTTTTGGACCCAAAAACGTTTCGCCTGGTGACAACTTATCTCGTATGGCGAAGCAGCTTCTGTAAAGGAGCCCAAAAAAAAGGTGTGAATTTCGCCAGGTGAAAAATCACCTCGCCAGGTGAAACAGGTTCTATAAAGAAGTCCAAATCCTCACCATGTGAGATTTGATCTCACCTTGCGAAATTGAGCAAGTCCATAAAAACTGAAATTTATTCGCGTTCATAACCAATTAACAACCAAAGACACATTTAGATGGACTTGGGTACCTAAAATCACTCAAAACTAAAAATGCCGAAAAAACTAAAGCAATACAAATATGCATAAATCTTTTTTTTTTTAAATAATTAACAAAACAAGACACACCATAAGTAATAATTATACAATTACAAGGCTTGTTTATTAACGAGTTTCAAGCTTGACTCAACCCCAAATTTCATCGTTGAGTGGGGTGAAAGTTGAGGTCGACTTCGTCCTCAACTTCTAACGGTCCATCCACATAATGCTTAATCCTATGACCGTTTACCTTAAACAAAACACCATCTAAATTCTCTAACTCAACCGTACCATAGGGAAACACTTGTTTCACAATGAAAGGTCCAGACCACCTAGATTTCAACTTTCCGGGAAAGATTTTAAACCGAGAGTTAAAAAGAAGGACCCGATCCCCCACTTTAAACTCTTAGTTACCCTTAAGTCTTTGGTCATGCCAATTTTTGGTCTTTTCCTTATAAATGAGAGAGTTCTCATACGTGTCTAAGTTCATCTAACTCATTCAATTGCATAAATTTAAGGCGACCCGCTTCTTTAATGTCAAGATTACATGTCTTAAGAGCCCAATAGGCTTTGTGCTCAATCTCCACCGGGAGATGACATGCCTTTCCATAAACAATCCGGAATGGTGTGGTCCCTAAAGGCGTCTTATAGGCCGTTCGGAAGGCCCAAAGAGCATCATCGAGTTTGGTGGACCACTCCTTTGGATTTGCACCTACGGTCTTTTCTAAGATTCTCTTTAAAGTGCGGTTTGTATTTTTGACTTGCCCACTAGTCTGAGGTGGTAAGGTGTTGAAATTCGATGGGTTACCCCATACCGTTTCAATGCCTTTTCCAATTGGGCATTGCAAAAATGTGTACCCCGATCACTAATTAAAGCTTTGGGGGTACCAAACCGGGCAAACATACATTTCAGAAATTTCACAACTACTCGTGCATCGTTAGTTGGGAGAGCTTGTGCTTCTGCCCATTTGGACACATAATCAACAGCAACGAGTATATAGAGATTAGCATGAGACTTAGGAAATGGGCCCATGAAGTCAATGTCCCATATGTCAAAAACACCACAAACCTGAATAATGTTTTGAGGCATTTCATCACGTTGTGAGATTTTTCCGGCCCTTTGGCAAGAATCACAAGATTTAACGAGAGTGTGGGCATCCTTAAAGATTAAAGGCCAATAAAAACCAGCCTCAAAGACCTTTTTACCGGTAAGTTGAGGTCCGTAATGCCCACCCGTTGGACCGAGATGACAATGAAGTAAAATCTTCCTAGCTTCATTTCCAAACACACATCTACGTATCATACTATCCGGACAACTTCTAAAAAGATGTGGGTCCTCCCAAAAATAGTACTTAATGTCACTAAAGAATTTTTTTCTTTTGTTAGTGTGACATACCTTTTTGGAGGACACCGCCGGCTAAGTAATTCGCGATGTCCACAAACCAAGGAATCTCATCAGTCTAGACTTTCATGAGAAACTCATCAGGAAAGTCATCATCAATAGCAGATTCATTGAGAACCTCCAACTCAGGGTTCTCAAGTCGAGAGAGATGATCGGCGGCGAGATTTTCCGCTCCCTTTTTATCCCGGATCTCAATATCAAACTCTTGCAAAAGCAAGATCCAACGAATCAATCGGGGTTTGGCATCCTGTTTTGAGAACAAGTACCTAAGGGCGGAATGATCGGTATACACAACCGTCTTAGCTAGCACAAGATATGGACGGAACTTATCAAAGGAAAAGACAATAGCAAGGAGTTCTTTTTCAGTGGTGGTGTAATTAAGTTAGGCTCCTTGTAAGGTCTTACTAGCATAGTAAATGGGTTGGAATCGTTTGTCTATTCTTTGACCCAAGACGGCACCTATGGCGTAGTCACTAGCATCACACATGAGCTTAAATGGAAGGGACCAATTGGGAGCAATCATGATTGGTGCATTAGTGAGCTTTTCTTTAAGGAGGTTGAAGGCTTGCAAACACTCATCCGTGAAGACAAATGGTGGATCTTTCTCAAGGAGTTTGTTCATCGGGGTAGCAACTTTTGAGAAGTCTTTAATGAAGCACCGGTAGAAACCGGCATGCCCGAGAAAACTCCTAACTCCTTTGACATTGGAGGGGGTGGAAGCTTAGCAATCACATCTATTTTGGCTCTATCCACTTCAATACCTACACTCGATATCTTATGCCCGAGAACAATGCCTTCTCGAACCATGAAATGGCATTTTTTCCAGTTGAGCACAAGATTAGCTTTCTCACATCTAACAAGCATTTTCTCAAGGTTAAGAAGACATGCATCAAAGGTGTTACCGAAGACGGAGAAGTCATCCATAAACACCTCCATACACTCTTCTATCATATCATGGAAGATCGCCATCATGCACCTTTGGAAGGTAGCAGGGGCGTTGCAAAGACCAAATGGCATGCGTTTATATGAGAAAGTGCCATAAGGGCATGTGAAGGTGGTTTTCTCTTGGTCTTCAGGCGCGATTGGGATTTGGAAATAGCCCGAGAAACCGTCAAGAAAACAATATAAACTATTTCCCGACAACCTCTTCAACATTTGGTCAATGAAAGGTAGGGGAAAGTGGTCCTTCCTAGTGGCATCGTTCAACTTCCTATAGTCTATACAAACCCTCCAACCCGTGACAGTCCTCGTGGGGATAAGCTCGTTATTTTCATTGATGATCACAGTGAAACCCCCCTTTTTGGGTACCACTTGAACGGGGCTTACCCATGGACTATCAGAAATGGAGTAAATCAAAACCGCATCAAGCAACTTAATCACTTCTTTCTTAACGACATATTTCATGTTAGGGTTTAATCTCCTTTGTCGTTGCACCACTGGTTTAAAATTAATTGTCTTCCATTAAAACTTTGTGAGTGCAATACGAAGGACTAAAACCCTTAATGTCGTTAATTTTCCATGCTATGGCCGGTTTGTGGGCTTTTAGCACGGAAAGGAGTTGAGACTTTTCACTTACAGTGAGAGAATAGGAGATTATAACCGGCAATTGAGACTCGCCTTGTAGATAAGCATATTCCAAATGACTTGGAAGTGGCTTAAGCTCCAAAACTGGTGGTTCCTCAATTGAAGACTTGTAGCGATATCGATCCTCTTTCTTCAACTCTTCAAACTCTTCAGTCGTGGGTTCATAGCCTCACTAGAACAAAATTTAGATTTCGTTACACCAAAAAAGTGTGACGATATGCATATAGTCACACTTGGTTTTTTAACGTTGGTGTGACGAAAGGTCGAGCGACCATAGGTTACATACGGTGACATTAGCGAGTTAGTGGCCGTATCCATTTAAAAAGAGTAACCAAAACCATAAAATTTGTGACCATATGCTCTTTAAAATCAAGTAAAAGTGTATTTTGTGCGACTATTGTTCATCTAATGGCCACTTGAATTGTTTGTTTGTGTGGCGTTTTGCAACATTTAGTTACACAACGATTGTTTTATTTTAGGATTTTGTTACATCAAATTAAGCCAAAAGTGACCAAAAGTGTTAACAAGTGTGATCATATGCTCTTTAAAGTCAAGTAAACTTGTATTTTGTGTGACCATATGCTCTTTAAAGTCAAGTAAACATGTATTTTGTGTGACTATTATACATCCAATGGCCACTTGAATTTTATGATTGTGTGGCGTTTTGTAACATTTAATCACACAATGATTGTTTTATTTTGAGATTTGGTCACATAACATTAAGCCAAAAGTAGCCATAGGTGTTAATAAGTGTGACCATATGCTCTTTAAAGTCAAGTAAACATGTATTTTGTGTGACTAATGTTCATCCAATGGACACTTGAATATTATATTTGTGTGGCGTTTTGTAACATTTAGTCACACAACGAGTGTATTATTTTAGGATTTGGTCATATAAACTTATGCCAAAAGTGGCCATACGTGTTAATAAGTGTGACCATATGCTCTTTAAAGTCAAGTAAACATGTATTTTGTGTGACTATTGTTCATCCAATGGTCACTTAAATTTTAGGTTTGTGTGGCGTTTTGCAACATTTAGTCACACAACGATTGTTTTATTTTGGGATTTGGTTACATAAAATTAAGCCAAAAGTTGCCATAGGTGTTTATAAGTGTGACCATGTGCTCTTTAAAGTCAAGTAAACTTGTATTTTGTGTGACTATTGTTCATCCAATGGACACTTGAATTTTATGTTTGTGTGGTGTTTTGTAACATTTAGTCACACAACGATTGTTTTATTTTGGGATTTGGTCACATAAAATTAAGCCAAAAGTGACCAAAAGTGTTAATAAGTGTGACCATATGCTCTTTAAAGTCAAGTAAATGTGTATTTTGTGTGACTATTGTTCATCCAATGGCCACCTGAATTTTATTTTTGTGTGGCGTTTTGTAACATTTAGTCACACAACGATTGTTTTATTTTAGGATTTGGTCACATAAAATTAAGCCAAAAGTGACCAAAAGTGTTAATAAGTGTGACCATATGCTCTTTAAAGTCAAGTAAACGTGTATTTTGCGTGACTATTGTTCATCCAATGGCCACTTGAATTTTATGTTTGTGTGGCGTTTTGTAACATTTAATCACACAACGAATTAATCAAACAGTGGCCACAAAGTGTGACCATATTATATAAGTGTATCTTTTAGTCACATGTAACAAATCAATAATTTGTGTAACAATTTGAATTATATAACACCACAAATTAAAATTAGAATGTACATAATTGCATGTACCCAAACTAAAATTGGAACGTTTTACATAATAATAAGTGAAAGTAATTGCTTAAATATCAAAATAAACTAATTATATATCACATTTTTAAGGACTTTTGACTCTTGAATTTGGTCCTCGCTTGCTTTTGCACGATATCACTAGATACAAAAACCGTTGCTTTGCGCTTTTTCTTTGATACTTCTGGTGCAATATTGTTCTCATCACCAACCTTTTGTCCAGAAGTTGGTGGTGTTACCTGTACAAGACAAAAACCGCATATGTATTTAACATTAAATTAAATATGAAGAATGATATATATGTAGGTTGATAAAAACGTGTACTACGTACCTCCTCATCAAAAACCACTAGTGTTAAAAAAATTAAATTAAATCGGAAAGTCGCCAAAACTAGTGTTAAAATTAATTATTATGGTATATGATGTACCAATAATGCATAATAAAGGCCTAGTTCACCCAGACTGCTGAAAAACACCACAATAGCAACTTGCGAAAATGTCCAACTGCAAGTAACATTCACAAAAGAACATGATTCAGTCCCATTATTTACAATACCGAAAATTATTCTGATCGAAAACCTATTTGTTGAAGATGAGAGTGTAGATTAATACATATCGATGTACTTGCAGTTCTATCTTATTTTTTAATATCAATGCTACCCAAGGAGTGACAAGAAACTCACAAGCTGTACATTTGCACTTGTAAAATCTCTCAACTTTTCACACTTGAGCTCATACCTTCATATGAGCTACAAATTATAAAGTTCCTTCATTAGTTAACCAATAAGAGGCAACACAAACAACAGTTGTGAGAGTTTTCTTGTTATTTACCTCTTGAAAATAGAAAACTGAACTAGCCATCAAGAGTTCAAATAATCTGCACAAGTGTATTAATCTAGCCTTTTAGTTACTAAAATCTCTAATTCAAATTGTACAACTATCAAAAGCAGTATCTTACTGAGTATTATCTTTTTTTTAACCATAAGTTAATTATTTATCTCATATAGTTACTAGTTACGATTTGTTATTTTACTATTTTTCTTTAACTCAGGTCAGCGGATTCAGGTTGTCGGGTCTAATGTTCCCAACTCGAAACTACAATAATTTAACAAACGGGTTTGCGGGTCAAAGGTAACCAACCCGGATACCAGCCTCATAACCCGTGGCGGTTAGTTTCAGATTAAACGGATTAAATTGACGGATGATGATTCTGAAATTCTTTTAAAAATAATTAAAGATTGTTTTCTTACTGGCGGGTCAAGATAGTTTTCTGACTTTCTCAATTATCACTAAAACCGACATTTTTTTTTGAACAAACATATATATCATATGTAAAAATTTTGTTGCCGCTGCATTGCGGGAGCAATATGCTAGTAATAATAAACTAGTAGGCGATTAAAATCATTTTGAATATAATGATTACATATTTATTTTTAGAAATATAGAAAAGAACTGATTGCAGGTCAACCCAAACCACTTATGGTGTGCACACAGAAATACATACAGATAGATATAGCTTCTGAGGATATAAAACATATTGATAATAATCTGATATCTTGTATAGCTTCTTTTTTTTATCAGTAACTTTTTTTTTTAATTTTAATAACCTTCATTTACCAGGTATATACATATCTTTTTAATGGCAAGAAAATAGTAGCCTTGCAGCATGGGATAACAAGACTACAAAAAAAGCCGAGCTTTATACAAGCTAAGGAGGAAAATAAGTAGACAAACCTGTGCATTTCTCGTTTTTAGTATTTGCAACTGCTCAACCAAACTGCCAATGCTGAAAATGGTAAAGGACGTCTTAGATAAATATGTCGACTTTTTTGATTATATGCAGCAGCTTGAGAACACTACAGATATTATACCTTTGTTGTAGCTGGATAACCTGAGACTGCAGTTCTCTTTCTCTTGGAGAAGTTAAAGGGTTCTGCATGTAACAAATCTTTAGAGATTAGGCAATTACGTCATATGACCTCAGTTATATGCAGAATGGTGACTTATTGTAGAGATAATATACAAAAAGAAATCGTCTATTAGTCTGATTGGTTTACATTTTATTCTTATTTGAGTGAAGTTCAAAGGAATAAGCGTGAATTGATTTAATGGTTGCCCAAGATGTACACAGGCAATTACAACTTTCTAAACTGGTTTTATTCAAACCAATCTGACCAAACCCATTTGACATTGAACTCAACAATATATAACCAGATCTATCTGACCCACCATTTTGCTATCTAGAAAATTATATATCTATTTATATTAAAGGCGATGTACATGGAACTTGTTGGCTAAAATACCAGCACTAGAACATGTAGTAATTATTGCAAAAACAAATAATAATAAGAATAAAAAAAATGAATCATGGAGTCATTACATGTGTATTGTCATTGGTTCTTGATCCAACATACTCCATACCGTTGCCTGCATAAAGAAACACGAGTCATTACTCATTACACAAACACATATCTAATATAATTGATGAAAAACCTAATGAAGTACCGGATATCTGCTCTGTAAACTTGATTACTTTAATTAGTTCTTCCTGAACAACAAAAATAAAAGCATCAACTAAAGGAGAAAATCTTGTGCCCATCAGAGAGGGAACTTAATGTCACAGAATCCAAGATGATCAGACACGTACCCTTTGAATAGCATTATGCTGCAAAATAGACTGCAAATATGGAACAACCGAAGCCGCTGACACACCTGATATCTGGGGACTGGTAATACCACTAGAATTTGGATTGGAGACTAGAGCCTGAGTGAGAGAAAGGCATGCAAGAGTCATAAATCCATTGCCTAAGTTCTTTTTTTTTTCTTTTAAATGCCAGATAAGCACTGGGTTCTGTCAGCCAGTGACAGATAAAAGAAATTCCAAAAATAAAATAAAACAATATACTGAAGCTAAAAACGTAGACAACTGTTGGTCCATACTCCATACAATCAAACAATTGAATCACTAAGAATGCATAACAAATAGTGATGATCCCAGCTAGAGATCTTAGTATGTATTACTTTGATTGATTATTAATAAGCTTGCGGAATAATTTATTAATAACTTGAAGAACAAACTTGTATATAACAGAATATCTAACCAAAAGCTTCAATATTATTAACAATAATACGAACACACAATTTGTGTTAGGGTTTACAACCTTGAAGCTAATAACTAGAATGAATTCGTCTTACTCTAGGGTTTTACAGGATCTCTATTTATATCATATAGAGTCCTTTACAGAATCAAACTATTATGGAATCATATCTATTCCATAATTCTCTCTATTCAACTATATCTAACCAACAGTGGTTATCTATATCACTAACAGGGGTAGTACTCGTATATTATCAACAGTGGTTGAGTACTTAATACAAAATACAAACTACACACTAACAGTGGCATTGTTAGACAAACTACTTGACAGCGGCAGCTACTAACTAGCAGTGGCAACTACTAACAGTGGTTGTACTTCTAACATCGGCACAATACTTGTATTCTGAGCAAATCTAGCAGTGTCTCAGTTCTCAACAATCTCCCCCTAAACTTGATCATTCAGAGTAATGATTCAAGTTTCAATCCTTCTTTTCTTCTTCTTTCTCCTTCATCGTTTGCCTCTTATGCAGTTGATTGAACACCATGTATAAAGCTCTGTAAGCTCCTTCAGTAATAATAGTTGTAGATAACTTCAAATCAACCAATCTATTCAGCAGCCCTGTTCCCAGCACATAGTGTCGATCATCAAACATGTAGATCACCTGCCCATTGTTAAATACTACCATGTGTACTCCAGCTCTGGCAAAATATCTCCAGGTTATAACCCTTTGATAACAGTGAAAGAATAAGTGATACAAGCTGGCTGGTTCAAACAGGCTTTGCAATAACTCCATCATTTGTCTTTCAATCACAGCTTCAGAGTTCTTTCTATTCCTGATTCTGCTCACTTGATACAATACCATAAGATCATCTCTTGTACAAATTCTGAGCAAATCAACCATACTCCCAACATGGTCATCAAATCCTCTTTCCCTTTCAATCTTGATCTCAAGGATCATTTTTCTGAAACCATAATCAATTGCTACTCCTTTCCAATTTATAATTCTAGCATTTCTTGGTCCTTCAGAAATCTCCTTGCTATCAGTCAGAATCTTGATTCTCTTTTTCAGCTCTGGATCAAATCTTGGAATATCAGGAATAACATTGTCTTTAGAAATCTGATTTTTCCATGAATTTCTTCTGACTTCATTCTGCTTATCCTCTAAGGCTTTCTCTGCTGCCTCAGCAGCTGCTTTTTCTCTTCTTTCTTCTTCTTCTTTCAGAAACTTTACCATTTCCCTATCTGCCTTTTCTTTCTTCTCCTTCATCAATGCATTCAAATGCCTATTCTCTTCCATTTTCTTGGTCCACTCATCATCTCTTCCCATATACCTATCATATGCCTGTTGCAGCTTCTGCATATTCCATCCTTTAACAATTTTAGCTGGAGCATAATTTTCAGACAGAGCATTGATCATTTGTCTTCTCCTTTCAGCATATGGTAAAGGTTTACTCCTCTTCTTGGCTAATTCCTCTTGCTTTTTCTTTCTAGCCCTTTCCTCATTTGACCTTTTCATCAACAAAAATCCAGAAGATAACTCTTCCTCTTCATTACCTTTCTTCTTCTTTAAATAATCATGAACTCTCTGAGCAGGAAGCTTTAATCCTTGTGCAGTCTTTTCTTTAACAATCTCTGCAGCTTTCTGTGTAATAGTCACTACACTCAGATCATCCAAAATCATTTTAACATCATCACCCTCTTCTTCAGCTTTAGCTTCTGCAGCTCTCCTTATCAACCTTTTCCTTTCTTCTACTTGCATCCTTAGCATATCATAAGACTCAAGATGAGGTTCTTTAATTTCTTTCACTTTTGATTTTTTTTTTAACTTTCCTTTACCTTTGTCTTTTGGATCAATCACAGGCAATTTAGACTTAGGCTTGAGTGGTGAAGTTGGTTCTCTTATTGTAACAGGTACCTCTCTTGGTCTTGTTGTTGTGGTAGTTGTGGCAGGGGTTGATATGACAGCAGTGGTGATTGGTGTATCAACAGTGGTAGGTGTTGGTGTACTAACAGGGGTAGATGTAACAGTGGTAGTGTTAGTGTTGACAGGGGTTGAAATTGTGACAACAGTGGTAGAAGTTTTGACAGGGGATATATTTTTAGTTGGCTTTCTTCTTGGAATTGATTTCTTTCTTGTAAAAGTCTGCAACTTCTTCTCTTCATCAATTGACTTTGATTGCTCCCCCTTAATCTCAACTTCTCCTTCTTTCATCTCTTTTTCAATATCATCAACCACCTCATACACTGGCCTATCACTGAAACTGACTCTTTTCTTATCATCCAGGTTAGCACCCATCACATCCCAAAAATATAATCTAAGTGCAGCTTTCTCAGGCAACCCTTTATTCAATGGAAATACCTGATAAACTGTTTCATCAGTCTGCTCTGCTCCTGCACCATCACCTGTATTAACATTTTCAGAAGAATCTTCACCAGTATATACCATCATTTTTCTGTCATCTGCAGCATTTACCATCTCATCATCTAAACTTTCATGTATCACATAATCAGAGACATTGAGCTCCTCCTCAGCCTTATCCCTGCTCTGCACATAATCATCATCTTTATCATCAAACACTAACTCCACAGTGTCTTCTGATTGTGCCTCATTATGCTCGCATATATCCATCTCAACTGTATTATCATCAAGCTCAAGCACCTCTGTAGCTGCAGAATCATCATGCATCTCATCAATATTTATCATTGCTCCACTCATATCATCATGAGGTCTATGTGAATCATCATCATCATCATCATCACCTGCTTTTCTTGAACCATCATCTTCAGGCATATTATCATCATCTGCTTTCTTCTCCCCCTTGCCTGAAGATTCCTTTAACTTATTCGCAGGTAAAAGAATATTGTTGACAGCCTCCTCAAGCATTAACAATCTATTCTGCACATCAAGCAACTCTGCCTTCTGATGATCAATAATCTCCTTCTGCTTAGCAATTAACTCATCCTGAGCTTTAATTTTCTGTTGAGCCTCTTTTCTGTAAGCCATTTCCCTCTCATATTTGCTCCACAGTTTATTGATATCATGTACAAGATAGGAAATCGTCAATTCATCAGTATCACTAGGCTCATCAACATTAGAGTGTGACCTCTTAGTTGAATCCTTGCCCACATCTGCCACTGCAGATGTCCCTTGGTTATTGGTACTGGGACCTACATTTGAATCATCACCCATAGGTTCATCAAACATAGTTGCCTCTAGTTTGGTCTGATTAATGTTACCACTATCCTGCCCTGCCAGTGGGCTAGAAACAGTAGTGGCAGCCCTTTCAGAATGAACATTTTCATCAAGTATGTTCACCTGTTGTGTTGGAACAGTTGACTGAGACTGTGGAGAAACAGGAATCTCCATAGCCTGTGTAGCCTTCTTGGATTTCTTGGCTTTAGATTAGGTAGGCTGTTTGTTCCCTTGTTTTCTTTTGATGCCACCTCCTGATGTGTGTTCAGAACCAACTTGTGTTGTTGGTCTGTCATCATTTGGTCCAGATGGTGTTGGTAATACACCACCAGTGGCAGAAGGAGTAACTAGCATTGTAGAAAATAATGCAGTTTCCTTCTTAGAAAAAGCATTCTGATACTGATTCATAGCCTTAATAGTCCTCAAAGATAGAGTAGAACTAACAATCACACTATCCTCTGCTGGCAGATTTGACAATTGATTATTCAATAAAAGCTGAACAAATCTAGGGTACATAACGAATGTATCACCCTTTACATTCCTAACCATATTATCTAAGATAAATCTAGACATATTAAATTTAATACCCTGTGCCAAGCAGATAATAGGATATGCAATAGTAGAACTAAATTCATTAAAACTAGTTCTCTTTTGAGACAAATATACCAGAAAAGTATGAATGTAGAACTTCCATTGAGGACAAAACCATGACTTCAAGAAAGTATATTCTGATCTTGTCTTTCCTGAACCTTCATACCCCATATTCATAATGCCTTTAAACAAATCTTCTCTCGATAATTCCAGAATTCCACCTTCATCATCAAACTGTAAAAGCTCTCTTAGAACAATCTCAGTAACCATTACTTTCTTACCCTTGACAGTGGAATGAATGTGAGTAATGCCATTAACATTCCCTTCCTTTGCATTCTGCCAGAATTCTTGAATATGCGATCGAATTAATCGTGGACAAACAGTAAGGGCATGTGTAACTGGACAATTACTCAAGAAATCAATAATAGGGTGAAAATACTCATCGGCAAGTTCTTTATTCAAGAAAGCCCTCATGTTGTGTTCAGAATGAACACTTAGCATAGAAGTACCAGAATCAGACGAAGATGACGATGCCATTGAAGAAATTGATGAACGAACGAAGAGTGAATTACAATAAACAACTCAAAGCGAGAGCGATTATTGAAGGGTTTTGAAAATTTTAAAAGCGTAATTGAAAAAGTGAAGTATTTGAGTATTTATTTGATGACAGTGCCAAGCCCTAAAAATAGAACTAGCAGTGGCACTGCTGGTGATACCCAACAGGGGCACAATTTACAAACAAACCCAACAGGGGTACCTCACTTGGTCAATTTATAGTCAACCCTTTCTAACCATCTAACAAAGCTAGCAGCGGCTGATAGTCTAGCAGGGGCATCCGACAAAGGAAACACCAACTTAGAACTAACAGGGGCATAAACTTATCTTAGTTAGACAACGAATTTTTTTTTTTTTTTTTTTTTTTTTTTTAACTAAAAAAAAATAAGAAGAAACAAATAAAACATTAAATTCTAGCTCAAGTGATGTCTCTTGACAGTGGCTGAAACCTGCAATATTAAACTAAGAAAAACAACTAGCAGGGATTAAATTACACACATATACAGCAGGGGTTTAAAATACATTGACAGTGGCAAAGGTAAACTAACAGTGGCACCATCTGTTATCATGATGAAGCTAACAGTGGCAACACCTGACCCTGTCACATACAATATATTTTACCCCTGTTAGTATCAAATCCAGACCAAAACACTACGTGAGATTGATCATACCAATATTAGTTATCAAAAATGTAAATCTTCCTACATCAAATGCTTTTGTAAAAAGATCTGCAAGTTGATTATCAGTATGAATTTTAAAAATATGAATCAATCTTTTATCATAACAATCTCGTATAAAATGATATCTGATCTCAATGTGTTTGGTTTTTGAATGCTTAACTGGATTCTGAATGATACTAATAGCAGAAGTATTATCAATATAAATAGGAGTGTTCATGAAAGTCAAACCATAATCCAGCATTTGATTCTGAATCCAAAGAACCTGTGCACAGCAACTTGATGCTGCAACATATTCTGCTTCTGCTGTAGAAGTGGAAACTGTGGTTTGCTTCTTGCATTGCCCTGACACTAACCTATTTTCAAGAAATTGACATCCTCCACTAGTCGATTTCCTATCCATATTCTCACCACCATAGTCACTATCTGTGAATGCCTTTAGCTCAAAATCTGATCCTTTAGCATACCAAAGGCCCAAGTCTGGTTGACCTTTCAAGTATCTAAAGATCCTCTTCACAGCATACATGTGTGACTGCTTTGGATTGGTCTGATATCTAGCACAAAGACACACTGCAAACATTATATCAGGTCTAGATGAAGTTAAATACATCAATGAACCAATCATTGACCTGTATAAGTGCACATCTACTTCATCCCCCTCAGGATCAGAATTAAGATGTTTATGTGCCTCCATGGGAGTGCTAGCTACCTTCACGTCTTTATAACCAAATTTATTCAAAATATCTTTCACATACTTCCCTTGGTTAATAAAGATTCCATCTAACTTCTGCTTGACCTGCAATCCTAAAAAGAATGTGAGTTCACCCATTGAACTCATCTTGAACTTCTTATGCATTAAATCCTCAAACTCTTTGCACAATGAATCCCTTGTAGACCCGAAAATAATATCATCAACATACACCTGTACCAGCAATATATCTCTTTGAACCCTCTTGGTAAACAATGTCTTGTCAATAGTACCTCGCTTGAATCCATTCTTGAGCAAGTACTCAGATAGAGTATCATACCAAGCTCTTGGAGCTTGATGTAATCCATACAATGCTTTCTTCAATCTGCACACTCTATCTAGATATGTTGGATCTTCAAACCCTGGTGGTTGGCAAACATACACCTCATCATCAATTAGACCATGAAGAAAAGCACTCTTCACATCCATTTGATAGACTTTGAAATCCTGATAAGATGCATAAGCTAAAAATAATCTAATAGCTTCTATTCTAGCAACAGGGGCAAAGACATCATCATAATCTATGCCTTCTTCCTGTGTGTACCCCTGTGCTACCAACCGAGCCTTATTCTTGATCACTATTCCTCTTTCATCTCTCTTGTTCTTGAAGATCCACCTTGTGCCTATAGCTTTCTTTCCTTTTAGAAGATCAACCAAATCCCACACATCTTGCAGTTTGAATTGTAACAATTCTTCCTGCATAGATTCAATCCAGCTTGGATCTTTGAGAGCCTCCACTGCCTTCTTTGGTTCCATCTGAGAAAGAAAACATACATATAATGAAGTATGTACATCTTCTTCTCTTACCTTGGTTTGATGTCTTGTCTGAACAGGAGTCATAATATCACCAATAATCAAATCCAAAGAATGATCTTTATGAACCAAATACTTAGAGGTAGAAGTATCAAGTAACTCTCTTTCCAAATTAGAACCCAATAGATTATCTACCTCAGAGTCTGAGAAAGACTCTCTTTCCTCTCTTTCTTTTGAAGGCTTTGGAGTTGCTTCATAATCTGACAAAGAAGTCCTTTCCAAAACTTGAAATGGAGGACTTTGTTCAACAAATTTTGGAGAATCGAGCTCTCCTTCTGAATCATGCTCTGAAACTATATGAGAACCCTTTGAAGTAAATGGTTGATTTTCTGTTGGAATTGAACCATCTTCATCCTTTGAACCATTTTTGCTACTTGACCCACTTGAATCATCTGAAGGTTCATCTTGCTCTAACTGGAATGCTTCTGGAGGATCTGGAGACCAAATAGGAAACAATACATACTTCAAGTCATTCTTTTTAGTTTGACTTGAGGTTGAATTCCCATCTTTACCTACATCATTACCTGCATCTGTACCTGCATCTGTATCTGCACTAATAGACAAATCTGGATATCTAAAAGCATGGGTTAGTGCATCAATATCAAACAAAACTTCTGGACCTTTTCCTTCTACATTTGATGTATGTTCATTAAAGGTCACATCCATGGTCTCATCTATGATCCTAGTCCTTTTGTTAAATACTCTATAAGCCTTGCTTTGAATAGAGTATCCAACAAATACACCCTCATCTACCTTACTCTGAAACTTACCAAGATGATCTCTGGTATTTAAGACAGTACAAGGACATCCAAATGGTTTTAAAAAGCTAACCAAAGGTTTTCTCTTAAAGAATAACTCATAGGGTGTCTTGTTATGAGGTTTAATAATCAAAATCCTATTCAAAACATAACAAGCAGTGCTAACTGCCTCTGCCCAAAAGGACATTGGTAGTTTAGCATCTGCTAGCATGCTTCTAGCAGCCTCAATTAGTGTCCTATTCCTCCTCTCAGCTACTCCATTTTGTTGTGGAGTCCTAGGTGCACTATACTGTCTTTCTATACCTTTATCCTCACAGAACTTATTCATCTCATGATTCTTAAATTCTGTCCCATTATCACACCTGATGATCTTAACCTTTTGATTAGTTGAATTCTCAATCCTAGTTATGAATGATCTAAGTATTTCACCTGTTTCATCTTTAGTCCTAAGAAAGAACACCCAACTCATTCTAGAGTAATCATCAGTTATTACCAAACAGTAAGATTTCTTCCCTTGACTAGCTACATTGGTAGGGCCAAACAAATCCATATGTAACAGGTGTAAGGGAGTGGTATTGGTATTCACAAGCTTGGTCTTATAAGAGGTCTTGTGTTGCTTGCCTTTGAGACATGCTACACAGTGGTCACTACATTCAAATAACTTTTCAGGTAAGCCTCTCACTAGCTTATTCCTAACAAGTTTATTCATGGTCTTGAAATTCAAGTGACACATCCTCCTATGCCATAGTTCAGATTCAGATACAGTAGCTTTAGAAATGAGACAGTTAACATTTTGAGATTCCATCTTGTTTAAATCACTACAGTATACATTATCCTTTCTTGGAACTCTCATTAAAATCTTATCTTCAGGTATTTTGAGTTTTTCAGAAAGTATAAGGCATTCTGTGTCAGTGAAATATACAGGATTTTGCTTATCTGTGATTTGACTCACACTAAGCAAATTGTATCTCAATTGCTCAACATAATAAACATCATTGAAAGTGAGGTTACTGCTTTTTACCTTACCTTTACCTGTGATTTTACCTCCTTTAGGATTGCTTCCAAATGCTACATCTCCTCCATCAAACGCTTTAAAGTCCTGTAGCTTTTTCCTATCTCCAGTCATGTGTCTTGAACAGCCAGAATCAATATGCCATAAGCTTGGTGGCTTGCCCTGCACATATATGAGAAAAACAATTAGTTTTTCTTGGGAACCCAAACCAATTTGGCTTTGGGTTTCCCATGAGCACCTTTGACATCAACCCTTTTGACAGTGATTGATCTCAGTGCTGCATTGGTTTTGGAAACTTTAGATGTAGATACATTTGTATGTCTCCAAAAACAATCTGTTTTAGACCTGACAGGGGTTAATGGTCTGACAGTGGTCACCTTTAAGTTTGTATTGATTACCCTGGCAGTGGTAGCTTTACTTGGTATATACATTCTTTTGAAATGTTTAATACCAGCAGAGGTACCATGCCAGACAGTGGTCAAACCCTCCCCTGTTCGTGTCTTGCCTCTGTTAGCCATTGACAGGGGCACTGCTGTACCATTAACAGGGACTGCAGCCTTGCCTCTGTTAGGCTTATTTATCAACACATGACCTGTACCACTGTTCCTATTATTTTTAGGATTGTAGTAACAGTCCTGTTGAAGATGATTATATCTACCACAAATAAAACATGACTTTCTTTTCACACATTCAAACCCATTACCCAACCTTTGTGAAACCAATTGGTTCCAATTTCTTTGATTACCCCTGGGAATGGATTTATTCACAGTACTTGCAGTATGTAACTTAGACTTCTTTGATTTACATGTACACTTATCACACTCAGATTTCAACTTGTCTTTTGATTCAGTATTGACCTTTTTGTGTACATACCCTAAACCTGAACTAGCCTTTTTGGTTTTCCTGACTTGATCTATTTGAGCTTTTGCTTTCTCAACAAACATCTTTTTACCCTCTTCTAGTTTAGTACTATTTAGTTCAGAAACTAGACCAGTAATAGGCTTAACACAATCATCCACAGAATTACCACTAGATGAGCTATCACTATCACTCTCATCTTCCTCAGTCCAATCAGATACCTCAACTTTATCAAAATTCACATTATCATCACAATTAACAACTGGATCTACCTTTTTAACCTCCTCAGACACACCTACCTTAAGTGTTTCTAAAACAAAATCACTTTTAGGTGGGAAATAAGTATGATTATAAGGTGGAGGAACAGCATTAAGGTTGTAACCTAATCCAAGTTTTAATTTATCATGAATTTGAGACTTGATTAAGTTTTGAACACCTTTTGAAACATTTTCCAATTCATCAACTTTCAATTTTATTGACTCCTTATCAGAAATTGCCTCAGCCAACTTAGCACTTAGCATATCAACTTTTGTTTGTAAAGCTTTCTTTTCCCAATTTAGATACTTAATATCTAAGTGAAATTGAGATTCATTCTTTTCATAAGCTTTTATCTGATTTTCTAAGTTTTCAATAGCTAAAGTGGCATGTTGACTCTTTTCCTTACAAGCTTTTAATTCATTACACACAACCATATTATGATCCCTATAAAATTTAACCATTTTCTTACATGCAGGAGAACATAATTTAGATTGTACCTCATATGGAATGTCTGAAGGCTCTGGTTCTTCTGTGACAGCCATCAAAGCTTGATTCTGAACTACAAGCTCTTCTTGGTCACTCCAGTCAAATCCTCCCATTCCATCTTGAGCAACCAATGAATCTGAAGTGGTGTTCTGAACTGGTATCAATCTTCTTTGAGGACCAGAATTATTTCTTACAAAACCATTCTGAGATCCTCCAGCCTGTGTGCTCTTGCACTCCCTAGCAAAGTGTCCCATCTTGTGACAGTTGAAACACTCCACCTTGCTCTTGTCAAAACCAGCTACACCATCTCTCTTGTAAGAAAAATTTCTGTTCCCAGAACTCTGCATAAACCTCTTTGCCCTGATTGTAATCATGGCCATCTGCCATCTTAAATCCATCTCTTCCAGGTCCTCTTCACTAACCTGCTCCAAATCTTCTGTAGTTAATGATGAATTCACATGGCTTGCAAAGAATGCTTCCAATACATTATCATTAGCACCAGATGTGCTATAACTACCAGATTCACCAACAGAAACAAAAGCAGCATTGTTAGAGCTACCATTGGACTGTTTCAACGCTAGAACTTCAGGCTCAAAATTCCTCAGATCATTGTACAGGTCTTCAATCTCTTTCTCTTCAAGATCCGGACTTTGTCTAAGTCCCACAGTGTACATATTCCAATCTGTACCAAGTGATCTTAGAAACTTCCTGTTCAAGTCATCTTTATCAATCTTGACACTGTGATTTTCTAAATCACCCACAAGTTTTTGAAACCTATCAAAAGTCTGAGTCAGAGTTTCAGACTTTACACCTGCAAAGTTTTCAAACTGTTGTTTGAGAAGAGATCTCTTATTCTTCTTGGTGTTATCATTACCACCAAATCTCTTAACAATTGCTTGCATAAGAACCTGAGCATCTTCACAGTTTTCAAACTTCCTTTGATACTCATTAGGAATAGACAAAAGTAGAGTACTTAATGCCTTCCACTCTGTTGCTCTTTCTTTTCTCTCTGCATCAGACTTTGGTGGTGGTCTTTCTTCCTTTTTACCATCTGCATCCTTAGTATAGTTTGGTCCATTAGTAACCACCTCCCACATCATATAATCCGTAAGCAACATGTATTGCCTAATCCTAGTCTGCCATAGCTCAAACTCATCAGGTTTGAGCATGGGAATCTTTGTAGCTTGTATACCTTCCATTGATTCAGTAGACATCTTGTTATTTGTTGAAAAAGCTGCGAAATTCAATTACCTTCTTCAAGATCAAAGTAATATCAAGCTCTGATACCACTTGATGATCCCAGCTAGAGATCTTAGTATGTATTACTTTGATTGATTATTAATAAGCTTGCGGAATAGTTTATTAATAACTTGAAGAACAAACTTGTATATAACAGAATATCTAACCAAAAGCTTCAATATTATTAACAATAATACGAACACACAATTTGTGTTAGGGTTTACAACCTTGAAGCTAATAACTAGAATGAATTCGTCTTACTCTAGGGTTTTACAGGATCTCTATTTATATCATATAGAGTCCTTTACAGAATCAAACTATTATGGAATCATATCTATTCCATAATTCTCTCTATTCAACTATATCTAACCAACAGTGGTTATCTATATCACTAACAGGGGTAGTACTCGTATATTATCAACAGTGGTTGAGTACTTAATACAAAATACAAACTACACACTAACAGTGGCACTGTTAGACAAACTACTTGACAGCGGCAGCTACTAACTAGCAGTGGCAACTACTAACAGTGGTTGTACTTCTAACAGCGGCACAATACTTGTATTCTGAGCAAATCTAGCAGTGTCTCAGTTCTCAACAAATAGAAAACCAGGTTTCTAACATGCAGAGATATGGAGAGCAACGGTTGCTTTTTAAAGGTGGCAAAGGAATGGGTCGAGCAAGACGCATAATGGGTCAAATGTTTCATTTCTGCTACAGGACGAATCAGGTTGGGTTGGGGTAGAACAAAATACAAACTTTTATCCATCAATTACCCTACATGTGTATCTTTTATTCAAATAAAGGACAATAAGTATAATATATTACCTCCCTGCAAAACCATATGTATGTTATATATAAGGTAAATATACAAAGATGATCACAGGGGAGTCGTATCAACAACAAGTATAATATATTGTACACGAATGCAAGAAAAAAGGCATTACTTTATTTAACGATGTATCTAAAGCTGGCTCCTTTCTTGATGAACCAGAACTCCTTTGCTCAGTAACATACCCTGCAACCACCGCATCCAAACTTAACTTCGTACTCACAGTCCAAAATAGCTTTACAATTAACATCAAATGTGACGCCCACACTAAAAACATTACAGATCTGGATTTTAAAATTTCATTTAACCAGTACATGTATATGTTATTTAACCGGTACATACATGCATACATATACATTATACGTACACATAATAGTACATACTATATGAACAATATCAGTTTAGATCTAAATAAAAATAGTTTATAATACAGCCTGCATATCGATGTAGAGTCTTCACAACATCAGTTCATATCAATCACTGGATAAAAATAATAACGTATGTGTGTTTCTGAACAATAACTGTTTATATAAATGACAAATGTTGCAAATGTGCAGAATCATGGCAGCCTAAATTTCTACACACAGTATTTACAACATCAATTAATATCGATCACTATACATATATGTGTAAGCAATAACAGTTTAGATCTAAGTAACAAATGCGCAGTATATCATTATTCAATACTTACATAAGAAAAATAAATCAATCACTACACTCGATCCAAATCACCTATCACTAAATCATTATCACCATAACCTAATAAACAGTAATCACGAGACAAAAAAACAGATCAATTAAATAAACAGCATTGCAAATTCAGTAACGCGAACATTAAGTCAAAACAGATCTAACAAATTATACAACGAATCTTGGTCAGAATGATAGTTACCGAAGACCGAGTAAGAATGCAAGAGGAACCAGAGATGAAAAGAACCGATCCGTGTAGAGGCTCAAGAATGACTTTAGGATCAGTATCACCTGGGAAGGTGCAGGGGCGAAGGTGAAGAAGGTGAAGGATTGTCGGTCGAGGAGGTACCAGAGGTGAAAAGAAGATCGAGAAGATATTCGGTATGAGTGAATGGTGGGATGGCAGCTGCAGAGTGAGTGACATGTGGTATTGCTAGAGTTTTAATTTTGAGGGAAATTACAGGTGGGAAATTAGAAATCAACGAAAAATAAGAATCGGAGTAAGCTTGTCAAGAATCTAGTGCAATTGCCATGAATGCAATAACATCCAGTGGTGCTTTTGGGTCTCCAAGAATCGGACATTGTTGTCTTACCCGTTCACCCTCTGCAGACATTGTCAAAGTCAAAACCGAGAGTATATCTGCAACCAGTTTCTGCACCACAAGATTCAATGTAAGTCTATACTCTATCAAAACATTAAGAGCAAAAAGGGTAACATACGATGCTACAAACTGAAAGAAATACCTTTAAGTCTGAATCCGGCATTGTCTCGTAATGCGCTTTCAGAGTTGGATAATGCGGCCGCAAAAACTTCAATGGCTTAGGAACTGAAGTCATAGAGCTCGTTGATGTACGGAATTCTTGCCTATAAGCAAATAACAAATCTTATCAGTATCATACATAAGTACATAACCTAAATTCTTATTAACTTGATATCAAACACAGGAAACGGGAGACACCAAGAGTTAACCATCTGATTCTTAGACAAGCATAAGTCACACACTAGTACATATTTGGACCATGAAGACCGGTTTTCATCAGCTATGTTGGGGAGGTTCTATCAATGAAAAAATTAGTTTCAAAGTTCTTGGATCAAAGTTTTTTCTACCTTCACACCTTATGTGATACTCCATTTATCTACTTCTTTATTTGAATTTTAATTCAAATCTCACATTCTAATACGTCTATTCAAGATTAATATAATCAACTTGAATATTAAATATTACATCAGATAGTATTTACTAATCGTCAGCGTTTTATGAAGATATTATCATATGTTTTAGAGGTTTGCATCCTCCTGTTCCAATCACTCTGTTACCTATGTTTCTAAATCACGCTGATACAAACACGCTTGTAATTATGACAAACAAACATTTAGAACAATAGTTACAGCAGCTAATTAGGGAAATGAACATAATACCCCTAATTCAATTGATAAGTTTATAAAATTTTTATGTAACCTAAACCCTAAGAAAGAATTTAAGAAAAGAGCAAAATAATACCATTTAGAGTTGGTGCGGCTGTGGTGATGGCCGGAGTTCTAGTAGAGATGGCACGGCTGTGGTTTGTACAGGTCGGAGGTCTATTAGAGATGGTGCGGTTGGGACTGATTGCCGTGGTGATGGACTGATGGTGACGGACCGGCAGAGCAAGGATGACTTCGTTTGGATAACGATGGATCTCCGATTGTGGTGATGGAGTTCTAGTAGAGATGGCGCGGTTGGAAGATTTGTTAGAGAACAGATTAGAGAATATTTGAGAAATTGGATTTTCGGGGAAGATTTGGGAGATTTTCACGAATTTTGGATTTGGCCGGGGAAACTTTTTCACCAATTTTGGATTGGGGGGAAACTAAATGTCATAATTAATTTTTTATAAATTCTAAATTTGTTATAAAATATATTGTTGTATATACTTTTTTTTAATCATGTTTTATTAAGTTTTATTAAATATAGATATAGATATATATAGAAAGCGTATATTAAAATTACAAAAGTTTAATAGTGGCATATTTGATATTGGTAATGTCATATATCATATATTCCATTATTAAACTTAGGATAACGTTATACATTCCAAAATGATGAATTAATTTTATCCTAAGTTTAATAGTGGCATATGTGATATTGGTAATGTCATATATCATATATTCCATTATTAAACTTAGGATAATATCAAATATTCCAAAATGATGAATTAATTTTATTCTAAGTTTAACATTGGCATATATGATATTGGTAATGTCATATATCATATATTCCATTATTAAACTTAGGATAATGTCATACATTCCAAAATGATGAATTAATTTTATCCTAAGTTTAATAGTGACATATGTGATATTGGTAATGTCATATATCATATATTTCATTATTAAACTTAGGATAACATAAAATATTCCAAAATGATGAATTAATTTTATTCTAAGTTTAATAGTGGCATATGTGATATTGATAATGTCATATATCATATATCATATATTCCATTATTAAACTTAGGATAATGTCATGTATTCCAAACTGATAAATTAATTTTATCCTAAATTTAATAGTGGCATATGTGATATTGGTAATGTCATATATCATATATTCCATTATTAAACTTAGGATAATGTCATATATTCCAAAATGATTAATTAATTTTATCCTAAGTTTAATAGTGGCGTATTTTGATATTGGTAATATCATATATCATATATTCCATTATTAAACTTAGGATAATGTCAAATATTCCAAAATGATTAATTAATTTTATCCTAAGTTTAATATTGGCATATGTGATATTGGTAATGTCATATAGCATATATTCCATTATTAAACTTAGGATAATGTCATATATTCCAAAATGATTAATTCATTTTATCCTAAGTTTAATAGTGGCATATGTGATATTGGTAATGTCATATATCATATATTCCATTATTAAACTTAGGATAATGTCATATATTCCAAAATGATGAATTAATTTTATCCTAAGTTTAATAGTGGCATATGTGATATTGTGAAACGCCCTGAAAACTTGAACCATTTTTTTTTTTTTTTACGATTCGATCTATTCATCACTAAGATTCATAAATTACCGACATGACTTTTGACTGAGTTAAGACCCTCATGCTAGACATAATAAAATCTACAATATGGCTAGATAAATCAGCCATATGGGCTCAAAATCTGCAATATGACCTTTAAAATCAGCACTCAGCTTTTTGTCTGGGGTTAGGCCCTTACAAAAGACAAAAATGAAAATCTGCAATATGGCTCAGAAAATCATCAATATGGTATTAAAAATCTGCATTCAGGTCTTTGTCTGAAATAAGGCCCTTGTTCAAGACAATTTTCAACACCACCAAACTCAGCTTTTTGCCGAATTTCAAACATGCATAACTTCTAACTCGTTAAGAGTTATGACCTGAAATTTTACACACACCTCCACTTTACCAAAATAAAGGTTTCCCTTTTTACACTTTTCCAAAATTCTCATTCTATAAAAATCTGGACCGTTGACCAATTCTAGCCCATTTTCGACACTTTTGCTTGATATGTCAAAACACAAACCACTTGGTTTCTAACCTTCACACTTTACCAACACTTTCTATCATGCTTTGACACTTAAGCCAATAGCAACAAGTGTCATACATATCCCATGGCTAGTTTTGACGCTTTGACCCAATTAATGCCCATTTGGACACTTCTGACCCGTTTCTCTTTTCGAGAACACTTTGAATCTTTCACTTACATCTTTCACTCACATCTGACCATTTCGACATAGTTGACTATAAGTCAACATTAAAGTCAACCAAAACTTACTTTCAACACTTTGCTCTATTCCATTTCTCTATCATTTATGACACATATACATTACTACTAATTATTTACTTTCTTTATCTACTTTGACTTTACTAAATCAAAGGCTTACATCACAAATCTTTAACCACTTTACACTTTAACTAATTCTTGTCATAAAACTCATTTTGGGCGATTTACACAATGGCTAATCATAACGATAATTTAAAAGAATAAGAAGCTCATCTAACCATAAAGCAAGCTCCTTATCCACGCTATCTTCTTGCAACCCAAAATCTACTCCTTCTATCATTTGGTTCAACCAAACCAAGCACCTACAACATAAGACACTGAACGGGTTAAGCATAAAGCTTAGTGAGCATATGATTATCTAATCAATTCAACTACTAATAAAAAAACAATGCATTATTATAACTAGAACAATAATAAGCAAAGTATGAAAGATTCTTCCCTTTCTTGATTTCACATTTCACTTTCACCTTCACTTAAGCTTTCACTTTCCTTTTTCATATGTGCACATCTCTCATGATTATACTAGCTAATATCTAACTAGCTAGTTTAATCACATTCTAGCTAATATCTAATTAGCTAGACTAATCACATCTTTGCTAACATAAGTTAGCTACTAATCAAAACATGGTTAATCTTGATCAACCATTCTAATCATCACATGGCTAACATAAGTTAACCATTCTAATCACATGAATCTTTATCATAATCTTTTCATATTAGTTAAAACTAATCAATTTACCTTTTTACACAATTAAGTGAATCTCTTGCCTAAAAGCAATCCAATTCACTTAATGAGTATCTAATCACTTTCATATAACTCACCTTGATGAATTGAACAACTTGTGGCTAATTGATCAATTGAAGATGTCACATCTTTAACACCTAACACATGAGCACACAACACAATTAAGAACAACTAATCACACTTTCACTAATACTAACATGAGATCTCTTTCTTACTTAATCAACTTTCTTTTACTTTAATTAAACTAGCTAATTACACTATCATAATTCTTATCATACTAAACAATTATTTCATCTACTAATCATTGGAGTTATCATTAACTCATGAAATCATAGTTAGGGCTTTCCATGAACAATTCACTAACTTTCTCATTAAATCATCATCTAATAGCATCTCTAATAACACTTTAAACTAATACACCTAATTCCCATTAGAATTTAACATAGTTCATGAAACCCTTATAAACCCTAATCAAAATCTTTCACTCCTAAGATGAAATTGAGCTTCAATTCATCATTCATAAACTAAACTAACATAAGTAAATCAATTACAAGCCCTAATTCAGATTAATTTATAACAATTAGCTAAAACCCATAAAAACCCAATTTCTAGGGTTCTTGAAGAAAGAAAACCACTTACAAAGATTAGAGAGTGATAGAAGGTAATGATTATGATGATTTAGAGCTTGAATTGAAGATTAACTAGGAATTCTTGACTTGATTATGATCTCTGCGATTTTTGTTCTTCAAAATAAAGGTTCTGGAGTTTATTTTTGAAGTTACTGGAATAAGGCACGTAGCAGTGTCTTTTGTATTTTAATTTGCTATACTACACAGTCTGGAACTGAACAACTAATTACGTTTTCTATTATATCTTACTATTAAAAGATCTATAATTAAAAAGATGTATATATTATTGTACACTAAAATAATACCTTAAAAAACTAGGGTGTTACATATTGGTAATGTCATATATCATATATTCAATTATTAAACTTAGATAATGTCATATAACCATACCATAGTGGGATTCGAACTTGGATCCCAACCTATCCATCTACAAAGAAACATGTTAACCAAGTGAGCTAAATGTTAGGTCTGTTTACAAACCCAATACTTTTTATATAACTATACATGCTAGCTTTTGGCAATCTAAGACTACAAGAAAAGTGGCTTTTTAGGACGAACTTTTTTAGCAAGGACAAAAAAGTGTGCCAAATACTAGTATTTGGTACGATTTTAACTCTCGTGCCAAATAATTGTGCATTTGGAACAACAACTAAAGAGCCGATCCAAATACATAGTTATTTGGGACGGTTATATAAAAAACCGTTCCAAATAACTTTGTATTTGAGACAATATTTGGTAGCCGTGCTAAATACCTATGTATTTGGAACCCTTTTAAATATTGCCGACCCAAATGCCAGTTTTTCTAATAATATCATTTGTTACTATATATTTAAAATTCTTAGCACAAGTTACTTATTTGTGCATCATCTTATTATAAAGACTAATAAATGTCCATTAAAATTTGACCTTTTTTAAATGTTTATAATTGTTATTTATAGTTTTATTGAGTATTCATAAATTATTTTATTGAGTTAATGGGTAATATAAATCTAGTATATATAACTTATAACAAAGTTAATATGTAAATTTAATATAAAATGAGTGACATGAATCTTTGGTGTTGATCTTTGATACATACATTGAAGTAAAAATATGTTTGATATAATATAGATTCTTTTTTACATAAAAAATGTAAATGTAAAAATTTGTTGTATAGTACTTTTATACTCTTTATATTATTATTGATTTATAATTTATAATTTATAAACTAGTTATAATTCCATCCATTAATGTGTTATACATCTTACCAAGTTTGTCATTAAATAAAAAGCTACTATTTATCTTGACTATGATTAAATTTTATATAATCAATCAGACTTCATTCGACATAAAAAGTAAATAACATTTTTCATTAATGAATCACTACATACAATCATTCTATGTTCATATAGTTATTTTAAACACATATACGACATGATAGATAAAGAAGTAAAAAGCCCATAAAGAGTAACTTTAGTGTGTCCACTCATAATTTACAATACAATAATGTAAAAGAGAATTTTTGGAATATATGGTTACACTACCTTTTTTTACTTCTGTCTATACCGTAAATGTTTACATTAAATCCTTTTGAATCGAGTCGGATATATAATGATAAAAGTTAATTATCACTTTGAACTTTTACGTATTGTTCAATAGTTTTAATTTAATGAACTAAATAAAACTAACTTAGTAATATAAATATAAATTATTATTATTATTATTATAAAAGTTATTATATTATTCATGCCATTAAATCTCAAATTTTATTTGGACGTATCATACGTTTGTGATGTACGTAAGACCATATAATTAACATACCATTAAATTTCAACTTTAGTAACTATTTTTGGTGAGCATTTGACATTTTGACCCCTTACTAACCTCCGCGATAATTTCTCCGTATCTCAAAATTCAAAACTTCTCCCAAAACGAATTGATCTCCCGCTATTACCATTTTAACCTAAAATTCATATCAAATTAAAAATAAAAGGCTCCAAACTCAATCTCCATATTCCCTCTGTTCCTCACAATCAATTCCATTGAACTTATCGATTTACAAAACCTTTCATCAACATGCCCACTTATAAGTTGTTTATCAGGTAATCCTCCATCTATTCTTTTATAAGTTGTTTATTGTTTATATAATGAAAATGATTATGCTTGCATTCATGTTGGTCTAACATGTGAAATTCATACCCGATGGCATCTACCCTTTTTTGAGAGATAATAGATACAAATAACATGAGAAGAGCTTGACAAATAAACTACTCCGTAATTTATAATCCATAAATGATGTAAGTTTTCTGAATCCGTGTAGCTTATTTCACCGTATTATTCAAGGCAATATTTTTAGTTATAATTGTCTAAGTGTAGGTATTGAATCCATACACATTAATGATTTTACCCATCACCAGAAATCAAATACTTCACTTGGTACCTTACATATTTTCTGCTTTACTTAGAGTTAATATTTCAATATACGTGGATGGTTTAACAGGTGAGAGTCCCTGAATATGTTGAAAGCATTTGAAGATCGTAACACTTGATCAGATTCTCTACTTTCAATATACGATTTATAAAATATGAGAGGATGACCTTTTAATATTTGTTATCTTGAGTTTTTAACTTGTTAGTTTGATGTCTTAATGTTGTGTAAACTGTCGACTTTCAGGACCAAATCACATCTACATGGCAAGAGATGTCTTAATGTTGTGTAAACTGTCGACTTTCAGGACCAAATCACATCTACATGGCACGATCTGTACAATCGATGCAAAGTTATAATATCGCTACTAGGATCATAGACTGAACTATATTATTGTGAACCCTGCTCCCAATAGTTGTATTAAGTTTTATATGAAACATATAGTTTCTGAAATCGGGTCAGATGGGTCATAGACTACTAATGCTTGTATCTTATTTCATGTAGGTTGTACGAGATATCGAGATGTGAGCTGAATTGGACTTAATGAATTTTGAATTATATTTTTCCATCTTGGAGTACTCTTTTGTTATCGAATTTTCAATGTTTATTGTGATGTATTAAATTTTAGGGTGTGTATGTCTTGGTTCTTTAAGCTTTATTGAACACAAGCTATTGTACTAAATTGATTTTATTGAAATATATGAATAGATATGAAGTTCTTTGATTTATGAAATGTGATACAGATTGTAAATTACTACTCAAATGGGAACAAAATTGTGCCAAATGTCTAACAAAAAGGATATAACATTATACCAAATATTCTTGTTAGGGAGGACAAACGGTACCGATTACTTTTTTATCTTTACATAACAATCATGCCAAATATTATTTGGCAATTTAACAAATTGTGCCAAATAGTATTAGGCAAGGGTAACACAATTATGCCAAATACTCTTGGCAAGGGAGGTATTATCGTGCCAAATACATATTTGGCACGCCAAAACAAATATAGTGCCTAATGCTTGACATTTGGCACGAATGTATCTACCCATCCCATAAATTGTGCCAAATACTATTTGAGACAGTTATTATCCGACCTAAATATATTTGGCACCTTCATATTTAGGACAAAGCCAAAAGTGTGCCAAAGCTGTGCCAAATAGTATTTGGCACGGTTTTTCCAATATTTGGCACAGTTTTGCCCCCTCCCAAATACCCATTTTTCTTTTACCGGATTTTGGCTACACTAAAATCATGCGTGACAAACTCGAGTATATGATTTAGTCACATAAACAATTACTTCATCTAACATATAAAGTCTCGTGATTTAGACACACAAACTAACACTCAATGTGACTAATATCAAATTTAATGATAATCATTTTTGTCCATTTTTGCTTTAGATAATAGCCACATGAATATTTCACAACGTGACTGTTGTGAATATATTGGTCATATATAATCATCTAAAATGTGGCCATAAACGTCATTTAGATACACATTGTGATATGGTGTTGCTATTATAAAGCCATATAGTCACATGATCGTGCTAGAAATTAATGTGACTATACACATTAGCTTTTGGCATTCTAACACATACTAAACTTTAGACACACATATTAAGTTATGTGACCATATGTACCGGATTTTGGCTATACTGAAATCATGTGTGACAAACTCGAATATATGATTTAGTCACATAAACAATTACTTCATCTGACATATAAAGTCTCATGATTTAGACACACAAACTAACACTCAATGTGACTAATATCAAATTTAATGATAATCGTTTTTGCCCATTTTTGCTCTAAATAATAGCCACATGAATATTTCACAATGTGACTGTTGTGAAATGTGGCCATAAACATCATTTAGATACACATTTGTGATATGGTGTGGCTATTATTAAGCCATATAGTCACATAATCGTGCTAGAAATTAATATGACTATACACATTAGCTTTTGGCATTCTAACACACACTAAACTTTAGACACACATATTAAGTTATGTGACCATATGTTTTTGGCTACACTAAAATCATGTGTGACAAACTCGACTCTATGATTTAGACACATAAACAATTACCTCATGTGACCATATAAAGTCTCATGAATTAGACACACAAACACTCAATGTGACTAATATCAAACTTAATTATAATCATTTTTGCCCATTTTTTCCCTAAATAATTGCCACATGAATATTTAACGTGACTGTTATAAATATATTAATTGGTCACATATAATCACCTAGAGTGTGGCCATAAACATCATTTAGATACATATTTGTGATATGGTGTGGCTATTATAAATCCATATAGTCACATGATCGTGCTAGAAATAAATGTAACTATACACATTAGCTTTTGGTAAGCTAACACACGCTAAAGTTTAAACACACATAAGAGTTATGTGACCATATGTACCGGATTTTGGCTACACTAAAATCATGTGTGACAAACTCAACTCTATGATTTAGACACATAAACAGTTACCTCATGTGACCATTTAAAGTCTCGTGAATTAGACACACAAACACTTCAATGTGACTAATATCAAATTTAATCATAATCGTTTTTGCCCATTTTTGCCCTAAATAATAGCCACATGAATATTTAACGACGTGACTGTTATAAATATATTGGTCACATATAATCACCTAGAGTGTGGCCATAAACATCATTTAGATACACATTTGTGATATGGTGTGGTTATTATAAATCCATATAGTCACATGATCGTGTTAGAAATAAATGTGACTATACACATTAGCTTTTGGCACGCTAACACACGCTAAAGTTTAGACACACATAATAGTTATGTGATCATATGTACCGGATTTTGGCTACACTAAAATTATGTGTGACAAACTCGACACTATGATTTAGACACATAAACAATTACCTCATGTGACCATATATGGTATTTGGTCACAGTGATTTAAGTGTGTGACATAGATTTGTCACATTTTATGTGTATATCGTGACTAATGCTTCAAACTTACTCTTCATTCGTCACGCGTTCCAATTCATATGTGGTTAAATAATCAGTCAAAAAATAGCTGTGACCGTTAGCCACATAAAATGTTGAAAGGTGTGGCAATACATTCCTGAATGGTCACACGATCGGAGTTCATATGTGGCTAACTAATAACATGAATTTCATTTTGGAACCTTTAGCCACATAAATATTCAAATGTGTTGCCGTTTAATTCAGGCTATGTGTGACCAAATCTCATTTTTGTACTAGTGCCTTCCGCCTTGAGGGCGGTTAGCTCCCCTAAACTGTCTTCCAAAAGCTTGTCATCCTGCTCTCCAAGTGGACAAACACCTGTACCCTGCAATTCTGGAAATTCCTGCAACAACTCCAAATATGTGTCTACAGTTTGTATATAATAACATGTATCATCCGTAGAATTAGAGTATTGCATGGACCGGTAAGTGACACTCTCATCTTCTATGCTTAAGGTCAGTTTTCTATTAAAAACATCTATTATAGCCCTAGCCGTATTCAAGAACGGTCAGCCTAAGATGAGAGGTACTTGGTTGTCCTCTTCCATATCCAAAATCACAAAATCAGCAGGAAAAACTAAAGTACCAACTTTAACTACCATGTTCTCCATAATACCCCTAGGATATTTAATTGACCTATCCGCTAGTTGTATGCTCATTCGTGTTGGCTTTAAATCACCTAGGTCTAGTTTAACAAACAAATAATATGGCATTAATTTAATACTAGCACCTAAGTCCGCTAATGCACGCATTGAACTAAGACTACCAAGAAAACATGGAATGGTAAAACTTCCCGGATCTGACAACTTTTCGGGTAGCTTGTTCAATAAAACCGTTGAGCATGTAGCATTCATGGTCACCGCTGAAAGCTCCTCCATCTTCCGCCTGTTGGTGAGTGGGTCCTTCAGAAACTTCACATACTTTGGCATACCTGAAATCACATCAATAAACGGAAGATTGACATTTATCTGTTTGAACATATCCCAAAATTTGGATTGTTCAGCTGCAAGCTTTTCCTTCTTCAGCTGGCTCGGGTAAGGAATAGGTGGTTGGTATGGCTTCATAACTGGTTTGACCAAAACTTTACTTTGTGAACTTTTAGTGTTCTCTTGGTCATCATCAACCACCATTTCTGGTATCTTATCCTTCTCCTTCTCCTTAGCATGTACATGTGACAATGGAACGGAATCATCGGAAACGTTAGGCATAACAGGTGGCTCGAGCACCTTTCCACTCCTAGTGATGATCGCCTTTGCTTGCTCATTTCAGGGGTTAACTTCCGTATCACTCGGTAGGGCACCCGGTTGCCTCTCAGCCAACATCCTCGAAATGTTTGTAACCTCTTGCTCCAAGTTCTGGATGGAAGCTTGTTGATTCTTGAACGACTGAGCAGTAATCTCATTTGTCTGACTTTGAGCAGTGACAAACTTATTAACAAGATCTTCCAAGCTTGACTTTTTGGCCTCTGTTTGTGGTTGTGGCTGTTGGTAGTACCCGGCACCCGACTGTTGATAAGATGAATTGTAGTTCCTGTTGAAGTTGTTCCGATCCCTCTGAAAGTTATTCGGTCTCTGATTCATAAATGAAACATTCTCCAACTGATCCATGGGTTTATCAGCATCACAGTCTTTGGTTAAGTGCATACCCCCACAAGTCTCACAACCAACTTTAATAGCATGAATGTCCTTAGTCATCTTCTCCATTTGCCTTCCAAATGTTGCCATTTGAGCAGTTAAGGCAGCAATACTATCACTGGCTTCAGCACTAGCCACTTTGGATGATCTAGACTTTTCTTTCTTTTGATGCCACTCGTGAGTGTGAGCGGCCAATTCGGCAATGACAGTGTGAGCTTGGGCAGCTGTCTTCTTCATTATGGAACCCCCTGCTGCAGTATCAATAGCCTTTCTAGTATCTATATCGGCTCCCTTATAAAATATCTGCACTTTCTGGAAGGTGTTCAAACCATGTTGAGGACAACTTCGAAGCATCTTCCCAAACCTAGTCTAAGCTTCGTACAAAGTTTCTGCAGATTTTTGTTCGAATTGGGAAATTTCTCCCTGTAGCTCAGCTGCTTTTGAAGCAGGGAAAAATCTCTGTAGAAACCTGTCAACCATGCCTTCCCAAGTGGTGATCTCTCCTTCTGGCAAGGAATCCAACCAGTCCTTAGCCTCTCTCGTGAGAGTCCAAGGAAATACTCTAAGGTATACCACTTCATTGTCTACAGCTCGCAATTTAAATAGAGTGCAAATCCCCAAAAATTTCCTCATATGTTCATTTGGGTCTTCCTTTTCAGCTCCACTAAACTGGCATTGGTTACTGATCATATGCAAAAGTTGCCCTTTGATCTCAAAATCCTCCGTAATTGCGGGCTGATTTATAGCAGAACCCTGACCATCCCGAGTAGCCTTCATCCGAGCTTCCATTGTCTAATTATCCATTGTGGATTCTGGTGATTCTTCCTGTTCTGTAGTTGGTTCTAACTGAAAACTGGTAGCTGAAATGTTTATCCGTGCTAATCTCCTAAATTCTCTTTCCGGGTCAAAGAATGGCTCAAAAAGTGGTGATTTGGAGGAATAGGTCATACACTACCTGATGTCTGTCAAAACAAAACCAAGAACTGGTTAAAAGCACCGACACTATGAGAGTAAAATAAAAATAAATATAAAGCAAGTAACTTTCAAAGGAATTAATTCCCAAGAAAGGATCTATTAACTAAAAACTAAAAAACAAATTCAAAATGACCCAACTGTTCCCCGGCAGCGGCGCCAAAAACTTGATGTGCAAAAACCGAGTTATAAATTAAGTAAGAAAAATATCAAAGTATGGACTATTACACAACTAGGCAAGTGTACCTAATCGAATAGTAGTATAGCAAAGATAAGTTTCCAGTTATCGTCCAAGGAACAATTTAAGTATTTTGAAGTTATTTTCGATTAATAGTTAACTAAATAGAAAGTAAGTAAAATTGGGAGTTTTTGCCTCTTAACGACAGACAGTCGAATGGTTGTATTTAAAAGTAAAGACGTAAATTAAATAAAGCAAATAAATGAATAGTTTACTCAAATAGATAAAATATGCTTGTTTAGGCCGTTTAACATCTAGCTATCGGATATTTGGATTAAGAACTGGATCAGATTTAGTCCACCTAGAAAACACTATTCGGATTAACAAGTTGTCACTGAATTAATCACCTAGTCAAGATTATACAACCCAAGTATCCTTGTAATTTTAAACCTCTTAACTATGAAATGTGTAATCAATGAAATCACAATTTAACAAATGATTATACTTTCATAAAAACCATTAACCATATAAGATGTCTCTAAATTATGGTTCACCAATACTAACGATCAACTAATTAATTCAAGTCTTCTAGTTAGGTCTAACTAGAATTCACAATCAAAGATTTAAATGATAAAGGAACGATATTACGCAAAAGTTCTCACTAATTGCAAAGCAATAAAGCTCACTTCTTGAATTAAATAATCAATCAAAAGTATCAATCGTTCGATCGCTAACGTGAAATCAAAGTATTTAAATCCAATCACGAACGATTATCCGACATCTAGATGCTAAATAAACCTAAACAAACATTTGAGACTTAGCCCATAATGGTGGGTGAAGTCAAACAATAAATCAAAGAAAAAAGTGTGTTCATCATTGAGTAATAATCAAACAAACCAATGATTTCGATGTGCTGTTATGATGTATGATTGATCTTCTCGCTTAGAACGGATTAAAACCTTCAAACTTGACTTAGGATATCTCCAAAAGTTGCCCTTGGTCGTCCAAAATTGCCCCAGTCGAAGTTAACCCCAGAAATAGGGTTTGAATTCGAATTTATAGTGACAAGGTCGGCTACTGATTTCACCTGGCGAGATTCCCCATCGCCTGGCGAAAAGGGGGCTGTGATGATTTCCACCAGATTACGCTAGGCGAAATCATTCATCACCCGGCGAGATTCCATTTTCTCAGCTTTTCTTCAATTTGCTTCACAAAGTCTCGTTTTCTTCTCATATCCTTTCCATATCCGTCCAAGTCAACCTAAAATGAATTCCAAACCAAATAAGTATCGAAAGTTCATATATTAAACTAAATAACTAACAAATAGGAATCGATATGGCTATAGAAAAGATGTATAAAATGAGCCATATCAGTCATATGTCTGTAAAACGTGTATTTCATTCGTTATCTAGGGATATGTAATCACGATTGTCGTACATATATATATATATATATATATATATATATATATATATATATATATATATATGATTTCAACACGCTGTTTACTTATAAATATATATAAAATTTCGTTTTGACAAGAAAATCTCTATTCGTGAATATAACCAAATATTCAATTTTGTAGTCACGCAAATGCGTAGGTATGTATATATATATATAAAGTTTGTCGTCGGTTATATATATATATACATAACGACTTTTCAAACGATATATTAATTTGTTTACATTTTTACTTGTCGTGTTTATTTCCGTTTATAAAATAAACATTATCGTTCCAAATTCGTTGTGTCCAACAACTTCGTATTCATTATTAATGAGTTTGAATCTATAGTCACGATAATATGAACGTACTCATTTTTCATGTATATATATATATATATATATATATATATATTCCTTATATATATATATCTTATATGTTCGCGTGAGTTTTTAGAACGAATTTTCGTATGTCATATTCATACTATTTGCAAATCATCAATAAATCATTAACTCATATTATTGTCACAAACCAAAATGATCGTTTAGATGTTCGTATACATTTTTATCCCAATTATGTATAAAATATATAATTGTTACTGTTTCAAAATAATTGTACAAACTTTTTATATTAAAAAGGGGTAAATGGTGCAGATCGGCAACGAACTTTCCCTTTTTTGTCGAGTTAGGGTATGAACCCAATTCATTATACAGGTCGGTAACGAATTTTCAAATTATGTTTCGAGTTAGGTAACGAACTTTTCGAGTTACCTAACTCGAACATAATTTGAAAGTTTGTTACCTAACTCGAAACATAATTTGAAAGTTTGTTAGCTAACTTGAAACATATATTGGACACGAACTTTCGAATTATGTTTCGAGTTAGGTAACAAACTTTCAGATTATGTTTCGAGTCAGGTAACGAACTTTTAAAGTTAGATGAAAAAAAAGTTTGTTACCTAACTCGAAATATAATTTGAAAGTTCGTTACCGACCTGTATAATAAATTGGGTTCATACCCTAACTCGAAAAAAAGGGAAAGTTCGTTGCCGATCTGCACCATTTACCCATTAAAAAGTTGTTAAACTCGTATCAAATATTAGTTATATTTTTATGTTTAACACGTAACGAAAATACCGCGCGAATGGAATGGCATTGTACTAGTTTAGACTACATTTTGGGCCGATTACACAACATTATACACGATCCAACTCTGATCCAGTTTTGAGGCCAAACCCGTTCGGGTTTATGGACTCACCCGTCCGGGTATAGGTCCATACCCGATCGGGTATGCAACCTTACCCGTTCGGGTTTGTTTCCTCACCCGTTCGGGTTCGATATTTTCTGGTTCCTGCTCTGTTCGACACACAGATGCATAAATACATAACATGTTTGGTTACAATCGGTTTCTCAAGTTTCCAATCATTCTTAACAACGCATTACTACATGATAACAAGTTTATATGTGTCAAATTTTGTATTCAAAAGTTTGTTTACTCAACTTTATTTTGGAAGTTTTATTCATCAATCCATCAAGATTATCATTATATACATAAATTAAGTTGTGATTACACTATATAAAATCAATATTTATGTAAGAAATTTAAGAATAAGAAGTTTCCTCACAGTGAGAATGATGATGATGAGCCGAGATGATGATGATGATTTGGTGATGATGATGATGAGATGAAGATGTTTCAAAGATGATCTTGTTATTGTTATTGTTAGTTGATGATGATGATTATAATGAAAGTGAAGATGGAGGTGAAGAAGAAGAAACCCAGCCTCTGCTACTACTGCTTCTTCTTGTTGCCGATGTTGAAGAAGGAGAAGAAACCAATAATTGAATTTAGGTAGATGTGTGTGTTTGAGAGGAGAGGTATGGTGTATATAAAAATATCGAGTAAAATTTCAACGGTATGGTATTTACATCAATTTGTCTCCCAACTAACTTTTATTTGTAGTAAAAGTTTAGTATTTAGCCCGTTAATTTCGTGTACGGGTCCAATTATGTGCAAAATCATTTAATATTCGTAAATTTTATTTCGAAGTATTTCTGCAAATACTTTATCATGAATAATAAAAATAGAATTTTTATTATTATTGGTCATTGGGTACGTTTTGTATTGTTTCAGTCACGTACGACTCGTTTTATATAAAACGTAATAATGTTTTCGTTTCATTTTCATTTCTGACAGTTCGCGTAATATTTTCAAAATAAGAATTATTAAAAATATTTTCGCATTCTTTCTGAACTTTGTATTACCAACTATTGTAGATGTTTGACCGGATTCATTCCGATATTGTTTCGTATCATTTAATTTATAATTATAATTAATTATAAATTTTCGTAATGCTTTTTGTCCAAAAGTTTTGGGTTCGCTAGACTTATCTCACATCAGAGGTTTAGTTTAAACTTTTGTAGGGAATTAGCGTAAGAAATGCATGTAATTAAGTATAAATATATACCTGATTTGGAGGAGTGTCACACATTATCTTACCTCAAATTGAGTACAAATTCAACACAATACAATCCTTCTCAAAAGCTTGGATACCTAGACAATAATAAGTATCAAGACACTATTATTAACAATAAACATACTAACTATTTTGTTAAAATGCATTCCTGTTAACTAATATCCTTTTCTTACCTTTATTTATTAATCAAGTAGTACTAAACTTCCATATTATATTCCATTTTAGTGCACGACGTTTAGTACTACATGAAAATGTTAATTTGCTTATTTGCATGACAAGTCTTGATTGCTTCCTAATATGGTTTCTCATCTAGACTATTTTATATAGCTAGCCTTATCATCCTAGAAACTTCTCATCATTCATGTCAATAAGTTTACGCAAGTGTCTCTTTGTAATACTTGGATAAGTATCCACCATCCCACTACTGACAATGTTTAAAATTAAAGAACCAATAACATTTGAGCTACTAATATCTAACTAATAAAAGCATATATTATTAATGTGCACTGTGCAGTAAGGCCAATCATTCTTTTCCTTTCCTTTTCTACCTGTAGCAGTAAAGGTACTTTAGCGCTACCGCTAAACTCTCAATTGTCTAATAACATTCCTTCTTTTAATTTTCTTCCTAAGGACTAATCAAGATTCCATAGCCAATTTATTTCAACAATCATTAACTGCATATAGTTTGTATGCATACGGTTTCATTCGTACCACCAACCCTTCAAAGATCACTTACGTTTAAATTAATAAACCAAACCCTCCCATCACGTACCTTCAATCTATATGTATGCTTTAAAAATTTAAAGCTTTAATACATGGAGAAATACTTCATTCGTTGATTTAATCACTTCAAGATTTAAGTATTTTAATCCCCACTACCTCGGAACCTCTCCTTCTCGAAACAATAATTTTCATCAATCGACAATTTAGACCCCACACTTGGTGTTCTATTAAAGTTATAACCCTCCAATAAAATGCTAATCGATCAATTTACACAAACAGTCTCCTAACATTATTTGACTAAAATTAATATAAATCAAATAAATTTACGGATGTTACACAATTTAATTGTCCTGTTTTGACTTTTAGAGTCTTTCTTTTTCAACTTTGACCCTAAATATTTTTATTTGTGTTATATGATACTTGATGAAATTTATACCAATAAAATTACAATTTATAACTCAATCCATTCATATATTTTGCATCAAATATTATATAACACAAATGAAAATATTTAGGGTTAAAGTTGAAAAGAAAAGACTTCAAAAGTCAAAATAGGACACTAAAATTGGGACGGAGGTATTTATTATGTATCCGACAACAATGACATACACATCATACTTCCATTTCCAATCACTTTCATTAAATAAAACCAAACTTTAATTAAAATGAAAAAGAAAAAAGAAATTTTTTTTGCTTAGTTAACTAGCTGATCAGCTCGTAGATTACCGGTTTATGGATACCATACATTGGAGGATATGCTGCGGGCTTGTGCAATCGATTTTGGTGGTAGCTGGGATACTCACTTACCTTTAGCTGAATTTTCTTATAATAACAGTTACCATTCATCTATTAACATTCCACCCTATGAGATGTTATATGGTAGAAAGTGTCGAACTCCAATTTGTTGGGGTGAGGTAGGGCAGCGGGAGTTGGGTAGTACTGATATTGGCCAAAAGACTACTGAAAAGATTGAACAGATTCGCGAGCGTTTGAAGATGGCACAAGATCGTCAAAAATATAAAGCAGATAAAAGGAGGAGACCGATAGAGTTCCAAGTAGGCGACAAGGTTATGCTTAAAGTCTCACCTTGGAAAGGGATCATACGCTTACGCAAACGGGGGAAACTGAGTCAAAGGTTTGTTGGACCTTTTACCGTAATTGATAGAGTGGGACGAGTTGCCTATCGTTTGGAACTACTCGAGGAATTGAGTGCCATTCATAACACTTTCCATGTGTCACAACTACGAAAGTGTTTGGTTGATGAAGCTACTTATGTGCCATTGCTAGAAATAGAGATTGATGACAAGCTGAGATATGTGGAAGAATCGATAATGATTCTTGATCCGAAAATCAAGAAGTTAAGAAATAAGACGATTTCCATATTAAAAGTGCAGTGGCGTCATAGGAAGGGGTCTGAGTTCGCTTGGGAACCTGAAGAGTGGATGATGGTTTACCATCCGGCGGTGTATCAAGAATGGTTCGTGAGGACACGAACCGAATGAGGGGGGAGAGTTGTAACACCCCAAAATTTTAAGGTATTCTTCATATACATAGTAGTATTATTATAGTGCTATATTGTATGTTATAGGTATATTATTACTTGTGCCGTATTAAACCCGTAATACTTAAAGGTAGATTATTATATGGGTATCGGAGTTAATTAACTTAAGGCTGTTAGTGCTTAAAGTATTAAACTTAGGGGACCAAAGCTGTAAATTTCTAGTTAGAGGAGTTATGTGACGTAAAAAGTCATGTTTTTAAGGGCTTTATCCCTCACATTTTGGACCTATCTTTAGTGAAAACATTCCAAAACATTGATTACTTACTAAAATTCACTTAAGTGGTTCAAAAGTAGACGTTGTGGTAAAAATCACTGAAAACACTCTGAAACCGCACAAAACACAGCATTTTAATTCAAGCAGATTCCTCCGCCCTCATTTTCCTATCAAGACACACCTCCTAACTTCTACCATCTGTTGTATAGGTAAAATCGAGACGGAAAAATCTGGAATCAAGTGAAACGGCCAAAGGACGGAGAAACCACTACGCTTTCAGAGACATTAAAAGTCATTCCGGAAACGCCTGAGCCCTACACATCCAATTTCTATGAGATTGGCATCATTAGAAGCGTAACGGAATTACGAAGCCACAGGCGAAAGAATCAGGTCAAACGGACGCGTAACGAAGGAGATACGGACGTTTTAAGCAATGAACGAAATCAGACAGAGCCCGTATACAGCCCCACACAACACCGTATACGGCCCCTACAAGGCCGTATACGGCCCTCCTGCCCCATATCGTGCTCCGTTTGCTTGTACGTGCTGCTTCGCGAGTTGTACGTACGATTTGATGCTTGGCCTATAAATAGTGGACACCCCTCACCTCTCAAAACACACCAATTCTCTCATTTCATTTCTTCCTTACACTTTCTCTCTCACACACATCTCTCTCTCTCTAGTTTCTCTCTCTAAGGGATTTCAACTCTCTAGAATTGAGCTAGTTAGAGAGCTAGTTAGGTAGGGGTAGCTTTTAGCTTTTGTACGGAGTCACTCTAAGACATTGTATTCGCGAAGATCTGTCTGTAATAAATTCGTATCAGGTTCTATTTATATATCTCTTACTTTCCAGTTTTAAACATGTGTTGCTTTGTTTATGCTTGTTTAGGATTGTATGCTAGATATATAATGTTAGGCTAGACATTTCTTTGTGTTTACTATGATGTAGTTATGTTAGAATAGTCAATATGTTTATGCCATGCTGTTACTCTGCCCGTGTTACTTTAAACTGTGTATGAACTCATAAACTGAATCTCGAATGTTTATCTATCCAACTTATGTTGTGGTTAGAAGCTTCCTGCTAGAACTTGGCCAATTACTAACGGTACGTTCTCTACCTATTCTATACTTGATGATCAATGAACTTGGTATGGCTGTGTTCTCTAGATTGAAACAAATCATAAGAGACACGGAGCGTAGGATTAGAGATAGGTTAGATTCATGTTTATCTGTTAGATATCTTTGAGAGAACTTTCGGGATATCTATGATCTGATTGTTGGTTATCTGCTATGCTTAGGATTATGGTGTTCTGTTATGTGTTACCCTATTGCATGTTCTTGTTTGATTGTTGCCTTAGGAATGATGCATGCTAGAGTTATCCTCCTGGTTCATATAAGTAACTGTATGATTAGGTTTTCAGACACATAATATTGGTTTACACAGTAGATTAATATGCATGAAATAGTTGTGATGATTTATATCTGTAATGCTGAACAATTTAACTGATCGTTAGCCCGACTATCCCAACTTGGTCCGCGGGATTATCCCCGTTCGTGTTCTTGTTCAATCAACAATTCACGCTACGATACAGACGTCTCTGATGACTGTGACTGGGGACCAGGATTCGAGGATAGTCGTCGGTTAAATTGGTCTGAACATTTGGGAGAACTTCCGGTGTATTTGACTTCTATAACTGCTATCCACGTGTGATGTCGCTTATGAAAGCGTCTCTTGTTTTATAATTTATAAATAGAAATACCTAATAAATACTTTCAAGCAACCAGGCAAGAATACCCGATCAATTGTAAATATAGATTTGGTAAGTCAGATTCGAACACAGGGAAAATGGAATAAAAAGAATAAATAATCTTTAAATTACAGAAGAAGGGGGTTACGCTTTAGTTCCGTATGAACATAAGATTTATAAAATAGTAAATTAAAATAGATAAACTAAATAAACTTAGACTAAAATAAATAAATAATAACGTACAATAGGAAGGAACAAATAGTATGTAATAACTTCGCTCAGATTCATATATTCTGATTCATTTGCACATTAATTATCTAATTGTGATTTCTTTTAGATCAACCTAATACCAAATTCTTCAATGAATACTAAGTTGAATGTTGAACTAGCCAACGTTTCGGGTCCAACTAATTCCTATAATCTAGGGTCCAACATAAAACACTGGTTCCAATGTCACAAGATGATCAGTCAATTGTGTGCCTTTCCCTAAATTATGCATTAAGCATTCACAACTCGTTATAATTAACTCTATGGTATGACTCAACAATACCCAATAATTAACTTATTGTCTTGCTCATTTTAAAGTAGATAAATATTGTATACTCGACCTATCAGACTCAACGTATTTAGTGATAGTCCCAAAACCCTAAGGTAGTACTAGCAATAATCAATAATCTTAAAGGAACTCAATCTCATTAAAATTATTAATCACGTGAAGCAACAATAATAACTAGTTACCAATAAACAAGGATCTACGAGTAACGTAACGGTTTTCAATTAAATAACTTAACAAATGTGCAAATATAATCATTCAACAATCATTATCCAAGGTTCATTATCACAAAACTAAACGTATCAACTCATCAAATAAGAATACATCAGAAAACTAAATATCAAATTCTTCAATGATATAAAGTAAACGATACAAACCCATTGACGAATCACGCGAAGATCGGTTGAAATGAAATCAACCATCACTCCTTGTGCCTCCATGACTTACCTACGACTCGAAAATGATAAAAACCTAACCCTACAAACTGTAAAAATCGTAAATTAAAAGAATATATTACATTGTAAAAAGGTTGTCAAAGTATATAAAAACGTCTGCCCAAGGCTGCCTTTTATACTTGAAAATCAGGTCATTTGACCGCCGGCCAAGAGACTTAGCCGCCGGTCAACATTAGCTTCACACGGTAACAAACCGCGTAGGTTGCCGCCTTCCTTAATTATCCTTTAGCCGTCGGTCAGCTTGTTTAGCCGGCGGCTAAACTTGATTTCCAGAGTTTTAACCTAACGGGCTTGGATTAAACTTTGGGCCACTTCACTTTTCTTTTGGGCTTCTTTTATCTTCTTTAAACCCACAATCCGAATTAATACTTCCTTCATAGCCCAATTCTTCATTTTCTTTCATTTCTTCGTTTTCTTTACTCTTAAATTCTTCGGCTTCACACGATTCTTCAAAAATACATCTTTTAACTCGTTATTTGACTGTTTTTCCGTTCCTTTCTTCCTAAACGCTCATTTCCACATCTAATTGCAAATATGAACGAAATCAATATATAATCTTAACTAAATGCAATAGAAACATCCAAGATTAGGGGTAAAATACTACTGAAAATAGTACTTTTCAGCGTTTATCAAACATCCCCCACTTGAATCCTACTTGTCCTCAAGTAGACTATCGATTCAAAAATCAAATTCTTAAGAAAACAGTCATCTCAATTAATCTAAATAACTAACAAAGGAATTACACAACATCACCCATTTTCAACTCAAACGTTTAAATTTAAAAATCTGTTAAATCTAAAAACAATTATTAAGAAACTATGAGATTAAATAGAAACAATCTACACCTTAAGTTATTATTCTTAAAACATCAAATAGTCCATAATGATTATTGATATTGTTATCCACTTAAACAATTTATATTCGAATAATTGAGCTCAACTCATTATTATTCATGTAGATATTTCCTTAAACTCCCAAAAACTATATACTTTCATACTCATAACATGCCAATATTACATATTTTGAAATTTTAATTAAAACAATCATTTTTCAAATCAAGACAGAGGTGACAGGTCTGTGCCTCAACACAACAAAGCGACATAACTTGATTTTGGTTTAGCAATAATGTTTTTAGTCAAACCATTGGTGGCAGGTCTGTACCTTAGTACAACAAAGCGACATAATTTGACTACATTTTTAAATCATGAGTTATTAAACTCTTTTGCTCTTTTTCATTAGATATACTGACGGAGACCAGGTCTGTACTTTCATACAACAGAGGAAACAACACCCAGTATATCCCCAAATGATGTTAATTAATTTCCCAAAAATATGGCATATCACACATTACTAATATGAAAATTAAGACATACGTCATACATAGCTCAAGTTCATCTAAAAAGTAATATCCACTCCTTAATTTTGTTTCTTAAAAGCTAAAAAATTCTCATATAAATTGCCTACCAATACATCATATAATGAAGCTAAATAATAATTTTCATATTTTAATATTTAATTTGAAAAGTGTATAAAATTTTAAAATAACCTACATAGTTACAAAATGATTATCTCTAGAAAACAAAAATTTTAATTCAAAAATTTGGTTGAAAAATGGGCAAATTATAACCTCTTAGTTACGTATCTTAATAAGATGACAGTTAGCTAACAATATCATCTACTTATTTATAGGACAATTATGTGGAAACTCAATTCTTTTCTCTCCCATCCCCCACTTAAAGGTGTACAATACCCTCATTGTACAAATAATAAAATACTAAAACGGGAAAAAGAGAAAAGAAATTAGAACAGAAAAACTCCCCTGGAATCGTGTGTGAAAAGGAACAGTTCAGCGGTTCTTCTACACTTTGAAATATACAACAGCTCACACTTTCGTAGTTAATCACGATTGCATTTAGCATATGCAACAAGCCTTTAAACCCCTCGGTATCCCGAGTGGACGAGTTATAGTCTCGTGAGGGTTTCCAGGGAACACACCCACAAAGTTCAACAAATAAAACCAAGAAATAAATTATGTCCTGAAAAATAAACTAGCATAGCATAATAAGAGTAATAGAAGTTAAAATATTAGTACAGTCATCCAGGAAAAAAAAATAAAAAAAAATGTCTAAATAAAATACTAAGGAAGCATAACCACATCAATCACTGTCACCATCCTCTCCATCTCTGCGAACACCGGATGGTCCTCCATACTCAGATGGTACAAATGGATCATAAGAAAGCTGATGGTAATCAAACAGCTGGTGCACCAAAGAAGTAGAATAATCAAACTGTCTCTGGTGCTCACGATAGTAGTGCTGCTGCTCCTGATACCTACTGTAACACCCATTTCTCGGGTCTGGTAGTATTTTAATATTTTATGACGGTGAGTTATTATTTAATGTGTCAGAAAATGGTTTCCTTTGTTATTTGAAAATAAATGAGGAAAATAGTCGAATAATTTATTGTGACTAATAAATTATTGATTGTTTTAAATTAACTCAGTTGACGGTAAAGTAAAATAATGTTTCCCCGCAAATGGTTTATAAGTTCCAGGCAATGATAAGTACGGGGAACAAAATTTAGCCAATTATGTAATTGACTCATATTTGAGTCGGTTAGTTGAAAATATATTACTGCATACATACATACGCCTTGTACATACATACGTATCAATTCAAAACCCTAAATTCATGAGGAATCATCAAATTGGAGCCATAGAACTCGAATTCAAGCTTCAAAAACGCGGATTAAGCATCTCTTGATCATCCTAATCATGTTGTAAGTCTCAATTCTTGAATTTCATAAACCCTAGAAATTGGGTTTTTGGGTATTAGATTGAATTAGCTTGATTAAGGTTAAATTGAAGCTTGTAATGCTTATAGGATTGTTAATTGATGATTACTATATGATTGTAAGCTAAACCCTAGCATAAAGTTGATTTATTTCATATATGATCATAGATGGTTTATGGGTTTAGTTGATAATCTATGAATTAAAGATTGTAATGATCATATAGTTGCGAGTTAATGATTATCACATGATTATAAGAAAAACTTAAGCTAGAAATGATAAAATTGAATGATGATTATGAAGGAAGTCATGGGTATTAAGTGATTATTCATGAATCTTGTTGTTAAAGCTCAAGTTAGTGATGTATGATGGATAAGTGTGATTAATAATCTTGGATATGGTTAATCATGTTGATTAATGATGATGATTGATATCATTCAAGCTAAATGTGTGAAATGATTTAAGTGTTCATGTTGATTAGTGATAATTAAAGTAGATAAAAATGATGTATAGTTGACAAGTATTGTTAATGATCATATTAGAGTTGAATTATGATCATGATTAAGTGATATTTAAGGAAGTGAATAATTGAGTTAAATATCATGTAGTATCATGTGGTATTATCATTTGGTAGTTGTTAAACATGTTATTGAAAACCATGATATCAATTCATATAAGTATAGCTTGAATATAGATGATTGTGATCTTGTAAACTGATATGAATTGAGTATTTTGGAGAATTGTTGGTGTAAATCTATTTGATTGATATTATATAGATTTTGAGACAAGTAACTAACTTGTGTTATTCCATTGTATTCTCAGATGTGGAAAAAGGCTCAGTGACATTAGACTACTGAGTGGACGACTGAGGTAGTCGGTGAGTGGATCTGTAACCTCAGTGTGATTTAGTTGTAATGATTTGATTACAACAAGTAATTGTAGCATTACCTTGATAGACTGTTTTGATTTAAGATAACTTGCCATGTTAGTTTGATTGTTTACTTATTGGGCTGTTTGAGCTAGTATGTAAGATTCTGAGGTCAGCTTGAATGGATGGTTGGATTTGGTTGTTGTTATAGACGACAGGAGATTTAGAAACTTGAAATGTTGGTTTAAAGATCTAGGTCGTATGTAGTTAACAACAAGTCATCGGTAATTATGTATAGGCCAATACAGATGATTGATAAGTGTTCCTTGAGTACCATACCGGTATAAGGGTATCTCAAGAACCACCGATCCTTATGATGATTGATTGTTTATAGTTATTTGATGTAAACAGATTGTTGTGCTAAGTTGGACTATCGATTATAGTTTCACTCACTTAGCGTTATGCTAACCCCACTACAGTCCTTCCTGCAGGTTATAATAGATGGGACACATTGGGTTGGGCAGGAAGTTCTTGGAAATGATGGAATGTTTGACAGAAGGATTACTCTGATGTTGGTTTAATACCCGAAGATATATTTTAAAGTATATAACACCTAGTTGTTGAAATGTCATGTATTTGATTTGAAAAATTTATTGACATTATAGGGTAATGTAAGACATGGATTGTATGTTTAAAATCTACGCTTCCGAGTCCCAATTTTTATTATAATTGTTTATTGAAATGAGGGGTGTTATAAGTTGGTATCAGAGCATAGGTTTGGGTGAATTGGACATTGGTAATGTTCAATCCCAAATCTATCGTTGTGTTAAGTCAAACATTCCAATGAGTGTGGGATTAGTTGTGGTATGAGAATTAGTTAGTGTGATATGTACTAACGCTTAACAACTTGTGAGATTGTTGTTTTGAATACAGAGACGGTAACACATGAGTACTGACTGGTACTCTCGGCAATTCGGCTATATCAGGTAATCCTCGATAAGCTTACTTGGATTTACCTTAATTGGAATTGCTTGCTTTACAATGATGATTAGTAGTAAAGTGATTGAGTCAGACTGATATGATTCCCAAGTTATGAGTCATTGGTGATTATTACTTGTTAATGTGATGCTAGGAATATTAGTTGAGATGTTTAGCATCATGAGTAGTTCAAAATGAACTAGAAATGGATTGTGTAGACACATTGTTGAATGAAGTGTAACAGTTGCATTATTTGGATTAAAGTGTGTCTACGATAGGAAAATAAAGTATAAATCATTGTGTGATTATGATTTGATAAATGCAAGGTGATTATAAATCCTTGTCAAGGCATTATGTGATAGTTGTCTGAAGTATAGTTGCTCCTTCGGGAGAATACTTGAAAATGTGGCTAAATGCTTATGTGTTGTGCCTTGATCATGATTGTGGTTGAATTATGATCTAGGTGTTAAAAGTGGTAAAATTGAAAGTCAAAGTGGTCAACGAGTCTTTATATGCGTTGACAAGTTTGTGAAAGGTCAATGTTGAAAATTTGTTGTAATTGGCTTAAACATAATGAATTTTATGTGAAATTGGTGTTTTGATGGTATAATAGGACACCAATAGTGATAGTAGGTTAGTTTGACTTATAATAGTCAACGTAATGTGAAATGGGTGATGAAATGGTAGTTATATGGGTTGAAACCCAAATGGGTTGTTAAAGTGCCCAAATGGGTCACTTAGTGGTTAAATGGTTGAAACGAGTGGTGGTTTGAGTATAATGAATGATAAAGTAACTTTAAGTCCTACATATAGTGGGAAGATGGGTTGAAAGTGTTAATGTAGTCAAAATGGTTGAAATTGGTGAAAGTGTCCAATTGGACCCCTAAACGGGTCAATGAGCCAAAACATGATATAATGTGTATATATAGGTGATGAATATGCCCACACGTCACAAATGTATATAGGAACATGTTGGCAAAGGGTTGAAGTCAGAAACCTAGCCATTTGGAATATGGCGTGTCAACCAAAATGGTCGAAAATGGTCAAAAATGAGTTATACGTCCGTTTTCTCGATAAACGTAGATTTTGAAAAAGTGTGAAAATGGAAAGTTGCATTTTGACTATATAAAGGTGCCTGCAAAATTTTAGACCCTAATTCTTTACGGTTTAAGAGATATGTGCGTTTGAATTTCGAAAAATTGCATTAAAATTTCAGGTCTGAAAAATGCATTGGGAACGCGATCCTGGCATGGGATCTGGATCGCGTTAGCATGTTGATTTCGGTTACAGAATATTTTGGCCTAATGAACGCGATCCCAGCCGAGTTTTCTCGGATCGCGTTTGCATGTGTATTTCGTGATTATCAGATTTCGTTCTTGGGAACGCGATCCCGCCCAGTTCTCCGGATCGCGTTGGTATGACTAATTTGGTAACAGAACGATTTTAACTAGGGAACGCGATCCTGAACCTGTTCCCCGGATCGCGTTAGTAAGTGAAAATAAAATTTTTCGACGTTCGACGTAACGTTTGACGTAGAATTTCCGTAAGGAAATTTCGGTGTCAGATCAAGACGAAATTTACAAGTCCACTCAAAAACGGCCCAACGGTCAAAGCTCATTGCTTTGCTATGAGCCCTGTCAGTTTTGGGCACTTCGGGGTCGTTTGGAGCCCGAAAATGGCATTTTATTGTTTTTCGGACCTTATTTTGGACTTTTGACTCACGTTTTGTATTGGGCTTTTGTTTCTTTGAGCCCAGGAAACATTCCTGTGTATATGTGCAATATTGAAACTTGTTTTAAGAGGTCGACATATATTATTATGTATGAGTTGTTCTTAGGTGGTTTATTTAACTGTAAAATTAACTGGTATAGTTGATTGTTGCTAACCAGGGTTAGTAAACATTGATTATGGAATTACGTGGATCATATATGCGAATTAGTTGAACATGAAATGCTCAATTGTAATTCAACTAAAGGTGAATAAATTAATGAATATGTGTTGAATGTTACACATTGTTTTGATGAAGGGTTTAGTACTAAATGTACTATAAGTGTTAAATGATGTTGATGGATGTAGTTGTTGGATATTGCATCCATGTTAAAGAAATGTAACTAGTATTTGATATTGAATCAGGTAATAAAAGTGTTGATTGATGTAATTGTGTTGGACATTACATCTGTGCTAATGAAATAGTGAAAAGAGTTATAATTACCCGATTTTATGATTAATTGTTCATTTAAAGTGATAAGTTCAAAATTGTAGCAAGTTGATATTTGGTAATATACTTGCTACTACGAGTTGTTATAATTGAGCAAATGATTGATATCAGTGTTATGATATATGTGAGAGTAAAGTAATAACTTTGAAGATGGATGGTATGAAGTGGCCTGAGAATAAAGTGTGACTGACATAATATGACGACGTCTGGCCAACGTATTTATATTATGCCATTTCACATGGAGTTGTTGAGGTTACTAAGTACCAGATAAAGTTAATGTGATTTAAGATAGCAGGTAAGATATGTTGACCTGTAATTGAGAAATAGTCAATGAATGATTGACTGAAATGAAAGAGTAGTAAACCATAAAATTGTTGTTAATATGGTACCTATGGTACAAGTGATGTGTATGTGATTAATTGCAACTAATGATAATTAAAAGATGATTTAAGCAAAGTAGAGGTCAGTTGATTGCGAATAATATTGTGTTGATATTGTTGAATAGATGACAAGTGACAGCACCTTGTGTTGTTGAAATACCTATGCTGATGGCGCATGGTATTAGCAGGTGTTGATATAGTGTCCGAATGGATGTGAAAGGATGCTAATTGATTATGTGATAATGGTATTACCATAGAATTTGACCTCTACATAAGGCTTAATGGTTATTCTTATGTGTTGATGGTTATATGAATTGGATTCCTTAAAAAAAAAAAAAAAAAAAAAAAAAAAGAATTTCATATAACCTGGGTAAAGTGATGATTAAATAGTTGCAATGTTGGAAATTCTAGCAAGTTGTTAGCTAAATTGCTAGTAGTGAATTAAGTTAAATCTTTATTGATAAGATACATGTTGTGGTATTCAGTACCACTTGTTGCTGTTATTGTTGTGATAAAGATGAAAGTGATTATACGTTTGAATGGTTGACATGGCTAAGTATGAATGGTCATGTAAGTGGTCATTTAAACTTATTAGAGACAGAATATATGCACAGTATTTGTGCAGGGGGAAATGATAGAAACATGTACATTTAGATATGTGAATGTGGAAAGAATTGAAAACGTGTAGCTATATTTATAAGTTGCTCACGGGAGTAACGTTTTGATGTGGGTATTTGTGATTAAACAGTGGAAGATGCTACATTTTATGATGAATATTGCATCTTGTGTTAGCAAATTAAATTGAATACAAAGCATAACTTATGTATTTGTGTGAATTTAATTGAGGTACACACTGGTGGTGTGTAAGTTGATGAGATATATATATATAGTACTAGTGAAATGTTATGAGTGATTCTATTTCACTAAAGTGATAAGTGTGATCAGATTTCGAGGACGAAATCTCTTTAAGGGGGAGAGATTTGTAACACCCATTTCTCGGGTCTGGTAGTATTTTAATATTTTATGACGGTGAGTTATTATTTAATGTGTCAGAAAATGGTTTCCTTTGTTATTTGAAAATAAATGAGGAAAATAGTCGAATAATTTATTGTGACTAATAAATTATTGATTGTTTTAAATTAACTCAGTTGACGGTAAAGTAAAATAATGTTTCCCCGCAAATGGTTTATAAGTTCCAGGCAATGATAAGTACGGGGAACAAAATTTAGCCAATTATGTAATTGACTCATATTTGAGTCGGTTAGTTGAAAATATATTACTGCATACATACATACGCCTTGTACATACATACGTATCAATTCAAAACCCTAAATTCATGAGGAATCATCAAATTGGAGCCATAGAACTCGAATTCAAGCTTCAAAAACGCGGATTAAGCATCTCTTGATCATCCTAATCATGTTGTAAGTCTCAATTCTTGAATTTCATAAACCCTAGAAATTGGGTTTTTGGGTATTAGATTGAATTAGCTTGATTAAGGTTAAATTGAAGCTTGTAATGCTTATAGGATTGTTAATTGATGATTACTATATGATTGTAAGCTAAACCCTAGCATAAAGTTGATTTATTTCATATATGATCATAGATGGTTTATGGGTTTAGTTGATAATCTATGAATTAAAGATTGTAATGATCATATAGTTGCGAGTTAATGATTATCACATGATTATAAGAAAAACTTAAGCTAGAAATGATAAAATTGAATGATGATTATGAAGGAAGTCATGGGTATTAAGTGATTATTCATGAATCTTGTTGTTAAAGCTCAAGTTAGTGATGTATGATGGATAAGTGTGATTAATAATCTTGGATATGGTTAATCATGTTGATTAATGATGATGATTGATATCATTCAAGCTAAATGTGTGAAATGATTTAAGTGTTCATGTTGATTAGTGATAATTAAAGTAGATAAAAATGATGTATAGTTGACAAGTATTGTTAATGATCATATTAGAGTTGAATTATGATCATGATTAAGTGATATTTAAGGAAGTGAATAATTGAGTTAAATATCATGTAGTATCATGTGGTATTATCATTTGGTAGTTGTTAAACATGTTATTGAAAACCATGATATCAATTCATATAAGTATAGCTTGAATATAGATGATTGTGATCTTGTAAACTGATATGAATTGAGTATTTTGGAGAATTGTTGGTGTAAATCTATTTGATTGATATTATATAGATTTTGAGACAAGTAACTAACTTGTGTTATTCCATTGTATTCTCAGATGTGGAAAAAGGCTCAGTGACATTAGACTACTGAGTGGACGACTGAGGTAGTCGGTGAGTGGATCTGTAACCTCAGTGTGATTTAGTTGTAATGATTTGATTACAACAAGTAATTGTAGCATTACCTTGATAGACTGTTTTGATTTAAGATAACTTGCCATGTTAGTTTGATTGTTTACTTATTGGGCTGTTTGAGCTAGTATGTAAGATTCTGAGGTCAGCTTGAATGGATGGTTGGATTTGGTTGTTGTTATAGACGACAGGAGATCTAGAAACTTGAAATGTTGGTTTAAAGATCTAGGTCGTATGTAGTTAACAACAAGTCATCGGTAATTCTGTATAGGCCAATACAGATGATTGATAAGTGTTCCTTGAGTACCATACCGGTATAAGGGTATCTCAAGAACCACCGATCCTTATGATGATTGATTGTTTATAGTTATTTGATGTAAACAGATTGTTGTGCTAAGTTGGACTATCGATTATAGTTTCACTCACTTAGCGTTATGCTAACCCCACTACAGTCCTTCCTGCAGGTTATAATAGATGGGACACATTGGGTTGGGCAGGAAGTTCTTGGAAATGATGGAATGTTTGACAGAAGGATTACTCTGATGTTGGTTTAATACCCGAAGATATATTTTAAAGTATATAACACCTAGTTGTTGAAATGTCATGTATTTGATTTGAAAAATTTATTGACATTATAGGGTAATGTAAGACATGGATTGTATGTTTAAAATCTACGCTTCCGAGTCCCAATTTTTATTATAATTGTTTATTGAAATGAGGGGTGTTATACCTACGATCCTGCACAATCCTATCCTGCTCATGATAACGATGCATCTGCTGAAACTGCTGCTGCTGATACTCATGCATCCGGCCAATCTCCTGCTGCAAATGATACATATCATATACTGGCCCCTGATAAACCTGTGGCTCTGGTGGAACCGCTGCATGCTCTATCACTGGTACATCTACAGCCTGTGGCTGAGCCTCACGACGTCTCCTCTGTCGTCTACCTCCTGCAACCAATGGTGGAGTCCAAATGTAGAAATCTCCCTCCAAAGGTCTCATAATAACCGAAATCTCCAGGAGCTTGTGAGCTCCCATCCACTGCATACCAGGAATAACAGGAATACAATACAAGACTGATACATCTCCTGTGTAAGTCCAAACCACCTAGCCAATCTAGTCACATACTGACCACCACAAATAACACTCGAGGCCTTCGTACCTGTAGCCCTATGTGTCATCCAGTCCGTCAATCTCCAAGGAATATTCACATTCGTCCCCTGAGCAATAGAATGCAAATAAAACAAATCTATCTTATGCACCTTCTCATGCCCTGTCTTCCTAGCACAGATCGAATGAGACAACATCCTATGTACCAGCTTATGTGCTGGACTCCTCACTAACACATCCGAAGGACCTCGTGTACCAAACTCTCCATTGGCTATATCTACCCAACCTGCAGCAACCTCCAGATCATCGTACCTATTGGTACGCGCAGCTCTCAGAAAATCCCTAAAATGAGGATTAGCTTCCTCATCAACAGTATATAACCCAATGGCCTGCGCAAACTGAATCAATCTCAACGTACGTGGCTCACCACCAAGCATAAAGGTCAAAGTATGCTCCAACACATCCTCAGATTGTATATCAAACCTAACAGCGCTATAGAACTCAACAACCAACTCCCTGAAAATAATCTCATGTATACCAAATAATCTAGCCAAAGCATATGAGACAAAACTAGCACTCCCATCCTCAAGATAATAAGTAACAGTCAACAAACGGTGTAAAGCCTGAGTACCTGTCTCCTGAGTGTCAGGATCTAAAACCATGTTCATAAAATCCCAGTCTAACACATCTGAAGCTATAATATCCTGATCAATGTTGGCTCTAAGGCTTGTCTGCATCCTCACTCGATCTCCAGGTGAGATAACATTATGCATAAACTGAAGAATAGGGTGAGTCCGAATAATGGGGTTAGCAACAACAGCAGCTCCCCTATCTACACGCATATCATACTCCATCTAAAACAATAAACTTACAAACATTAAAAGAATTCTAGTAATAAAAATGAAATTAAATACACATTTATTAAAAAGCTACATAAATAATTAGTACAAAAATTATAGCTAACATGAACCTACATAATTTAGCCTATTAGAAATATACATATACCCTTTTATCAAAGCAAAATAAAAATTCTTACAAAAACTAAACATATCTACCATTAATTTAAACAATTTCACTTATACACATTACATAATATTATTATTACATAATAATAATATTCACATAATAATCATATTTACATAAAACTTGTTAAACTTAACTATTTACAATTAGTTTCTAAAATTCCGAAAACCTAACTACTAATCTTCTTGAAACCTGAACATTAAAAATTAGATTATTAAAACATGCAAAATATACATATACAGATCGAATGGCCTGAATTCTGCCTAAACCCATTTGGCCGGCGGTCAGATGCCTTGACCGGCGGTCTTCGGCGTTAACCGGCTACCTCCGGCGTTGACCGGCGGTCAAACCGCATGTTCCCATAATTCCGACCAAACAAACAGCATAACCTAAACCTAAATTTCATATCCCTACAACCTAACCAAATTAATCACACCTTCTTTCATTAAAAACACAAAATAATAAACTCTTCAATCACATTGTCACCTAATCATTTCAAAATTCTCAATTACGAACTAACATTAATCATCTACTAAGGATTCACACAAAAAAGTATAAAATTCGGGTGGTTAACCAAGAAACCCTAAATGTGAAAACCCTAGATAAAAATTAATGTAAAAACGAAATGGAAGCGAGAATGTACATGAGAGTTACATACCTTTGATGAATTAACAAAGCTCAATGTCAAAATCGGTTGAAGTGTAGAGGAAATCGGAAATTTTTCTAGAGGTTTTTGAGTAAAGTTGGGGTTTCAAATGGGAAAGAAAGGGTCTGTCCGGTTCATTTACCCCAGGCGACTTAGCCGGCGGTTAAGCCTCTTAGCCGGCGATCAAATTGAAATTGGACCCGGCCCCATCAGATTTGACCCATCCGAACAGATTTAATTTAATTTAAATTACCTAATCTAATTTAATTACTTAATCTAATTTAATTAATTAATCTAATCTAATGTAATTATATAACTAAATTAAACTTTTATTCTAAACTACCTAATTATATTATATCTAAAACAAACTTTATTAAAACTCCTAATGATATTTTCACCTACTAACAGTTAATCTAATCTTAACACATACTAACAAATGTCACAATTAATTTACTCAAATAATAATAAAAAAAATGAAGTAAAATACAAATAAACAAGTAATCAAGTAATTGAGATTCGAAAATTGAAATAAGAAAACTCCACTATAGGCACTGTTTGATCAGTTGAGCCTGTCAATTTTGGCTACTTCTCCATTTATTTCAGCATTGTGGGGAGTCTTCAAACTTGCAAATTCCTTAACAACTTCCTTGACGTTTTCCTTAGCATCCATTTGCTTAACTTCATTTGCTAAAATTCAAAAACATCTAAATACAACATTAATTTGATAACAATAGAAACATAAATATTCACAATCAATTAATCAACAAAGTACAAAAATTTACAAGATTAAAATTCTTTTTATTACCGCTTTCCCCGGCAGCGGCGCCAAAAACTTGATGTCGCTTATGAAAGCGTCTCTTGTTTTATAATTTATAAATAGAAATACCTAATAAATACTTTCAAGCAACCAGGCAAGAATACCCGATCAATTGTAAATATAGATTTGGTAAGTCAGATTCGAACACAGGGAAAATGGAATAAAAAGAATAAATAATCTTTAAATTACAGAAGAAGAGGGTTACGCTTTAGTTCCGTATGAACATAAGATTTATAAAATAGTAAATTAAAATAGATAAACTAAATAAACTTAGACTAAAATAAATAAATAATAACGTACAATAGGAAGGAACAAATAGTATGTAATAACTTCGCTCAGATTCATATATTCTGATTCATTTGCACATTAATTATCTAATTGTGATTTCTTTTAGATCAACCTAATACCAAATTCTTCAATGAATACTAAGTTGAATGTTGAACTAGCCAACGTTTCGGGTCCAACTAATTCCTATAATCTAGGGTCCAACATAAAACACTGGTTCCAATGTCACAAGATGATCAGTCAATTGTGTGCCTTTCCCTAAATTATGCATTAAGCATTCACAACTCGTTATAATTAACTCTATGGTATGACTCAACAATACCCAATAATTAACTTATTGTCTTGCTCATTTTAAAGTAGATAATTATTGTATACTCGACCTATCAGACTCAACGTATTTAGTGATAGTCCCAAAACCCTAAGGTAGTACTAGCAATAATCAATAATCTTAAAGGAACTCAATCTCATTAAAATTATTAATCACGTGAAGCAACAATAATAACTAGTTACCAATAAACAAGGATCTACGAGTAACGTAACGGTTTTCAATTAAATAACTTAACAAATGTGCAAATATAATCATTCAACAATCATTATCCAAGGTTCATTATCACAAAAATAAACGTATCAACTCATCAAATAAGAATACATCAGAAAACTAAATATCAAATTCTTCAATGATATAAAGTAAACGATACAAACCCATTGACGAATCACGCGAAGATCGGTTGAAATGAAATCAACCATCACTCCTTGTGCCTCCATGACTTACCTACGACTCGAAAATGATAAAAACCTAACCCTACAAACTGTAAAAATCGTAAATAAAAAGAATATATTACATTGTAAAAAGATTGTCAAAGTATATAAAAACGTCTGCCCAAGGCTGCCTTTTATACTTGAAAATCAGGTCATTTGACCGCCGGCCAAGAGACTTAGCCGCCGGTCAACATTAGCTTCACACGGTAACAAACCGCGTAGGTTGCCGCCTTCCTTAATTATCCTTTAGCCGTCGGTCAGCTTGTTTAGCCGGCGGCTAAACTTGATTTCCAGAGTTTTAACCTAACGGGCATGGATTAAACTTTGGGCCACTTCACTTTTCTTTTGGGCTTCTTTTATCTTCTTTAAACCCACAATCCGAATTAATACTTCCTTCATAGCCCAATTCTTCATTTTATTTCATTTCTTCGTTTTCTTTACTCTTAAATTCTTCGGCTTCACACGATTCTTCAAAAATACATCTTTTAACTCGTTATTTGACTGTTTTTTCATTCCTTTCTTCATAAACGCTCATTTCCACATCTAATTGCAAATATGAACGAAATCAATATATAATCTTAACTAAATGCAATAGAAACATCCAAGATTAGGGGTAAAATACTACTGAAATATAGTACTTTTGAGCGTTTATCAATGTGACATGTTATTTATCTGATTGCGGACAACTCTACGTTAGATATTTAATAGGCTCGTAGTTGTAGCTCATTAGGATATAGGAAATCTGCGAAAGTAATGTGGAACCCTAATTAATGTAACGGAAAAACCGTAAAACGCCCTATTACTCGGTATAGTGCTGGAAACACCAATTGGTAGAGTACAAATGTATGGAAGCCGCAGAACGGTCGTAGGTACAATACTTTGCATTAAATATGTTTCTATCCTCTCCGGATTAGTCATCACATCTAGTAGTGTAACACCCCCAAATTCGTTGAGCGGAAGCATTTAGTTTAAGTACTGGGGTGTCACAATAATAAAGCATGCATACGTATCAGAGCTTATGATTACAACAGAACATAATATATTAAGATGCCAAAAGTATTAATTACAAAGTTTACGATTCATCGAATCGTATAGGTTAAAAGTAATATGTATACAAAAGTGGATTTCTAGAATATGACAAAACAGTTTCAGTTATACTAGAGAAATCCATATGTTTCCAAAAGTTGGCATCTTAAGCTTCACGGGTCGCCTAATTCTCCATGTGTGTTGGCGATCTTACATGCGCAGCTAATTCCCTGAAAAACATAGTAAAAGTCAACAACTAGGTTGAGTGAATCCACAGGTTTTATTGTACAGTGTTGTGTTCAAGTTTTGTAGTCACATTTGTTGGACCAAATACGTTCATAAATAGTAATTGCCATAATAGTCGAGTAATGTTTAGTGGAACGTCATCCAAAGTATAAGTTTAGTGGGTTATTCGCCCAAGAGTTTCGGTTTATGTGGGATGTTGCCCAAAATAGTTGTGTTGGGACGTTACCCAAACCATATGTTTGAAAACGTATTGCTGGTCGTTCTCCAGTAGTTTTAAAGTTTGAGTCGGTCATTCTCCGACTAGTTACCAAATGTACCGGTCGTTCTCCGGTAAGATATCAAGTTTGCACCGGTCGTTCTCCGGTGAGATACATTGTTAGTACCGGTCGTTCTCCGGTAAGATGCACTGTTAGTACCGGTCGTTCTCCGGTAAGATACCAAGTTAGTGTCGGTCGTTCTCCGACAAGTTACCAATATGTACCGGTCGTTCTCCGGTAAGATACAGAATTTGTATCACATAGTAATAATAGTTTTTGTTTGGAATACCATGTCATACGGACAGTTGTAGTAGTTGTCTGCAGTTATAAGCAGTTTGTATAAGTGTGCCAAAGGCAGTTTTGTGATAGTTTGTATAGCAGTTTAATAGATCAAGTACTCTAATTGTTCGAGTAAGCAGTATGATAAATAATCATATAGTAATAGCAGTTATGGCAATCAGTAAATCAGTAAAACAGTTGACTATGTTTTCCACCCCAAAAGTAGTTCAAAACAGTTAAAAGTAGGGGCTGTGAACTCACCTGTTGAGTTAAGTAGTTGTGCGAGTGCTAGCAAACCTAAGCCCAAGTACAGTCCGAGATCTCCTAACGTCCTAAACGTATGAGATTTATAAGTATGTGGATGTCTATGTTAATCATTCATGCTAGTGTTTGTACAACCAAGTTATATTCAAAGTGTTTGTTAAACGTTTACGTTTATATTTCGTTGTTTGTGAAAATGTATACGACTCGTTGGTGATAGTTTGGAATCATAACTTCATTAAAATAGCGTGTTTGTACCGTTTGTAAAGTTCACATATAGCATTGTATGTAAGTATTCGTTATCGGTTAAGCTCGACACTTAGTGTAAAAATAGTTTGTGAAGTTTCTGTTTTCTGCGACACAGTATGCGACACTAATGTGGTTATGCGACACAATGGTTGTGTCGCATAAGGGTACGACACAAGGGCTATGCGACACAAGGGTTGTGTCGCATAGGCGATCGATGCTAATTCAATAGCGACACAAGGTACGACATAAGCTACGACATAATATGATTTATACGACACAACATGCGACACAATGGTTGTGTCGCATGGATGGTTTATGCGACACAATATGCGACACAGTCGTTGTGTCGCAAAGATGAACACCCAGACAGTAGCAGCGGCTGTCGTGATTTTCCGACCAAAAAACCCGATTTTAACCCGTTTTCCGGCCATAAAACCTTGATCTCTTCCATTATATAGTTAAAACAAAGTTGTATGTTCAATATTACACCCATATAATACATAAAAACGAGTAAATCTAAGTTTTTAGAAATTTCTTACAATTGCAAACCGGGACCGATTGAGGAAGAAGATGATGATACGGCTTTTGTTAATGTTGTTCCTTAGCTCGTGAGGATTCCGAAAATGTAACTTTTGTTGGTTGGTTTGCGAATCCGAAAATTTGATAGAATTTGGGTGGAGAGAGTTTGTAGGTGTTTTTGGTGTGGTGAAATGAAAATGAAAGGAAGAATGGAGATGGGAGGTGGTTTTGTTCCACTTTTCATCTCCCGTGTTTGTTTACCCGATCGTTAAATGTCACATTATATTTTTAATTAGGATCTTTTTATAAAACCAAATTGAATTAAGTTATAAAATTTTAACTTTGTTTTATTTTAATTATACGTTTTGACGTTTTGCATTATAAAATGATATGTAAATATTATCGACATAATATTAAATTGCAAATGACGTTATTTAATAACTTTGTTTTATTAAATAAATTTGTTCACCAACAGTCGTATATTTTGTCGCGTTTGCTCAACTCGTTTCGTATGTAATTACATCTAATTACAAATAAGTAATACTACGCGTATTAACTAGTTGGGCTTTGCTAGACTTACCTCTAAAATGTGTTGTGAATTCACTCAAGTAGGGAATTAGCCTAATAATGCAAGTGATTAAAGAAATTAATCGCGTTTAAATTTGCGAGGTGTTACATTCTCCCCATGTTAGAGAAATCTCGTCCCGAGATTTAAAATCAAGTCGGATCGCCCGCGGCGTATGTTCTCCGATGAGTCATGTTGTTAACAATAGTAATAGTTTGCGTGGCGTTCAATCGTTGCCATAAAAATTCAATCAGTTTAAGTATGCTCACGGCATAGTTCAATATGTTGTGTGTTTCGTTTCGTGGTCATAGTTTACCAAGTGTTGTGTTCAAATCGACATTCGAGTAAAACGTATGTTAAATCGTAGCAATAGTCGTTAAAACGTACAGTGCTAGTTAAGATCTGCAACAGTTTCTGGTGCACGGAGGATGTATGCGCGGCTTGGAGTGTAGCCTTTGTTAACGGTGCGGTTGTTGTCGTTTTGATTGTTGCGGTTGTTGTTCGGTTGTTGGCATTGGTTTCGGTGATGTCCAGGATCACCACACCTAAAGCAGCCGATGTTTTGTACCTCGGGGGCAGCTTGAGGAGGTAGGTTTGTCCTACAGTTCTGTGCTAAGTGACCGGGACGTCTGCAGTTTTGACAAAATGTACAATCACCATCGTGGTGTCTACCGCACTTGTCACACCTCGGTTTGTTGCCAAGGTAGGTTTTGGGTCCAGGGTTGGTGATTGCAGCGTAGGCTCGGGTGTTTCCCGGGTTTTTGTTTTGTTGACCCTGACGGTCGTTAACATCGTTGTTCCATTTGCGTTTGTGGGTTCCAGAGTCGCCCGCATCAGTACGGGTAGGTTCAGTTTTCCCTGTGATAGCTTTCAGGGTTCCAATCTCGACCGCGTCGTCGGTTAAGCTTTGAGCCAGGTCAACTGCGCTCCTAAAAGTGGCGGGTTTGGAGGACATAACCATGCCTCGGATTTGTGGTGCCAAACCCCTGTTGTAACGCTCAATGCGTTTGCTCTCGGGGGTTACCATGTGAGGCACCAGACGCGCAAGCTCCTGGAATCTAGTTGTGTAACCGGAAATGTCAGCGCCGATCATTTGTATGTTCCAGAATTCTGTTTCAAGTTTCTGCATCTCGTTGGGAGGGCAAAATTCCTCCATCAGCATTCGTTTCAGTGTCTCCCATGAGATGGAGTAAGCAGCTGGGCGTCCCATGATTTGTACCTGAGCGTTCCACCATGTTAGCGCTTTGTCGGCTAAAGTGCAGGTGGCATATTTCACAATTTTATCAGCAGCACAGTCACTGATGTCGATCACTGACTCTGTTTTCTCAATCCAGTGGACTAGGCCAACGGCCCCTTCAGTCCCGGTAAAGGTACTCGGTTTGCAGGTTTGGAATGTTTTGTAGGAACACCCCTGTTGGTTATTGGTTGGGGTTTCGCTGTTAACCGGAGTGGCTCCGCTATTGTTGGTCAGGTTTTCACGATTTCGGCTGGCCTCGTATTGTGCGATGGCTTCAGCCACTCGGCGTTCGATAATCTGTTCGGTTGTTTCCGGAGGCGGTGGTGGAGGAGGAATATTTCGTCGACTGTTTCGAGTATTTCTTTGTTTAGGCGGCATGCTGACGTTCTGCGATGAAGAGATGCAGAAGTCAATGCCAATGAAAAATATGTGAGGAATAGAGTTTCACATATTTCAAGTTTTCAAGTATCAAGAGAAATTGTCGAATCCCCATCACGTATCTTACGACTATGAAACACCCATATATACTTAGTATTATATAATCACGTTGGCCAGGCGTCATTATATGATGCCAAATACATACTTCTTTTCATCAACCGTTTAATCACGATCAGGTTCACATGAGATCAGAGTACAATGAACGAGTCGAATGTGGTGAACAGTTCACGCGTATCGAGGTATCGTAACGATAGTTTAGATGTATGCAAATGTATGTATGCATGTACGTTCTAGCCAAGGCTATAGTCTAGGTCTCTAGGTTTCTAAGTCACCTAAAGTTTCCTAGTTCGCTATAACCAATGGCTCTGATACCAATCTGTAACACCCCCAAATTCGTTGAGCGGAAGCATTTAGTTTAAGTACTGGGGTGTCACAATAATAAAGCATGCATACGTATCAGAGCTTATGATTACAACAGAACATAATATATTAAGATGCCAAAAGTATTAATTACAAAGTTTACGATTCATCGAATCGTATAGGTTAAAAGTAATATGTATACAAAAGTGGATTTCTAGAATATGACAAAACAGTTTCAGTTATACTAGAGAAATCCATATGTTTCCAAAAGTTGGCATCTTAAGCTTCACGGGTCGCCTAATTCTCCATGTGTGTTGGCGATCTTACATGCGCAGCTAATTCCCTGAAAAACATAGTAAAAGTCAACAACTAGGTTGAGTGAATCCACAGGTTTTATTGTACAGTGTTGTGTTCAAGTTTTGTAGTCACATTTGTTGGACCAAATACGTTCATAAATAGTAATTGCCATAATAGTCGAGTAATGTTTAGTGGAACGTCATCCAAAGTATAAGTTTAGTGGGTTATTCGCCCAAGAGTTTCGGTTTATGTGGGATGTTGCCCAAAATAGTTGTGTTGGGACGTTACCCAAACCATATGTTTGAAAACGTATTGCTGGTCGTTCTCCAGTAGTTTTAAAGTTTGAGTCGGTCATTCTCCGACTAGTTACCAAATGTACCGGTCGTTCTCCGGTAAGATATCAAGTTTGCACCGGTCGTTCTCCGGTGAGATACATTGTTAGTACCGGTCGTTCTCCGGTAAGATGCACTGTTAGTACCGGTCGTTCTCCGGTAAGATACCAAGTTAGTGTCGGTCGTTCTCCGACAAGTTACCAATATGTACCGGTCGTTCTCCGGTAAGATACAGAATTTGTATCACATAGTAATAATAGTTTTTGTTTGGAATACCATGTCGTACGGACAGTTGTAGTAGTTGTCCGCAGTTATAAGCAGTTTGTATAAGTGTGCCAAAGGCAGTTTTGTGATAGTTTGTATAGCAGTTTAATAGATCAAGTACTCTAATTGTTCGAGTAAGCAGTATGATAAATAATCATATAGTAATAGCAGTTATGACAATCAGTAAATCAGTAAAACAGTTGACTATGTTTCCACCCCAAAAGTAGTTCAAAACAGTTAAAAGTAGGGGCTGTGAACTCACCTGTTGAGTTAAGTAGTTGTGCGAGTGCTAGCAAACCTAAGCCCAAGCACAGTCCGAGATCTCCTAACGTCCTAAACGTATGAGATTTATAAGTATGTGGATGTCTATGTTAATCATCCATGCTAGTGTTTGTACAACCAAGTTATATTCAAAGTGTTTGTTAAACGTTTACGTTTATATTTCGTTGTTTGTGAAAATGTATACGACTCGTTGGTGATAGTTTGGAATCATAACTTCATTAAAATAGCGTGTTTGTACCGTTTGTAAAGTTCACATATAGCATTGTATGTAAGTATTCGTTATCGGTTAAGCTCGACACTTAGTGTAAAAATAGTTTGTGAAGTTTCTGTTTTCTGCGACACAGTATGCGACACTAATGTGGTTATGCGACACAATGGTTGTGTCGCATAAGGGTACGACACAAGGGCTATGCGACACAAGGGTTGTGTCGCATAGGCGATCGATGCTAATTCAATAGCGACACAAGGTACGACATAAGCTACGACATAATATGATTTATACGACACAACATGCGACACAATGGTTGTGTCGCATGGATGGTTTATGCGACACAATATGCGACACAGTCGTTGTGTCGCAAAGATGAACACCCAGACAGTAGCAGCGGCTGTCGTGATTTTCCGACCAAAAAACCCGATTTTAACCCGTTTTCCGGCCATAAAACCTTGATCTCTTCCATTATATAGTTAAAACAAAGTTGTATGTTCAATATTACACCCATATAATACATAAAAACGAGTAAATCTAAGTTTTTAGAAATTTCTTACAATTGCAAACCGGGACCGATTGAGGAAGAAGATGATGATACGGCTTTTGTTAATGTTGTTCCTTAGCTCGTGAGGATTCCGAAAATGTAACTTTTGTTGGTTGGTTTGCGAATCCGAAAATTTGATAGAATTTGGGTGGAGAGAGTTTGTAGGTGTTTTTGGTGTGGTGAAATGAAAATGAAAGGAAGAATGGAGATGGGAGGTGGTTTTGTTCCACTTTTCATCTCCCGTGTTTGTTTACCCGATCGTTAAATGTCACATTATATTTTTAATTAGGATCTTTTTATAAAACCAAATTGAATTAAGTTATAAAATTTTAACTTTGTTTTATTTTAATTATACGTTTTGACGTTTTGCATTATAAAATGATATGTAAATATTATCGACATAATATTAAATTGCAAATGACGTTATTTAATAACTTTGTTTTATTAAATAAATTTGTTCACCAACAGTCGTATATTTTGTCGCGTTTGCTCAACTCGTTTCGTATGTAATTACATCTAATTACAAATAAGTAATACTACGCGTATTAACTAGTTGGGCTTTGCTAGACTTACCTCTAAAATGTGTTGTGAATTCACTCAAGTAGGGAATTAGCCTAATAATGCAAGTGATTAAAGAAATTAATCGCGCTTAAATTTGCGAGGTGTTACAAGTAGCCTTACCCTTGACTATTCATCAATAACACATAACGAAATCATAGTAAACACTCGCTTATCCTCTGTTATCCGAGTCTCCGTACAAACCTCTCTTGTTTTATTTTCTTTATTTAAATTAGTATTTAGTTATAAAAACCAAACCTATCCAAAAGCTTTTAAAAACTCTAGCTGAATCTCCAAAGATAATTAAACTTCCTAGACTCCCATGCCCGTTGTAGTTTGAAGAACGACACCTGAGTCATACATACCGCTTACTGCCCTTTTAGGTCTGTCAGTAGTATACAGCTTAGGATTCCCCTGCTATATAAATTTAAAAGACCCTGTCCGCGCGTCCTGGTTGGGAGGATCAACGACCGGATTAAAACCGGTCCGACCGCTGGGACCGCGACAAGGAGTATAAGGTGGTCTATTAGTAAATATTGGTCAACACACACACTAAACTAGAGATAGAGGGAAGTCGGTCTTGAGATTTTCCAGCGAGAGAATCAGCAAACTAATCATAATTCAACCCTCAATAGGTGATTTCAAGCTGTAATTATCATTCATATTGAAGGTAAACCCTAATCTAGTGTAATTATAATCTACAAGTGTTGAAATTTGGGGGTTTTGGAGGTCTTACTGGTTGGGGACGAAAATGATAATTAAAAATGGATGGGTAAGTCTCAAATGATATTATTATTAGTGTGGGAAGAGCTGGTTTTGATTTTAAAGTGTGGTTTTGATGAAATCAATTTCTAGTTCATAAGTGGTTTTATGCAAAATTTGGCTATGGGTTGAATTGAGACTAACCAATGTTTTGTTGATTCAAATGAGTTTATTGGATGCTAAAAAAAGTCTTTTATTACTATTAAAGTGATTAGGAAAGTTACATGAATTTTGGGTTTTGACTAGTAAGCTTAACAACTAGTTTGACTTTGAAGGTCAAACCCGTTAATAGTGGGTTTGGGACTGTTTTGGGTAGAAGGAAGGATGAAAATGACCAACTAGCATTTTAATATCATTGTTGAATTGTTGTGATGTAATTGCATAGGTGCTAAGGACTAAAGGCGTGTTTGCTTGTCTTATCGTGTTTATTATTAAAGGTGAGTATACAGGGATTAAACGGGCGGGTTGATCATATGGAATCGGATTACATCCGTGTAAGAGATTTCGTGTGATCAGGGCTGAATATACTGATTATAAGCTATTAATATGTTGTTTAATTTGTTGGTTGTATATATATAAATGTTATACTCGCTTATATTTCGTGTATTGTATAAAAGGCAGTAAAATTCATAAGGCAGAATGGATCCATTATGAGCTAATTTGAATTGGGCTGATTATGGCTGTGAAAATTTATATGTTTAATTTCCTATATATTCACTAAGCATATAAGCTTACCCCGTAGCGATGTTGTGTTTGTAGGTGCAAGCGATGAGTGTCGGGAAGGGAAGGGTGTTATGAAGGCGGGACATGGATGAGCACTTGTAATAGGTTATGCAAGTGTGATCTTTTAAATCACAGCTGCGGTTACCCGACTTGTTACATTATACCCAACTTTTTGTTATTATCTTGCAAGTGTCAAAACGGGTCAAATGCGGTTATGGCTTTTGGTTGTAAATGATGTATATATGTAAGTAAGTTGTGGTGTCAAACATGTTGGTCTTTTGAAGTAAAAATGCAGGTTTTACTGTGCGGTTTGAATGGGTTGCGAAAATGGGTCGTTTGGTAATTTGGGTAAAAAGTTGAAAAACCACTTTCTATGATTTTTAGGAGGCTGTACATATTGGTATATTGTGCTCTGGAAATAAACTGAAAGTATATATTAAAGTATGGTTGAATATCTTTAAATGATATAAGGTTTGTTGAAAAAGGATGTGTTTAGATGGTCGAAAAGTTAGGCGCAAAACAGCATGTTGGTTCTGTATTCTGAACTTACAGTTGCCAAAAATGAGTTTTTTCCAGTTTTAAAAAGGTTATAAATGTCCATGTGTTGCGTTTTATAAAAAGGTAAAAGTTGTACAAGAAAGTATGTTTGAATGCCTTTGTATTGGTCTATTATATGTATGTTTTGGAAGGGCTTAGGGGGTCTGAAAGTGGCGTCGAAAACAGAGGTTTGGTGGTTTGGTGCTACCATAAAATGCACAGTCATCTGTTAGTAAACTGTCCCTTTTAATTCGAGTTGTCCAATTCTTTGAAGCGATGATGTTAAGATTAAATGAAGTCATATATGTATGTATTCATTTGATTACATGTATATATGATAGTTGAGTTATTAAAAAAAAAAATCGGGTGTAACAAGTTGGTATCAGAGCAGTCGTTTAAGAGATTTAGGTAATCCAAGCCGGGGTTATCTAAACATAGACCTATGTTATATGTGTAATTAGAGATCGTATGATATAGTTTAGGGCTGTTAATTTGGTGCTTAATATGCATGCTAATTGTTAGCAATTAATTGTATGTCAAGGATGATTACATTTGGACTTAACGACATTAGGTGATGTTGAAAATGAAGTATGAGCAAAGTATAATATAATAACGCCTGGCCAACGTGGTTATATTCTACTATGACATATGGAATTTTCAAAATCACTAAGTGTCGGATGGAACGACTGTAGATTATTCTTAATCTGTAGGTGTGGGTACTCTTTTAGCGATAAATGAATATATGTATTGTTTTGGTCAAAAATTACTAAAAGCAATTAAGTGATCAAATTTAGATTGTGAGGTCAGGTGTAAAAATTACTCTCAAGATAATTACGTAGAAACACGATTATCTCTATTAGTAAGCAAATATTTTGTGTAAAAAGATAGATTAAATACGTAGATCCTTGTTGAACAAATGTTTTAATATCAAAGCTCAAGAACAGATTAAGGATTATGCTATTTTGACAATGAAAATGTAAAAAGCATATGATTAAAGCAATGTAAATGATAAACATTAAAAAATGACACGATGATGTACGAGGAAAGCCCTTGATCAAGGTTGATCGCCGGCACAAAACCTCGGGAAGGATCAAATGATCCTTGCCTTTGTTAATCTTATAAAAATGAAAGTAATTGATTACAAACTAAGAGAACAAGGATGATCGGCTAAGTGAATTTGTGTGTGAATTTAGCTAAGTGTCGATGAAATAAGCGTAAATGAAAGTAATAGTAGAGTGTTCGTGTGAGTTGCAGGTAAAAATAGTGATTATCCGTTAACCTAAATGATCATCCATGCCTCGTTTAAATACTAAGAGCGTATAACAATATTCCCGAGATTTCAGGGATCCTCCGATGAAGGATGAAGACCACCAACGTCTCTTTTGACTTCATTTTACACGTGCAGCGGACTTCGTCTTCATAAAATTGTATCAAAGCCTCACCATGTAATCCGGAGTATATCTCATTAACGCGTTCTTCATAAGACCTGGTCAATACTTATAGAAAACAAATACGTTGAACAGCGCATGTGACAACCGTCAAAATCTCAGGTCATCACCGCACTCAAATCTCAATTTACGTTTTAAGCACTCCTTAAATCTTAGTGAAAGTTCTAGGTTATGACTCCTTAGGTCTACTAAGCCATAGAACTGCTTAGAGATTGCTTAGTGAACCATAAGTTCTTTTAGACATGTTAAATTAGTTTACTAAGTGCCAAATTAAACAATGAAAAACTTATCTCTTTATGTTTCAACAAAATCCTTATCGAACCGTAAACCAAAATTCCCGTGACTCGACAACGCAAACTTAATCGGATAAATAATACGTGAACAACAAACTTAGAAAAATTAAAGGTATAATAATTTAATTCAAGAACTTAGAATTACTAACTTTTAGAACTCAAATATTAATCACTAAACTATCTCCAAATAAACCTTATATCATACAAATACCTATACATTTTTAATACAAATTAATTATACAACTTTTATAGATATTATTAAAAAAAAAATTAATAATGATAACAACAATAAACTTCAAAAATCTGCCCTCCCCTCCCCTTTTCATTTCAAATCCTTTTTATTTTCCCTATACTCCTCATTATCACTTCATTTTCCCAAAACATATTTTCACACTCTTCATCTTTCTCTCTCTAAAACACACACAAAACTCTCTCTATTCTCTCTAAAAACTCAGCCACATTCAAGATTAAATCCAAGAGTTTGAAGGTGTTAATCCACCAAAGGAACCCTTTAAGGTAAATCAAATCATATATACTCATTTATCCTTCATTTTCTTGTATACTTCTTCATAAAAATAGGATTTTATGCCTTTTTCCATGACTAAAATCCTCATGCAAAGCTTGATGTTTGCAGGTTATCTCTTTTCACATCTTTGTGTGTTAAAATAAAGAGTAACCCATGATCAAAACGTAAATCAAGTGAAAAATCGTGTTATTGCTTGTAATCTTGTTAGATTTTGTTCATCTTTATGTAAAAATCATGTTCTTATGTTAATAATCATCTCTAACACATCATGGATGTATTTCAACACCATGCATGTGTTAGAACATGGATTTAAAGATCAAAAGATGAAAATCTACTTTTAACTCTTGATTGGTGTTCTTCTCTATGAACAAAACACCATTTTGAGTCTTAATAGCTTATGTCCAGAAATTTTACTGAATTTCCACAATTTTTATAAAAATATTTTCTTCATGAAAATTTACGTTTTTATAGTCTAAATTCAAGTTCTGGAAGTAAACTTTCCAACCCCACAACCCTCATATTTATTTGAGTTCGTTTGGTATTTTTAATAATTTTTGTAAGAAAAGATATACAAACTGTTAGAAAAAGTCAGAAACTTTTCTCTTAGTGTTTTAATAATAACTGGAGTTTCACAACTCCAAATGACTTGAAACCAACGCCAAACGTTTACAAATTTCATTGCCTACAACTTTCAAGAAGACTATTTTTATTGATTCCATGTACATTTTGCTCAGAAATAATGATTGCATGCATGTGTTTAAATCCGACTCCAGAAGATAAAAGTAAAATCTAAAAATACTTGTACTTCTCTATTGGTTCTGTATAAATTACACAAAGTAGACAATATATTGTAGAACATCTGTGATTTTTCCCTTATTTGAATTTGGACCAGAAGTATTTTTAATAAATCCAACAAACAGGTGTAAGATTTCTGGAATTAAGATTATGGACTGATTTTTTGGTAAAAGTTGAAACCAACACTTGCGAACTTGCTAATTAGGAAAAGACTAAGTTTTTATGACTTATAAACATATCTAAGGATTGAGTAAAAGTCTCGGGTCAAACCGAGAAGGTTTGACCGAGTCAACGAAAAATAGGCTTCGGTTTCGAAAACGTCAAACTTTCTATCTTTGGAAGGAATGGTAACAAAAAGGTTTTGGGTGTCTTATGATGTATTAATCAATTTGTGTGTTGTTAATCATAAATTTTGTTGAATCAAAGTTCAAACACTCAAAACACTATAAAATTTAGACACAAACAATTGCGAGACATTATATACTTGTGTATTCATTATTGTACACAAACGCGATAATCGGACATTAACAAACTTCAAAGCAAACAAACCATTTTGGCACTTTTTAATCTAAATACTTAACTAAGCAATCTTACAAACCAATTTACCGAGAATCTAACTAGAGACCTCGTGTTCATAGGACTTGGATAGGAGTCATACTCGACAAGCACACGTATTACATCCATCGATTAACGCTTACGCTCAACTGTGAGTTTTCACAGCCCCTTTTTACTTATTTATTATTTTGAGGAAAAGCATGATCTTAGACTTTAAATTACATTGGTTGTACTCTTTATGAAGTTTTTGAACTTTTTCCTTATTATTTATGCGAATTGATGTATACTAATGTTATGCTTAATTGAGTACTATCGTGCTAAAGTCCCCGGATTTATCTTTTACACTACTTATTAACTCGTTCGCGAGCCGTTGATATTTATGGATAGCGCTATTTAGGAGGAAACCACTCCTCACTTACACTGGTCGTGAGTGCATAGTATCACAGTACTCATGTTACCGATAGAACATGGAGCTTGGGGCATGTGTCGGTTGAATCGGTTTAGTAGTGGCCTCAATTGCATTAACACTTATGTATACTACCTTTCATATTCGCAACTATTACAACCAATCATTTTTATTCATGTCATTTATGAACAAAGCTTTTAAATTTGTTCGATTGTAATACTAAACCTGTACTCCCCAACTATGACCATAGTTGACCCTTTTGTTTTATCATGCTTTTCAGGAGAACGACGGTAAGGTGCATTCTAGGAGTATATTAGCATGGATGCATGTTCACATGCGTTTGCTTTGTTTTGAAACTATGAATCTCTTTTGAAAACTTTATGAACTTAATGTAATCTCCTTTGGATCTATGTTTTGAACTTGTAGTAATTTGTAATACTTTTGCTAAATTATGTATGGTGTTAGTTCTATATCTTGTGCATTGTTACCCAGTACTGTTACACCTCGTGTTTCCGCTTTAGCGGGGTGTGACAGATTTGGTATCAGAGCCTAAGGTTATAAAGAATGCCGGTTTTTCAAAACAAAAACCCCAACTATAACCAACATTTTCCTTTATAATATTTTCTTAAAAATCCAAAGGTATTACCAACTAAACTAAACCGAGCATATTACTAGTATAGCTAAACCACGTGTTGCATTGTTAAACCTCAATTAGTCATAGCCTGATCACCTATGTTTAATTTAGGTAAGATTATGCGAGACACGGAATAGGTATACTACGGTTATGTTCAAATTTTTCTCTCCTGTTTAAACCTTTGGAAAGCAAACGTTGTGTGTGTGCATTGCATATCCTAGGCATCCATGTAGCACTGTTAGTAACTAAGTATACCTTTATTTCAACCTCATCATTTAGAGGTTAACATGCTAGTGCATAATGTCAAAGTAACTTGTTTAAGGTGTTAGTCAAATATTGTGATCTTTGTAAGCGACACTAAATATAGGATAGCAACACTTTGGGCGTTGCATTAGCTACTATAGGTATATAGTGGTTGAGTCTTGATTTGTGACTTCATTTTTGACTATTCGCTCTATCCATGTTCGAGCAAGATTCTGTGCTATTGTAATCGTTCCTTATTAGCTATAAAACAATAGTTGTATATACTCTTGTTTAAATTAAATTGTATTTAATTTCGCATACATAAACGCAGTAAACAATATTCCGCAAGTTTAACTTGCGATTCGAACCTAAAGAACAGTAGATTGGGAGCTACACATCATCCTCCTACACTACTTACTCAGTAGATGCGTCAGGACACGTTACTAATCGTCCTAGGAACTAAATCTTCTATTTGTAGTATTACCTTGTCGCAACGCTCACCCCATGCTGCCATATCAACCGACGATTATGGTTACGTCACCGGTCACCCTCACGACAACCCACCCAATACCTAGCAGAAGAATCTATCCGAGAAGGGACCCACTTGAGGAGGTTCCGCCTGATGATGAACTAATAAACTGGACCAACACGAGAAGTCGTCACCTAGGCGCGTTACATTTACTTCCTCTACTTCACACTCTTCTTTCCCCGCTTCGCGTAGACCTATTAATCACATGTAATATACACGACTAGAAGGACTGACAGACCACCTCGAACTAGACCTTACACTATCTATACTACTACTGGTAAATCACCCACTAGGACTAGTCGTCGGTCAGATGTCCGCCAATGGAATTGGTTACCCGCAACTCTTGAGACTTGGAGAAGTGAAGGAGGATTACAGTTTCCAACAGAGGACGAAGAAGCTTTCGACATGCATACCTTCCCCTACGCACAGGAACCCGATCACCATACCGTTCTCGTACTAGCTTCTAGGCTACGCCACCGCGAGAATAGAATAGACGATATGGTGTTAGAACAATACGAAACCCATTAGGCTGGATGCACCTGCCTCAGGGCCAGGGCCGAGTTATACAGATCTATGAGGATCAAGAGGGTCTTAGGGAAACCATAGAAACTACCCATCTCCAGGTGATGGTGACCAGAGGAAAACTCGTTGACTTGCGATTAACATTAGTGTGCAAAATAGGAACTCACTTAAGACTAGTAGAAATTCCACTACACATGTACAGTGTGTGGTAAACGGTTTCAACCAAATTTTCGTCAGACATTTTCCATGGATTTTTCACAAACATAAATCTTCCAACATATTTTTGGTAAAACAGAACTTTCTACACTTTTCAATGACCAGAGCTTTTAACGTATTTTATTGGCTCAAGCCTTCAACAGATTTTCATCAGACATTTAATCAGAATTTTTCATAACTTCAATCATTTCAGACGGATTTCGTTAAACAGAATTTTCAAATGATTTTTCAGTAACAAGAGTTTTCAATGTATTTTGATTGACTCAAATTTTTCAACTAACTCTAAGTTGTAAAACAGATTTTCAACATAAAAATTATTCAAGAGATTTTACGACAACTCTTCCACAAAATGTTTTATAAAATATTCAAATCCATAAATCACTAACAAAGTTGCCAAAATCACGATGACGTTAGTAATAGAGGAGACGACGCCAATTTAACCAGAAATAGTACCAACAGTTTTGTGTTAAAACTCGAGATAGTTAAAAATTCCTTTCGTATACTAGAAATATATATATCTTTAAAGACTAAACCCTGATGCATCAAGAGATTGTTACGAGTGTGAAAACACTGAACATTTTAGGAAAGCCCGTCAGAACCCCAATGTGGTCACAGGTACATTTCTCCTAAATAACCACTACGCATTAGTACTTTTGACTAAGGAGTAGATAAGAGCTTTGTCTCATATCAGTTTTGGCCCCTAATCCATAGGGAATCACAACCTTTAGGACCTTCGTATGCGGTAGAACTCGCTAGTGGTTACAAACTGACCGTTAGTTAAATAATGCCACTGCGCCCTAGAACTGGAAGGTGAATCCTTCAGTATAGACCTTATTCCAATGAAAATAGGAAGTTTTGATGTAGTAGTCGAGATGGACTGGTTAGCCAAAAATCATGTAGACATAAGTTGTCATGAGAAGATTTTACGAGTACCCATTCGAATGAATGAGATACTATTAGTACGTGGAGAAGGACCTGGAAGAAATTAGAAGATAGTGTCATCCATGAAAAAGATAGCGAGACAAAGCCAAAGAAAAGACGCATACAAGACGTCCCGGTGGTATGCAACTATCCCAAAGTATTTCCAGATGATCTACCAGGATTGCCCCCGCATAAGCAAGTTGAATTTCGAATCGATGATCTATTCGATCAGCTGCAAGGCGCCTTCTACTTCTCCAAACTCGACCTACGGTCAGGTTATCACCAATTACGAATTCACAAAGAAGATATACCTAAAACGGCGTTCCAAACACGATATGGGCATTACGAGTTTAAGCTTATGCCCTTCGGCCTAACCAATGCTCCCGCGGCATTCATGAACTTAATGAACAGAGTCTGCAAAGCATACTTAGATAAGTTTGTAATTGTGTTTATCAATAGCATACTAGTCTACTCGCGTAGTAAGGAGGATCACGAGCAACATTTAGGAAGAGAAGTTGTACTCCTAATTCTCTAAGTGCGAATTTTGGAACAAAGAAGTACACTTCCTCGGTCATATAGTGAACATGGAAGGGATCCATGTGGATTCAGCTAAAATCGTGGCGATTGAGAAATGTGAAGTCCCGGCGACTCCTACGGAAATCCGTCAATTTCTAGGATTGGCTGGATACTACAGAAGATCCATAAAAATTTCTTAAAGATCACCAAGCCCTTGACAAAACTGACTCAAAAGATGAAGGAATTCGTTTGTGATAATGAACGAGAAAAGGCATTCCAAACGCTGAAGGAGAAACTGTGCAACGCACCAATCCTATCATTGCCTGATGGAACAAGAAATTTTGTGGTATATGGTGATGTGTCACACCAGAGATTGGGCTGCGTTCGGATGCAGAACAATGAAGTAATTGAGTATACTTCCAGGCAGCTTAAGAAAAATGAGGTGAATTATACTATGCATGACTTGGAACTGGGAACAGTAGTCTTTGCACCTAAGATCCGGAGACATTACCTATAGAGTACCATATGTAATGTGTTTACCGATCATAAGGGCCTCCAGCACATACTCGAGTAGAAGATGCTCAACATGAGGCAGAGGAGGTGGATGGAGTTACTTAGAGACTATGATTGCGAAATGAAGCACCAAAAGCCGTCAGGGTTATTACTACAACCCGAAATACCCCAATGGAAATGGGAACATGTAACAATGGACTTCGTCACTAAGTCACCTCGAGCTTCTAAAGGTCGCGACTCCATCTGGGATATCGTCAATTGACTAACAAAATTTGCACATTTCCTACCTATCCAAGAGGATTACAAAATGGAGAGACTTGCTCAAATCTATATTGCAGAAATCGTGTTGCGTCATGGAATGCCCATATCAAATATCTTTGCCAAAGATAGTCGTTTTACATCACGGTTTTGGCTATCAATGCAGAAGGCATTGAGTACCCAACTAAACATAAGTACGGAAAATCACCCTTAAGTAGACGGGAAAGTGAGCGAACAATTCAAACCTTAGAAGTTATGCTACGAATATGTGTACTAGACTTCAAAGGAAGTTGAGATGTACACTTACCCCTGATAGAATTCCCTTACAACAACAGTTACAACACTAGCATCAAGTGTTCACCATTTGAGGCCTTGTATGGACAGAAATTTTGATCACCATTGTGTTGGCACAGAGTCGGTGAGAAGCACTTGACAAGGCCATACATCATTTAGGAAGCTGTGGACAAAATCACAACCATAAGAGAATGACTCAAGGCAACCCAAATAATACATAAAAGCTACACTTACAAACACGGAAAGCCACTAGAATTTCGAATGGGTGATAGAATATTTCTAAGAGTATCAGCTTGGGAAGGACATGTACGCTTTGGCAAGAAAGGCAAGCTAAGCCCAAAATCTTGTGATAAATAGGCCTGGTAGCTTACTGATGTGACGTAAAAAGTCATGTTTTTAGAAGCTTTATTCCTCACATTTTGGACCTTCTTTAGTAAAAACATTCCAAAACATTGATTATTTATTAAAACTCACTAAAGTGGTTCAAAAGTAGACGTTGTGGTAAAAATCACTGAAAACACTCTGAAATCGCACAAAACACAGCATTTTAATACAAGCCGATTCCTCCGACCTCATTTTCCTGTCAAGACACACTCCCTAACTTCTACCATCTGTTGTATAGGTAAAATCGAGACGAAAAAATCTGGAATCAAGTGAAACGGCCAAAGGACGGAGAAGACACTAAACTTTCAGAGCCACTAAAAGTCATTTCGGCTACGCCTGAGTTCTACATACCCAATTTCTATTATATTGGCATCATTAGAAGCGTAACGGAATTACGAAACTACAGACGAAAGAATCAGGTCAAACGGACTCGTAACGAAGGAGATACGGACGTTTTAAGCAACGAACGAAATCAGACGGAGACCGTATACGGCCTCAGGCACCGTATACGGCCCTTGTAAGACCGTATACGGCCTAATACACACCGTATATGGCCCTTACAAGGCCGTATACGGCCCCCTACCCCATATCGTGCTTCGTTTGCTTGTACGTGCTGCTTCGTGAGTTGTACGCGCGATTTGATGCTTTGCCTATAAATAGTGGACAACCCCAACACTTCATACACACCCAATTTTCTCATTTCATTTCTTCCTTACACTTTCTCTCTCACACACATCACTCTCTCTCTAGTTTCTCTCTCTAGAGATTTTCTCTCTCTAGAATTGGGCTAGTTAGAGAGATAGTTAGGTAGAGGTAGCTTTTAGCTTTTGTACGGAGTCACTCCAAGACATTGTATTCGCGAAGATCTGTCTGTAATAAATTCGTATCAGGTTCTATTTATATATCTCTTACTTTCAAGTTTTAAACATGTGTTGCTTTGTTTATGCTTGTTTAGGATTGTATGCTAGATATATAATGCTAGGCTAGACATTTCTTTGTGTTTACTATGATGTAGTCATGTTAGAATAGTCAATATGTTTATGCCATGCTGTTACTCTGCCCGTGTTACTTTAAACTGTGTATGAACTCATAAACTGAATCTCGAATGTTTATCTATCCAACTTATGCTGTGGTTAGAAGCTTCCTGCTAGAACTTGGCCAATTACTAGTGGTACGTTCTCTACCTATTCTATACTTGATGATCAATGAACTTGGTATGGCTGTGTTTCTAGGTTGAAACAAATCATAAGAGACACGGAGCGTAGGATTAGAGATAGGTTAGATTCAAGTTTATCTGTTATATATCTTTGAGAGAACTTTCGGGATATCTATGATCTGATTATTGGTTATCTGCTATGCTTAGGATTATGGTGTTCTGTTATGTGTCACCCTATTGCATGTTCTTGTTTGATTGTTGCCTTAGAAATGATGCATGCTAGAGTATCCTCCTGGTTCATATCAGTAACTGTATAATTAGGTTTTCAGACACAGAATATTGGTTTACACAGTAGATTAACATGCATGGAATAGTTGTGATGATTTATATCTGTAATGCTGAACAATTTAACTGATCGTTAGCCCGATTATCCCAACTTGGTCCGCGGGATTATCCCCGTTCGTGTTCTTGTTCAATCAACAATTCACGCTACGATACAGACGTCTCTGATGACTGTGACTGGGGACCAGGATTCGAGGATAGTCGTCGGTTAAATTGGTCTGTACATTTGGGAGAACTTCCGGTGTATTTGACTTCTATAACTACTATCCACGTGACATGTTATTTATCTGATTGCGGACAACTCTACGTTAGATATTTAATAGGCTCGTAGTTGTAGCTCATTAGGATATAGGAAATCTGCGAGAGTAATGTGGAACCCTAATTAATGTAACGGAAAAACCGTAAAAAGCCCTATTACTCGGTATAGTGCTGGAAACACCAATTGGTGGAGTACGAACCTATGGAAGCCGCGGAACGGTCGTAGGTACAATACTTTGCATTAATTATGTTTCTATCCTCTCCGGATTAGTCATCACATCTAGTAGCCTTATTCTTGACTATTCATCAATAACATATGACGAAATCGTAGTAAACACTCGCTTATCCTCTGTTGACCGAGTCTCCGTACAAACCTCTCTTTTGTTTTATTTTCTTTATTTAAAATAGTATTTAGTTATAAAAAAAACCAAACCTGTCCAAAAGCTTTTAAAAACCGTAGCTAGATTCCCATAGATAATAAAACTTCCTAGACTCCCATGCCCGGTGTAGTTTGAAGAACGACACCTGAGTCATACATACCACTTACTGCCCTTTTAGGTCTGTTAGTAGTATACAGCTTAGGATTCCCCTGCTCTATAAATTTAAACCCTATCTGTGCATCCTGGTTGGTTGGTTCAATGACCGGATTAAAACCCGTCCGACACCCGGGAGGCACGACAAGCTTTTGGCGCCACTGCCGGGGACTACAACGACTGATTTTAGGAATTTTGTTATCTTAGTTATTTAGCGATCCTTACGGAAGATCAATATCATCCGGAAGTTACAGTTTTTATCCCTAGGTTAGTTAGTTTTAATTTCCCGTTCTTAGTTAAACCTATCCTTTCCAAAACCCTACTTTCTTCTAAAAACAAGTTATGGCGAATCGTATCACTCTCGCCTCATCAACCCAACCACTGCTAGAGGGACGAGGGGGACCAATCGTATCACCAACCGACGAAACCATTGAAATCAGACCACACTTCATTAAATTACTTAAATCTCAGTGTCAGTTTCATGGTCTTTCGGTTGAAAATCCAAACGCCCATCTTAACAAGTTCATCAACCTTTCCGACTCTTTTGAACAAACCGGATCCAGTGTCAAAGTCACCCGACTTCACCTGTTTCCTTATTCTTTAGCTTTCCGAGCTCAGACATGGTTTTATGAACTCGAACCCAATTCGATTCATACATGGGAGGAGATGGCTACTAAGTTCTTAGCTAAGTTTTTCCCTCCATCCCTACAAACCAAGCTCAAAAATGAAATCATTAACTTTCGTCAAGGAACTACTGAATCATTAAGCTCAGCTTGGGAACGCTTTAAGAATCTGCTTGGAAGATGTCCGAATCATCAGTTGGCTGAAACAAATCTGGTCTGCACATTCTACAATAGTCTGAATCCTCATCACCAACAAACCCTCGATGCTGCTTCATCCGGAAATTTCATGCTACATACTTCAGAAGAAGCCTGGAAGTTGATTGAGACGATAACGATGAACCAACATGACTTGGAGTTTGATGAATCAACCTCGGAAGACAAAGACACTTCTACTCAAACCTTAGACTGTGACACCCGTCAAATTAGGACTAGATTTTAGTTCCTAATCAATTAGAAATACATGTAATTAGTGCTATGTGTTAGGCTAATTGTATGTATCAAAATATATATAGATGAATATATATATCAGTACTCGATTAGATTTAATCGTTCATTTTCAAATCGGCCGAATTTACGATTCACTTATACGGCATTGGTGAAAAACAAATATTAAGTAATATGAAACTATTATTTAATACAAACTCATTATTTATTATATATTATTTTGATAATGTATAAAGTAATTCGTATCGTACAAAATCAAATCATTCGCGACAACATTTATAAATAATGTATTATTATTGAAAATGATAATTATTATTTACTTGGATTAAAATAAAACATAATTCGTTTTATAACATTTTACTCAAATGCGACGAAACAACTCGAATCGTATCCGTCTCTAAAACGTAAAACAAAGATATATTATTATATCTCACCAAATGTATTTTTATAAAATACTTCCAATAAAAGTATAAACGAATTCATTTTTAGAAATTTATCGATTTAAAACATTATACTACTTTTCGATCGGGTACAAAAACACGGGTATTTTGTACTACGAAATTAGGCCAACTAACTCAAATAATTGAGTTAGCCGGCTATACCAACGCACCCTTTACTTCATTCTTTCATTTCATTTTCTTCTTCATTTCTCAATCTCTCGGCTCTCTCTCTCGGTCTCAAAATCAAGCAACAACAACAACAACAAATCACAACAATCAATCATCATCATCTTCATCATCATCTTGGATTCATCATCACCATCATCCGTTCATCACCATCATCTAGTTCAAAAATCATTGTAAGGAACAATCAAACTTTTATACTCAAATTTATGTTACAAACGTTTATAATATGATATATTATCATTATCATTGATGATTGTTAGTTAAAAATCGGATTAGATGGGTTTGGGTGAATTTTTGGAACGACAGACTTGAACCAGACCTCGGAATACGGCGTATTCAAGGGAATACGGCGTATTCCCGCCCAGAAAACATGATCTACGCGGCGCCATTCAAGGGAATACGGCGTATTCAAGGGAATACGGCGTATTCCCTATATTTTTCAAGAATACGATCGTATTGATGGAATACGGCGTATTCCCCACAAATGCCACCAATCCGGCGGATTCAAGGGAATCCGGCGGATTCCCCCTTTATATTTCATGATCCAAAGGATCAATAAACTAGCCCTGCAAATCTTAGCTAAAACAGAATATTTTCGAAAACGTCGACGATTTAACAACTTAAAACAGGGTAGCTTCTCGATGAAAAATTTATTGTAACGGATTGGGCTCAAATTCGCTCGGTCACTCAAAAACAACCCAATGGTCAAGGCTAAGTACCTTAGCCTAGTCAGTTTTAGGCCATCCGGAGTCATCTAGGGGTCGAAAATGGCGTATTTTAGTTTTCGGATCCCCGTTTTTCCATAAACTTAAAACTAAAGGTTTACACTAAGTGTCAGACAACGCGACATATTTCATACTTATACGATACAACATTTAAAACACTTCAAATATGCTTTTATAAGTTCACAACAAATGAAAGTAGTAATAATAATTGAAGAATTATTATTTCAATCAATCACCAACGATCCGTATACATTTTCACAATTTCAAACATAATCATTAACCAAAGTATTTGGTCATAACTAGTTGAGGGAACAACTAGCATAGATGGTCCGTTGTGTCATCTAATCAATTTAACCTTGCGCGTTTAATACGCCCGACAGGTTTCAATAATCTAATCATTTATCAAAACCTTGCGCGTCAAAGACGCCCTGCAGGTTTCAGTCGATTGATCGACATCATTGTATTGTGAAACATCAATTGTGCTTACTAGCATCACATTAGGCTCAGGTGAGTTTCATAGCCCCTTTTTAAATTCTTTTATCTAGGGGTGAGATACATGCTCATTTTGTTTTACATGTGAACACAAGTATCAAAACATCGATGTATACTACATGAGTTAAAATCATCTAATCATTTTAAGTCCTCATTAGCATAGTTTGGTAATACTTTGTAGCGTGAATGTTAGTGTATGGATCCATATGGGACTGACAATCCCCGTCCGGGTCAGCAAGCACTGACTGGTCAAAACGGACGCATTATCATTTGTTCATACGTATGTTGATTAGGCATACGCATAGAGGCACCCTCGCTCAGGCACTTAATTGTGATCCTGACATCTCAGTTAAGCTCAGACTATGTGCTCATGGCTATATATACATTATATTTGATTAATTTCAAACATCAATATTAAATCTTGTGGTTCATACATTACATCTTATCATTAAACCTGTGAGCTCACCAGCTTTATAGCTGACCTTTTAGCATGTATTCTCAGGTCCTCAGCAGCAGTAGGACTGCCATTCAGGATGCCCATGAGTTCGAGTCACATACAGACATCAAGAGATTGTCATGCATTACTATATTTTGTATAATTTAGTTATGCCATAGAATCTCTATCATTTGAACTCAAGGGCTTTTGTAAACTATATTATAATGGTGTAAAACCTTTATTTTATCAATGTATTTGTAAACGACGCATGTAGTGGTCGTTCATTATGTAATCTGGTGCTTTGTGTATTGATTAGTCACGCCCCGAATCGACCCGCTTCCGCATCATAATTTGGGGGTGCGACATAGACACTTTAAAAGCTCAACTCGAATCAATCTCTAAAGTTGTCGGTAATATGCAAGACTCTTCCAAACCTAAGAAGCAACCTCAACGGCTCTTCTCACGCTCGAAGCCCAAGGAAGATGTTCTCGCCACATCTGGAACCACTGATCAAATCATTCCTTCGAAACCTTTCACTCAGCGGTTATCCAAACAACCTATCTCTCATTTGTCAGTTCCCTCTACACCCTCTACTTCTTCTCAATTATCTTCTCGTCTAAACAATACGATTTTTAATAACTTCATGGTTGAGCAAAATAATAAAAACAAACAAATTGTTGATTTTCAAAACCAAATTGATTATTTGCTCAGAATTTCAAACGATTTAATTAAAAACATGGAGGATAATGTTAAAAGATTGTTTTTAAAAGTTGAGGAGAAGCAAAGAGAAGAAGCTATACATCATTCATCTTATGATTATGATGATATCTTTGTTGTCACTAGAGGCGGAAAAGAGACTAAGAATGAGAAATCGGAACATATTACTTCAAACGAACCTTCTAGTTCTTCTCTACCCACTGATTCAGTACCTGTTGACACTCCTGCACCTCTCCTGAACCAGAATCTTCCAAAGCCCCAGAATTAGTCAAACCAACACGTATACCTTTCCCTGGTAGGCTTAAGAAAGAGAAACAAGAAGCCCAGTTTGGAAAATATCTAGAGATGATCAAAAGCCTACACTTAAACGTTCGATTATTAGATGCTTTAGTTGAAATGCCTAGTTGTGCCAAATTCTTTAAAGAACTTATATCCAACAAAGAAAAACTTAGACAAATAGTTAACTTGCCCTTAGACGCATAATGCTCTTTAATTATGCAACAAGGACTGCCCCCAAAGCTAGGAGACACTGGCCGTTTCACTATTCCTTGTTACCTTCAGGATGTTCAAATAAGTAACGCCTTATCTGACTTAGGAGCTAGTGTAAACCTTATGCCATACTCGCTGTATAGGAAACTAGGATTAAGCGAACTTTTACCAACCCATATGACCATCCAATTAGCTGATAGATCAGTTAAACTCCCTCGTGGAATTGCTGAAGATATTATGGTACATGTTGATAAATTCGTCTTTCCTGTTGATTTCGTTGTTATGGATATTGAGGAAGACACTCAGGTACCACTCATCCTTGGCATACCTTTCCTAAATACTGCCAAGGCTGTCATTGACGTAAATGAAAAATCTTTATTACTTAGAGTGGGAACTGAGGAAGTCACCTTCAATGTCGATAAACTAATGAAACTTCCTATGGGAGAAGACCTTGGTCTTGTAGATTCTATGCAGGAAATAATTGAAGAACACTTGGAATAAATCCTCGCAGTAAGCAGCATTAATCCCCTTCCGAATACTGTCATCACAACAAGAAAAATTTGTGAAGAAGGTGCGGGTCTATGCTCAGCTATCTCGGATCCGTCCATTGCATCGAAGGAAGTGCTATTACCTTTAAAGAATTCCAACTTACAGCCCAACAGATTTATCACTGCTGTACCACTTGGACAAGGCACTCCGGTCACTCTCTTGAGAAGAAACCCTAATTCTGAAGTTCCTGATTCATCTCTCTCAGAAGAAGAAGTTCTGAAGACTCTCAAGGAAATGGAGTCAATGCTTAAACCATCCGATCCGCAACTTTCTGAAAGTTGTGAAAACTTGAATCCAGAGATTACTTTTAGCACATCTTCTTCAGCTCAGTTTCAGAGATTCGCATTCACAAAGGACAACAAAGAAATAATCACTGAAGATAATGCAATCTCTCAATCTTCCCAAGTAAAATATGAGCTAAGAAAAGAAGAGCTTTACAACAATACAGAATGGGTTGAAATAGCATCAGCCGACATTCCAGAGGCACCTGCAGTTGAGTCAGATTATCAGACAACGTACGATGAGCTTAAGAGAGACGAGATTGCAAGGATGAAGCCTTCCACTGAAGAACCACCCGAATTGGAGCTGAAGGAACTTCCCTCACACCTTGAATATGCTTTTCTAGAAGGAACTTCGCACTTACCAGTTATAATATCTAAAGATCTGAAGCCTGAAGAGAAAGCACTACTCATTGAGGTTCTAAAGTCACATAAGAAAGCGATTGCATGGAAAATCTCTGACATACAAGGGATCAGCCCAAATTACTGCACTCACAAGATCTTAATGGAAAATGACTTCAGGCCCTCTATTCAAAGGCAAAGGAGAGTTAACCCAAAGATTCAAGACGTGGTGAAAAAGGAGGTTATCAAACTCTTGGATGCTGGTTTAATTTACCCAATTTCAGATTCTCCATGGGTCAGTCCAGTTCAAGTCGTCCCAAAGAAAGGAGGCATGACGGTCATCGCTAACGAAGACAACGAATTGATTCCAACACGAACCGTCACCGGTTGGAGGGTGTGTATCTACTATCGGAAACTAAATGAAGCTACACGCAAAGATCACTTCCCTCTACCGTTCATTGATCAAATGCTTGAAAGATTGTCAGGAAACGAATTCTATTGATTCCTCGATGGTTTCTCTTGCTATTTCCAGATACCTCTCGATCCAAAGGACCAAGAAAAGACGACGTTCACTTGTCCATACGGAACCTTTGCCTTCCGACATATGCCGTTTGGCTTATGTAATGCACCGGCGACATTTCAAAGATGTATGCTAGCAATCTTCCACGACATGATTGAACAATGCATGGAAGTGTTCATGGATGATTTTTCAGTTTTCGGAGATTCGTTCACCACTTGTCTTTCTAACTTGAATAAGATGCTCACCTGATGTGAAGAATCGAACCTAGTTCTGAATTGGGAAAAATGCCATTTCATGGTAAAAGAAGGCATAGTTTTAGGACACCGTATATCAAAAGCTGGAATTGAAGTTAACAAAGCAAAAGTCGAGACTATCTCAAAACTTCCACCACGCACCTCTGTCAAAGCCATCCGAAGTTTTCTAGGACACACGGGTTCTACCGTCGCTTTATCAAAGATTTCTCTAAGATATCCCGACCTATGACTCATCTCCTCGAAAAGGATACTCCGTTTGTCTTTACAGACGAATGTCTCAAAGCCTTCGATCATCTGAAAGATCTGCTTGTTCATGCACCGATCATGGTTGCTCCAGACTGGAGTCTCCCATCTGAAATCATGTGCGACGCCAGTGATTTCGCAGTCGGAGCAGTTCTGGGACAGCGGAAGGAGAAACAGTTTCAACCAATATATACTACGCCAGCAAAACGCTCACTGACGCCCAAGAGAATTATACAACCACAGAAAAAGAGTTGCTAGCGGTAGTATTTGCTTTTGATAAATTTCGTTCTTATCTAATCTTGTCCAAAACTATTGTCTATACAGATCACTCCGCTCTGAAATATCTTTTTAAGAAGCAAGATGCTAAACCTCGCCTTCTACGATGGATTCTACTCCTTCAAGAATTCGACATCGAAATCAAAGACAAAAAAGGAGCAGAAAACGTCGCGGCGGACCATCTCAGCCGATTAGAGAATCCTTCAATGGATAAGTTGCACGAGAAAGACATTCAAGACCAGTTTCCAGAAGAACAGCTCATGCATGTTGGTAAATACTATCAAGGGTCACGATCTACAAATGATCCCTGGTATGCTGACTATGCCAATTATTTGGTGGGAAAAGTCATACCTAAAGGAATGCCAACCTCTCGAAGACAAAAATTCTTCCGCGATATAAAATATTACTATTGGGACAACCCTTTCCTCTTTAAGGTTTGCCCTGATCAAATCATTAGAAGATGCGTTGATGGGAAAGAGGCGGAACATATCCTACACCAAAGCCACCATGGACCTACTGGAGGACATCACGGTACCAACATGACCGCAAGAAAAGTGTACGATGCCGGCTTTTTCTGGCCAACCATATTTTGAGATGCGTACGATCTGGTTAGACGTTGCGATATCTGCCAAAGACAAGGCAATATAACAGCCCGGAATGAAATGACACTAACAAACATCCAGGCCGTAGAAATCCTCGATATCTGGGGATTAGATTTCATGGGACCATTCCCTAAATCTAACTGTAAAGAGTACATCTTGGTTGCAGTCGACTACGTCTCCAGGTGGGCCGAGGCCCAAGCTCTCCCAACAAATGACGTCAAAGTGGTAACCAAATTTCTCAAAAAGCTATTCAGTCGATTTGGGACTCCAAAAGCAATAATTAGTGATCGTGGTACACACTTTTGCAACGTTCAATTCATGAAAGTTCTGCAACAGTATGGTGTCACTCACAAGACGTCAACAGCTTATCACCCCCAGACAAATGGGCAAGCTGAGGCAACAAATCGAGCTTTGAAAAGAATCTTGGAAAGAACTGTTGGTAATCATGGGTACAAATGGGCTAAAAAATTAGATGATGCATTGTGGGCATTCAGAACCGCCTATAAAACACCATTAGGAACCACACCGTATCGTCTAGTTTATGGCAAGGCATGTCACTTACCAATTGAGCTGGAATATAAAGCATACTGGGTTTTGAAGAACTGCAACTTAGATATTTCTACAGCAGGATCAAATAGACGAATGTAGTTGAACGAGTTAGCCGAACTAAGGGATCAGGCATATGACAGTTCGTTAAGCTTCAAGGAACGAACTAATAGAATTCACGATGCTAAGCTGAGGCACTCAAGATTCAAAACAGGAGATAAAGTGCTGCTTTTCAACTCGCGATTCAAGAAATTCTCTGGTAAGTTTAGAATCAGGTGGAGCGAACCATTCATAGTATCAAAGGTATTTCCTTACGGTGCAGTCGAACTCGAGGCACCAGAAGGTAATTTTAAGGTTAATGGTCATCGCTTAAAGCATTACTTCGAAGACTTTCCCATCAGGGAAGATGTCTTTATCTTTGAACCACCGTGAGTCGACAGAAGGTACAAAGAGTCAAGCTAGAGACTCGTAAAACAAGCGCTCTTGGGAGGCACCCCAAGCCTATCTTTATTAATTCTGTAATTTTATTTCTTAGTTTATTTTTATTAAGTATGGTTGTCCCTGAACTAATAAAATTGCAGGCTTGCCACTTATCTGACTTCGAATTGCAAAATCTGAGATAAGTGTTATTCATTTACTATCATTGTTAGCATTACCTGTTTATTTTATCTTATTTCACGACAGACGCCGTTGATGTTGATCATGTAGCTGCGAGACCATGCTGATAACCCGTAAAAAGTCATGTTTTTACTTATGTTATTTCCCGCATTTTAGACTCAAAGTTAGCAAAACCACACCAATAATGTCAAATATTATGATATTTTGTTAACTAAGTCAAAACGGAAGTGATATTTATAAAACCATTGAAAATGATACGAAAAAACGTGAAAAAAGGAGCATAAACGGTCAACGAATCTTTAGTTCATGCGTTTCAACACTTTTTGAGCAAAACTAAGAATTATGACCTCTAACTTACGTCGTTATGTTTGTTAGGAAATGACGATTGCGTGGATATAAAGAACGTTGAAAACGGACGCACGATGAAGAAGATACGCTCGAACGAAGATCACAAGCAACCGACGGATCACGATACGGGAGAGACAAGCCGGATACGGCCTAGCCCAGCCGTATACGGCCAAGATCAAGCCGTATACGGCCTATCTTGACCGTATACGGTCACTTCCCAGCCGTATACGGGCAATCTCCCCCGTATCCGGCCTTGTCCCTCCCCCGATACGGCCAATCTCTCCCGTATAAGGCCAAATTCAACCGTATCGTGTGTTTTGGTCATCCAAGGTGCAATCTTGATACGGGAGGGAAATACGGCTGAGATTTTGGAGGTGGAAATACGGTTGAGGAATACGGTTGAGCCAAATCTATAAATACCAACCTTCACCTCCTCATTTCACACACTTCATTCATCATTCATCCAATTCTCTTCTCACTTTCACACTTCTCTTTTATTTTATTTTTCGGTTTTTATTTTTAGCTTGTAGTTTTGGTTTCTCTCTCTAGAGTTTTCTCTCTCTAGAGAGAAGTAGATAGTTAGTTAGTTAGAGGTAGAGAAGAGAAAAGCAAGGCGTTGTAATCACGGTGTAAAAGCATTCTTGGTGCAAAACTACGCATTTCTCAATATTACTCTGCTCGAATTTCTGGTGATATCTATCCTCTCATACTTATATTATGTCTGAATTATTTCTGCTTATTTGTATGATGTGTGCTATGTGTATTGCCATGATTACTGAGTAGTGTACTATTGCGGTTGTTGAAATGTAGATAATTAGATGTAGGGATGATGTTAAATTAATCTTTATTTATATATGTGATTGGGAATTATTAAACTTTATTATGTTCAAACTTATCATGCATCTAGACTTAGTTATGGATCACCCTTTCCAGTCCTTCGCGTGACTGCTACTTAGGTTTAGAAACTGATCACCTCTAGATACGGTAGTTTGTTATCTGTGTTATCTTACGAAGCCGTGTCTGTTACTGTAATTCGGCTAAAGTACTGGGTATAGCGATGGAAACACCACTGGTGGAGTACAACCGTGGAAGCCTGAGAAAAGCCGTTGGTACCATCACTGTGGACTACCTAGAAACCCTAGAATATGGTCTAGACATCATAAAGCTGTGGAAATGCCAAGTACACCGTAGGCCTACCTCTGGTTATGAACACACTGTGGAAATACAGTAACTAAAGTACACCGTGTCTATAGTTAGAATTGGTTAACCTGTGGAAAAATAGTTATACGCGGTGAGATCAATTCTGGTTATAAAGCCGTGGAAATGCTGTAAGCAGTGTACACTGTAATAGTATCTAGAATTGGTTGAACCGTGGGACTGTTGGAGTACACGGTAGACTGATCTCCGATTATACGGCATTGTGGAAAATGGTAACAGTACTGTACACCATAATAGTACTCAGGGTTAGCAACCGCTGTGGAAAAGTGCATTGTACACCGTTAAGTATGTCTAGGGACGAATGACTGATCGCAAAGGAGAGTTCTAGATCATGACAGAAGTAATTAAGCTTATAAAACCTAAGGCATGAGTCTAGAGATGAAAGTCAAGCCCAGCAGTGGTTCAAGATTCTTAAAACCCCTAGACTCTACAAAACTGATAGTTTGAAATAATAGGTTTATAATTAATACATGGTTAAATAATAGCAGTTGTAGTTAGGTGTTAAGAAAGGTCGGAATAACCCAATGGGCAGCCTGTCACCTTATTCCTGCACCCTTCAAGGGTCGCTATCTCTACAAAGACATGTGTGGGGGGTCGGATAGTCTGTTCTGATCAGAATCACGATAACGTAGGTACTCAGTGACATACTTATGTAGGTCTGACCGAAACAAGTAGGGTCCTTGCGTTTACACCTGTAGTGCATCTGTCTGTTAATTAATCAAGTCCCTAATCACCTTTATAATGAACGTCATCCCAACAACTGATTATTGAAACTTCAACAGCCGCATTCTCTATCTATCTAGCTAATTACCGATTCTCATCTCTATTTTACTTTTCTGCATTTAGTTAAATTAAATTACTAGAAAACCAAACAAACAAAATCTACCTATCTACACAACCCATCCTATTAGTAAACCTTATCTTTGGCCTAAGCTTCGTTTCAATTCGCTCCGATTAAAGAACGACCTCGAGTTATACTTGCTGGTTACTCACCCAGTGTAGTAGGTAGTACCTATAAGTTGAGCCCCGCATATTACAAATTTTAAAACTTACCCACGACGCCCGCCTGATTTGTCCGGACGAGTCCTTTGACGACGAGGACGGTTCACTCGCGTGAGCTAAAACGAACTTGACTTATCGGGCGACGTCAAGTTTTTGGCGCCGCTGCCGGGGATCGTAGAGCGTTACGATTCAGAAGCCGCCTTAGATAAACTAGCTGTTAGGAGATCCTTTTCGTTTAGGTTCACTTGGACTTATCCGAAAGTTACTTACCTGCCTTAGAATAATTTAGTAATATAAAATGAAAAAATTCAAAAATATCTTTCTACGATTCGCCACCAAAGAAATGACGGCCACGGATGACGCTGAGTTCTTCGACTGCCTAGAACAAGAGTTTGAATCCGAATTCTACTCTTCATCTTCAACTACATCCGAAGAAATCTCCGTTAGTCCAGATGATGATTCTAGAACCATAGGGCAATTCTTAGATCTTGACTTAGGACCCAATGAATCTCAGCAGAAGATTTCAACTTCTGTTTCTAGCATTCCAAGCTATCAGGTCATACCTGAACCTGAGATCTCATTTCCCTTAGAAAATTTCTCGCAATTCCCTAATTTTGCTGGAACTTCTGAGAATCTTCAAACCTTCCGTTTTCCACCCCCTGAAGAACGCATCCCCATAAGGAATGAAGACGCTTATGAATATCCTCCAAAATCATCAATTTTTATAAACCTCGTACCAGAGCCTGCGTACACCATATACCGTGTCATTGATAGAGATATACTTGACCAGACTGATGAAGAAGTCCGCTATGTTGGGTACTCTCTTGATCCTGACAGGAGGTTAACTGTTTGTAAGGCATTTGTCAGACATCTCAAAACATCAGACTTTCCTTTCTCAGTCGAACAGAGAGTAGTCATCAGTAGGATTGATAATCAGATCAGTACTCTCTACTGTCTTCCAAACCAAAAGGAAGATGGTATCTTCACACGATATAGGGTGGAAGAACGAAAGCTTATATCCATAATAGACCTACTAATGGACCTATTCGCTAGCACTAATTATCACTCGGAGTCACAAACCCTGATTGATCGTTATGTTGCGGCTATGATATATGAGCTTGAGTTATGGATCTCAAAAGATCCCGCAATCCCTCTAAACATTTCTGGAAAAATTCCTTTCTTCGTTGACCCTGCCACCTATATGATCAAAACGTTGTTAGAGATATTTCCTGGAGCTGCTGACGATAAGAGAGAAGCCACTTTCTTCGCTAAAAGAAAGAATATTCACGTTGAACTCACTTTACTTTTCGATCAGTCTAAATATCCTTTCACTTTGTCTCAAAGATCGTTGATGATGGATGTCACCGAAGCAGTTCACACTACAACCGGAGATCCTGATTCAGAGGAAGAACGGAAATTTCAGAATACTCTAGATAAACTTCTCCACGACCTTAATCATATAGAGAAAGGAACACGAGTAGGAATTTCAAGTCCGAAGAGAGTTAGGAAAGAATTTTATAAGTTTATTGGCAATCTTCTAGACTTAGGCAAAAAGGAACGTAAGTTTCTCAGTGAATTCGAAATATTTTTTCTAAATCCTGCAGATCTAGTCGACTCTGTCATTAAAACCCTTATGATTAAATTCATTCCTCGCCATATTCGACTGCATCCAAGAGCACCGAATGCTTTTAAGCATTTGATCTTGATTAATTAAAACTGTTTTGGAAAGTCGGGCTAAAGACTTTAAACCAAGCGCTTATTGGGAGGCAACCCAATTTAATAAAGTTTTAAATTAGTTAGTTTCCTTAAAACACAAAAGCCTCTAAAAAACTTTGGTTTTCGCAAAATCTGCGCAGTTTCTAAAATTTAAAAACTTTAAATTTTTAAATTGTTAAGATTTCAAAAAAACTCAAATATTTTTTAGACCAAAAATAAGTTCGCTTTATTTTTAGCATTAATCTTTCGCATTTTAAACAACTTTTTGTCCGCTCACAGTACTACGCAGAATTTTAAAATTTTTGCTAAAATTAATTAGCTTAAGTTTTTAAAATTGTTTATCCAAAACTATTTAAAACATAAGTAATTAAAATAAAAAAAGAAAGGAGGGGTATTTAAATATTTTGGGTTTAAGATAATAACAAAAAAAATCAAAAATTCAAAATTCTCTCCCCCTCTCTTCTCCTTCCTTGCGCCGGCCTCACCCCAACCCTCCACCATCTCCATTTTTTCACCATTTTCAACCAAATCAAGCTTAAAATCTTCATCTACTACATGATTATGTAACTTCTACACCATTTGCATCTCCATTAAGGTAATTTTCAAGCTCTAATTATCAAAATTCTCTAACTTTAAGAACCTAGGGTTTCAAATTACTTGGTGATTATTGCTAGCTAAAGTTGCGAATTTGAGCATTGATTCTTGCTTAGTAGTGATATAAGATGATGTAGGAGCTTGCATTTCATGAATTTGATGGAGAATTATGAGTTTGAGTTTTTAAAGTTAGTTATTTTGCCCTAATTGTTCATAATTGGTTAAGTGATGATTAAATTGCTTATGTGAAGTTACTAGTGATTGTTATATGCTTAGAATAGTGTAAGTAACTTGTGCATTTGCTTTGTTCTTGATCAAATAATGTTAAGGTTGCACTTTGAGAATTCAAGTAAGCTTAAAAGACGATTTTTTGTTAAGTATCACATTTTGAAACAAAATCTTTACTTAAAAATGATGCTTGAGCTTAATTGAATGTTATAAGCTTACTTTGATTCTTGAAAGCATTTAAAATGAATTAACGAATGGATCAAGATTTGTAAGTGGCACTACTTTGAAAAAACAAAGTTAGTGAAGCTTATAAGTTATGATTTGTTCCGACATTCAAGTAACCATTTCAATGTGATACAATTTGATTTGTGATGAAGGTTTGAACTTAGAAGTGAGTATGGTCTATTTTGTTCCAATGCATCGCAACTTTAATTTACCACTTTTTAAAACCAACGCGATGCTTGCACCAAAATTGCCACACTTACTTTAAAGAACATTCTTAAATCATAAAACGGCAATAATGAGTTAACTTGAACTTTGATTGCTTGCTTATGAACACTTACTTTAAATGCCATGCTAGTTTGCAATTTGTAAGTTGATATTACTTTCGCCACTTTAAGGTAACTAGTAAGCTTAGAATGAACTCATAAGTAGTAACTTGTGAATATCTAATGCTTAAATGCTTATGTGGTTGGAATTGGAACTAGTCTCAATTTCTCGAGTTACTTTAATTTGATAAAGTCCACTTGGGAATTTGTTGCAAATAGTTCGTGATAGCTTCTTACATGAATCAAAGTTTGTTTAGATGGTTGAAAAGTGAGATTTTGATTATTATTGGTCATTACAGGTTTATGGATTATCCACTTTTTAAAACCCTCATTTCGAATTTTTTCCAAAAATTCTAGGGTTTAATATAATCCATGTACTTGTAATTGATTTAATATAACCTACTATGATGTTTGTTTTTCTCTTATTTCAGATGGCCAAGACTTCACTTCCTTCATACATTAAAGGCTCAATTAAAGACGATGAGAAAAGGAAGCTTTATAGGAAATGGCTATCTCATGAGTTAGGAGTTAACAGATACGTAGTATGGGAGGATTTGGCTAAGATTGGGTTAGCGACAGGATTTAGGGAGTTGATTGAATTTAAAGTGGGAAAACGACATCTTCGGGCATGGACTAGTTTGTTTGACTTAAAAGAGAAAGTTTATCAAGAACTTGTGGCTGAATTCATGGTTACCTTCAAGTTTGATAAATCGGTATCTAAATTAGATGATGCTTCGATGATCAAGTTTAACTTTCAGGGAAAAAGTTATAGCATGTCCTTAGCCACTTTTGCGGTTCATTTAGAGCTTTATAGTGAATATCAAGTGACCACCAAGTTCTTCCTCAACTCAGAGTGCAGTCCAAAACAGAGAGATCACACGGCTATTTGGTCTCAGTACGGATCAGGGCGGTTTCATTCAAATGTCAAAGCTCGAGTTTTTCAGGATAGATATCACAATGTGCTTCATAATCTTCTTGCTTGTTGTATTCGAGGTAAAAGGAAGACAAAAGGAGCTGTTGGCCAGAAAGACTTGTTGATCATCAAGAGTATCATTGAGAATGAACATGTGAATGTTGCCTACTTGGTTGCTGATCGTCTTCTCACTGAATCTGCTTATTCTAAGTCTGAGACTGTTTACATGGGAGCTATCATTACAAAGCTAGTTAGAAAGATGGGGCTTTTGACTAGTGATGTGATTAGCAGATTGATAGAGATGGAGGGCAAGGAGTCGCAGCCATATGATATGAACTACATGATAAAAGTTTGGATATTGGAAAAAGATCTGAATGGTGATATCCGCTGGAAAGATGGTCAGCTGATTCCGGGAGTTTCTATGAGACCTCCGAAGAGTAAGAGAGCTAGGATTGAGTTTGATGATAGCACGGTGCATAGGGAGCAAAGGAATGAGGTCCATCATGAACCTGAGACAGGAGAGACGTCAGTTCCTGATGTGGAGGTTCAGAGTACACCTGCTCCTCAGCCTAGAGTGTTTCACTGGGGAGATCCACCATCATCTGAGCTTTTCTATGGTATGCTACACATGCTTCAGCAGAGACACACTATGGATACATACCTAGCTCATGAGTTTGGATTTCCTACACCAGCTCCACTGACTTGGATCTGCGGTCCACTACCACCCGACTTCACCACATCACCACTCCATACATTCACCATGACTCCATTCACCACCACCATACCCACCATCACATCACCTCACCCCACTACCACTATCACACTTACTACCACCACAGGGATTCCACCTAGGGCTCGCCGATCTTCATGTATACCCACACCTGAGCCGGTATTCTCTGTTCACACCACCACCACACGTGAGCCGCATGATCCACAGATTATCCTACAGCCATCTTCACAGGTTGTCACCCGTCCGCGACCAGCCGAGTCGGCAGCATCAGATACAGATACATCTTCAGAGACAGATTCACCGCAGTTAGGGCAGGGTTTGGATATTCAGATGGAGCCAGTACATGAGCATGAGGATGAGCACATATAGGAGCAGATGCAGACAGACTATGTGCCAGCCTTCACTACTGGACCTACAGATTCTGGATTGACAGGATTACTTGACACCACCCCTGTTCCATCCTCAGATTTGCCACCGGTTCACTTGGCACAGGTTATGCGTGACTTCCCTCTCGGATCAGCTGACATAGGAGATATGGGCCTTGATTCGAACTTCCATTTGTATCCACTACATCCAGAGCAGCAGCAGGCCGCATCATCGGGGTCAGTATCCCGCATGGCGTCGAGTGGACAGCACTCCGTCACCCAGCAGGCAGCAGGCGGCTCTCTTCCTACTCTCCATGAGTCACCACCGGATCAGGACCCTCCTCTTCCTTGATTCCACTTATCTATCACTCTTTATCTTATTATTACTTATGTTGGATGACTATACTATTACTTGATATTTTGGATGACTGTATCAGTATTGTGATTCGGCGGATATATTTTGGGACCAACCAATGATTTGGTTGGATTTATCTGCTTTTATTTATCATATTATCTTAGTTTATTTACTAATGTTGTGTTTATTTTGCTTTTGAATAAAGAAAAAATGCAAATAAAATTGAAGTTCTCCGAGGATATATAAGACGACGCGCAAATCACGCAAGATTCGAGTTGAACGACGCTAGATTCTCCAACTACTATCTACACACCCAAATCTATCAAACAACCATCTCATTCTATCTTAGGGGAGTTTTTCATTCTTTTTCCTAGTGGTTATTAAATATCATAATATATCTATACCGTTGTCCTTTATGCTTAAATTTTTACGTGTGGGATTATAAATCCCATAAATCAAAAACAACTTAGAAACAAAGTTCCAAAATATAATCAAGCTTTAAGTGTGGGATTCTTCTCCAAAGAAGAATTTTATGCTTAGTTTGTGAACATTAGGGACAATGTTCTTCTAAGTGTAGGATACACGGTATGATATACCGTATTTTGGCTTTGATTGCTTGTCCAAAGTAAGCTACAAATAAAAATAAGCTTAAAGCTTAAAATTTTCATCAAAACCTCATTTCTGCTAAAATTTTAAAATTTTTTGACTTAAAATATTTTTTGCGAAAGGTTATTTGTCAGAAATTAAATAAATTGCTTTGGAAAGTAAGATAAGTTAGAATACGAATTCCTTAGAAATGAAATGTTAATCCATGAGCATCGCATGGCTAGGCACATACACCCTTTTTGCAGTGAGGTACTTGAGCCCATTAAGCATTCATCTTTAATGCTTCACTTTCGATTGATGTGTGTGCTGATGCTTTTGCTTTGAATTAGAACTTGCTCTTGGTATACGTTTCGAGACCACACCGATGAGCGTCGTACGCGGTGTAGGTGCAATCAGATGACCTTGACATTCCCTAGGATTAACCCCTTTTTCTTTAAAACCATTTTTTCCAGCCCAAAACCCTTCCAACACTCATTTTAAGTGTTGATGATCCTCCTAGAAAACCCTGTTGAGCCTTAGCCTTTTCGTTTCATTAAAACCCAAATTTTCAACCTATTCACTTCCACACCCACCAAATCTTATCTTAGAGATTTTTAAATTTTTGAAAAACGCTATTTAGATATTCTTTTTCCTTTCACTCAAAATTCACAAAAATCGTGTTTACTCAAAACTCCTCGTGTGCGTTTCTATGATCAATACTCAAAAATCGAGAGTCTTGTGGTGCGAAAAATTGGCACCAGGTAAATTCGAAATTGTCAAAAGTGTGAAAAATGAAAGTCAGAAAAAATCTCAAAAAAGGGACGGTGAATAAATTTGAAAATTCCTTAGAAATTCCTTGGCAAATAAATTCTAAGCCAAAAATATAGAAAAGTAGAAAAGAAAAGAAACGAAAAAAAATATATATATAATAAAGCTAAGTGCTTCGAATTCTCCCAAAACTCTGCTCTCTTAAAATTTCGAAAATCTTCCGTGTGTTTCCAAGAGATAGAAGTCAAAATAGCTATCTCGCTCCCTTATCGTTATCCGTTTCCATTTTCATTGAAAAGTTTATCTAAATAAAATTTTTCATAAGTTTAAGAATGCCTAAGATAAGCAAAACCCTTTTTATTTAAAACCAATTCCCCTTCTATACCATTCCCTTTAAACCTCACCAAACATTACAACCCATTTGGATGTCCTGGGATGATTAGCACCGTTCTCATCGAAGTGGTGGAGATCCGATTCTCGATCAAGCCTATGACGAGAAGCAAATGCATGACTGGCTTTATGAGCGATTTCATTTGTTTAGAATGATAGGTAACCCGAAACACTTCTGAGTGAATTGAGTGACCACCTAGTGAGATCGCCTAGTCATGTACAATATCCATCGAGAATTGTGAAAGTATGCCAGGGCTAACATTTCAAATCTAAGGGGTGACTGTTCTAATGATGCTTGCTTTCTGAAAAGATTTATCCAATGGCTGACAAATGACTAATCTCAAAGTATTTTATGTCAAAAGCCTAAAAATATTATTTTCAAAAACTCTTAGCAGGTGAGAATTTTCAAGTTTGCTTGAGGATAAGCAAAGTTCTAAGTGTGGGATATTTGATAACCCGTAAAAAGTCATGTTTTTACTTATGTTATTTCCCGCATTTTAGACTCAAAGTTAGCAAAACCACACCAATAATGTCAAATATTATGATATTTTGTTAACTAAGTCAAAACGGAAGTGATATTTATAAAACCATTGAAAATGATACGAAAAAACGTGAAAAAAGGAGCATAAACGGTCAACGAATCTTTAGTTCACGCGTTTCAACACTTTTTGAGCAAAACTAAGAATTATGACCTCTAACTTATGTCATTATGTTCGTTAGGAAATGACAATTGCGTGGATATAAAGAACGTTGAAAACGGACGCACGATGAAGAAGATACGCTCGAACGAAGATCACAAGCAACCGACGGATCACGATACGGGAGAGACAAGCCGGATACGGCCTAGCCCAGCCGTATACGGCCAAGACCAAGCCGTATACGGCCTATCTTGACCGTATACGGTCACTTCCCAGCCGTATACGGGCAATCTCCCCCGTATCCGGCCTTGTCCCTCCCCCGATACGGCCAATCTCTCCCGTATACGGGCAAATTCAACCGTATCGTGTGTTTTGGTCATCCAAGGTGCAATCTTGATACGGGAGGGAAATACGGCTGAGATTTTGGAGGTGGAAATACGGTTGAGGAATACGGTTGAGCCAAATCTATAAATACCAACCTTCACCTCCTCATTTCACACACTTCATTCATCATTCATCCAATTCTCTTCTCACTTTCACACTTCTCTTTTATTTTATTTTTCGGTTTTTATTTTTAGCTTGTAGTTTTGGTTTCTCTCTCTAGAGTTTTCTCTCTCTAGAGAGAAGTAGATAGTTAGTTAGTTAGAGGTAGAGAAGAGAAAAGCAAGGCATTGTAATCACGGTGTAAAAGCATTCTTGGTGCAAAACTACGCATTTCTCAATATTACTCTGCTCGAATTTCTGGTGATATCTATCCTCTCATACTTATATTATGTCTGAATTATTTCTGCTTATTTGTATGATGTGTGCTATGTGTATTGCCATGATTACTGAGTAGTGTACTATTGCGGTTGTTGAAATGTAGATAATTAGATGTAGGGATGATGTTAAATTAATCTTTATTTAAATATGTGATTGGGAATTATTAAACTTTATTATGTTCAAACTTATCATGCATCTAGACTTAGTTATGGATCACCCTTTCCAGTCCTTCGCGTGACTGCTACTTAGGTTTAGAAACTGATCACCTCTAGATACGGTAGTTTGTAATCTGTGTTATCGTACGAAGCCGTGTCTGTTACTGTAATTCGGCTAAAGTACTGGGTATAGCGATGGAAACACCACTGGTGGAGTACAACCGTGGAAGCCTAAGAAAAGCCGTTGGTACCATCACCGTGGACTACCTAGAAACCCTAGAATATGGTCTAGACATCATAAAGCTGTGGAAATGCCAAGTACACCGTAGGCCTACCTCTGGTTACGAACACACTGTGGAAATACAGTAACTAAAGTACACCGTGTCTATAGTTAGAATTGGTTAACCTGTGGAAAAATAGTTATACGCGGTGAGATCAATTCTGGTTATAAAGCCGTGGAAATGCTGTAAGCAGTGTACACTGTAATAGTATCTAGAATTGGTTGAACCGTGGGACTGTTGGAGTACACGGTAGACTGATCTCCGATTATACGGCATTGTGGAAAATGGTAACAGTACTGTACACCGTAATAGTACTCAGGGTTAGCAACCGCTGTGGAAAAGTGCATTGTACACCGTTAAGTATGTCTAGGGACGAATGACTGATCGCAAAGGAGAGTTCTAGATCATGACAGAAGTAATTAAGCTTATAAAACCTAAGGCATGAGTCTAGAGATGAAAGTCAAGCCCAGCAGTGGTTCAAGATTCTTAAAACCCCTAGACTCTACAAAACTGATAGTTTGAAATAATAGGTTTATAATTAGTACATGGTTAAATAATAGCAGTTGTAGTTAGGTGTTAAGAAAGGTCGGAATAACCCAATGGGCAGCCTGTCACCTTATTCCTGCACCCTTCAAGGGTCGCTGTCTCTACAAAGACATGTGTGGGGGGTCGGATAGTCTGTTCTGATCAGAATCACGATAACGTAGGTACTCAGTGACATACTTATGTAGGTCTGACCGAAACAAGTAGGGTCCTTGCGTTTACACCTGTAGTGCATCTGTCTGTTAATTAATCAAGTCCCTAATCACCTTTATAATGAACGTCATCCCAACAACTGATTATTGAAACTTCAACAGCCGCATTCTCTATCTATCTAGCTAATTACCGATTCTCATCTCTATTTTACTTTTCTGCATTTAGTTAAATTAAATTACTAGAAAACCAAACAAACAAAATCTACCTATCTACACAACCCATCCTATTAGTAAACCTTATCTTTGGCCTAAGCTTCGTTTCAATTCGCTCCGATTAAAGAACGACCTCGAGTTATACTTGCTGCTTACTCACCCACTGTAGTAGGTAGTACCTATAAGTTGAGCCCCGCATATTACAAATTTTAAAACTTACCCACGACGCCCGCCTGATTTGTCCGGACGAGTCCTTTGACGACGAGGACGGTTCACTCGCGTGAGCTAAAACGAACTTGACTTATCGGGCGACGTCACACGCAGACGACACAGACCTCGTAGACGCAGAGCGCAGAGAGCAGCTATGCTGACCATCACTGAGGAGGACCTGACTGATGTCCCGATCACTCACGAGGAGTTGCCCGATGAGAGGCCCTCATCACCTTTGTCAGTCCCCGTACCTACTTTCGAGTACGGTATCACTACGGCTGACCCAGCTGCTTAGTGGGCCCTCTTCCGGACACTCTCCATCCAGCATGACACCATGTCCTCTATCTGTGAGCAGCTCGAGATTCCGAGACCTGATGCCATTCCCTACAGGCTTGGTCCAGATCCAGGACCATCTCGACCTCCATGGTCCTTATTTCCTCCTGCTGATCCACCTGTTCTCTCTACTGCTGGACCTTCCACTGGCCCCACTGCTGCAGCTGCTGATCCTGATCCAGCATTGCCCACAGGATTTGCATCACCAGACCGCAGCCTCACAGAGCAGCTTCTGGCAGTTTTTGATGCTCACACTTCTGTCACCCACACTTCCACTGACGAGATTGTGAGTCAGGCTATGGATACTATGGATTTCTCCATCCCATCTCCGACTTCCATCTTTGATAGGGATGCTGTGGAGGAGTTTGATCCTGATACTGATGACCTGCTCGATGACTTTTAGATTTTATCTTTAGTATTTACTTTCTGTATTATGACTCTGTACTTACGCTTTAGACCTGCTACCTAGATGAGATATTGTGATATGTGTGTTGTTGTTTATTGCAGAATTCAGCTTTGTGTGGAATGGATGATCTTAAACGACCCTGGTCCTTAAAATCCATCAATTCACTAGCACCACTCCTGCACAAACCTGGTCTATTCAAGTAAACACAAATGGGGAGTCTCTCTGTTCCTTTCTCCCCGTTTCAATTATGTTTATTATGCCTATGTTAGTGCGTTTAATTTCTGTACCTCATCCTAAACTTATCACTAAGTGTGGGATTCCAGCCCAAATTAAAACACTTGAGAAACATCTACTTATATGTTCAAACTCTAAGTGTGGGATTTTACTAGTAAAATCTCTACTCAAGAGAACATTAGGGACAATGTTCCTTTAAGTGTAGGATGGCAGGTATAGAATACCTTAAATGGTGATTTTTATGTCCAATAGCAATCTTTTTCAAAACTTTTTCAAAAAATAAGGTCAATTTTTTTCAAAATTAATGAGTCTAACTCAGTTTTTGAGTCTCAGATACTACTGAGAGAAACCATTTCAAAATATAAGTATGTTATTTCTAAAAGCCTAAAGGAAATAAGGTAGAAATTGCTTAAGCAAGAAGTGATAATCAAAGGAGCATGACTAGACACATACAACCCTTTGCAGTGAGGTATCTTGAGCCCAAAAGCATTCATCTTTAATGTTTCATTTTCATTTCTTGTGTGTGTGCCGATGTCTGTATCTCTGAATTAGAACTTGCTCTTGACATACGCTTCAAGACCATATTGGTGTGTACCGTACGCGGTATAGGTGCAATTAAATAACCTTGACATTCCTTAGGACTTAACCCATTTCTTACATATCTTTTCAAGCCCAAAACCCTTTCCGATGCTCATTTTTAGTATCGAAGATCCACCTAGTATACCCTGTTGAGCCTAAACCTTTCATTTCTTCAAAACCCTAATTTTCACCCACTTCCCAAAAATACCCCCAAACTTATCTTGGAATTTCTGAGGTTATGAAGAACACCCTTTTAGAATATCTGTTTCAAATATCCTACTCATTCGCATTCTCCAAAATCAAGCTTCTCAACAAATGGTACGGGAAAATTAGCACACAAGAAAGCTGGAAGGACGATGGTGCGGGAAAAATTAGCACCTGGAAAAGAATCAAAATGATCAAGATAGACTAAAAGATTTCTAAAGGATTCAAAATATAAAATTCCTTGGAAATTCTCTAACAAAGAAATTCTGAAGAAAAGAAAAAGAAAAGAGAAAAGAAGAAAAAGAAAAGAAAAAGAAAAATAGCTCCGCAAATAAAGCTGAAAGTTTCAAAGCATAGCTCTTCATGGAAAATCCGATAAAAGCTGAAACGTCTACCAACTCTCCGTTCTAAATAAAGTTGTTCATAATCTCAGTGATTTTAGGATAAGCTAAACACCCCTCAAACCCAAAAAAAAAATTCCACTATCCATACCCTTCACCCTCACCAAACATTACAACCCTCTGAATGTCTTGAGATAATTAGCACCGTCCTCACCTAAGTGGTGGAGATCCGATTCTCGATCAAGCCTATGACGATGAGTGCAGCATGACTGGCTATTTTGAGCGATTTTGTTTAAGCTATATTGATAGGAAACCCGATACACTTTGAGTGAATTGAGTGACCACCTTTAGTGAGATCGCCTAGTCATGTGTACTCCAAGATCACGAGATTTGGATGTACGCCTAAGAGAATCTCTTCTTGTTTAAGGAAGGATCATCTTATCTTCCTCCACACTTTTAGAGTAACTTGCTTATATGAGGAAATGCTAATCTCGGAAAATATTCTCTGACTCACCCCTAAAAATATGACTTAAAATATTTTTTCAGAGAGTTGTTGCTTGAGGACAAGCAACGTCTAAGTTTGGGATAACTTGATGTGACGTAAAAAGTCATGTTTTTAGAAGCTTTATTCCTCACATTTTGGACCTTTCTTTAGTAAAAACATTCCAAAACATTGATTATTTATTAAAACTCACTAAAGTGGTTCAAAAGTAGACGTTGTGGTAAAAATCACTGAAAACACTCTGAAATTGCACAAAACACAGCATTTTAATACAAGCCGATTCCTCCGACCTCATTTTCCTGTCAAGACACACTCCCTAACTTCTACCATCTGTTGTATAGGTAAAATCGAGACGAAAAAATCTGGAATCAAGTGAAACGGCCAAAGGACGGAGAAGACACTACACTTTCAGAGCCACTAAAAGTCATTTCGGCTATGCCTGAGTTCTACATACCCAATTTCTATGAGATTGGCATCATTAGAAGCGTAACGGAATTACGAAACCACAGGCGAAAGAATCAGGTCAAACGGACGCGTAACGAAGGAGATACGGACGTTTTAAGCAACAATCGAAATCAGACGGAGACCGTATACGGCCTCAGGCACCGTATACGGCCCTTGTAAGACCGTATACGGCCTAATACACACCGTATATGGTCCTTACAAGGCCGTATACGGCCCCTACCCCATATCATGCTTCGTTTGCTTGTACGTGCTGCTTCGTGAGTTGTACGCACGATTTGATGCTTTGCCTATAAATAGTGGACAACCCCAACACTTCATACACACCCAATTTTCTCATTTCATTTCTTCCTTACACTTTCTCTCTCACACACATCACTCTCTCTCTAGTTTCTCTCTCTAGAGATTTTCTCTCTCTAGAATTGGGCTAGTTAGAGAGATAGTTAGGTAGAGGTAGCTTTTAGCTTTTGTACGGAGTCACTCCAAGACATTGTATTCGCGAAGATCTGTCTGTAATAAATTCTTATCAGGTTCTATTTATATATCTCTTACTTTCCAGTTTTAAACATGTGTTGCTTTGTTTATGCTTGTTTAGGATTGTATGCTAGATATATAATGCTAGGCTAGACATTTCTTTGTGTTTACTATGATGTAGTCATGTTAGAATAGTCAATATGTTTATGCCATGCTGTTACTCTGCCCGTGTTACTTTAAACTGTGTATGAACTCATTAACTGAATCTCGAATGTTTATCTATCCAACTTATGCTGTGGTTAGAAGCTTCCTGCTAGAACTTGGCCAATTACTAGTGGTACGTTCTCTACCTATTCTATACTTGATGATCAATGAACTTGGTATGGCTGTGTTCTCTAGGTTGAAACAAATCATAAGAGACACGGAGGGCAGGATTAGATATAGGTTAGATTCATGTTTATCTGTTATATATCTTTGAGAGAACTTTTGGGATATCTATGATCTGATTATTGGTTATCTGCTATGCTTAGGATTATGGTGTTCTGTTATGTGTCACCCTATTGCATGTTCTTGTTTGATTGTTGCCTTAGGAATGATGAATGCTAGAGTATCCTCCTGGTTCATATCAGTAACTGTATAATTAGGTTTTCAGACACAGAATATTGGCTTACACAGTAGATTAACATCCATGGAATAGTTGTGATGATTTATATCTGTAATGCTGAACAATTTAACTGATCGTTAGCCCGATTATCCCAACTTGGTCCACGGGATTATCCCCGTTCGTGTTCTTGTTCAATCAACAATTCACGCTACGATACAGACGTCTCTGATGACTGTGACTGGGGACCAGGATTCGAGGATAGTCGTCGGTTAAATTGGTCTGTACATTTGGGAGAACTTCCGGTGTATTTGACTTCTATAACTGCTATCCACGTGACATGTTATTTATCTGATTGCGGACAACTCTATGTTAGATATTTAATAGGCTCGTAGTTGTAGATCATTAGGATATAGGAAATCTGCGAGAGTAATGTGGAACCCTAATTAATGTAACGGAAAAACCGTAAAATGCCCTATTACTCGGTATAGTGCTGGAAACACCGATTGGTGGAGTACAAACGTATGGAAGCCGCGGAAAGGTCGTAGGTACAATACTTTGCATTAATTATGTTTCTATCCTCTCCGAATTTGTCATCACATCTAGTAGCCTTATTCTTGACTATTCATCAATAACATATGACGAAATCATAGTAAACACTCGCTTATCCTCTGTTGACCGAGTCTCCGTACAAATCTCTCTTTTGTTTTATTTTCTTTATTTAAAATAGTATTTAGTTATAAAAAAAACCAAACCTATCCAAAAGCTTTTAAAAACCCTAGCTAGATTCCCATAGATAATAAAACTTCCTAGACTCCCATGCCCGTTGTAGTTTGAAGAATGACACCTGAGTCATACATACCACTTACTGCCCTTTTAGGTCTGTTAGTAGTATACAGCTTAGGATTCCCCTTCTCTATAAATTTAAACCCTGTCCGTGCGTCCGGGTTGGTTGGTTCAACAAATGGATTAAAACCCGTCCGACACCCGGGAGGCACGACACTTACAAACTTGAATTGCCCAATGAGTTGGGTGGCATTCATGACATATTTCATGTCTCCAACCTTAAGAAGTGTCTAATAGATAACTCTCAGACCTTGCCCTTAGGAGGAGATTAGAATCGATGATCAATTACTTTCTTTTAGTGAAGCACCCACAGAAATCCTTAATAGAGGTACCAAACAATTGAGATGTGATATCATTCCCTTAGTTAAAGCCAACTAGAATTCTAAACATGGAACTAAGTACACATAGGATTAGAAATATTTAATGAGACGAAACTACCCGCACCGATTCTCAAGCGCTTCGTCACCCAATAGGACGAGTTGAATTTCGGGACGAAATTCATTTCAACGGTGGGATAATGTGACAAACGTCAAAATCTCAGGTCATCACCGCACTCAAATCTCAATTTACGTTTTAAGCACTCCTTAAATCTTAGTGAAAGTTCTAGGTTATGACTCCTTAGGTCTACTAAGCCATATAACTGCTTAGAGATTGCTTAGTGAACCATAAGTTCTTTTAGACATGTTAAATTAGTTTACTAAGTGCCAAATTAAACAATGAAAAACTTATCTCTTTATGTTTTAACAAAATCCTTATCGAACCGCAAACCGAAATTCCCGTGACTCGACAACGCAAACTTAATCGGATAAATAATACGTGAACAACAAACTTAGACAAATTAAAGGTATAATAATTTAATTCAAGAACTTAGAATTACTAACTTTTAGAACTCAAATATTAATCACTAAACTATCTCCAAATAAACCTTATATCATACAAATACCTATACATTTTTAATACAAATTAATTATACAACTTTTATACATATTATTAAAAAAAAATTTAATAATGATAACAATAAGAAACTTCAAAAATCTGCCCTCCCCTCCCCTTTTCATTTCAAATCCTTTTTATTTTCCCTATACTCCTCATTATCACTTCATTTTCCCAAAACACATTTTCACACTCTTCATCTTTCTCTCACTAAAACATACACAAAATTCTCTCTATTCTCTCTAAAAACTCAGCCACATTCAAAATTAAATCCAAGAGTTTAAAGGTGTTAATCCACCAAAGGAACCCTTTAAGGTAAATCAAATCATCTATACTCATTTATCCTTCATTTTCTTGTATACTTCTTCATAAAAATCGGATTTTAAGCCTTTTTCCATGACTAAAATCCTCATGCAAAGCTTGATGTTTGTAGGTTATCTCTTTTCACATCTTTGTGTGTTAAAATAAAGAGTAACCAATGATCAAACCGTAAATCAAGTGAAAAATCATGTTATTGCTTGTAATCTTGTTAGATTTTGTTAATCTTTATGTAAAAATCATGTTCTTATGTTAATAATCATCTCTAACACATCATGGATGTATTTAAACACCATGCATGTGTTAGAACATGGATTTAAAGATCAAAATATGAAAATCTTCTTTTAACTCTTGATTGGTGTTCTTCTCTATGAACAAAACACCATTTTGAGTCTTAATAGCTTCTGTCCAGAAATTTTACTGAACTTCCACGATTTTTATAAAAATATTTTATTCATGAAAATTTACGTTTTTATAGTCTAAATTCAAGTTCTGGAAGTAAACTTTCCAACCCTACAACCCTCATAGTTATTTGAGTTTGTTTGGTATTTTTAATAATTTTTGTAAGAAAAGATATACAAACTGTTAGAAAAAGTCAGAAACTTTTCTCTTAGTGTTTTAATCATAACAGGAGTTTCACCACTCCAAATGACTTGAAACCAAAGCCAAACGTTTACAAATTTCATTGGCTACAACTTTCAAGAAGACCATTTTTATTGATTCCATGTACATTTTGCTCAGAAATAATGATTGCATGCATGTGTTTAAATCCGACTCCAGAATATAAAAGTAAAATCTAAAAATACTTGTACTTCTCTATTGGTTCTGTATAAATTACACAAAGTAGACAATATATTGTAGAACATCTGTGATTTTTCCCTTATTTGAATTTGGACCAGAAGTATTTTTAATAAATCCAACAAACAGGTGTAAGATTTCTGGAATTAAGATTATGGACTGATTTTTTGGTAAAAGTTGAAACCAACACTTACGAACTTGCTAATTAGGAAAAGACTAAGTTTTTATGACTTATAAACATATCTAAGGATTGAGTAAAAGTCTCGGGTCAAACCGAGAAGGTTTGAACGAGTCAACGAAAAATGGGCTTCGGTTTCAAAAACGTCAAACTTTCTATCTTTGGAAGGAATGGTAACAAAAAGGTTTTAGGTGTCTTATGATGTATTAATCGATTTGTGTGTTATTAATCATAAATTTTGTTGAACCAAAGTTCAAACACTCAAAACACTATAAAATTTAGACACAAACAATTGCGACACATTATATACTTGTGTATTCATTATTGTACACAAACGCGATAATCAGACATTAACAAACTTCAAAGCAAACAAACCATTATGACACTTTTTAATCTAAATACTTAACTAAGCAATCTTACAAACCAATTTACCGAGAATCTAACTAGAGACCTCGTGTTCATAGGACTTGGATAGGAGTCATACTCGACAAGCACACGTATTACATCCATCGATTAACGCTTACGCTCAACTGTGAGTTTTCACAGCCCCTTTTTACTTATTTATTATTTTGGGGGAAAAGCATGATCTTAGACTTTAAATTACATTGGTTGTACTCTTTATGAAGTCTTTGAACTTTTTCCTTATTATTTATGCGAATTGATGTATACTAATGTTATGCTTAATTGAGTACTATCGTGCTAAAGTCCCCGGATTTATCTTTTACACTACTTATTAACTCGTTCGCGAGCCATTGATATTTATCGATAGAGCTATTTAGGAGGAAATCACTCCTCACTTACACTGGTCGTGAGTGCATAGTATCACAGTACTCATGTTACCGATAGAACATGGAGCTTGGGGCATGTGTCGGTTGAATCGGTTTAGTAGTGGCCTCAATTGCATTAACACTTATGTATACTACATTTCATATTCGCAACTGTTACAACCAATCATTTTTATTCATGTCATTTATGAACAAAGCTTTTAAATTTGTTCGATTGTAACACTAAACCTGTGTACTCACCAACTATGACCATAGTTGACCCTTTCGTTTTATCATGCTTTTCAGGAGAACGACAGTAAGGTGCATTCTAGGAGTATATTAGCATGGATGCATGTTCACACGGGTTTGCTTTGTTTTGAAACTATGAATCTCTTTTGAAAACTTTATGAACTTAATGTAATCTCCTTTGGATCTATGTTTTGAACTTGTAGTAATTTGTAATACTTTTGCTAAATTATGTATGGTGTTACTTCTATATCTTGTGCATTGTTACCCAGTACTGTTACACCTCGTGTTTCCGCTTTAGCGGGGTGTGACAGCGCATGATCCTGAACTAATATAGATCCAGGATCCTGAGCTATGCATAGTCCAGAATAAAGTTAGGATCCTCAATTAAGGATCTCCCTCATTCAATATCCTGTATGATTATATTAGATAAATATATCCTGAGTAGGATCCTGCAAGATAAATAACAAGAATATATCCAGGATCCTTAAATCTATCTGTGATCCTGAAAACAGCCTTACAAACTATCATTATCCTGAGATACAAATATAAAATATAAACGAGTCCCATACCTGCGAGATAAACACATGATGCTAATCAGGATCCTACAAAGTTAGATAAAAATCTACCCACAACAATTGCCCCCAAAGTTATAACGTTTTTCAGGATCCTTAAACGTTGTAACTTCTCACAATAACCGCTTAAATCGTGTTAGGTGAGATAATATACTCGTATCGGAGGTCGTGCCTAAGTAGTAATGATAACCTCTATACTCTTATCTCATCAAACCATCATTTAATCTTTACATAAATCCTTTTATCTCTCATCCTCCTTCTTCGCCATTAAGATCTATAATTACTCCTTAGTCCCATCCCCATATCAAATTCCCATTAAAAATAATCGGAGCAACCACAAAAGATCAACCATGTCAGGTAATTTTCCTCCTTTCCTTTCTTTTCCGTTCACAGTTTCCTTCTCTTTTGTTCTAAATTCTTTCATACTTCTCCAGTGCATTTCAGTTTGTCCGACCTTGATCCAGAAATTCCATCCCGAAAAGAGGTGACCAAAATCGGAGTTCCATGTTTCAAGCCTTTTCCAACACACTTTATCTCCAAAAAGAGAAAGGTCGAAGAGTTATACGATATTAACAATCCCGCTTCCAACCTTCTGATATTAAGGCCCTCTTCTTTTAGTCCCTTTCAAATAAAGAAAATTTGATACTAATCCTTTTATCAGGCTGCAGATGTTATGATAGAGGAATACTCGGATAAGGTCAAAATGATTGAGGCTCTGACTTCCACCCTCAAGAAGAGGACGCTCGAATTGGAGAAAGCCAAACAAAAAATTGAAGTTCCTGAAAGCTATGTTAGCCGAAAAATCCAGTTATGCCAAGGAAGAATGATCAGACACAAACAATACTCTAATGGAAGAGACGAAGAGAGATGCCACTATTGCGGTATTGGAATCCAAAATCCACATGGCCACACAAGCTACTGAAAATGGTCTAGATGCCAGCCTATGGGACATCAAGGGATAGAAGGAGAAACTAGAAAGAATGAAAGATGATTATTCTCCAAACCCATTCTTCATCGGTTTCGGAGGATCCAAGATTTCAATAGGAAAAGCAACCAAAGCACCCCAGATGAGGATCATTGAGACTCTAATCAAAGGCGAAACATCCAATCCTAAAGATGATGAAGACACGACAGTAGCCGATGGTACAGTCAATAGCGAAGAATCCTCGGGCTAGGATGGCATTTGACAAGCCGGAGCCTGATTTTCATTTTGATGCTCTTTTATTTTCTAAGGGTTGTGTTTTGTAACCAAAACAATTGATTTGAGGTGAGGTTGACCTGGCATGGTCAACCATGGTTGTGTTGAATGTGGTTCATGTTGGCCACAAGAAAATTTTAATTTCCTGCACTTTTGAACTCTAATCTTAGGATTGTACAATCCTTAGATCTTTTACCATAAATAATATTAGGATATTATCTATATCTTGCGTCTTTAGGATATTGAGGAGATTCCCTCAGTATACATAATTACTTGATAGTTGCTTAGAAACAGGATCCTGAGGAGATTCCCTCAGAACACATCCAGGATAATGAGAAGATTCTCTCAATATCCATTCAACATTATAGATTTCAAGGATCCTTAATCGGATTTGAGATAATCCCGAGTTTATGATCCTAAGATTCCAGGATCCTTACCCGGATTTCATATTATCTTGAGTTTAGGATTCTAAGATTTCAGGATCCTAAAATGTATTGCAGATAATGATGAACTCCCAACAAGTATTTCCTGTAAGATTCCAGGATCATTACCCGGATTTCATATAAACTTGAATTTAGGATCCTGAGATTTCAAGATCCAAAAATAAACTGCTGATAATGAGGAACTCCGAATGAGTAATTCCTGTAACATATAAATGTTAATAATTTGTCAAATAATTGTGAAAACAATTTATTTTTTTAAAAATATTGTGATCTTAAAAAGATTTTGCGTTCCTTAGATCAAAACAGCTTTTGATAATCATGAAAATATTAGAGCTAATAAAGTTATTTATTAGAATTGACCAATGAAAATTTTGATAATGTGAATACATTATAACCATTAGATAGTTTAAGAAAACTATAAAAGTGACATGTAAATGCCAAATCATTGAGTAATGTGAAAACATTACAAACCGTTTGATTCTTGGGCTACGCCATTTGAGACATGAAAATGCCTAACCAATAGGTAATGTGAATACATTACAAACCTTAGAGTGACGTGAAAATGACACAAACCTGTTTTGGTCAAAAATTACTAAAAGCAATTAAGTGATCAAAATTAGTTTGTGAGGTCAGGTGTAAAAATTACTCTCAAGATAATTACGTAGAAACACGATTATCTCTATTAGTAAGTAAATATTTTGTATTAAAAAGATAGATTAAATGCGTAGATCCTTGTTGAACAAATGTTTTAATATCAAAGCTCAAGAACAAATTGAGGATAATGCTACTTTGACAATGAAAATGTAAGAAGAACACAATTAAATCAATATGAACTGATGGCCGCCCGACGGTCGGTCAAGGAATCGCTTCCTGTCGTTGCGGGACCTTCCGCTGAGCGGGCCACCAACGGGTGTTTTAAAATTTGTAAATGCGGGGCCTAAGGATACTTAAAACTATGGGGTATAGTAGTAAGTATGACCTAGGGTCGTTCTTCAAACTACAACGGGCATGGGATCTAGGTCTTTTGATTATCTTTTGTAATTTAGCTGGTTTATCAAAAGGTTGATAGGGGTTTTGGTTGTTTTTCTATTATAACTACTAATTTTAAACTTAAACTAAACTAGAGGATAGGGGAGGTGAGGTGGCTACGAGAACAGCAGATTAACGCGAGTGTCTACTATGATAATTATATATGCTATTTAGGGGTAGTTATTTTAGTTAAGGTATTAGCTATGATGACGAAGTCAGGACTTAACAGACGTACTTGAAACAATCAATGACAACAAAGTACTCTACTTACAACCTTTCCTCAGCTCCCATGTATTTAAACGCTTATACCAGTATTCAGTTGTTTTACAGTATTTCCGTTGCAACATTAAAAGGTTCTTGTTATCTATCCTAAGTTATATGTCCTAATGAGCCATAACTACTAGCCTATTACATATCTAACGTAGAGTTGTCCACAATCAGATAAATAACATGTCACGAAGATAGCAGTTATAGAATGTAAACTATACCGGAAGTTCTCCCAAATATAGCAACCAATTTAACCAACAACCATCCTCGAGTCCTATTCCCCAATCTCGGATATTTGAGATATCCGAATCATGGCATGAATTGTTGAATGAACAAAAACATGAAACAGGGGTTTCCTACCGGAACAGGTTGGGATGGCCTTGGTCTAACGGCTGATTAAATTGTTCATCATTATTTCATATAAACCATCATAACTATTTTACGCATGTTAAACTGATGTATGCAATTAATCTATACTCGAAAACCTAATCATATATCCAATAACACAAGTGATACTAGCATGCAAACCCTAAAGCAACAATCAAGCAAGAACATGCGACAAAGCAGCATACAAGGATCAGTTTAATTTGTGCAGAGTAACTGGATAATTGGTTAAGTCACACATATTCCGAAAGTTCTCTCAAAAACATGCGTTAAATAAATTGAATCTAATCTATCTCTAATCCTACGCTCCGTGTCTCCCTCCGGTGTATTTCAACCTGGAGAACACCGGCCATGCCGAGTTCAACGATCATCAGACACAGAATAATAAGCGGCGTACCACTGATTAAACACCAGCAGTAAGTCACAAACCACAGCATAAGTTGGATAGATAAACTGTGACAACTCTCCAAATTAGGTATTAATTAACATTTAAGCATGTGCATTCTTACGCTAATTTCCTCGTTAAGTTTTAACAAAACTTTTTGTCGTGATGTAAGTCTAGCAAGCCCAATACTTTAAAAAAAAAAAAGTATTACCTAATACGAAGTTATTTATAATTACGTACAAACGTATCGGAACGAACCCGACAAAAATAAATAACAAAAGTTCGTGACACAAAAATAATTAATAATTCAATTATTAATTACGAGTATTTATATATCTATAACATATAGATAGAACGAATTAAATATACGTTTAACATAAAACGTATTATAAACGAACAGAAAAAAAAAAAAATTCTAAAACGTACATAAAAGGTCAAAATCCAAAAAGCGTGATTTTTCTCATTAATTTGAAAGTATTTAGAACATTACCTCAAAATATGAAATCATAATTTGACTGAAATTTGGCGCCCAATTAACTGCGCGCAGTAAAATGTACAAAAATGTACAACTATCTAAAATAATGAAAACATAATTATTCTGATTTTATATAACGAACCAGGAGAGCATCTACAGAATAAAAATATAAAATGTTATAATTTATGGTGATATAATTATACCCGTATCCGAAATTAACGGGTTAAAATACTAACTCAAACTCAATTATTGGGGGACAGTCAACTGTGTTGAGCCATCCCATTGAAATTCATCCGTTCCCATTCTTTTTAAAATATATACTCCTCTCTTCACAAACACTCAAGCTCACACTTCAATTATTTCACCCCAATCATTTCCTTTTTCTTCATTTGGGAACAACAACACCAGCAGAAGTAGTAGAAGCAAATAGTAGGAGAAGCTGTAACAAGTTAACTTTCTTTTTAAAACTTTAACAATAATCATCTTCATCATATCGTCATCATCATCACGTAACCATCATCATCATTGTGAGAAATCCTTTTCCCTTTCAAATTCTTGTATAAACTTTCGATTATTATGTATGTGTTGATGATTTTGTAAGATTGAAATATAGAACCATAAAAATGAAGTTGGTGATGATAAAGTTGGAACCAAAATGTTTATTGTGTATCAAAAATTCGATTCATGTAAAAGTGAAATTAAATGTGAAATCAATGAGTTAAAACTTGTGTAATGTTGTTATAACCAAAGGTAGTCTTGCAAACATCAATAACTCATTTCAATTTCAATTAAACAATGACCATAATATTCTTTAGAGTAAATGCTATTTTTGGTTCTCATGGAACTTCAGATTCAGATATTGGCGTTTGGACGGATGGATGCATGTTTTTGCTATTATATTATGTCCATATTCTAATCATAAAAATATTTGGTTTGAGACAAGTAACTTGTAATATAAAATTTCAATTGATCGAGTAATTATAATTATGACCTTACATTTAGTTCGACTTATTACAAGTAATACGACTAAGTGTATACGACGACTTTTGAAACGATAACAATTATATGTTATATAATCGGGGTAAAAACGTATACGAACCTCTAAACGATTATATTGGTATGTGACAACGGTGCGACACAAATTTATTAACAATCTGTAAATGGTACAAACACTAGCGTGTACAAGTGTTTAACTAATTACTTTGAATACGTTTGTATTACCGTGACTATACACCAGGACTCATTAACAATGAAACGGATTAAACGTATGCGATGACTTTTTGAAACAATAATATTTAGTTTATAAATACAACGAGAAGTTTTATAATAATAAAACTTATACTTATACATTTTATACATATATTTTATATATATATATATATATACATATGACAACGGCAAAATATATATCTTTATATACAAATTGGATACGTTTGACAAACGTACAATCTGGTAATATACGAAAAGTATATTTACATATATATACATATATAACTATTATATATGTGCGACGGAAACGAAACGATAATTAGATATATACACACAACTATAAACATGTATATATGTACAATGAGAACCTAATGACATTGATATGTATCAATACAACTAGAACATATATGTGGACATATTAATGAGAAATACAATTTGAGAAATAATAGCAAATATTTCAACACAACGTCACCAACGAAGTTAACAACTTACATTATTAAGAAATTAACAATTTCTTCAAACAAACAAACTATTAACATAAGTTGATCAAACAAATCAACCGTACTTATGTTAATACATTTATTGATTATAGGTTAACACACCTTGGGCATTTATCTGTTGGCTGCTAGCATTCACACCGAGCAAACTACAGTGAGTTCACAGCCCCTACTTTGCAAATGTTTTATGTTTTTAAATATAGGGGTGTAAACATAGAAACTGTATGCAAAACACATGCAGCAAATTATATAAATGCTTTATTGCTTTATACAACTGTTTGACATGAAATGATATATTTCACAACTGTCTTGGGAATTAGACAACATATCCTAGTACGGACCCAGACTCCCAATGTATGCATGAAAAGTCCTTATGTCATGCAAACTATAACCATTAGCTAGGTGACTCTAGCCACTGAGTATACGAATAGTACTATTGCCGTGACGACCCTCCTGTGGATGGAGCGTATACTTAAATGTCCTTCAGGCAAACAACATAAGTTCTGGTTGTGGTTTGGTTATAGGGTTAGGTCGTTACTTTAACCTGTGAGGTTTAGCTCACCTTTCAGGGGATTATAAGTCTAAGCATTTCCCACCTAATTTATTGGATGAACGTATCCTACAACTATTTTATACCAGATAAACAATCTGGTCATCTTTAAATACTGGTAAACAACCAAGCATATACTTTGGGTGACAACCCACATAAATCTGTATTTTAGGGTAACAACCCTACAAACTTATATTTTGCAAAACCTGCAAACAATTATTTATTGAATGACCTTTCAATAACACAAACATAAATGGTTTAACATACCTTACATTTATACAAAACCTGTGAATTCACTCAACATATTTGTTGACGACTTTCTTTCTATGTTTTACAGGAAATTAGCTATGTAAGTAAGGATCGCATGCATTCAGGATGGTCAACCCTGGACTACTTAGGATGCCATATATTTGGGACAGCTTTTGAGGATTTCCTCTGTATTACTGCAGACATTGCAGTTATACTCATGAAATCTTATTTTAACATATGTATTGTAGAACTTAAATGTTTTAAACTTTATTACTACAATACGACTTACATAGTCGTACTACTTTTGTAACAACTGTTTAAACTGGCATCCTTTATATATTATGTTCTGTATGATCATAAGCTCTGATACGATGAATGCACAATTGTAACGTCATCACCCCCGTTGTTAAACTGTTTACACATAATGCTTCCGCTAATCACAACTTGCTTCCGCTAATCATTAAATAAACACAATTACCGATTTTGGGGGTGTGACAGACTTGGTATCAGAGCCATTGGTTATAGCGAACTAGAAGTCTTTAGGTGACTGAAAACCTTTGAGACCTAGACTATAGCCTTGGCTAGAACATTCATGCATTCATACATACATACATTTGCATACATCTAACAAACGACTGACACGTCACACACAATTTCCTTTGTCACAGTATGTCTAGTCAATCAGTTTACCATGTTTATGCTTCGGACGAAGAGCCGACTGAGGCTCCTTTTGAGGGTCCCGCTATCACTGTAGGGGATGAGTCATCTGTTCATTTGAGAGACATGTCAGACGACACTAGTGACGCTTACATCGCGCCACCACCGACAGCACATGAGGTTACCCCTATCAATACAGGTATTCACCATCAGGCCGGTGAGACTTCTCGCAGGCCTGTATATAGGAGGACACCGAGGATGTGTGTCAGAGATTTTCCTATAGGTCCGTTAGCACCAGCGGACGAGTCTGTTGAGTCTCCACAGAGGGCACCCAGGTTTGCTCATCTAGAGTGGATGACTCCTATGTTGAGGCACTGGAGGTCATTAGAGGGTTTTCCCTCCACCTTTGAGACAGGAGAGTCCTCACGACCCCCAGCACCACTGTCTACCACTGGAGAGCCGATAGAGCAGACTCTCCCTACATTAGTTGCTGTTATGCGTACATTGTTCTGTATTACTTCTAGCAGGGGTTCTCACCTTGGACAGGTACAGGATGAGATCTCTCGTCTGTATGGGGACATGGCTGGTATGCATGAGCATCATCACTTTTTGTTGAACCATGTGTTTACTGCCCAGGAGATAGCTGAGTCCGCACGTGCTCGTGTGAGGACACTTGAGAGACATGTTAGGATTGCAGGGCTTGTGGTTGGTGCTATGTGGTGATGGCTGTGTTGAGGACAGCCGTGGGATCATTTCTACCGTATTTCCGTTAGACCTATGTAGGGCGGGTTGTGCCTACTTAGGATTGTATATATACTATGTATTAGATTTGGAACTTTGGTTCGACGGGTATAGACATACCTGTCATGTTTTGTATATCATTTGGATCGACGGTGTGTAGACAGACCCGTCATGCTTTGATTAGTCTTTGGATCGATGGATATCTAGGATAGATCCATCATGTTTTGTATAAAAACTTGTGAACTAACTATGATCAGTTATATGATATGACATATGTATTTGGTATATTATTATTGTTTATGTTACTGTGCGTTGTGATTGGGTTATATATTGACAATAGATACTACATAATTGTGGATACTGAAATATGTCTTTGTAACCTATAGATCTCTTGAAACTGGAAAAATGACAGAACCTGTCATAAGTGAGTACTCATCAGATGATGACATAACCATCGACGAGCAGATACAATATGTATATGTCGATATCGAAACAATTCCGATAGTGGAACTGGTGGAAGAAGAAATTGAAAACCACCACTTTGGATTGATTGACATAGAGGAATATGAGAGAGTTAGAGACCAAGTTGAAGAGCTAGATGGTCAAAACTGGGAACTTGCATCTAAATGCAAGAACTATGAAACTGAGTTGAGAATCCTAAAGAGGCCTATGTCTGTCCGAGTTAGGGATAGAATTCGCTTCTGGAAGAAAGTAGCTAGTGATCGCAAGAAGAGAGTCAAGAATTGGATTAAACGTCTGAGCAAGTGCTCAACTGAGAATGAGGTGATCTGTCATACGACTCTGCGATATAAGACTATGCTAGAAACGCATTACTCCTCTCCTAACCTGGACCAGGAGTGAAAGGAAAAGAACTGCACTACGACAGAGAACATAGCTAAAGATAGCTTAATAAAGAACTGATGAAGAACTGTCGTAGGAATATAATTGTTTTGTTAGGATCTAAGTATAGCTAAGTTTAGTTTAATTAGTACTGTAACAACTCGTGTTGTATTGGAAATCACTCTTGATGGATATAGAAGATATCATCAAGTTTTGCAATGAAACGATGTAAGAACGTTCTAGTTAATGTATAATATAACTTAGGTTCGATTCGAAATTTCGTACGAATTATATTCATCTCTATATACAGGTGATAGAAAAGTTATCACGTAATAATTGTTGAAGCCATTTCTTGCAAACTTTGAAAACCTACCATACTATGAATTATTTATCTTATCTTGAATTCCATAAAACATTGATTGCACTTAAACGATGATGAAAAGAAATATGTATTTGGCATTATATAATGACGCCTGGCCAACGTGATTATATTGTACAAAGTACATATGGGTGTTTCAAAGTCGTGCGATATACAATGTGAAACATTATTCTCTCAAATTCTCCATACTATTCATTTGATAGACAATGTGAAATCTTGTTCATCACATTCATTATTTTGGCATTGACTTCTGCATTTTATTCATCGCAGAACTGAACTATGCCGCCAAAACGACGAATTACTAGGAACAGTCAGAAAACAACTGTACCTCCTACATCTGAAACCATTCCACCCCCTAACACTGAGGAAACTACTGAGCAGATGATAGCTAGACGCATAGCTGAAGGTATTGCCGAGTATGAGGCAAGCCGAAACCGTGAGACTGGGATTAATAACAGTGGATCGACCCCTGTTATTGCTGAGACTGTTGTGAATAACCGCAAAGGGTGTTCATATAAGACATTTCAGGCATGTAAACCACCACCTTTCTGTGGCACTGAAGGTGCTATTGGTATTATACACTGGATAGAAAAGATGGATTCTGTGTTGGACATCAGTGATTGTCTACCAGACACTGCAGTGAAGTATGTTGCCTGCACACTAGCTGATAAAGCTTTGACTTGGTGGAACAGTCAAGTTCAGTCGATGGGACGACCAGCTGCTTATTCCATGACATGGGAAACATTGAAGAGTATGATGATGGAAGAATTCTGCCCTCGCAGTGAGATGCAGAAAATTGAGACTGAGCTGTGGAACATTGCTATGATTGGTGCTGATATCACTAGTTATACAACCAGGTTCCAAGAACTAGCTCGTCTTGTGCCACATATGGTAACACCTGAATACAAGCGTATTGAACGCTATGTGTATGGACTGGCACCACAGATCAGGAGTTTAGTTACGTCCTCCAAACCTGACACTTTCAGGAGCGCTGTTACCTTAGCGCAGAGTTTGACTGATGAAGCAGTTAGAATGGGGACACTGACCAAGAAGACTGTGTCGGTTAAGGTTGAGCAGAGCAGTGCTGAAGCTGGTAGTTCTGGAGGTAAGAAGCGTAAGTGGAATGACCGTCAGGGTCAATCCAACAAGAAAGGATCTGGAAATCCAAAGTCTTATGCTGCCACCATTGTGGAACCAAAGCCATACTTGGGTAACAAACCTAAGTGTGATAAGTGTAGTAAACACCACGAGGGTGAGTGTTGGTTTTGCGACAGCTGTAAGGGATGGGGTCACAAAACCCAAAACTGTAAGGTAAACCCTGCCCCTAAGGGAAACACTGCTCGCCAGAACCAAGGATGTTTTGAGTGTGGCGACACGAGGCACTATCGAAACCGATGCCCTCGACTCAATAACCAAAACCGTAACGCCAACAACACTCGCAACCGCAACAACAATGGAAACAACCGTGGAAACAACAACAACCGAGCCAACAACAACAATCAGCCAGCTCGTGGACGCGTGTTCATGTTAGGAGCACCAGAGGCACGTCAGGATCCTAACACAGTCACTGGTACGTTTCTTTTAAACAACCACTTTGCTTCTGTGTTATTTGATTCTGGTGCTGATTTAAGCTTTGTGTCCACTGAGTTTAGACCACTAATAGAGATCGAATCCCTTAAGCTAGATAACAAATATACTGTAGAGCTAGCCGATGGTAAGTTGATTGAATCAGGAGAAATAGTACCAGGATGTTCCTTAACATTAGAAGGTCATTCTTTCAAAATAGACTTACTACCGGTAGAACTAGGGAGCTTCGATATAGTGGTTGGCATGGATTGGTTGTCACTGAACCGCGCAGAGATCATCTGTCATAAGAAGATTGTACGGTTACCTTTACCGTCAGGAGAAATGTTGATGGTTCAAGGAGAAAAGAGTAATCGTGTGGTGAAAACGATTACATGCATGAAGGCAAATAAGTATCTACGAAAAGGGTACCAAGCATTTTTGGTACATGTTGTGAATAAGAAACCAGAGGAGCGACGCATAGACGACGTGGCCGTAGTACGCGAATACCCAGGAGTATTTCCTGACGAGCTACCAGGGATACCACCTCCTCGGCAGGTTGAATTTCATATCGACCTAGTGCCGGGAGCTGCACCGATTGCTCGTGCGCCTTACCGTTTAGCTCCATCAGAAATGCAGGAACTGTCTGCACAGTTACAAGAACTGTTGGATTTAGGATTCATCCGACCGAGCTTTTCACCGTGGGGAGCTCCGGTGTTGTTCGTCAAAAAGAAGGATGGATCAATGCGGATGTGTATCGATTATCGAGAACTGAACAAAGTGACGATTAAGAACCGATACCCATTGCCACGCATCGACGATTTGTTTGACCAGCTGCAAGGGTCAAGTTATTACTCAAAGATCGACTTGAGATCGGGTTACCATCAACTGAAGGTACGGGATGAAGATATCCCTAAGACTGCGTTTAGGACTCGATATGGTCATTACGAGTTCCTGGTTATGCCGTTTGGGCTAACGAATGCGCCAGCAGTGTTCATGGATCTAATGAATAGAGTATGTAAACCTTACTTGGATAAGTTCGTCATAGTGTTCATTGACGATATCTTGATATACTCAAGAACGAAGGAAGACCATGAACGACATCTGAGGCTGATTCTTGAATTACTGGAGAAAGAGAAGCTTTATGCAAAGTTCTCTAAATGCGAGTTTTGGATGCGTGAGGTTCATTTCCTGGGTCACGTGATCAATAACAAAGGAATTCACGCGGACCCATCCAAAATTGAGGCGATTAAGAATTGGGAAGCCCCAAAGACCCCAACTGAGATACGACAATTTCTTGGGTTAGCCGGTTACTACCGAAGGTTCATTGGGAATTTCTCGAAGATAGCTCAGCCACTTACCGCCCTAACGCAAAAAGACAAGAAGTTTGATTGGGGCGAGAAGCAAGAGAATGCTTTTCAAATGCTGAAAGAGAAATTGAGCACCGCACCTATCCTATCCTTACCAGAAGGAGTAGAAAACTTTGTTGTCTACTGTGATGCTTCACATCAAGGATTAGGTTGCGTGTTGATGCAAAACGACAAGGTCATTGCATATGCGTCTCGTCAATTGAAGATTCACGAGAAGAACTATACGACGCATGACTTAGAGCTGGGAGCAGTCGTTTTTGCACTTAAGATTTGGAGACACTATCTATACGGTACAAAGTGTACGATCTTTACCGATCACAAAAGTCTCCAACATATATTTGATCAGAAAGAACTCAACATGAGACAGAGACGTTGGGTTGAACTACTAAATGATTACGACTGTGAAATCAAGTACCATCCGGGCAAAGCTAATGTAGTAGCGGATGCCTTGAGTCGTAAGGAAAGAGTGAAACCTCGAAGAGTTCGAGCCTTAGGACTGACAATCCACTTGGATCTAATTACCCAAATTCGTGATGCTCAACAAGCAGCCTTTACTCCAGAACGTATGAAAGACGAATCCCTCAAAGGGATGGAGAAGCAACTGGAGTCTAAGGAAAATGGAGTATTGTACTTCATGAATCGAATTTGGATTCCTTGTGTTGATGAGCTACGTAGCCTAGTATTGGACGAAGCTCATAAGTCCAATTACTCGATACATCCTGGTGCTGATAAGATGTACCACGATCTGAAAGGATTTTACTGGTGGCCTGGCATGAAAAGAGACATTGCCACCTATGTTAGTAGATGTCTGACTTGTGCAAAAGTTAAGACTGAGTACCAAAAGCCGTCCGGACTTTTGCAACAACCCGAGTTGCCCAAATGGAAATGGGAACACATCACGATGGATTTCATCACGAAGCTACCGAAAACATCATCTGGGATGGATTCCATATGGGTGATTGTCGACCGACTGACAAAATCATCTCACTTTCTAGCCATCAAAGAGACAGATAAGATGGAAAAACTGTCTAGAATCTACATAAAAGAGGTAGTTTCTAGACATGGAGTCCCATTATCTATCATCTCTGATAGAGATGCACGTTTCACCTCTCGCTTCTGGCAAACACTGCAACAAGCACTGGGTACTCGACTCGACATGAGTACGGCCTACCATCCACAAACTGACGGTCAAAGCGAGCGAACGATACAAACGCTCGAGGATTTGCTACGAGCCTGTGTGATTGATTTTGGAGGAAACTGGGATGTTCACCTCCCATTAGCCGAATTCTCGTATAACAACAGTTACCATACGAGCATTCAAATGGCACCTTTCGAGGCGTTGTACGGACGCAAGTGCCGATCCCCACTCTGTTGGGCAGAAATGGACGACAGACAATTATCAGGTCCTGAGATAGTCCAAGAGACAACGGACAAGATATCTCAAGTGCTTAATCGATTGAAAACGGCACGAGACCGACAAAAGAGTTATGCAGACAATAGACGGAAACCTTTGGAGTTTCAAGTAGGTGACAGAGTCCTACTTAAGGTATCTCCCTGGAAAGGAGTTGTGCGATTTGGAAAACGTGGTAAACTGAATCCACGTTACATCGGACCTTTCGAGATCCTTGCAAGAATTGGTCCTGTAGCTTATAAGCTTAAACTGCCGCAAGAACTTAGTAATATTCACGATACCTTTCACGTGAGTAACCTTAAAAAGTGTCTATCGGACGAGACACTAATTATCCCTCCTGACGAAGTTTTCATTGATGCAAAACTCAATTTTGTAGAGGAACCCATCGAAATAATTGATCGGAAAACACATAAACTCCGACGCAGTCGAATCGAACTAGTGAAGATTCGATGGAACTCAAAACGCGGTACAGAGTCTACATGGGAACGTGAGGATGAAATGCGCAAGAAGTATCCTCAACTTTTTGAAACCGTGACCGTGACTCACGACACATCTTAAATCTCGGGACGAGATTTCCCTAACGGGGGGAGAATGTGACAACTCTCCAAATTAGGTATTAATTAACATTTAAGCATGTGCATTCTTACGCTAATTTCCTCGTTAAGTTTTAACAAAACTTTTTGTCGTGATGTAAGTCTAGCAAGCCCAATACTTTAAAAAAAAAAAAGTATTACCTAATACGAAGTTATTTATAATTACGTACAAACGTATCGGAACGAACCCGACAAAAATAAATAACAAAAGTTCGTGACACAAAAATAATTAATAATTCAATTATTAATTACGAGTATTTATATATCTATAACATATAGATAGAACGAATTAAATATACGTTTAACATAAAACGTATTATAAACGAACAGAAAAAAAAAAATTTCTAAAACGTACATAAAAGGTCAAAATCCGAAAAGCGTGATTTTTCTCATTAATTTGAAAGTATTTAGAACATTACCTCAAAATATGAAATCATAATTTGACTGAAATTTGGCGCCCAATTAACTGCGCGCAGTAAAATGTACAAAAATGTACAACTATCTAAAATAATGAAAACATAATTATTCTGATTTTATATAACGAACCAGGAGAGCATCTACAGAATAAAAATATAAAATGTTATAATTTATGGTGATATAATTATACCCGTATCCGAAATTAACGGGTTAAAATACTAACTCAAACTCAATTATTGGGGGACAGTCAACTGTGTTGAGCCATCCCATTGAAATTCATCCGTTCCCATTCTTTTTAAAATATATACTCCTCTCTTCACAAACACTCAAGCTCACACTTCAATTATTTCACCCCAATCATTTCCTTTTTCTTCATTTGGGAACAACAACACCAGCAGAAGTAGTAGAAGCAAATAGTAGGAGAAGCTGTAACAAGTTAACTTTCTTTTTAAAACTTTAACAATAATCATCTTCATCATATCGTCATCATCATCACGTAACCATCATCATCATTGTGAGAAATCCTTTTCCCTTTCAAATTCTTGTATAAACTTTCGATTATTATGTATGTGTTGATGATTTTGTAAGATTGAAATATAGAACCATAAAAATGAAGTTGGTGATGATAAAGTTGGAACCAAAATGTTTATTGTGTATCAAAAATTCGATTCATGTAAAAGTGAAATTAAATGTGAAATCAATGAGTTAAAACTTGTGTAATGTTGTTATAACCAAAGGTAGTCTTGCAAACATCAATAACTCATTTCAATTTCAATTAAACAATGACCATAATATTCTTTAGAGTAAATGCTATTTTTGGTTCTCATGGAACTTCAGATTCAGATATTGGCGTTTGGACGGATGGATGCATGTTTTTGCTATTATATTATGTCCATATTCTAATCATAAAAATATTTGGTTTGAGACAAGTAACTTGTAATATAAAATTTCAATTGATCGAGTAATTATAATTATGACCTTACATTTAGTTCGACTTATTACAAGTAATACGACTAAGTGTATACGACGACTTTTGAAACGATAACAATTATATGTTATATAATCGGGGTAAAAACGTATACGAACCTCTAAACGATTATATTGGTATGTGACAACGGTGCGACACAAATTTATTAACAATCTGTAAATGGTACAAACACTAGCGTGTACAAGTGTTTAACTAATTACTTTGAATACGTTTGTATTACCGTGACTATACACCAGGACTCATTAACAATGAAACGGATTAAACGTATGCGATGACTTTTTGAAACAATAATATTTAGTTTATAAATACAACGAGAAGTTTTATAATAATAAAACTTATACTTATACATTTTATACATATATTTTATATATATATATATATACATATGACAACGGCAAAATATATATCTTTATATACAAATTGGATACGTTTGACAAACGTACAATCTGGTAATATACGAAAAGTATATTTACATATATATACATATATAACTATTATATATGTGCGACGGAAACGAAACGATAATTAGATATATACACACAACTATAAACATGTATATATGTACAATGAGAACCTAATGACATTGATATGTATCAATACAACTAGAACATATATGTGGACATATTAATGAGAAATACAATTTGAGAAATAATAGCAAATATTTCAACACAACGTCACCAACGAAGTTAACAACTTACATTATTAAGAAATTAACAATTTCTTCAAACAAACAAACTATTAACATAAGTTGATCAAACAAATCAACCGTACTTATGTTAATACATTTATTGATTATAGGTTAACACACCTTGGGCATTTATCTGTTGGCTGCTAGCATTCACACCGAGCAAACTACAGTGAGTTCACAGCCCCTACTTTGCAAATGTTTTATGTTTTTAAATATAGGGGTGTAAACATAGAAACTGTATGCAAAACACATGCAGCAAATTATATAAATGCTTTATTGCTTTATACAACTGTTTGACATGAAATGATATATTTCACAACTGTCTTGGGAATTAGACAACATATCCTAGTACGGACCCAGACTCCCAATGTATGCATGAAAAGTCCTTATGTCATGCAAACTATAACCATTAGCTAGGTGACTCTAGCCACTGAGTATACGAATAGTACTATTGCCGTGACGACCCTCCTGTGGATGGAGCGTATACTTAAATGTCCTTCAGGCAAACAACATAAGTTCTGGTTGTGGTTTGGTTATAGGGTTAGGTCGTTACTTTAACCTGTGAGGTTTAGCTCACCTTTCAGGGGATTATAAGTCTAAGCATTTCCCACCTAATTTATTGGATGAACGTATCCTACAACTATTTTATACCAGATAAACAATCTGGTCATCTTTAAATACTGGTAAACAACCAAGCATATACTTTGGGTGACAACCCACATAAATCTGTATTTTAGGGTAACAACCCTACAAACTTATATTTTGCAAAACCTGCAAACAATTATTTATTGAATGACCTTTCAATAACACAAACATAAATGGTTTAACATACCTTACATTTATACAAAACCTGTGAATTCACTCAACATATTTGTTGACGACTTTCTTTCTATGTTTTACAGGAAATTAGCTATGTAAGTAAGGATCGCATGCATTCAGGATGGTCAACCCTGGACTACTTAGGATGCCATATATTTGGGACAGCTTTTGAGGATTTCCTCTGTATTACTGCAGACATTGCAGTTATACTCATGAAATCTTATTTTAACATATGTATTGTAGAACTTAAATGTTTTAAACTTTATTACTACAATACGACTTACATAGTCGTACTACTTTTGTAACAACTGTTTAAACTGGCATCCTTTATATATTATGTTCTGTATGATCATAAGCTCTGATACGATGAATGCACAATTGTAACGTCATCACCCCCGTTGTTAAACTGTTTACACATAATGCTTCCGCTAATCACAACTTGCTTCCGCTAATCATTAAATAAACACAATTACCGATTTTGGGGGTGTGACATAAACATTGGAGACTCAATTCATAGATTCAAATATATACTAACAGCATACGGACAGAGTAACGGCGTGTTTACAATTGGAATCATTATTACAACGGATTGTGCCCACGACTTTCATAGCTTCCACGTTCCATACTACACACATTCGTGATGGTTCCGACGCTATACAAATGAAAGCCGTATAACGTTACCTCCGTTGTTTCATAATGGTGCATCCCAATTGCATTTTAAAGTATAACTACCCTAGCATAATGATTATCATAGCAAACACAGATTTGTTTAGCTAAGCATGGCAATAATTCTAGCAAGCAATTCTAAATAATTATGACAACATCACAACATATTTAAAACAACAAGATAGAGATTATAATAAAACCTGACAAAGCGTAATTACAAATCTTGCGCAATCGCAGTCTCGGAGCATCTCCGTAAAGCTAAGCTAGAAGCTAATCTACTAGCTTAATTAAACTAACCTAATCTAATTATTTCTAGAGAGAGAGTAGAGAGAGAAAGTGAAGAAAATGGTGAATGTTGAATTGCCCAAATGAGGAGGTGATGGCTAGTATTTATAGGCATGGCTCAACCGTATTCAGCCTTCAAAATCTCAGCCGTATTCCTCAGCCGTATCAAAATCGCATCTTGGATGACCAAAACACACGATACGGTTGAATTTGGCCGTATACGGGAGAGATTGGCCGTATCGAGGGAGGGACAAGGCCGGATACGGGGGAGATTGCCCGTATACGGCTGGGCTTGGCCGTATCCGGCTTGTCTCTCCCGTATTGTGGTCCGTCGGTTGCTTGGAATCTTCGTTCGGGTGTAACTTTTGACTCGGGTGTCCGTTTTCAGCGTTCTATATATCCACGTGATCATAATCTCCTGACGAAGAAAATGACATAGGTTAGAGGTCATAATTCTTAGTAGAGCTTAAAAAGTGCTTGAAAGCGTGAACCGGAATGTTTATGATCGTATTCGTTATATTTATCGTGTTTTTCGACCATTTTAGATGATTTTTGAAATGTTGTCTATATTTTAGCCCCCATGATGAGTTTTGATAGTAAAGTGTTGATTTTGGATATATTCATCATGTTTTGGGCTAAAAAGTTGAGAAAGTGACACATAAAAACTTGACTTTTTACGTGTCATCAAATATCCCACACTTAGACTTTTGCTTGTCCTCAAGCAAACTTCATCTTACCAGCCGAAACCTTCTGAATTTCAAACTTTTTACGCCACAAAGAAGAAGTCATACAGATTGAAATCAAGTATTTTGCCAATTTAGGTAAAGAAAAGATGTTCACATGAAGTATCCAAAGGTCTTTAAGATGATTCTCTTAGGCAAACTTTCAATTCTCGGGATTTGGAATATACACGACTGGGCGATCTCACTGGTGGTCACTCAATTCACTCAACTGTACCGGGTTTCCTAATATCCTAAGCCAAATGAAAAATCGCTCAAATACCTGTCATGCAGCATTCGTCGTCATAGGCTTGCCCAAGGATCGTATCTCCACCACTTAGATGGGGACGGCACTAATTATCCCAAGACATTCAAGTGGGTTGTAATGTGGTGAGGTTTTAAAGGGTATGGATAAGGGTAAAAAAAAGGTTTAAGGGTTTCACTTATCTTAGGACCTTTAAAATCTTCATGAAAAACACTATTTAGATATACTTTTTAATGAAAACGGGAACGGATAACTATAAGGGAAGAAGATAGCTATTTTGTCTTCTACCTTTTGAAAACACACGAGGATTTTATGCTTTTGAAGAGTCGGAGTTTTTGAGAGATATAAGCACTTAGCTTTATTTTATTTTTGGTTTAGAATTTCTTTGCCAGGGATCTTCTAAGGGATTTTCTTTTTATTATTTTTTTCTTTTGCCCTGCAGATATCCTTTCTTTCTTTCATCTTTTTTTGTTTTTCTGACCCTTTTTTCACTCTTGAGTTTTACTTGGTGTCAATTTTTCACACCACAAGGCTCTCGAATTCTTTTGAATATTGATCATGTAAACGCACACGAGTAGCTTTAAGTAAGCACTATATTTGTGACTTTGGGGTAGAAACAAAAAGCATACCTAACTAGCTTTATTCACAAAGATTCTAAAAATTTCTGAGATAAGCTTTTGGTAGGTATGGGGTAAGTGGGTTTAAATATGGGTTGAAAGAAATGAAAAGGCTAAGGCTCAACAGGGTTTTCTAGGCGGATCATCAACACTGAAAATGAGTGTTGGAAGGGTTTTGGGCTTGAAAGAGATATGTTGAAATGGGGTTTAATCCTAGGGAATGTCAAGGTCATCTAATTGCACCTATGTCACGTATGACACCCGTCAATGTGATCTCGAAGCGTATACCCAGGGCAAGTTCTAATTCAGAAATGCGTGCACCGGTCACACACAACAAACGAACAGTGAAGCATTTAAAATGAATGTTTATAAGGCTCAAAATTCCTCACCGTAAAAATGGGTTATATGTGTCCAGTCGTACGATGCCCCTCTTAGATCCTCATCTTAAATTATTTGGAATCCGACATGATTCGACCTCTTTTTACCAATTTTTGAATACTTGAAAAAAAATCTGCACTCTTTCTTATATAAGAACTTTTGGCCAACTGAATGAGTGACAATTTCACTGTCGAAGTTTTAACCAAATTTTCTTACATTGTGACTCAAAAAAGGTTTAAAATTTTTGAAAATTTTGGCAAAAACAAGGCTTAAAATCATTTCGAGGACATGCATGTTTCTAAATCAATCTTACGGATACCTAGACAAGAGATACACTGCTATCCCACACTTAAAAATAAACATTGTCCCCAATGTTTCTGCACTAGGTAGGGAGAATCCCACACTTAGAGTTTTGTTTTAGGAAAAATGTTAATTTAAAAGTTTTTAAGTATGGAGGATCCCACACTTAGAGATTTAAGTGGGCATACGCATATCTAAGTTACGTCGAAACTAGAAGAGTTTAAGAAAGGTACTTCCCTACGGTTGGTGAGCACTGGATTCAGGACCAGATTCGTGAAGGAGTGGTGCTAGCGTTCTGCTGGATTTTGTGGACCAGACTCTAATTAAAGCTCATCCATTCCTTACGAAGCTAAGTTCTGCAATACCATAAACACAGTCATAATCACCAATCCAACATTTCAACATCATAAAAGTCTAACATAAATAAAAAGACATAGAGTAAAATAAACTAAAAGTCGTCTAGTAAATCATCCATGTCTGGGTCAAATGCTGCAAGTGCGTCACTGTCTGGAACGGAAGTCGGTGACGTAGCAACAATCGGGCCAGACATGATGGGGGCAACAGGAAGATCAAGAGCTATCTCAGCATCAGCAGCAGGAAGAGTGGATTCTGACGTCGGGGCAGCTGGGAAGAATGACCATGGAGGGAGAGGTGGTCTCGGGCCTTGACTAAGTCTGAAAGACTGGTCAGGAAGTCTCGGAAGTCCAACCCTCTCTCTGATGTCAGAGTGAGAGTCATGCTGGATGGAGAGCTCTCGCAGAATCGCCCAGGTCACAGCTTTATCTGCTGTGGTGATCCCGTAGTCAAAGACTGGAGTGCTCGTCACATCTGTCACATGCTCCTCTAGTACAATGGTTGACTTCTTCCTTTCTCTGCTGTGTCTTTTCTTCTTCTGTTGTTGAGCAGCAGTGTGTCCTGAGGTCTCAGCTGAAGCGTCCATCCTGTAACATAAAGAAAAACAGGTAATGCTGAAGCTTATATGGTTATACAAAAGCAGCAAAATCAGATGACTTTAAAAGGATTTTCATAAAAGGTTTGAGTCATCTAAGTGGTTGCATTTGCATAAGTCAGATAAAACTTATCTCCGATGTATATGTAAGAGTGTGGTGTTATTGGGTATCTAGATTATCCTGCATTTATTAGTCCAGTGATGATAATACTAAGCAAAAATAAACTAAGAAATAAAATTTAAAGCTAAAATAAAGATAAGCAATGGGGTGCCTCCCAAGAGCGCTTGTTTAACGAGTCATTAGCTTGACTCTTTTACCTACTTTGTCGGCTCAAGGTGGTTCAAAGATATAGACTTCCTTTCTTGAAGGAGAGTCTTCGATGTAGTGCTTTAAGCGGTGGCCATTTACTTTAAAATTACCGTCCGGTGCTTCTAGTTTTTCTGCTCCGAAGGTAAAGACTTTTGATACAACGAATGGTCCGCTCCACCTTGATCTGAATTTGCCTGAAAATTTTCTGAAGCGCGAATTGAAGAGAAGAACTTTATCTCCGGGTTTGAATTTAGAATAGTTAAGTTTGGCATCGTGAATATTCTTGGTTCGCTCCTTGAAATGTAGAGAGCTATCATAGGCTTGGTCTCTCAATTCGGCTAGTTCGTTCAGCTGCATCTTACGATGTAATCCTATTGTGGAAGGGTCTAGATTGCAGTTTCTCAGTGCCCAGTATGCCTTGTATTCTAACTCTATCGGCAGATGACATGCTTTTCCACAGACTAGTCTGTAAGGCGTGGTTCCTAATGGTGTCTTATATGCAGTTCTGAACGCCCACAGAGCATTGTCTAATTTGTCGGCCCATTTTTCCCTATGATTCACCACGGTTCGTTCTAAGATCCTTTTGAGCACTCTATTCGTCACTTCGGCTTGCCCATTCGTCTGCGGGTGATAGGCCGTAGAGGTCTTATGGGTGACACCATAATATTGTAATGTCCTCATAAACTGAGCATTACAAAAGTGCTTGCCCCGATCGCTGATGATCGCCTTTGGAGTTCCGAAACGAGAAAAGAGTTGCTTGAGGAACTTGGTCACTACTCGTGAGTCATTTGTAGGAAATGCTTGTGCCTCGGCCCATCTGGATACATAGTCGACAGCTACCAGAGTGTATCCTTTTCTGAAGGACTTTGGGAATGGTCCCATGAAATCCAACCCCCATATATCAAAGATCTCGCACGCCTGGATGTTAGTAAGTGGCATTTCACTCCTCTGTGAGATACTTCCAAACCTTTGGCAAGCATCACAACGTTTTACCAAGTCGTGAGCGTCTCTGAAAATAGTCGGCCAGTAGAATCCGGAATCGTATACCTTCCTCGCAGTCATATTTGCTCCATGATGTCCTCCAGTGGGTCCGTGATGACTCTGGTTGAGAATGTTCCTTGCTTCCCTCTCGTCTGCGCATCTTCTGATGATTTGGTCCGGACATACTTTGAATAAGTATGGATCGTCCCAATAGTAATTTTTAACGTCTCTGAAGAATTTGCGTTTTCTAGAGGTGGGCATTCCTTTCGGCACAATTCCTCCAACCAGATAATTAGCGTAGTCTGCGTACCAAGGGTCGTGGTTGAATTGTGAACCCTTTTGGTGGCCTCCGATGTTCATGAGTTGTTCTTCAGGAAACTGATCTTGAATATCTCTTTCATTAAGCTTTTCCATCGATGGGTTTTCCAATCGAATGAGATGATCTGCTGCGACATTTTCTGCTCCTTTCTTATCCCTGATTTCTATGTCGAATTCTTGGAGAAGCAAAATCCATCGAAGTAGTCTTGGTTTAGCGTCTTGCTTTTTGAAAAGATACTTCAAGGCTGAGTGATCTATATAGACAATAGTTTTGGACAATATTAAGTAAGAACAAAATTTATCAAAAGCAAATACTACCGCAAGCAACTCCTTTTCCGTAGTAGTATAATTTTCTTGAGCATCGGTGAGTGTCTTGCTGGCGTAGTATATTGGCTGAAAATGCTTATCCTTCCTTTGCCCTAAGACAGCTCCAACAGCAAAGTCACTGGCGTCACACATGATTTCAAATGGAAGACTCCAGTCAGGAGCAACCATGATTGGTGCATGCGTGAGCTGATCCTTCAGAATGTTGAAAGCTTTCAGGCAGTCATCTGAAAAGACAAACGGAGTGTCCTTCTCGAGAAGGTGCGTCATAGGTAGAGAAATCTTAGAGAAATCCTTAATAAAGCGACGTTAGAATCCGCAGCGTGACCTAGAAAACTGCGAATGGCTTTAACAGAAGTAGGTGGCGGAAGTTTGGCAATAGTCTCAACTTTAGCTTTGTCAACTTCAATTCCAGACTTTGATATTCGGTGTCCTAGAACTATTCCTTCCTTCACCATAAAGTGGCACTTCTCCCAGTTTAAGACAAGATTTGATTCTTCACATCGGGCTAACATTCGTTCGAGGTTGGAAAGACAAGAAGTGAAGGAGTCTCCAAAGACTGAGAAGTCGTCCATGAATACTTCCATACACTGTTCAATCATATCGTGGAATATCGCCACCATACACCTTTGGAATGTAGCAGGTGCGTTGCATAGCCCAAAAGGCATGCGTCGGTAAGCGAATGTTCCGTAAGGACATGTGAAAGTCGTCTTTTCTTGGTCCTTAGGATCGATAGGAATCTGAAAATAGCCAGAGAAACCATCAAGGAAACAGTAGAATTCGTTCCCGGATAATCTCTCCAACATTTGATCGATGAACGGTAGAGGGAAATGATCTTTTCGAGTGGCTTCGTTCAGCTTCCGATAGTCGATGCATACCCTCCAACCAGTGACGGTACGTGTTGGAATGAGTTCATTATCATCGTTAGCGATAACCGTCATTCCTCCTTTCTTGGGGACAAACTGAACTGGGCTGACCCATGGGGAATCTGAGATAGGATAGATCAAGCCAGCGTCCAAGAGTTTGATGACCTCCTTCTTGACCACGTCTTGAATCTTCGGGTTGACTCTCCTCTGTCTCTGTATAGAAGGTTTGAAGTCGTTTTCCATTAGTATCTTGTGCGTGCAGTAGTTTGGACTGATCCCTTGGATGTCGGAAATCTTCAATGCAATCGCCTTCTTATGTGACTTCAACACTTGGATGAGTTTTGCTTTCTCTTCGGGTGCAAGATCTTTTGCAATTATGACAGGTAAGTGAGAGGTTCCTTCAAGAAAAGCATACTCTAGATGAGAGGGTAGTTCCTTTAGCCCCAATTCTGGTGGTTCTTCAGTAGAAGGTTTCATTCGAGCGATCTCGTCTCTTCGTAATTCATCATACTCTGTCTGGAACTCTGGTTCGTTTGGAGATGAGTCGGCTGCAGTGGCTGATGCTATCTCTACTAATTCTGTCTCGTTAGAGAGTGCGTTCTTCTTCAGCTCGTATTTACTTGTTGATGATGAGGAAGTTGCATTATCTTCAGTAAGGATGATTTTGTTGTCGTCGGTGAATGCAAACCTCTGAAATTGAGCCGTTGAAGATGTACTTTTGGTGATTTCTGGATTTTGTGGCGCACAACCTTTAGATAGTTGCGGCTCAGCTGAGATTTCTGATTCCATCTCCTCAAAAGATTTGAGAATTTCAGCCACTGAAGGAGATGAATCAGCTTGACCCCTTTGCAGTATTGGTAGAGGAATGCCTTCGCCTAAAGGAACAGCAACAAAGGAGTTGATCGTGAAAGTGCTGATAGGCGGTGCAAGAGGATACTTCGTTTCAGATAAAGGAAATAGCAGCTCCCCAGAGTGTGCTGGTTTGTCAGAGATAGCTGAGCAGAGTCTGGCATCGTCCTAGCATAGTCTCCTCGTAGTGATGACCGTGTTGGGAAGAAGGTCGGGATTGCTAACTGCTAGAATCTCCTCCAAATGCTCGTTATATACTTCTTGCATGGAATCCACAAGACCAAGATCTTCTCCCACAGGTTGTTTCATCAGTTTATCGACATTAAAGGTGACTTCCTCTGTCCCGACCCTCAGTTTTAAAGATTTTTCGTTTACGTCAATAACAGCCTTGGCAGTGTTCAGGAAAGGTCTACCAAGGATGAGGGGAACGTGGGCGTCTTCCTCAATATCCATAATGACAAAGTCAACTGGGAAGATGTATTTACCTACTCTAACCATAATATCTTCAGCAATCCCCCGAGGGAGTTTAACTGATCTATCGGCTAATTGGATGGTCATTTGAGTGGGTAGCAGTTATCCTAGTCCTAGTTTCTTATATAGTGAGTAAGGCATAAGGTTGACACTAGCACCTAGGTCAGCTAAGGCATTACTAACTTGGATATTTTGAAGGTAACAAGGAATAGTGAAACGGCCAGTGTCTCCTAGTTTTGGTGGAAGGCCATGTAACATGATTGTAGAGCATTCAGCATCTAAGGGTATATTAACTAATTGCCTTAATTTTTCTTTATTTGAAAGAAGTTCTTTGAAGAATTTTGTAAACTGGGCATTTCTACTAAAGCATCTAATAATCTAACGTTTAAGTGTATGTAACAACCGGCAAATTAGGACTAGAATTAGTGCCTAATTCTTCGTTGATACATGTAATTAGTTCCGTGTTAGACTAATTTATGTATCGAATTGTATATATTGTTGAATATATATGAAAATGCGATTTGGTTAAATCGTACACAATTTAAATCGAATGTATTTCGATTCAATTTAATACGGACGTTGGTGACCAATTTTATTAAGTAACATTGTTATGTCAAAAATATTATTATAATAATATTTCGTATTCATTCGTGTTGTACAATCAGAAAGTTACACAATTTAAAATGTTAAAACGCGCAACTAAATAAATTAACGTACATTTTATAACTCAAATATAAATTAAACTGTAAAATATTTAAATAGAATATCGCGTAATAAATTGTATTTTAAAATGTACCAATTAATATATAAAATAATTATTTAACGTTTAAACGACGGAGCAAACGAACACCACCCGGAGCGAGAACGCGGAGCGAAAATGGGAGATAACCTCCCATTCTCCACCTTTTCTTCTCATTTCATTTTTCTCTCTCTCTCTCTCTCTTTCACCCTTTTCTCTCAAATCCACCAACTAACCACAAATCCCACAACCTCACAAAAACGACAAATAAACATACTAAACGACCTTGGATCTCATTACCCCTTTGGAAGAAAACGACCACCGCATCACGATCTATCATCCTATCTTTTCGGATTTTTGATCCGACACCTTGTAAGTTTCCGACAAAATCCCGACATCTCTCGTTTTTGATCATTTTTACTTGTTTATGGTTTATAATGTCTTGATATGTCCAAAAATGGGTTGGGTAAAAGATTTGGACCGAGCGGAAACCGGAAAACTCGTTTTCGGCACATTTTCCGGCCAACAGACCGCGACGTCGCATTTGGACCCAGATCCATGCGACGTCAGCCTCAACGTCGCACAACCCCTCGTAACGTCGCATTGTGCGACGTCAGTCACAACGTCGCATTAAGTTGCGACGTCGCGTATAGCGACGCCATGCTCAACGTCGCAGTCAGGATCTGCGACGTCGCACCCGACGTCGCACCCGACGTCGCACCCAACGTCGCACAAAACAGAACTTTGAAAACTCAGATTTTTACTAAGTGTCGGAACCAAGATTTTAACACCTGATTTTAACCAAATTCGGATCCAGATGCGTTTTTCGTCAAAGCAATATAGTAGAAATAAAAATTTTCCAAGCTGACCTGGCAGCTCGACCCCAGCCAGGGGCTCTGCCCCTTGGACCCCGCCAGGGGCTGCCGCCCCTTGGACCCCGCTACCAGGGGCGCTGCCCCCGGAGCCCCGTCATTAAATGTTGTAAATACTTTTCACACTAAGTGTTGAACACTTACAAATAACGAAACCTGATTCAACGATACAAATAATGATAACACTTTGAATCATTATTACGAACCGTCACCAACGGGCCATACTTGTTTTCAAACTACAAACGGATTACTAAACAAACAATTGGACATAACGAGTTGTGTAGACAACTAGCCTAGATGGTCTTGCGAGACATCTACTTACTTAACTTTATATGTTTAGGCATTTAAAGGTTACGTGTTCGGAGAACCAGCTGTTGATATTATTTACTCGTTTATTGATATAAACGCACTTGCAAAGACTCAGGTGAGTCTTACGGCCCCACTTTTACTGTTTTATCTTATTGGGGGAGATACATGCTACTTATTTTCCTGAACACAAGTACTAAACTGATTTCTATACCAAACGGAATTGCATGAGTTAATTACTATTTACTGAAGTCTCTCCATCATATATCATTAGTTATGGACTTAAGCGCGAACAGTAGTTAATGGATCCATTAGGGAAATGACCCTCCCTGCCCGGGGTAGTAGCGCTACCACGTACTGATTTACACGTATAAACGGGTGACTATTACTTCGTTACTTATGCTTGCTCAAGTTTGAGCATGTCACGGGAGCAACTGATTATTTACGGGTTAAGCTTCGATTATGAGCCTCATGGCAATGGTATAACTGAATTACTTTACTTTTGCTGGATTTGCAAATACTTGATATACGCCTACGGGCATTACAGATGAAATCTTGTGTTCAAACTGATTATTTATTTACAAACCTGTGAGATTCACCAACCTTTTTGGTTGACCCTTTTTAGCATGTATTCTCAGGTACACTTACGGAGTAGGATCACTCCAGGATTACTAGCTAGAGTCGCATGATTTCCAAACTGCATTTAACGGAGATTCTTTGGCATTATCTTTTGTAGCTATGGTTATGTAATAGAATCTCCCGCCACATACGCGGACTCTAGGCTTACATATTTTTGTAAAGAAAACTATATGTTTTCAAACTATTTAATTATGAAATGTAATTATTTTACAAAACGTCTCATTTAGAGGTCATTTGCTGTATATCTTGTGCTTTGTATATTGATTAGTAACACCCAAGTATGCTTCCGCAAATCACTAAATTTGGGGGTGTTACAGTGTAGGCTTTTAAACATCTCAAGATATTTCCCAAACTGCGCTTCCTGCTTCTCCTTCTTAAGTCTACCAGGGAATTGAATTCGAGTACGTGGAATGATTTCTGGAACTTGAGAAGGTACTGGATCGGGTGCAGAGACAGGGGTGTCACTTGGCAACGGATCAGTAGAAGTGGAAGGTTTATTTAAAGAATTATCTGAGGTTTGTTCAACTCTGGTTTCTTTACCTCCTCTTGTAACAACTAAGATGTCGTTACCGATCGCGATTTTCTTTTGACTCTCCTCAACTTTTGAAAATAATTGTTTAAGACTAACTTCGAGGTTTTTGATCAAATCTTCGGAAATTCTAAGTAAAGCATCAATTTTATCTTGAAAATCTATTACTTGTTTATTAACGTTATTTTGTTCAACCATGAAGTTAATTAAAGTTTCGTAATAGTGTTGTTGAGAGTTAAATGAGGAATCGGATAGAGTGGACGGTAGAGTAGACAGAGATTGAGTAAGAGGGGTTTTGTTTTGCCACTGAACTGAAGATGTGGATTGAAAGCTTGGTTCAGGGCTTTTGAAAGTTGTCCCAAACTTACAGTCATGTTGACTAGGCGTCATGGCTGAAGAATTTGGGATTTTGGTAGAAAAGAGAGTTTTGGAAGGGAAAGGGTACTGAAAAGGAAATAACGGAAAAGGAACTTTCGGATGATATTGATCTTCTGAAAGGATCGCTAGATAACTAAATTCCTAAATCGGTCATTGTAGTCCCCGGCAGCGGCGCCAAAAACTTGATGGCCGCCCGACGGTCGGTCAAGGAATCGCTTCCTGTCGTTGCGGGACCTTCCGCTGAGCGGGCCACCAACGGGTGTTTTAAAATTTGTAAATGCGAGGCCTAAGGATACTTAAAACTATGGGGTATAGTAGTAAGTATGACCTAGGGTCATTCTTCAAACTACAACGGGCATGGGATCTAGGTCTTTTGATTATCTTTTGTAATTTAGCTGGTTTATCAAAAGGTTGATAGGGGTTTTGGTTGTTTTTCTATTATAACTACTAATTTTAAACTTAAACTAAACTAGAGGATAGGGGAGGTGAGGTGGCTACGAGAACAGCAGATTAACGCGAGTGTCTACTATGATAATTATATATGCTATTTAGGGGTAGTTATTTTAGTTAAGGTATTAGCTATGATGACGAAGTCAGGACTTAACAGACGTACTTGAAACAATCAATGACAACAAAGTACTCTACTTACAACCTTTCCTCAGCTCCCACGTATTTAAACGCTTATACCAGTATTCAGTTGTTTTACAGTATTTCCGTTGCAACATTAAAAGGTTCTTGTTATCTATCCTAAGTTATATGTCCTAATGAGCCATAACTACTAGCCTATTACATATCTAACGTAGAGTTGTCCACAATCAGATAAATAACATGTCACGAAGATAGCAGTTATAGAATGTAAACTATACCGGAAGTTCTCCCAAATATAGCAACCAATTTAACCAACAACCATCCTCGAGTCCTATTCCCCAATCTCGGACATTTGAGATATCCGAATCATGGCATGAATTGTTGAATGAACAAAAACATGAAACAGGGGTTTCCTACCGGAACAGGTTGGGATGGCCTTGGTCTAACGGCTGATTAAATTGTTCATCATTATTTCATATAAACCATCATAACTATTTTACGCATGTTAAACTGATGTATGTAATTAATCTATACTCGAAAACCTAATCATATATCCAATAACACAAGTGATACTAGCATGCAAACCCTAAAGCAACAATCAAACAAGAACATGCGACAGAGCATCATACAAGGATCAATTTAATTTGTGCAGAGTAACTGGATAATTGGTTAAGTCACACATATTCCGAAAGTTCTCTCAAAAACATGCGTTAAATAAATTGAATCTAATCTATCACTAATCCTACGCTCCGTGTCTCCCTCCGGTGTATTTCAACCAGGAGAACACCGGCCATGCCGAGTTCAACGATCATCAGACACAGAATAATAAGCAGCGTACCACCGATTAAACACCAGCAGTAAGTCACAAACCACAGCATAAGTTGGATAGATAAACATTGGAGACTCAATTCATAGATTCAAATATATACTAACAGCATACGGACAGAGTAACGGCGTGTTTACAATTGGAATCATTATTACAACGGATTGTGCCCACGACTTTCATAGCTTCCACGTTCCGTACTACACACATTCGTGATGGTTCCGGCGCTATACAAATGAAAGCCGTATAACGTTACCTCCGTTGTTTCATAATGGTGCATCCCAATTGCATTTTAAAGTATAACTACCCTAGCATAATGATTATCATAGCAAACACATATTTGTTTAGCTAAGCATGGCAATAATTCTAGCAAGCAATTCTAAATAATTATGACAACAGCACAACATATTTAAAACAACAAGATAGAGATTATAATAAAACCTGACAAAGCGTAATTACAAATCTTGCGCAATCGCAGTCTCGGAGCACCTCCATAAAGCTAAGCTAGAAGCTAATCTACTAGCTTAATTAAACTAACCTAATCTAATTATTTCTAGAGAGAGAGTAGAGAGAGAAAGTGAAGAAAATGGTGAATGTTGAATTGCCCAAATGAGGAGGTGATGGCTAGTATTTATAGGCATGGCTCAACCGTATTCCTCAACCGTATTCTAGCCTTCAAAATCTCAGCCGTATTCCTCAGCCGTATCAAAATCGCATCTTGGATGACCAAAACACACGATACGGTTGAATTTGGCCGTATACGGGAGAGATTGGCCGTATCGGGGGAGGGACAAGGCCGGATACGGGGGAGATTGCCCGTATACGGCTGGCTCTAGGCCGTATACGCCCAAAACAGGCCGTATACGGTCAGGTCCAGGCCGTATACGGCTGGGCTTGGCCGTATCCGGATTGTCTCTCCCGTATTGTGGTCCGTCGGTTGCTTGGAATCTTCGTTCGGGTGTAACTTTTGACTCGGGTGTCCGTTTTTAGCGTTCTTTATATCCACGCTAATCTCCTGATGAAGAAAATGACATAGGTTAGAGGTCATAATTCTTAGTAGAGCTTAAAAAGTGCTTGAAAGCGTGAACCGGAATGCTTATGATCGTATTCGTTATATTTATCGTGTTTTTCGACCATTTTAGATGATTTTTGAAATGTTGTCTATATTTTAGCCCCCATGATGATTTTTGATAGTAAAGTGTTGATTTTGGATATATTCATCATGTTTTGGGCTAAAAAGGTGAGAAAGTGACACATAAAAACTTGACTTTTTACGTGTCATCATGAACTGTAAGTAAATAAAAATGACACGATGATATACGAGGAAAGCCCTGGATCAAGGTTGATCGCCGGCACAAAACCTCAGGAAGGATCAAACGATCCTTGCCTTTGTAAATCTTATTAAAGTGAAAGTAAATGATTACAAACTAAGAGCACAAGGATGATCGGCTAAGTGAATTTGTGTGAATTTAGCTAAGTGTTGATGAAATGATCGTAAAAGAATGAAATAACAGAGTGTTTGTGTGATTTGCAGCTGTGGGTATTGAGTATTCGTTAACCTAATCGATCACCCAAGCCTCGTTTAAATACTAAGAGCGTTTAACAATAATTCCGAAATATCAGGGATCCTCCGATGAAATATGAAGACCACCAACGTCTCTTTTGACTCTATTCCACACGTGCAGCTGACTTCGTCTTCTCCAAATCGTATCATAGCCTAGCCACGCAATCCGGAGCATATCTCATTAACGCATATCACATATGACCTGGTCAATACTCAAAGAAAATAAACACGTTAATCAGCACATGATCCTGAACTAATACGGGTTCAGGATCCTGAGCCTATGCGTACTCCAGAATAAACTTAGGATCCTCCACATTCAGTATCCTGCACGATTATGTTAGATAAATATATCCTGACCAGGATCCTGCAAGATAAATAATAATGATATATCCAGGATCCTTACCTATATCTGTGATCCTGAAAATAGACTTAAAAACTATCATAATCCTGAGATACGATTATAAAATATAAACGACTTTTATACCTGCGAGGTGTATATATGATGCTAATTAGGATCCTGCAAAGGTTAGTAAAAATCTACCCACAACAATTTCCCCCGAAGTTATAACGTTTTTCAGGATCCTTAAACGTTGTAACTTCTCAGGGTAACCGCTTAAATCGTGTTAGGTAGATGCATCGGTTATTGTGTCTGAGTATTTATAACCACTCTGATTCTTATCTTTTTCTTACTCATCTCCTTGTTGCAGCATTTCTTCACAAATCTTCAGGTATTGCCTCTTCCTCTTATTTCCTTTTAATTTCGTACTTGAATAATTCGCCCAAAATGTCTCTGATAGTTCTAGAGGACGGCAACGACCATTCTGAATTCGTTAAGCAGGGTTTAATCTCAAACCCTGAAGCCTGTACCTTCACCAACTTTGATATCAATCAATTGAAAATCAAAGGTGTTTTTCCCCCAAATACCATCTTTAGGCCTTTTGATCCTTTAGCTTTAGCCGATTTCTCATCCGAGAAATGGATTTCCTTTCTAGAATACCCCTTTACCATCGGCCTCAAATTCCCATTTCCGCCTCTAATTACCGAGTTTTTTGCTACCACTAAGCTCTGCTATGTCCAAGCCATGCCTATGATTTGGCGTATTCTTTCTGTAATTCAAGACGTAGTTGATTTTCGCATCATAGATCTAGGATTGCCTGAATTAGCCCAGACCTATCTACTTAGAACCCACGGTTCACACTATTTCTTGTTTAAAGTCAAACCCAACCGTTCCCATCTGGTGTTGCGAACCAAACAAAACGATTCAAATTGGAATAGTAGGTTCTTTTTTGTTGACCGTAATTCTTTGCCCAATTGCAGTCAGGTTCCTTCTTCCTAGTTACTCAAGGGTAGGAGACAATTTTTTCTAAAGTTTATAAAATATAGAATCTCAACTGTTGGTACATCTATGTGTGTCTGTCAGTTGGTCTCAGTCTGTAATCGTGTCGAAATTGTAATTACGTTTTGTATAGTTTTAGATTTAGTTTAATTACAATTTTTGTATCCATGAGACACAAGCATTGTGTCGCAGAAGCATTCTATGCGACACAAGAATTGTGTCGCAGAAACATTCCATGCGACACAAGCAATGTGTCGCAAAAGAGTCTATGCGACACAAGGCTTGTGTCGCATAAAGTTTGGATCAGGCTATAAATAGAAGCTCGCCAGCTTCTGTTTTGGCACCACATTTTACACACACATAGCACTCTCATTATCACAGAATACTCTCTAAGTGTTATTTGATCTTTGTGTGTTTGTGTCCAAGTGTATGTATTGTTGTTAGTGTTTCATATATATATACATACACACTTTGTGTTTTGGTTATTTATCGTGTTAATCTAGCATATATTAGTTTGTTTGATTTCCGCTTTAACAAACTAGTTGAACTACTCGATTTGTTCCGTATAAGTGGAACCTACAATTGGTATCAGAGCCGCATACTCTTGAGTTGCGGTTTCGAGTTAGCTTTTGCTAGATTTTGGTCTAAAAATATTATTTTCACATTTTATGTTCTTGGTGTTCTTGATGTTCTTGGTTCAAACAGATTGTTTTTGATCATTTTTGGTGGTTAATCTTCAAAGAAAAGGTGTTAGAAAACTTGTTGATTTGTTTGGTAAAAAGTGAGTAATCATTTTGCTTCAAAAGATTATTTTTCAGTCTGATGTAAAGCATGGGGTTGTTTGTAATGATGTGTTTTGAAAATTGAAATTTTTGTGGGATCAAATCTGTCTGCACGTGCACTTTTGCGACACAATATTTGTGTCGTATCCACTGTTCATACGACACAACCATACGACATTAACTTGTCTGCGACATATCGTGCGACATAACGTGCGACATAAGCCTACGACACAACTTATTTTGACCTTGACTGGTCTGCGACACAAGTTGCGACATAACCTACGACATAACGGTTGTGTCGCATTTTTGTCTTCTGTCTGATTAACTTCAGCGACACAACAACTGTGTCGTATTGCTTCTCTGCGACACAACGACTGTGTCGTATTGATACTTTGCCACATAACACTGTGTCGCATAGTTCCAGACTTAGACAAAAATCAGTTTGTTTGTTGTGTATTTTCTGATTTTTTTTTTTTTTTTTGCATATTTTCATCATGTCTCTTCAAAGCGTTGATGCAGTTTTACAACATAATGCTACGATCGGTAGTGCAAATAAACCTCCTTATTTTGCACCGGGTTTGCCATTTCGGGCATGGAAACAACGTTTCATGGCGTTTGTATTATTCACTGATCCTGATATGGAGTTGGCTCTTCTTGAACGATATGTTGTTCCTGTTGCTCTTGGAGAACATATCGGTGTTCCTCCACCCAAACCCGTTCATTCATACACTCCCGAAGAACGAAAAGCATGGGAAATTGAACGCAAGACTCATTCTTCTATTACTATGTCACTTCCAACTGACGTTTTGGATATGTTTCCACAAACTATTGCTTATGATCTTTTGAATGCAATTGAGAAAAGATTTTGTGGCAACACTGAGTACATTGAAAGCAAATTGGAATTAGTCAAAACTCAGTTTGATTATTTCTATATCCAGAAGAATGAAACTGTCAGAGACATGCTTTGCAGATTTACTCGCACAGTAAATGAACTGAAAGCTGGCGGATACAATCTCAAAAATTCTGAGATTAACAAAAAGGCTTTAGCTGCTCTACCACCAAGTTGGGAAACACGAGTTTTGTTATTAGAAAACGATTCAAAGACAATGCAATTGTCTCTGGATGATCTCATTGGAAAACTTGAAGCTGGGGCGTTGGATATTGAAAAGAAGGAAACAAGATCTACTTCTCGTGCATCAGAATCAAGTCATGGTGGAACGGCTTTCATCTCAGCTGAGCTAAATTCTCAGAGATCCTCTTCTTACAGTAATCCTACTGTGGGAACATTTTCAGTCCTACCAGCTTATAATGCTTCTTCGAGTAGTACATATTCATCATCATCTGTTCCTTCTTCAGCAACCACCGATGAACATGCAGCCATGTTTACTGCTTTCTTGTCATCATATGAAGACTTTCTTTCTAAAAGAGTCAGTACATTGGAGCTGACTGATGAAGACTTCAATCAGGTTGATCCTGATGAGTTAGAAAGGATTGACATTAGATGGAATATGGCTATGCTCACTCGCAGAGCCAAAAACTATCTAAGAAGAACTGGAAAGAGATCTCTTGAAGATATAGCTGACCGAACACCAATGGGATTCGATAAAAGCAAAATCAAGTGTTATAAGTGTCAGAATCTTGGTCACTTTGCCCGCGAATGTGAGAAAGGATGACAGCCTGCTTCGGGTTTCACAAAACCATCTGTTGCTCCAAAACAGATTGAGCATTCTACTGCTAAGGCTGCATTGTTGATTGAGGATGGTGATGCTTATGATTTCTCTGCTCATGAAACTCAAGAGCAATGCTTCATGGCTATCAACAATGAGGTACCATTTGCTAAATTTACTTGTGATTCATGTATTAGTTTAACTGGTAAAGTAAATGGGCTTATGGAACATAATGAAAACTTGAAGTCTGATATCTTGAATTTGATGGAGGCAAACAAAGTTTTAAAAACTAATGAGAAACACTTTGAAAGTAACATTAATCAACTTATTGAAGATAAAAAGGAGCTGAAAGCTCTAATTTTCAGTAATCAAGATGAAATTGACAGTTATTTAAAAATGATTGCTCATTTAAAAAAGGAATTGGCTGACTCTCAAGCCAAAGCTGTTGATTTGCAATGAAAACTCAAGAATATCAACACTTCAGCTTTGGTTTTTACTGATATCCTGCAGACGGGTAGAACTAGTTCTAAAGATAAGTCCGGTTATGGTTATCATCATCAACCGCCTCCGTCTTTAGATGTGAATTTGTGTAGACCGTTTAAGGATGAAATTAAAGATTTTGTGCCTACCGCGTTAGTAGATGCAAAGCCCATTGAAATATCAGTTAATGAGCCTGTTGTTAAGAAAGTAGCTATGCCTGTATGTGAACCTGTTAGTTTGAATCCGTTTAAGTTGCCTGAATTCTATAAAGCCAACATAGAAGTAAACCATGATAAGAAGAAACCTAAGACAATTAAGGCTGAACCTGTGAAGCCTTTTGAACCTGTTAGGTTTACCCCCTCAGGAACCGTCAAGTTTTCCCCCTTTGGTAGTTTTTCGCCTGCTCCCTTAAAAACTATTGAAGAAGAGGTCGAGGTTGAGGATGTTCCCTGTAAGTTTGTGCCTCAATGTGAAAAGAAAAACATTAAGCCTGAACATCACGTTCTCACTACTGAAATAGATGATGAAACTTTTCCAATGAATACTAAGGTTAAGGCTGAACATAAAAGGAAAGATTTATAGAATATTAATGACAAATCAATTAAGAATTCTGTTAAACTTTCTGTTTCACATTCTGGGGCATCCACTTCAACATGCTCACATAAGTTACCTGTCTCACCTCACTTTTTAGGCAGTAACGACCGAACCTTTAGGGAAAGACGATCATGTTTCTACTGCAAGAAACAAGGTCACTTGATTAATCAATGCCCGTTGCTTTTGAGAAAGAAGTTTTCAAAAGGTGTTCCCAAAAATTCTGTTTACAAAAATTCATCTGTTAAATATTTTTCAAAGAAGGGTTCACTCTCTCATACTTCTATCCCGAAAGTTAATGCTGCTAGGCCTAGTAAACCTCTGGTTAAACAGCCTGACAATGTTAACAAGCAACCCAATATTGTTCCTGTGAAGATTTGGAGACCAAAAGAGTCGTTAAAAGACTCATCATCAAGTAATACTGCATCAGGAATTGCACCTGATTTATTGAAAAACAAAGTTTTAACTGATGTAGTTATTATTGATGAGGTCTCTGGAGTACCCAAGTCTGTCAAGGCCTGGGTCTCCATTTCTAACTAACTCTCTCTCTATGTTGTGCTGTAGCAGTCAGATCATATACAAAGAAGTAAATGGTATGTGGATAGTGGCTGCTCATGGCACATGACTGGTGACATGTCTCTTCTGTCTGATGTGAAACCATATCGCGGAGGACATGTTGCTTTTGCGGGAGAAATAGGTGGTAACATAACGGGTCAGGGTACACTTTCTAATGGGCAAGTGAGTTTTGATAAAGTGAACTATGTCAAGGAACTGCAACACAATCTGATAAGTGTTTCTCAAGTCTGTTACAAGAAGTTCACTACCGCATTTACAGATGTTGAATGTTTGATTCTGAAACCGGGATTTGTTATTCCCAAGGAATGGGTGTTACTGAGAGCACCCCGTGTACGCAACTCGTACATTTTGGATATGCAAACCGTGGTTACCAAGGAGCATACTTGTTTGCTATCAAAAGCATCTTCTACAGATTCACTGCTTTGGCACAGACGAATGGGACATATTCATTTTCGCAGAATGAATTATCTTGTTAATAATGATCTTGTGTTAGGTGTGCCTAAAAAATCATTCGTAACTGATGATGAATGCATTTCCTGTCTCAAAGGGAAACAACACAAGAAGTTCCATAAGTCTAAGCTGGTGAACTCTATTGAATCTCCCTTGGAGCTGCTTCACATGGATTTGTTCGGTCCTGTGAATAAGAAAAGTATTGGTGGAAAATCGTACTGTCTGGTTGTTACTGATGATTACTCAAGGTTTTCTTGGGTGTCTTTCTTGGCTGGAAAGGATGAAACAACTGATACTTTAATCTACTTGTTCGACAGACTGGAAAATCTGTGCAATCTGAAAATCAAGAAACTGCGCAGTGATAATGGAACCGAATTCAAGAACAGAACCTTGGAAATGTATTGTCTTCGAAAGGGAATCTTTCATCAGTTTAGTGCTGCTCGTACTCCTCAGCAAAATGGAGTAGCTGAAAGAAAGAATAGGACAATCATTGAGACAGCAAGAACCATGTTGTCTGATGCACATCTGCCAACCACTTTTTGGGCAGAAGCTGTTAACACTGCCTGCTATGTGTTAAATATGGTTTCGATTGTTAAAAAGCGAAAGAACACATGTTACGAATTGCTGAATAATCGCAAACCAAATTTGAAGTTTCTTGAGCCTTTCGGGTGTCCTTGCACAATCTTAATCACTAAGGACTCGGTAGGCAAATTTGATGAAAAAGCAGTCGATGGGTTATTTTTGGGATATTCTGTGAGCTCGCCGAATAAAAGAGTGTTCAACAAGTCTACTGGGAGAATAGAGGAACATTTTGAAGTAAGGTTTATGAAATATACTGATTCTCCAAAAGGTAAGGGACCTGAGTCCTTGTTTGAGTATGATAAGTTAGTGGACTCTTTCAATCTTCCCAAATTTAATGAAGAAGAACTGGTGGTGTCTCTACTTCATGGATTGGATCTTTCTTCTGACGTCTCAATCTCCAATTCTAGAGTTGTACCTCCAGAGAATGTTGTCAATGATGACAATCCCTCCGATGTTGATCAAGTGGCTTCTGAATCTAATCCTCAAACTGAAACCGATATTGTCACACCAATTGACAATGAGGATACTGCCACTAATAGCTCAGTTGAAATTGAAAATCCTGGAGGTGATCTGTCAAATTTGGATTCGATCATTGTGCCTGATCCGATTCCTCATCTTAGAATTCATTCTTCTCACCCCACTGAAAATATCATTGGTGACCTTCAACAAGGTGTTTTAACTAGGCATCAAACTGCTGCTAATGAAGTCCGTGAAGAATCTTCATCTGCCAATTTTGCCTGTGTTGAAGAAGAATTGGAAGAATGCTTCTTGTCTCAGCATGAACCAAAGAAAATAGCTGAAGCTTTGAAAGATCCATACTGGGTTGAGGCTATGCAGGAAGAATTGAATCAATTCAAAAAGCTTGATGTCTGGGAGTTGGTTCCTTTACCAAAAGATGTCGATCCAATTGGAACTCGCTGGGTTTATCGCGTGAAGAAAGATGACAGAGGTGTAGTTATTCGGAATAAGGCTCGGCTGGTTGTTCATGATTTTACTTAGATTGAGGGTTTGGACTATGATGATGTGTTTGCTCCAGTTGCAAGATTGGAGTCCATTCGCATTTTTCTGGCTTATGCGACATTTAAAGGTTTTCGGGTTTATCAACTCGATGTCAAGAGCGCATTTCTGTATGGAGAGGTTTTGAAGTATGTGTATGTCTTGCAACCTCCTGGTATTGAAGATCCAAACCATCCTGATTATGTGTGCAAGTTAGGCAAGGCATTATATGGTCTTCATCAAGCTCCAAGAGCTTGGTATGCGAGGTTGGCAAATCATCTCACGAGAAATGGCTTCTCACGAGGCCAAATTGATAGCACTCTCTTCATAAAAAGGGTTGGAAAAGATTTGTTACTTGTGCAGGTTTACGTGGACGACATCATATTTGGTTCAACAAATGATTCTTTGTGCAGAGACTTCGAGAAGATTATGAAGTCCGAGTTTGAAATGAGTGCCATGGGAGAACTTAAGTTCTTTCTAGGTGTACAAGTTGAGCAGTCTGACAAGGGTTTCTACATTCATCAGTCCAAATATGTCAATGACATGTTGACTCGGTATGAACTCCATGACTGTAAGCCATATGGTACTCCCATTGAAACTGATCACAAACTCGGACCCGCTGAACACGAAGAAGATTGCAAGGAGCGGGACTATCGTTCTATGATAGGATCTCTGATGTATCTCACTGCATCCAGACCAGATATTGTGTTTGCTGTGTCTATCTGTTCCAGATATCAATCAAAGCCCAAGGTTTCTCACATGAAGGCTGTGAAGCGAATTTTTGGTTACCTCAAATATAGACCATCACTTGGTCTATGGTACTCAAATGAGAAAAATTTCTCTCTCACTGCCTATTCTGATTCTGATTATGGCGGCTGCAATTCGGATAAAAAGTCAACTACAAGAGGATGCCAATATCTCGGTTCTCGATTGGTGTCTTGGCAGTGTAAAAAGCAAACCACAGTTTCCACCTCAACAACGGAAGCTGAATACATTGCTGCTGCAAGCTGTTGTTCACAGATATTGTGGATTCAACATCAATTGCGTGACTATGGGTTACTTCTTACTTTGACTCCTATTCATATTGATAATACTGCTGCTATATCTATTATTCGCAATCCCGTTCAACACTCTAAGACCAAGCACATAGAGATTAGGTTTCACTTCATACGAGATTGCTATGAGAAACATTTAATTGACCTCATTCACATAGATACCCTTAGGCAAAAAGCCGACTTATTCACTAAAGCATTTTCGCGTGCTCGTTTCGATGAACTTGTGGATAAGATAGGGATGATTTCCTTTGATCTCAAGAAATGATTTGTGACTTAATTTCTGTACAGTTTATTTGTTTTATTGTTTTTGGTTAAAAAAAAAAAAAAAAAAAAATTTAAAGCAACCGCCACTCTTTATACTCATTAGTATCAAAGAAATGCAATGGTTGCTACAATTTTAAAATAGACATTGAGTTGAGTCTGTAAACAACTTGGGATATGATAGTACATCGAGTGACATGCACAAAATGGAATTTTAAGGTTTATCTTTGATGTGTCAGTAGGTTTATCTGACACACTTAAAACAGTTTTTATGAAAATTATCTTCATCATGCGATGTACCGGTAGACATGATACACACCTGTCTCTGGGTTGTTAAGAAATCATTTAAATATGTGTCTATTATCTTGTGGTAAACACCGTGTGATGTACGACTAAATGTCTTAATTCCTTAGTGTAGCCTAACATATTTCTATCTTTGGAACTTTTATCTGAAATCATTAGGGAGTTTATGCTGGTTGTTGCCTCTGTTGTACGAAAGTACAAAACTGGTAACAGTTACTATAAACTTGGGGTTAAGCAATTACAGGTCAATGCACTTGAAAAATCTTGATGATACTGAACAAGGTCGCTGTTTGGGAAACTCCAAATTCAGTTTGACTGCGATCGGTTTTGCTTAATCCTAAATCATACTAACCAAGGTCGCTGTTTGGGAAACTCCAACTTTAGTTTGACTGCGATTGGTTTTGATTATACTTGAATCACGTTAGGTTGCTTTGCTGTACTTCCGTACTGACCTGTCAACTCTAGCCTGATTCTTAAAAATGATCTTTCTTTACTCTTTCTAAATATGGAAACTATGTTATTGTCTGGATTATAGGGGTATATCAATGGTGGGTGCCACAGAGACTTATTCATACTAACAATAAAAGGTTAACTCCACAGACTCGGTTGTAACATGCTTAAGTGGACAAACAATTTCGATAATCGTCTTGAAATAATTTTTATAAAACGTGTATTAAATGTGCCACGTAAATTTAAAGTGGACAAATATACTGATAATCGAAATAACACTTTCTATTCCTAATAATTGCATGTTATTTCAGTATGATCCCTAACCAGAATCTCAACTCCGTCACCAAAACGATTTTATAAATTTCTCGCCTTTAGTTGTATTTGTTTCTTATCTTTTATGTTTATATTTAGTTTTATCTCTTTAATATTCTTTAAATTGTATTTTTCCTTTTATTTTATTTTTTTTAAGTCACAAATCATCTTCTTTGCGAGAATTCTAAAATCAAAATCCGAATCGGCATCGAAATCAAATTTTTAATCTTCAAAATTTTGCTTTGCGTCTGGTGCGACACAATCACTGTGTCGTACTACTGTTATACGACACAATGACTGTGTCGTATTCGTCAGTTATGTTTGTGTCATATACTATGTCGTATGCGGGTCATGGGTTAACTATTCACATCATACGACATAATCATTTACGTTTTCAAAACTTACACGACACAAATTATATGACATAAAGGCGATTTTGCGACACAAGCGTTTTTCGATCGGATTCGTGTTTTCGAAGGCTTTTCTTCGCGATTTGTTACTCGACTCTTGTTCATCATCAGTTTGCGCATCTTTAGGTATAATTCTTTCGTGTTTTAATCGCGTATTATGCTTTGATTTTGATCGACCCGTGTTACGAGTTTAGGGTTATGGTTTTTACTCAAATTATTTAGGGTTCAGGGGTTTCTAGGGTTAGATAACTGCATAATTATGATCCCCTGTTTATTGCGAACCCTAGGGTATGAGTAGATTTCAAAATCCCCAAAAATTTTCATCGATCGAATCTGGGTTGCTTTGATGTTCATCTTTACGACATAACATACGACACAGTCGTTGTGTCGTATAGATTCTTGGTTTTTATGTCGTATTGATCACAGGTGCTTATGTCGTATCTTTATACGACACAAATGTTATGTCGTACCCATGTTATACGACACATCATACGACACAGCGACTATGTCACATTCGAGATTAATTTCTCAAATATTGTTAAATGCAGGGGAAATGCTGTCCGCGCGACACGTGTCATACGACACAAGGCTTGTGTCGTATTTTCTTTTTACGACACAGTCCTTATGTCGTATGAACTTCGTGCGACACAACTGTTGTGTCGCAGAACTTTTGTAAAAAGAAAACGCAAATTATTTTTGGTACTAACGCTAACGCATTTCGAGTTTTGGCTGTATTACTGTTATTTTTGTAGAAATGGCTGAACAACCTGCTCAAGCTGCTCCAGCTGCTCCAGCACTCCCAGAGATCGATGTCTCTAAATATTTCTGGGAGCCACGTCACAATATCGTGGCTTTCATGAATACCACTGTCGAGACTTCTCGCCCCTACCGACCAATGATAGCATTTCTTCGTCGCTCCAGAATTCACAGAGCTATCACTGCTGATACTCGGATCTTGACAAATCATATCACTGAGTTTTGGGACAACGCGGTGGTCAACTATGATGAAGCGGATACTCGTATCATTTCTGCTATCCGCGGCCGCCAAGTTATCTTCACCGAGCAGCTTATTCGGGATTTCTTTCAGTTCGGTGATAATTCTGACATGATCACCCAGTTTACTCCAGCTGCAATTGCACAGGGCATGCGATCGATTGGATATCAAGATATTCCAGTTGATCAGTACAAGAAGACCTACATGACAAAGGTCTGGAGATATCTTGCTCACATTGTCATCGTCTGCTTATCCAGTCGCAAGGCAGGTCTCGAAGGGATGAAATTTTCGACTGCTTCTGCTATTCTTGCCCTGATATACAACAAACCCTTCAACTTCTCTGGTTATATCTTCAGGGGTTTTGTGAACAATGCCTTGGATGCTAAAGATAAATGGGCTCTGTATCCTAGGTTCACTCAGCTGCTGCTCAATCATCTTCATCCAGATCTTCCGGTGGTCGCATCTTTCACTTTCAAGCAGACACCGATGAATACAAGGATCTACATTACTTGTACTACTTTTGCGAAGCAGGGTCAACCACCAGAAAGTGAGGTTGCTCTTTTTGGTCACATTGTGGATCCTGATTATGTTGCTCCTCCTGGTGAGCAATTCAATGATCCAGCACCTGAACAACCTATCCCTCAGCCTCCAGTGCAGCAGCCTCCGGTTCAACAACCTCCAGCTCAACAACCGCCAGTTCAGCAAGCTGTCGAGGATCCGGAGTTGGTGGATCTCGATCGTGAGATCGATGCTTATCGACCACCTTCTCCATGCCCTGAATCTTCTAACCGAGGAAAAAGGCCTCGAGACACTTCGGACGTTGCTGATCCGAATCCTTTGGTCAGACGCTCCCGTACTTCCACGTCTACATCTTCTGAGCTCCCGACGACTGAAACTCCGATCACTCCTCATCCAGCCGTCATTCAGGAGCTCCTGGCAAAGATTGAAAAGATGCAGCAGTCTATGGAAGCTCAAGCATCAGTTTTTGAAGCTCAGGATGCCAGAATCTCTCGCATTGAAAAAGAGAACGAAGAACTGAAGTCAAAGATTCTGCAGCTGGAAACCCAAGCTATTGCTTCGGGGGAGACAGCCCAACCAGCTATAGAATCAACACCTAGGGTTTCCGCCGAGGGCGAAGAAAATGTAAATCCTGAAAATGTAAATGCTTCTGATTTTAATGAAACAACTCTTGTTCTTGAGTATATTATTGAGCAACCAAGGCAACCAAAACCGTTAGCTGTAGATTACACGTATTGTAATCTGACTTACTTTCAATCTGCGGTTGACGATGACGGTCGTGCGCCTGAAGAACCTTTTGACTTCAACTCCGCTGATAATGACGATGATGTTGATGTTGAACGAGAAGAGCTTAATCCTGATGAAGAATATTCTGAGTGTCCAGCTTATCCTCAAGAGGGTGTTGTATTATCTGATTCTTCAGACGATGAGTCAGGACCAGCGTTCAATTACGTACCAGGATCTACTTCTCAACCTGATCCTGCTCAAGAATCGTCTGTACCATCCAGTTCTTCACAAGCACAACCAGTCCCTGTTCGAGAATCGACAAATTATAATGACATTTTTCCTCTCAATACATCCGAATGTGTATCTTTTGACAAGGAAATGCCCATCAGAGAAAGGGATAACTGGTTTCCAAAAGGTAAAAATCCAGAACCTTCTCCAGTTACATGCAAGAAATATCAGGTTGGTGGTGATTATTCTGGCCTGATAAAAAGCTGGAAGGTGAGCAAAGGAAGGTTTATGATTAAAAGACTCGACGGTATCCAGTACTTTCGTCGATCACTAAGGATATTGAGTACATTGCCAAAGCATGACATCGTTCGTCTCTCTCAACTTCAGTTGATAAATCCTTACGAAGACGGAGTAGCTGATGTTATTCAAAAGGTCATGCGTGAGGAAATTAAACGTAAGAAATATCATTATGTTAAACCAGTACTGGGTACAAGGTACACGTTCAAGAAGAAGCTCGATCCAAAGACCAAGCAGCCAATTGTAAGGGTTCACTATCCGCCTGCTGAATGTCTGACTAAAATCGCTCTGGAAACAGTTCCATTCAATCTACTGAAACACTTTCATTACTGGGAACTGGATGCTCACACTGGCGAAGCCGTCTTAGTTTTTGTACCAGATTCAGAGCCTCAGACAGGATCTTTGTGGGGTCTACGAAAAGCCAACTTCAGAATATTTGACCCAATGAGCTTGATTAATCTGTCCAGAAGTGACATGAAGAAGCTATTCGACAATCGGATTCGCTACAATCCAGGAAACGAGTTCAACTCTGTTTTAGCGAAACGATTCCAGAAAATTGTTGATATATGCTTCACCTACGGCATACACGCTGGTGGAAACTTTCCACCTGGATGGGTTTGAAGACCAGATATCTGAAGACTGAAGAAAATCGAAGAATTTTTTAAGACCAAGCTGAAGACACGGGGGAGTTTGTTGGTACATCTATGTGTGTCTGTCAGTTGGTCTCAGTCTGTAATCGTGTCGAAATTGTAATTACGTTTTGTATAGTTTTAGATTTAGTTTAATTACAATTTTTGTATCCATGCGACACAAGCATTGTGTCGCAGAAGCATTCTATGCGACACAAGAATTGTGTCGCAGAAACATTCCATGCGACACAAGCATTGTGTCGCAAAAGAGTCTATGCGACACAAGGCTTGTGTCGCATAAAGTTTGGATCAGGCTATAAATAGAAGCTCGCCAGCTTCTGTTTTGGCACCACATTTTACACACACATAGCACTCTCATTATCACAGAATACTCTCTAAGTGTTATTTGATTTTGTGTGTTTGTGTCCAAGTGTATGTATTGTTGTTAGTGTTTCATATATATATACATACACACTTTGTGTTTTGGTTATTTATCGTGTTAATCTAGCATATATTAGTTTGTTTGATTTCCGCTTTAACAAACTAGTTGAACTACTCGATTTGGTCCGTATAAGTGGAACCTACATCAACCCTAACCTGATTCACTTGTTTCAGCTGATTTCGCGGCTCTAGCTCCTCCTCACTTGGATACCGAAGGAAACTTGAGAACGTTTTTGGAGATCTCTGAGGTCTTCAGGACTTTCAAGCATCCCGAGTTTCCGGAAAGCACAGGATCACAGGAATCTGAAGCTTCAATGTCTGGTAATTCTAAATGAGCTCAACCTCCACAACTTATGCTGTTTGATTCCTAATTGTATTTTGTCATTCGAATCCAGCTCCTTACATCAGCCTAGTCGATATTGACAACGATTCTTCCGAGGACAAGAAGGAAAAGTCTACCCCGGCTCCATCAAAATCAAGGATGCCTATACTTCGATCCAAATCCTCAAAGAAGAGGAAAAACGAGGAAACAAGTGACCCTATGGACCTTGATTCTGAATTTGCCAAGGTGATATATCTCATACCCAATTGTATTTTATTCTAAAAAATAATTAAAGCATAGTTTTTATAATAGGCTTGTCCTGTGCAGGCGGCCGAACAGATCTCCAAATGTTTTCAAGAGAAGGTTAATGTGTTCAATGACATGTGCAAGCTTTCCCTAGCAAGGAAGACTGCACATGACAAAGACATTGCCGAGCTTGCTAAGCTAATAAGGGAGAACAAGGATCTCAAGGCCAACATTTCAAAGATGTCCAGCGAAGCTGATGCCAGAATGGAGGAGAAAAAGAAGGAGTTGATATCCAAGATAAAGAGAGATGCCACCATGGCTATCCTAGAGGCACGGATATTGATGGCCACCGAGGTTTCTGAGAAAGGTTTTGATACTTCGTTATGGCCAGTGAATACCTGGTGTTTTGGTCAAAAATTACTAAAAGCAATTAAGTGATCAAAATTAGTTTGTGAGGTCAGGTGTAAAAATTACTCTCAAGATAATTACGTAGAAACACGATTATCTCTGTTAGTAAGTAAATATTTTTGTGTAAAATACGTAGATCCTTGTTGAACAAACAAGTTGATATCAAAAGTTAAGAGCAGATTAAGGATAATTGCTTTTTGATGATAGAAATGTAAGAAAATGTAATTAAAGCAAAATTAATGACAAATAAGCAAAAATGACACGATGATATACGAGGAAAGCCCTTGATCAAGGTTGATCGCCGGCACAAAACCTCGGGAAGGATCAAACGATCCTTGCCTTTGTAAATCTTATAAAAATAAAAGTAATGAATTACAAAGTAAGAGCACAAGGATGATCGGCTAAGTGATTGTGTGTGAATCTAGCTAAGTGTTGATGAAATGATCGTAAAATGAAGAAATAACAGAGTGTTTATGTGATTTGCAGGTGTGAGTAGTGATAAAACGTTAACCTAATCGATCACCCAAGCCTCGTTTAAATAGTAAGAGCGTATAACAATAATTCCGAAATATCAGGGATCCTCTGAGGAATGATGAAGACCACCAACGTCTCTTTTGACTTCATTTTACACGTGCGTAAGACTTCGTCTTCATGAAATCGTATCAGATCCTCTTCACGTAATCCGGAGCATAACTCATTAACGCGTTTCTTCTAAGACCTGGTCAATACTCAAGAAAAATAAACACGTTAAACAACTCATGATCCTGAACTAATACAGGTCCAGGATCCTGAGTTATGCATACCCCGGAATAAACTTAGGATTCTTACTAAAGGATCTCCCTTATTCAGTATCGTGCACAATCATGTTAAACAAATATATCCTGACCAGGATCCTGCAAGATAAATAATAACGATATATCCAGGATCCTTACCTATATTTGTGATCCTGAAAACAGACATAAAAACTATCATTATCCTGAGATACGAATATAAAATATAAACGACTTTTATACCTGCAAGGTGTCCATATGATGCTGATTAGGATCCTGTAAAGGTTAGTGAAAATCTACCCACAACAATTGCCCCCGAAGTTATAACGTTTTTCAGGATCCTTAAACGTTATAACTTCTCAAGATAACTGCTCAAAGCGTGTTAGGTAGATGTATCGGTTACCGTGCCTAAGGGTTTATATTCATTTTGACACCTGAATCCTTTTATCCATCATCTCTCTGCCGCTAACCTCCACCGATTTGCAGGTAACAATTTTTATTCTCCCTTTTTCCGTTGAATTCGTACCTGATCGTTTTGTTCATCATGTCTTTAATTCCTTTTAAAAACGGAGATAATCATCCGACATATTAGACTCAGGGTTTAGTTCTGAACCCCGAACCTTGTTCTTTTAACGATTCCGATATTGAGCTACTGAGATCCATAGGTTCATTTCCCCCAAATACCATTTTCAAAGCTTTCGACCCTTTATGCCCACCGGATCTTTCTTCCGACAAATGGGTTTGCTTCCCAGAATACCCTTTTTCAATAGGTCTTAGGTATCCTTTTCCGCCTTTGATTACCGAATTTTTCACCATTACTAAGCTTTGCTACATCCAAGCTATGCCTATGGTTTGGCGTACTCTTTCTGTAATTCAGACCGTAATCGATTCTCACACCATAGATTTAGGATCTCCTGAATTAGCCCAAACCTATCATCTCAGAACTCACGGTTCACATTACTTTCTATTCAAAGTCATACCCCATCGCAGTCATTTGGTCTTACGAACCAAACAAAATGACTTAAATTGGAGAAGCAGATTCTTTTTTGTTGATCGTAACTCCTTATCCAACAACGATGAAATGCCTTCTACTTGGTTGCTCAAGGGTAGGAGATAGTTTCTAATAGAGTCTATAAAATACAAAATCTGAATTCTAACCTGATTTTGCTTATTTCAGCCAATTTCGCAGAATTAGCGCTCCCTGATTTGGACACCGAAGGCAAATTGAGGACCTTTCTGGAAGTTTCCGAAGAAGAAAGAACCTTCAAGCCTCCCGAACAAGTCGAAGGCACAGGATCCCAAGATACCTTCATGTCAGGTAAGCTCATTTAAACTCAACATCCTCTGTTTTATTATTCAACCCTAAATTATTTCCTTTTTATGGAAATCCAGGCTCTTTCATCAACCTAGACGATATTGACAAAGATTCTTCAGAAGACCAGGTGGAGAAATCAACTCCAGCAACAGCAAAATCCAGAATGCCCAACCTTCGTTCAAAATCCTCAAAGAAAAGGAAAGCAGACGATGTCTACGATCCTGCCAACCTTGATTCTGAAATTGCCAAGGTAACAAAACCCCTTATTTAAGTTGCTTTTTATTTTGAAAATCAATCCACTTATATATTAATTTCGTGTAGACCATCGAGCATCTCTCAAAGTGCTGCAGGGAAAAAGCTAGTGCATTCAATGACTTATGCAAACTGTCTACTGTCGTGAAAAATGCACACGACAAATATTCTGCCGAACTTGTCAAGTTGAAGAAGGAAGTCAAGGATCTCAAAGCTTATATCCTGAAGACATCTGTTGAAGCTGATGCCAAGAATGAAGAGATGAAGAAGGAGTTGACAGCCAAAATAAAGAGAGATGCCACCATCGCAATCTTTGAAGCCCGGATAAAAATGGTTACCGAAGCTTCCAATCATGGTTCGGACATTTCATTGTGGCCAGTGGAGACTTGGAAGATTAAACTTGCCAAAGCCAAGGGCGAGGATCCAGAGATCACTGCTGTACCAGCATTTGAAACTCCAAAAGTTGCAGGGATTTCATCTGTTGACCTCCAAAATCAAGGAGAGGCAAACATAGACACACTGGCATCAGTTTCAGAAGTTCTTCAAGGCTTGACATCAATAGGAGAAGGCAACACATTGGGCGAGGAAGGCAAGTGAATAGCCGGAGCTCAATCTTTATTTTATCGTACCCCATATTTTATGGTTTGTGGTGTGAACAAAACAATTAATTTTGGGATGAGATTGACCTGGCATGGTCAATCATGGTGGTTTTAAGTGGTTCATGTTGGCCACAGAACAATTTCTATTTTCTGCACTTTTCTTGAACTCTATTCTTAGGATCGTATAATCATAAGATCTTCTGCTATAAATAATATTAGGATATTATCTATCTCTTGCGTCTTCAGGATACTGAGGAGATTCCCTCATTATACACATATACATATTTGCTTAGAAACAGGATCCTGAGGAGATTCCCTCAGAATACTTCCAGGATAACGAGAAGATTTTCTCAACATTACAAGCTTCGAGGATCCTAGATTGGATCTGAGATAATGACGGGATAGGGATCCTCAGATTCAAGGATCCTTAACTGTATTTCATATAAACTGGAATTTAGGATCCTGAGACTTCAAGATCCTAAAATAAACTGTTGATAATGAAGAACTCCCAATGAGTAATTCCTGTAACATACCAATGTTAATAATTTGTCAAACAATTGGGAAAACAATTTATCTTTTGAAAAATGTTGTGATCTTAAAAAGATTTTGCGATCCTTAGATCAAAACAGCTTTTGATAATCATGAAAATATTAGAGATAATAAAGTTATTTATTAGGCTTAACCAATGAAAATTTTGATAACGTGAATACATTATAACCATTGGATAGTTTATAAAAACTATAAAAGTGACATGTAAATGCCAAACCATTAGGTAATGTGAAAACATTACAAACAGTTTGATTCTTGGGCTACGCCATTTGAGACATGAAAATGCCTAACCAATTGGTAATGTGAAAACATTACAAACCTTAGAGTGACGTGAAAACGACACAAACCTTAGATCGATACGTTTAGTGCACATCAGTATCGACATTCGTTAGCTCTTGATCTATAGGCCAACGGAAATGAAGTTGTCGGGTACCAGAGGCATCAACGATTCCCTAACCATGGCACTATAATCAAACATCGTGCGCACCCGGCGAGGTGTCAAAACCCTTTTCGTAGAGAGGTGTTTATCCATACGGAAACCTCTAAACCTTAGAGAATCGATGGGATCCTTAACGGAGGAGAGGTGGCCAACCCCTAATCTTCATTCCATGATCCTTAAGTACATGAGCTACAACAAATACAAAATCTTGGGTAAAGGTAGGTGTTAGTTTGCCTAACACCCCTCCGATGCTTAAGTCAGTACAGTATTCAATGAGAATAGTAATAATAATGAAAAATTTTCATGCATATATTAATATATGATCATAATACACTCATACATATATATATTAAAGAATAAAATCAATGAAAAGTTCAGGATCATAGGAGTACTTTATATGTTGAACATAAATATTCAACTTACACATGATAGAGTTTCAAATGAATGGCATTCCAGGATCTTGGAAGTAATTCTCCATCCATATTGGCCAACCAGTATGCCCCCTTTCTAGCATCCGAATCTATCAAGTACGGACCTTCCCACTTTGGTGCTAGCTTTCCTTCCGCAGGATTCTTAGTATTTTGAAATACTTTTCTCAATACCAAATCTCCTACTCGAAACCTTCTTATCCTAACATTTTTGTTGTAGGATCTTGAAATCCTCTGTTGGTATGCTGCAATCCTGAATTTAGCACGGTCCCTTAATTCATCCACAGTGTCTAGATCCTGAATCAATGCTTCCTTGTTTGCTTCCAAAGTCTGCATCCGGGATCTTGCCGTTGGGATCACCATTTCTGTTGGGATCACAGCCTCAGATCCAAACACCAAAGAAAAAGGAGTTTGCTTAGTTGCCTCCTTTTCTGTGGTCCTATCAGCCCATAAAATAAAAGGCAACTCTTCAGCCCATCTCCCTTTCTTAGCATCTAGCCTCTTCTTAAGATTATTGATTATGATCATGTTGCTAGACTCCGCTTATCCATTAGCTTGAGGATGGACTGGTGTTGAAGTTATCATTTTGATTCCCCAACTTTCACAAAACTTAGTCGTTCTTCTTCCAATAAATTGAGATCCATTGTCTCACATACTATTTCTGCCGGGATCCCAAACCTTGTGAGGATATTTCTCTTAATGAATGAAATAAGATCCTTTTCCTTCACTTGAACAAATGCTTCAGCTTCAATCCATTTTGAGAAATAATCCGTCATTGCAAGCATAAACACTTTTCCTCCTGGAGCAACAGGTAGTTTTCCAACAATATCCATTCCCCATTTCATAAATGGCCACGGTGAGATAATCGGATGCATCGGTTCTGCTGGTTGATGATGGATGTTTCCGTGTCTTTGACAAGCATCACATTTGCGAGCAAAATCCATGGAATCCTTCTTCATAGAGGGCCAGAAGTATACTGTCCTTAAAACTTTTGAAAATAACGCTCTGCCCCCAGAATGATTCCCACAATCACCCTCATGTATATCCTTAAGGACAGCTTTTGCTTCAGGATCCTCAAGGCATCGTAATAATGGTCCTACAAGTGATTTTTTATACAATATACCATTCTCAATAGTAAAACGAGATACCTTTGACCTGAAAGCTTTGGGATTGTTTTCATCCTTAGGGATCACATCATGTTGTAAATATTCCATGATTGGTTGCGTCCATGATCCTGACTTGCCCCCAGAACCTGATCCATTCAGATTATCTCCAGACTGAGGATCCTCAACATCACAGACTTGCTCTTCGTTGTGATCCTTATCAGCGATGGCGGGCGCTGCAATATGTATAATTGGTGTTTTGACATCCGGTGGGATCCTTAAGCTTGACCCCAGATTTGCCAAAGCATCCGCTTCAGTATTATCTTCACGTGGTACCTGTTGGATGTCGAAGATCTCGAAGCTACCTGCAAGATCCTTAACAATCTCCAAATACGCAGCTAATCTATCTACTTTTACAGTATAAGATCCATTATAATGATTAACAATTAACAATGAGTCAACATACACGTTCAAGTATTTTATCCCAATATCCTTAGCTAATTGTAATCCCGCAATTAATGCTTCATATTCTGCCTCATTATTTGTAGCTTGGAACTCACATCTTATGGCTTGAGGCATGATATCACCTTGCGGTGACTTTAATACAATTCCTAATCCAGTTCTTTTTACGTTAGAAGCACCATCAGTATATAATGTCCATCTTTCACTTATTTGGTTTAGTTCTTGTACTTCTAAATCTACTTCATTTTGAAGATCACTAGTAAAGTCAGCAATAAAATCTGCTAGGGCTTGAGATTTAATTGCGTTCCTAGGCTCATAGATCAGATTATAAGCACTTAATTTTACAGACCATTTAGCTAAACGTCCTGACATTTCTGGTTTTCTCAAAACGTTTTTAATAGGGTAATTAGTTCTTACATGTATGGGGTGTGTCTCAAAATAATGCCTAAGTTTAGTTGATGCCATGACCAATGCAAGTATAAGTTTTTCGAGATGAGAATACCTGGTTTCAGCATCTAATAGGCTTTTACTTACATAGTAAACTGGATGTTGTTGTCCTTCATGATCCCTCACTAGCACCGCACTTACAGCACTTCGTGACACTGATAAATAGAGAAACAGCGGTTCCCCATTCTCAGTCTTCATCAATAAAGGAGCTGTTGACAAGTAATCCTTTAGCTCTTGAAACGCAGCTTCGTGCTTTTCTCCCCATTCGAACTTTTTATTCTTCTTTAGGATATCATAGAATTCCTTGCACCTGTCTGAGGATCTTGAAATAAAACGGTTCAGAGCTGCTATCCTTCCCGTTAATCTTTGTATATCATTTGGGCTTGATGGAGACTTTAGATTTAGAATAGCTTTGATCTGTTCTGGGCTAGCTTCTATTCCTCTCTTGGTCACCATATATCCCAAAAAGTTTCCTGCCCCCACTCTAAAGTGGCATTTTGCAGGATTAAGCTTCATGTTGTAGTGATCCAGGATGTCAAAGGCCACCTTGAGATCCTGAATATGATCCTCAGCTTTCTTTGACTTTACTACCATATCGTCAATGTATACTTCCATTGTCCTTCCCAATTGGTCTTTGAACATCATATTGACTAGCCTTTGATACGTTGCACCTGCATTTTTAAGACCAAAGGGCATGGCAATATAGAAATATATACCTGTGGGGGTTATGAAGGCTGTGTCTTCCTGGTCTGAAGGTTCCATCTGAATTTGTTGAAATCCTGATGAAGCATCCATAAAGGTTAGGATCTCATGCCCAGCTGTAGCATCCACCATTGAATCTATATGAGGCAACGGAAAAGGATCCTTCGGGCAGGCCTTGTTGAGATCCGTATAGTCCACACACACTCTCCATTTCCCATTCTTCTTTTGTACCACTACCACGTTTGCCAACCATCTTGGAAACTTTACTTCCCTTATCATGCCAGCAGCAAGTAATCTTTCAACGTCTGCCTGGATAATAGCATTCCTTTCCGGTGCAAATTTTCTTCTCTTTTGTTGGACCGGCCTGAAACTATTATCAATTCAAAGTTTATGAGTTATAACATCCTTAGATATACCTGTCATATCCTCTGGTTTCCAGGCAAAGGTCGATCTCCTCTGATTCTAGAATTTCATCAGATCCTACTCTAGATTTTCTGGGATGCTTGATCCTATAAGCACCTTTTCTTCAGGATCCTTCAAGCTAAGCAGCACTTCTTTGACGTCCTGCTCCATCGTATCCAGGACATCCCATGCCTTGCTCTTTAATTGCTATGCTGACGGAGGCTTGGTAGCAGGTTTCATCGATGTTGTATAGCAATCCTTTGCTTCTTGTTGGTCACTGCTGATCTTGACCACTCCCCATGGAGTTGGTAATTTGACGCATTGATGATATGTTGAGGGTACCGCCTTCATATCATGTAACCAGGGTCTCCTTAGGATAATGTTATAGCTTGACAGACAATCCATAATGCAAAACTTTTGAATGGAGTTCACCCCCTCAATGTAGATCGGCAACTTGATATCACCAAATGTGCTCTTCACTTCTCCACTGAATCCTACCAACACAGTGGATCTCGAGGTGATCTCCGACTCTGGAATACCCATTCTTTTCAAAGTTTCTAGACGGATGATGTTGACTGAGCTTCCTCCATCTATCAGGATCCTTCGCACAAAATGATTGGCAACATAAAGAGTAATAACTAAACCATCATGATGAGGATCCTGAACGTCTTCTAAATCGTCCTCATCAAACGCTATTATGCTTTCGTCTTTCTTCATGGAAGTTCTTGTAGGTTTATATGGTTTATCTGACTTGGACTCCCTTGCATGCCTCTTTGCTGCAGAATAAGAAGTACCACATATATCAGAGCCACCAGAAATAAAATTGATTACCTTGGCGTCCGAAGGTGGGGATCCTGCTCTAGTTGGGATCCTGCGATTATCCTGAGACTCAGGATCCTGAACTCTGTCATGATCCTTCGCGTGATCCTTCTTTTTCCCAAGCAGATCTTTCAAGTATCCTTTGTTGAGAAGATGACTGATTTCTTTTCGGAGAGCTATGCAATTCTCAGTTGTCTGGCCGAAATCTTCATGATAGGCACACCATTTTGATTTATCCTTCCACGCATATGACTTGTCATTCTTCTTTGGCCATCTTGCCTTATCTCCAAGATCCTGCATGGCACACAATATATCTGTTGTGTCTACAGAAAAATTATAATCAGCTATTTTAGGATATTCTTCGTCATCTTCGTCAACAACATTTACACGACGATCCTCATTTCTGGTATATGGTTTGTTCCGGTTCGATCTGAATGAGGACGAGTCTGACTTCCTGTTAGGTCTATCGTATGCTGATTGAGTATCCACTCTCTTCTGTATCATCGCGTCCTCTTCCAATCTGATGAACCTCAAAGCTCTATTTCTGACTTCATCAAGGTTCCTGCAAGGATTCATAACAAGATCCTCATAAAATGGGGAATCCCTTTTGATCCCCATCTTAAAGGCTTGTACAGCAGTAGGCATATCCAAATTGGGTATGTTCAAGGATTCTCTCCCGAACCTTCCTACAAAATCTCGAAGAGACTTATTAGCTTTTTGGACAATTCTATATAAATCAGTAGTTAGTTTTTCAAATGTTCTACTACAGGAGAATTGATTATTAAATAAATTAACCAAATGAGCAAATGAAGTAATCAAGTAGGGAGGAACGTTCAATAGCCATTTTAGTGCGGATCCTGTGAGAGTGGAGCCAAAGCCCTTGCATAAGCAAGCTTCCTTGACGTCAGAAGGAATTGGGATGATTTCCATCCTCTCCCTATATTGTGCAATGTGCTCCTCAGGATCCGTCGTCCCATCATACAACTTCATATTGGGTGTTTGGAATCTCTTCGGGATCTCAGCATCACAAATAGGTGGTGCAAATGTTGAGATCATGTGTGCTGTTGGAGTAACTTCTGGAATTAGTTGTACAACTCCGGGGACGCTTGATATCATATCCTTCAACTTCTGTATTTCTCTTGCCATTATAGGGCTAACTCCAGGATCCTGAAAATTGTTAGCCCCAATAGTATTATTGGAAGTAAAATTATTGAACATGTTACTACTGTCAGGAGTCCTGTATGAGGATCCTGGATTAGATTGTTGACCCCTTGATGTAGAAACTGCTGTAGCAAATATCGGATCAAGGATCCTAGTGCTCCCTTGCATAGATATGAAATCTCCTTGGTTCTCCGCTGATGAAGGAGTGCCAAAATCAAGGATCCTGCTTCGGATAGGAGTAGTGACTTGAGAAACCGGAACATTGCTCCTAGCTCTCATGTCCTCCACATCCTTTCTCAGGATTTCGTTGCTTCTCTCCACTCGTTGAAGCTGCTCTTTTACCTGCGTAAACATAGACACAATATCCCGGTTAGCAATCATAACAGGGTCTGGATCCGATAAGAATCCAGCCCCCAAAGATGTGGATCCAGCCGACGGTAGCCTTGTATAGACAATTTGCGGCTGTTGCTGAGATGAAGTGAGAGGTGGAGCAGGAGGGAGAGTGGTTCTAGCAACGTCTCTTTTGACTCTATTCCACACGTGCAGCTGACTTCGTCATCTCCAAATCGTATCATAGCCTAGCCACGCAATCCGGAGCATATCTCATTAACGTGTATCACGTATGACCTGGTCAATACTCAAAGAAAATAAACACGTTAATCAGCACATGATCCTGAACTAATACGGGTTCAGGATCCTGAGCCTATGCGTACTCCAGAATAAACTTAGGATCCTCACTTAAGGATCCTCCACATTCCGTATCCTGCACGATTATGTTAGATAAATATATCCTGACCAGGATCCTGCAAGATAAATAATAATGATATATCCAGGATCCTTACCTATATCCGTGATCCTGAAAATAGACTTAAAAACTATCATAATCCAGAGATACGATTATAAAATATAAACGACTTTCATACCTGCGAGGTGTATATATGATGCTAATTAGGATCCTGCAAAGGTTAGTAAAAATCTACCCACAACAATTGCCCCCGAAGTTATAACGTTTTTCAGGATCCTTAAACGTTGTAACTTCTCAGGGTAACCGCTTAAATCGTGTTAGGTAGATGCATCGGTTATTGTGTCTGAGTATTTATAACCACTCTGATTCTTATCTTTTTCTTACTCATCTCCTTGTTGCAGCATTTCTTCACAAATCTTCAGGTATTGCCTCTTCCTCTTATTTCCTTTTAATTTCGTACTTGAATAATTCGCCCAAAATGTCTCTGATAGTTCTAGAGGACGGCAACGACCATTCTGAATTCGTTAAGCAGGGTTTAATCTCAAACCCTGAAGCCTGTACCTTCACCAACTTTGATATCAATCAATTGAAAATCAAAGGTGTTTTTCCCCCAAATACCATCTTTAGGCCTTTTGATTCTTTAGCTTTGGCCGATTTCTCATCCGAGAAATGGATTTGCTTTCTAGAATACCCCTTTACCATCGGCCTCAAATTCCCATTTCCGCCTCTAATTACCGAGTTTTTTGCTACCACTAAGCTCTGCTATGTTCAAGCCATGCCTATGATTTGGCGTACTCTTTCTGTAATTCAAGACGTAGTTGATTTTCGCATCATATATCTAGGATTGCCTGAATTAGCCAAGACCTATCATCTTAGAACCCACGGTTCACACTATTTCTTGTTTAAAGTCAAACCCAATCGTTCCCATCTGGTGTTGCGAACCAAACAAAACGATTCAAATTGGAATAGTAGGTTCTTTTTTGTTGACCGTAATTCTTTGCCCAATTGCAGTCAGGTTCCTTCTTCCTGGTTACTCAAGGGTAGGAGACAATTTTTTCTAAAGTTTATAAAATATAGAATCTCAACCCTAACCTGATTCACTTGTTTCAGCTGATTTCGCGGCTCTAGCTCCTCCTCACTTGGATACTGAAGGAAACTTGAGAACGTTTTTGGAGATCTCTGATGTCTTCAGGACTTTCAAGCATCCCGAGTTACCGGAAAGCACAGGATCACAGGAATCTGAAGCTTCAATGTCTGGTAATTCTAAATGAGCTCAACCTCCACAACTTATGCTGTTTGATTCCTAATTGTATTTTGTCATTTGAATCCAGCTCCTTACATCAGCCTAGTCGATATTGACAACGATTCTTCCGAGGACAAGAAGGAAAAGTCTACCCCGGCTCCATCAAAATCAAGGATGCCTATACTTCGATCCAAATCCTCAAAGAAGAGGAAAAACGAGGAAACAAGTGACCCTATGGACCTTGATTCTGAATTTGCCAAGGTGATATATCTCATACCCAATTGTATTTTATTCTAAAAAATAATTAAAGCATAGTTTTTATAATAGGCTTGTCCTGTGCAGGTAGCCGAACAGATCTCCAAATGTTATCAAGAGAAGGATAATGCGTTCAATGACATGTGCAAGCTTTCCCTAGCAAGGAAGACTGCACATGACAAAGACATTTCCGAGCTTGCTAAGCTAAAAAGGGAGAACAAGGATCTCAAGGCCAACATTTCAAAGATGTCCAGCGAAGCTGATGCCAGAATGGAGGAGAAAAAGAAGGAGTTGATATCTAAGATAAAGAGAGATGCCACCATGGCTATCCTAGAGGCACGGATATTGATGGCCACCGAGGTTTCTGAGAAAGGTTTTGATACTTCGTTATGGCCAGTGAATACCAGGTGTTTTGGTCAAAAATTACTAAAAGCAATTAAGTGATCAAAATTAGTTTGTGAGGTCAGGTGTAAAAATTACTCTCAAGATAATTACGTAGAAACACGATTATCTCTATTAGTAAGTAAATATTTTTGTGTTAAATACGTAGATCCTTGTTGAACAAACAAGTTGATATCAAAAGTTAAGAGCAGATTAAGGATAATTGCTTTTTGATGATAGAAATGTAAGTAAAATGTAATTAAAGCAAAATTAATGACAAATAAGCAAAAACGACACGATGATATACGAGGAAAGCCCTTGATCAAGGTTGATCGCCGGCACAAAACCTCGGGAAGGATCAAACGATCCTTGACTTTGTAAATCTTATAAAAATAAAAGTAATGAATTACAAAGTAAGAGCACAAGGATGATCGGCTAAGTGATTGTGTGTGAATCTAGCTAAGTGTTGATGAAATGATCGTAAAATGAAGAAATAACAGAGTGTTTATGCGATTTGCAGGTGTGAGTAGCGATAAAACGTTAACCTAATCGATCACCCAAGCCTCGTTTAAATAGTAAGAGCGTATAACAATAATTCTGAAATATCAGGGATCCTCCGAGGAATGATGAAGACCACCAACGTCTCTTTTGACTTCATTTTACACGTGCGTAAGACTTCGTCTTCATGAAATCGTATCAGATCGTCTTCAAGTAATCCGGAGCATATCTCATTAACGCGTTTCTTCTAAGACCTGGTCAATACTCAAGAAAAATAAACACGTTAAACAACTCATGATCCCGAACTAATACAGGTCCAGGATCCTGAGTTATGCATACCCCGGAATAAACTTAGGATTCTTACTAAAGGATCTCCCTTATTCAGTATCCTGCACAATCATGTTAAACAAATATATCCTGACCAAGATCCTGCAAGATAAATAATAACGATATATCCAGGATCCTTACCTATATTTGTGATCCTGAAAACAGACTTAAAAACTATCATTATCCTGAGATACGAATATAAAATATAAACGACTTTTATACCTGCAAGGTGTCCATATGATGCTGATTAGGATTCTGTAAAGGTTAGTGAAAATCTACCCACAACACCTAGGAAGCTAAACTCGCCAAAACCAAAGGCGAGAATCCTGAAGTGGCAGACACATCAGCATCCAAGATTTCAAAAGCTGTGCAAAATTCTCCCGTGGATCCCCAAAACCAAGGGACCTTAAAAATGGATCAGTTGGCGTCAATCACAGAGGTCCTCGAAGGATTGGCAACCGTAACAGAAGACAACACATTGGGCGAGGAAGGCAAATGACTAGGCAGAGCCCAATTTTTATCTTTTCGTACTTTATTTTCATGGTCTGTGGTGTAAGAAAAACAATTATTCGGGATGTAGCTGACCTGGTATGGTCAAGCATGGTGGTGTTTGAATGTGGTTCATGTTGGCCACAAGACAATTTTAATTTCGTGCACTTCTTTTGAACCTCAATCTTAGGATCGCAAAATCCTTAGATCTTTTGCCATAAATAGTATTAGGATATTATCTATATCTTGTGTCGTCAGGATACTGAGAAGATTCCCCTAATATACATATACATATTTGCTTAGAAACAGGATCCTAAGGAGATTCCCTTAGGATACATCCAGGATAACGAGAAGATTCTCTCAATATCCATTCAGTATTACAGGTTTCAAGGATCCTTAACTGAATCTGAAATAATGATGGGTTAGGGATCCTCAGATTCAAGGATCCTTAACCGGATTTCGTGTAAACTTGAATCTAGGATCCTGAGATTTCAAGATCCTATAATAGACTGCTGATAATGAGGAACTCACAATGAGTAATTCATGTAACATATAAATGTTAATAATTTGTCAAATAATTGTGAAAACAATTTATTTTTTGAAAAATGTTGTGACCTTAAAAAGATTTTGCGATCCTTAGATCAAAACAGCTTTTGATAATCATGAAAACATTAGAGCTAATAAAGTTATTTATTAGACTTAACCAATGAAAATTTTGATAATGTGAATACATTATAACCATTGGATAGTTTAATAAAACTATAAAAGTGACATGTAAATGCCAAACCATTAGGTAATGTGAAAACATTACAAACCGTTTGATTCTTGGGTTACGCCATTTGAGACATGAAAATGCCTAACCAATTGGTAATGTGAAAACATTACAAACCTTAGAGTGACGTGAAAACGACACAAACCTTAGATCGATACGTTTAGTGCACAATAGTTTCGACATTCGTTAGCGCTTGATCTATAGGCCAACGGAAATGAAGTTGTCGGGTACCAGAGGAATCACCGATTCCCTAACCATGGCACTATAATCAAACATCTTGTGCACCCGGCGAGGTGTCAAAACCCTAATCATATAGAGGTGTTTATCCGTACGGAAACCTCTAAACCTTAGAGAATCGCTGGGATCCTTAACGGAGGAGAGGTGGCCAACCCCTAATCTTCATTCCATGATCCTTAAATGTATGTGTTTTGGTAAAAAATTATTAAAGCAATTAAGTGATCAAAATTAGTTTGTGAGGTCAGGTGTAAAAATTACTCTCAAGATAATTACGTAGAAACACGATTATCTCTATTAGTAAGTAAATATTTTTGTGTTAAATATATTCATTAAATGCGTAGATCCTTGTTGAACAAACATTTTAATATTAAGGCTCAAGAACAGATTGAGGATAATGCTATTTTGACAATGAAAAGGTCAGTAATATGCAAAAAATGAAGATATGAATTAAATGCAATTGACACTATACGAACTGTAAGTAAATAGAAATGACACGATGATATACGAGGAAAGCCCTTGATCAAGGTTGATCGCCGGCACAAAACCTCGGGAAGGATCAAACGATCCTTGCCTTTGTAAATCTTATAAAAATGAAAATAAATGTTTACAAACTAAGAGCACAAGGATGATCGGCTAAGTGAATTTGTGTGTGAATCTAGCTAAGTGTTGATGAAATAAGCGTAAATGAGAGAAATAATGGAGTGTTTGTGTGAGTTGTCGGTGAGAATGGTGAATATTCGTTAACCTAATCGATCACCCAAGCCTCGTTTAAATACTAAGAGCGTTTAACAATAATTCCGAAATATCAGGGATCCTCCGAGGAATGGTGAAGACCACCAACGTCTCTTTTGACTCCATTTTACACGTGCATAAGACTTCGTCTTCATAGAATCGTATCAGAACCTCTTCACGTAATCCGGAGCATATCTCATTAACGCGTTCTGTTTGTCCCTAACCTTGGATCTAGTACGAACCGAGTCACTCAATCGTTTGCGGAATCAACGATTAAGTTATACACTAAACACACGAACAATCAATACGCAATGAATATCAAACGAAACGTATTATATTGTATTATAATCGGTCAGATTACAGAGATTTCGACTAATTGCGTTTAGGGTTTCGTCAACCCTAAAACAGAAAACACAAAACGTTTAAATACAAAACTGGCACCTGCGACGTCGCACGCTACGTCGCAGGCCCAAGCCCATGCGACGTTGGCTACGTCGCAGGCCCATACCTGACGTCGCACCTGCGACGTTGCACGCTACGTCGCAGGAGTCAGGAAACACAAATCTAAATACAAACTACGAGCTAGACCAACTGACAGACACTAAACATGTACCAACACGTTCCATGTATGACCTGGTCAATACTCAAAGAAAATAAACACGTTAAACAGCGCATGATCCTGAACTAATACGGGTTCAGGATCCTGAGCCTATGCGTACTCCAGAATAAACTTAGGATCCTCACTTAAGGATTCTTCACGTTCAGTATCCTGCACAATTATGTTTGATAAATATATCCTGACCAGGATCCTGCAAGATAAATATTAACAATATATCCAGGATCCTTACCTATATCCGTGATCCTGAAAACAGACTTAAAAAGTACTATTATCCTGAGATACGAATATAAATTATAAACGACTTTCATACCTGCGAAGTGTACATATGATGCTAGTCAGGATCCTGCAAAGGCTAGTAAAAATCTACCCACAACAATTGCCCCCGAAGTTATAACATTTTTCAGGATCCTTAAACGTTGTAACTTCTCAAGATAACCGCTTAAATCGTGTTAGGTAGTTACATCGATTATCGTGTCCGAGTACTTATAGCGATTCTGACGCACATCGTATCTCGTTCAACCTCCATTCCGTTTTCCTTCTCAGGTCTTTATCAGGTATTATTTTCTCCTTTCTCTCTTTACCGTTTACTTGTTTTTAGTTAGATAATGAATCCGGCAACCAAAAACGAGTCAGACCTTCCTGAATTCATCGATCAAAAAATGATTTCCAACCATGTTCCTTCTTTGTTATCCGATTCCGATATGCAAAAACTTAAAAGCGCTTTTCCTGAAAACACCGTTTTTCGAGCCCATGATCCACACATCCATGCCGATCATCGATCAGATCGATGGATATGCTTTCCCGAATTTCCTTTTACCCTAGGGCTTAAATATCCCTTTCCGGACATTATCATGGATTTCTTCGGCATGACAGGACTCTGTTATTCACAAACAATGCCCATGATCTGGCGTACTCTTTTCGTTGTTCAATCTGTTAATGATTCTCACCATACACACCTCGGGATTCCTGAGGTAGCCCAAAGTTATCATCTCCGCTCACATGGCTCCAATTATTTCCTATTTAAAATCAAGCCTAATCGCCAACACCTCGTTCATTGTGTCACCCAGAACGACCATAAGTGGAAAGAAAGGTTTTTCTTTGTTGATCGAAGATCTTTACCAGACGAGGAATTAATTCCGACTGTTTGGCTTTCAAAGGGTAGGATAAAAACCATTTTAGGGATTTATCCACATATGCACTATTATCTCTGATTTATTCCATTTTCCTTGCAGCAAGTTTCGAGATGTTGGCTCCCCCTCTTCCTGATATGAAAGAGTTGATAGAGAAGTTCTTAAAAGTTCCTGAAAGTAACAGGACGTTCTCCCACCCCTGTTCTCCAGTGGTCATGAAATCACAGAAAGCAACTTCAGCTTCATCAGGTAAACCTCACATTCTATTCTTAATAAAGTGTTTCTCCTGACCCTATTCTAAAATTGTATTCTTAAAACATCGCCTTGCTTCTCCTTGTCGGATATCGATGATGAGGATGTATCAATCAAGGAAGAAAAACCAATTGCTCAACCTAGCAAAGCTAAAGCCCCCAACACCCGTTCTAGGTCAACTACCAAGAAGAGGAAAGCCAACATTACTGAGGATCCTGATGAACCCACACTTGATTTCGATAAGGTATATCTTATCTCCCTTGTTTAATTCCTCTTATACGCTTTATCCCTGTATTTTAATCATACCCGTTTTTTCTAGGCTATGGAACAAGTTGCTGACCGTTACAAGGAGAAAGTGGAGATGGTAGAGAGCATAAAGAAGACAGCTGCCATTGCTGCAGAATCTTTGAAGGATGTCAAGGCTTATGCTGCTAGAAAGGATATTGAAGCTCAGAAGAAGATCGAGGAAGAACGAGAGATCCTGGTTGCTGGTATTAAGAAAGATGCAGCTGTTGCAGTGCTCAAAGCCAGGATCCTGATGGTAACTGAAGCCAGTGCCAAGGGTCTCGACACATCGTTCTGGAACATCCAAGCTTGGCAAGACAGATTGACGAAATTGAAAAGCGAAGATCCAGCAGTCGGAGATTTCCTTGATGAAGCTAGTGGCAAAGGTACCAAGATACCAGCCAAGAAGGATTCTGATGCATCAGCACAGAAGGTCTCAGTCGTCATTGAAGATACTGAAATGAACACTCCAGAGCCTGCATCAAAGTCTCCAGAGAATCCTACTGAAGATGCAAATTTAACCATGGGCAAGGAAGGCATATAACTAGCCGGAGCCCAGTTTAGCTTTCATGTTTTTAGGTTCTAAGGGTTGTGTTTGCAACAAAACAATGATTAGGGGCGAGGTTGACCTGGCATGGTCAACCATGGTGGTGTTTGAATGTGGTTCATGTTGGCCACAAGAAAATTTTAATTTCCTGCTTTTCTCTTGAACTTCAATCTTAGGATTGTGGAATCCTTAGATCTTTTGCTATTAATAATATTAGGATATTATCTACATCTTGTGTCTTCAGGATACTGAGGAGATTCCCTCAGTATGTATATATTTTTGCTTAGAAACAGGATCCTGAGGAGATTCCCTTAGAATATATACAGGATAATGAGAAGATTCTCTCAATATCCATTTAGCATTACAGGTTTCAAGGATCCTTAACTGGATCTGAAATAATGATGGGTTAGGGATCCTCAGATTCAAGGATCCTTAACCGGATTTCATATAAACTTGAATTTAGGATCCTGAGATTTCAAGATCCAAAAATAAACTGCTGATAATGAGGAACTCCCAATGAGTAATTCCTGTAACATATAAATGTTAATAATTTGTCAAATAATTGTGAAAACAATTTATTTTTTGAAAAATGTTGTGATCTTAAAAAGATTTTGCTATCCTTAGATCAAAACAGCTTTTGATAATCATGAAAACATTAGAGCTAATAAAGTTATTTATTAGACTTAACCAATGAAAATTTTGATAATGTGAATACATTATAACCATTGGATAGTTTAAGAAAACTATAAGAGTGACATGTAAATGCCAAACCATTAGGTAATGTGAAAACATTATAAATCGTTTGATTCTTGGGCTACGCCATTTGAGACATGAAAATGCCTAACCAATTGGTAATGTGAAAACATTACAAACCTTAGAGTGACGTGAAAACGACACAAACCTTAGATCGATACGTTTAGTGCACATCAGTATCGACATTCGTTAGCGCTTGATCTATAGGCCAACGGAAATGAAGTTGTCGGGTACCAGAGGCATCACCGATTCCCTAACCATGGCACTATTATCAAACATCGTGCGCACCCGGCGAGGTGTCAAAACCCTTTTCGTAGAGAGGTGTTTATCCGTATGGAAACCTCTAAACCTTAGAGAATCGCTGGGATCCTTAACGGAGGAGAGGTGGCCAACCTCTAATCTTCATTCCATGATCGTTAAGTGTATGAACTACAACAAATACAAAATCTTGGGTAAAGGTGGGTGTTAGTTTGCCTAACACCCCTCCGATTCTTAAGTCAGTACAGTATCCATTGAGAATAATAATCATAATAAATATAATAATAATACACACATACATATATAGTAAAAAGTATTAAAATCAATGAAAATTTAAGGATCACAGGAGTACCTTTTATGTTGAATAAAAGCGTTCAACTTACACATGGTAGAGTTTCAAAAGAATGGCATTTCAGGATCTTGGAATTAGTTCTCCATCCATATTGGCCAACCAATATGCCCCCTTTCTAGCATCTGAATCTATCAAATACGGACCTTCCCACTTTGGTGCTAGCTTTCCTTCCGCAGGATTCTTAGTATTTTGAAATACTTTCCTTAATACCAAATCTCCTACTCGAAACCTTCTTATCTTAACATTTTTGTTGTAGGATCTTGATATCCTCTGTTGGTATGCAGCAATCCTAAATTTAGCAAGATCCCTCAACTCATCCACTATGTCTAAATCCTGAATCAATGCTTCTTTGTTTGCTTCCAAAGTCTGCATCCGGGATCTTGCCGTTGGGATCACCATTTCTGTCGGAATCATTGCCTCGGATCCAAATACCAAAGCAAAAGGAGTTTGCTTAGTTGCCTCCTTTTCAGTGGTCCTATCAGCCCAAAGCACAAAAGGCAATTTCTCAGCCCATCTTCCTTTCTTAGCATCCAGCTTCTTCTTAAGATTGTTGATTATAATTTTGTTGTTGGATTCTGCCTGACCATTGGCTTGAGGATGAACTGGTGTTGAAGTTATCATCTTGATTCCCCAACTTTCACAAAACTTAGTTGTTCTTCTTCCAATAAATTGAGATCCATTGTCACATACTATTTCTGCCGGGATCCCAAACCTTGTGAGGATATTTCTCTTAATAAATGAGATAACATCCTTTTTCTTAACTTGAACAAATGCCTCAGCTTCTATCCATTTGGAAAAATAATCTGTCATCGCAAGCATAAACACTTTTCCTCCTGGAGCAACGGGTAATTTTCCCACGATATCCATTCCCTATTTCATAAACGGCCATGGTGAGATAATCGGATGCATCAGTTCTGTTGGTTGATGTTGGATGTTTCCATGCCTTTGACAAGCATCACATTTGCGAGCAAAATCCATGGAATCCTTCTTCATAGTAGGCCAGAAGTATCCTGTTCTCAATGTTTTTGAAAATAATGCTCTGCCCCCAGAATGATTCCCACAATCACCTTCATGTATATCCTTAAGAACTGCTTTTGCTTCAGGATCCTCAAGGCATCGTAATAATGGTCCTGCAAGTGATTTTTATACAATATACCATTTTCAATAGTAAAACGAGATACCTTTAATCTGAAGGCTTTAGGATTATTTTCATCCTTAGGGATCACATCGTGTTGTATATATTCCATGATCGGCTGCATCCATGATCCTGACCTGCCCCAGAACATGATGCATTCGAATTATCTCCCGGCTGAGGATCCTCAACGTCACACACTTGCTCTTCGTTGTTATCCTTATCAGCGATGGCGGGCGCCGTAATATGTATAATCGGTATTTTGACATCTGGTGGGATCCTTAGACTTGACCCCATGTTAGCTAGAGCATCCGCTTCAGTGTTATCCTCACGTGGTACCTGTTGAATGTCGAAGATCTCGAAGCTACGTAGTAAACAGGATGTTGTTGTCCTTCATGATCCTTCACCAGCACCGCACTTACAGCATTCCGAGAAACCGATAGATAGAGAAATAGTGGTTCACCATTCTCAGTCTTCATCAATAAAGGAGCTGACAACAAGTAATTCTTCGGTTCTTGAAACGTAGCTTCATGCTTCTCTCCCCACTCGAATTTTTTGTTCTTTTTGAGGATATCAAAGAATTCCTTGCATCTATCTGAGGATCTTGAAATAAAACAGTTCAGAGCTGCTATCCTTCCTGTCAACCTCTGTATATCCTTCGGACTTGATGGAGACTTTAAGTTCAGAATAGCTTTGATCTGTTCTAGGCTAGCTTTTATCCCTCTTTTGGTCACCATATATCCCAAGAATTTTCCTGCCCCCACTCCAAAGTGGCATTTAGGAGGATTAAGCTTCATGTTGTACCGATCCAGAATGTCAAAGGCCACCTTAAGATCCTGAAGATGATCCTCAGTTTTCTTTGACTTTACAACCATGTCATCGATGTATACTTCCATCGTGCTTCCCAGTTGGTCTTTGAACATCATGTTGACTAGCCTTTGATACGTTGCACCTGCATTTTTAAGACCAAAGGGCATAGCAACATAACAATAAATACCTGTGGGAGTTATGAATGTTGTGTCTTCCTGGTCTGCGGGTTCCATCTGGATTTGGTGAAATCCTGATGAGGCATCCATAAAGGTTAGGATCTCATGCCCAGCTATAGCATCCACCATTGAATCTATATGAGGCAATGGAAAAGGATCCTTTGGGCAGGCTTTATTGAGATCCGTGTAGTCCACACACACTCTCCATTTCCCATTCTTCTTTTGTACCACCACCACGTTTGCCAACCATCTTGGAAATTTTACTTCCCTTATCATGCCAGCAGCAAGTAGTCTTTCGACATCTGCCTGGATAATAGCGTTCCTTTCCGGCGCAAATTTTCTTCTCTTTTGTTGAACCGGCCTGAAACTATTATCAATTCCAAGTTTATTAGTTATAATATCCCTAGATATACCTGTCATATCTTCTGGCTTCCAGGCAAAAGTTGACTTTCTCTGGTTCAAGAACTTCATCAGATCCTGTTCGAGATCCTTCGGGATCCCTGATCCTATTAGCACCTTTTCCTCGGGATCCTTTGAGTTTAGCGGCATTTCTTTGACATCTTGTTCTTCTGTATCCAAGACATCCCATGCCTTATTCTTTAATTGCTATGCTGACGGAGGCTTGGCAGTAGGTTTCATTGATGTTGTATAACAATCATTTGCTTCTTGTTGGTCGCTGCTGATCTTGACCACTCCCCACGGAGTTGGTAACTTAACGCATTGATGATACGTCGATGGTACCGCTTTCATATCATGCAACCAAGGCCTTCCTAGGATAATGTTATAGCTTGACAAACAATCCATAACACAAAATTTCTGAATAGAGTTTACCCTTTCAATGTAAATTGGCAACTTGATATCACCAACTGTATTCTTTGCTTCCCCACTGTATCCTACCAATACAGTAGATCTTGAGGTGATCTCCGATTCTGGAATACCCATTCTTTTCAAGGTCTCCAGACGAATGATGTTTACTGAGCTTCCTCCATCGATCAGGATCCTTCGTACAAAATGATTGGCAACATAAAGAGTAATAACCAAACCATCATGGTGAGGATCCTGAACTTCTTCCAAATCATCCTCATCAAATGCTATAACCTTCTCATCTTTCTTAATGGAAGTCCTTGTTGGTTTATATGGTTTTTCTGACTTGGATTCCCTTGCGTGCCTCTTCGCTGCAGAATAAGAAGTGCCACATATATCAGAACCACCATAAATAAAATTGACTACCTTTGCGTCTGAAGGTGGGGATCCTGCTCTAGTAGGGATCCTGCGATTATCCTGAGATCCCGGATCTTGAGCTGTGTTTTGATCCTTTGCGTGATCCTTCTTTTTCCCAAGTAAATCCTTCAAGTATCCTTTGTTGAGTAAATGGCTGATCTCTTTTCGGAGAGCTATGCAATTCTCCGTTATGTGGCCGAAATCTTCATAGTATGCACACCATTTAGATTTATCCTTCCATGCATAAGTCTTATCACTCTTCTTGGGCCATCTCGCCTTGTCTCCTAGATCCTGCATGGCACATAATATATCCGTTGTATCCACAGAAAAATTATAGTAAGTTATTTTAGGATACTCTTCATCATCTTCATCGATAGTATTCACACGACGATCCTCATTTCTGGTATACCGTTTGCTTCTGTTTGATCTAAATGAGGATGAATCCGATTTCCCGTCGGGCCTATCATATGCCGATTGAGTATCCACCCTCTTCTGTATCATCGCATCCTCTTCCAGCCTGATAAACCTTAAAGCCCTGCTTCTGACTTCATTGAGGTTCCTGCAAGTATTCATAACAAGATCCTCATAAAATGGGGAATCCCTTTTGATCCCCATCTTAAAGGCTTGCACAGTAGTAGGCATATCCAAATTAGGTATATTTAACGATTCTCTTCCGAATCTCCCTACAAAATCTCGAAGAGACTCATTAGCTTTTTGAACAACTCTATACAAATCAGTCGTTAGTTTTTCAAATGTTTCACTAGCAAGAAAATTGATTATTGAACAAATTAACCAAATGAGCAAATGAAGTAATAGAGTAAGGGGGAACATTTAACAGCCATTTCAGTGCGGATCCTGTGAGAGTAGAGCCAAAGCCTTTGCATAAGCATGCTTCTTTAAGATCAGAAGGAATTGGGATGATCTCCATTCTTTCCAGGTATTGCGCAATATGCTCCTCAGGATCCGTTGTTCCATTGTACAACTTCATATTTGGTGTCTGAAATCTCTTTGGGATCTCAGCATCACAGATAGGCGGTGCAAATCTTGGGATCCTATGTGCCGTTGGAGCGACTTCGGGGATAGGTTGAACAACTCCAGGGACACTTGATATCATATCCTTCAGTTTCTATATCTCCCTTGCCATCATAGGACTAACTCCAGGATCCTGAAAAATGTTAGTCCCAACAGTATTATTAGGAGTAAAATTATTAAACATGTTACCACCGTTAGGAGTCTTGTATGAGGATCCCAGATTAGATTGTTGACCCTTTGATGTAGAAACTCCTGTAGCAAATATTGGATCTGGGATCCTAGTGCTCCCTTGCATAGATATGAAATCTCCTTGATGTTCCTCAGATGGAGGAGTGCCAAAATCAAGGATCTTGCTTCGGATAGGAGTAGTGACTTGAGCAGAAGGAGTGCTATCTCTTGCCCTCAAATTCTACACATCCTTTCTCAGGATTTCGTTGCTTCTCTCCACCCGTTGAAGCTGCTCCTTTACCTGCGTAAACATAGACACAATATCCCGGTTAGCAATCATAACAGGGTCTGTATCTGATAGGAATCCAGGCCCCGAAGATGTGGATCCAGCCGACGGTAGCCTCGTATAGACGTTTTGCGGCTGCTGCTGAGATGATGTGAGAGGTGGAGCGGGAGGAAGAGTGGTTCTAGCAGAAGATGATGATGATGGCATAGTAGATGATGTAGATCGTCCTTGGCTCGACATTTTTGATAGAAATCTTTTTAAAAAATGACTCAACAAGAATTTTAACAAAAATTCGATCAAGCAAAACACCAGTTGCCCCACGGTGGGCGCCAAATTATTTTGGTCAAAAATTACTAAAAGCAATTAAGTGATCAAAATTAGTTTGTGAGGTCAGGTGTAAAAATTACTCTCAAGATACTTACGTAGAAACACGATTATCTCTCTTAGTAAGTAAATATTTTTATGTTAAATATATTCATTAAATGCGTAGATCCTTGTTGAACAAACGTTTTGATATTAAGGCTCAAGAACAGATTGAGGATAATGCTATTTTGACAATGAAAAGGTCAGTAATATGCAAGTTAAACAATGAAGATATGAATTAAATGCAATTGACACTAAACGAACTGTAAGTAAATAGAAATGACACGATGATATACGAGGAAAGCCCTTGATCAAGGTTGATCGCCGGCACAAAACCTCGGGAAGGATCAAACGATCCTTGCCTTTGTAAATCTTATAAAAATGAAAATAAATGTTTACAAAACTAAGAGCACAAGGATGATCGGCTAAGTGAATTTGTGTGTGAATCTAGCTAAGTGTTGATGAAATAAGCGTAAATGAGAGAAATAACGGAGTGTTTGTGTGAGTTGCCGGTGAGAATGGTGAATATTCGTTAACCTAATCGATCACCCAGGCCTCGTTTAAATACTAAGAGCGTTTAAAAATAATTCCGAAATATCAGGGATCCTCCGAGGAATGGTGAAGACCACCAACATCTCTTTTGACTCCATTTTACACGTGCATAAGACTTCTTCTTCATAGAATCGTATCAGAACCTCTTCACGTAATCCGGATCATATCTCATTAACGCGTTCCATGTATGACCTGGTCAATACTCAAAGAAAATAAACACGTTAAACAGCGCATGATCCTGAACTAATACGGGTTCAGGATCCTGAGCCTATGTGTACTCCAGAATAAACTTAGGATCCTCACTTAAGGATTCTTCACGTTCAGTATCCTGCACAATTATGTTAGATAAATATATCCTGACCAGGATCCTGCAAGATAAATAATAACAATATATCCAGGATCCTTACCTATATCCGTGATCCTGAAAACAGACTTAAAAAGTACTATTATCCTGAGATACGAATATAAATTATAAACGACTTTCATACCTGCAAAGTGTACATATGATGCTAGTTAGGATCCTGCAAAGGTTAGTAAAAATCTACCCACAACAGTATGAACTACAATAAATACAAGATCTTGGGTAAAGGTGGGTGTTAGTTTGCCTAACACCCTCCGATGCTTAAGTCAGTAGAGTATTCAATGAGAATAATAATCATAATAAACTTTCATGCATATATATATAATTATAATACACACATACATATATAGTAAAAAGTATCAAAATCAATAAAAAGTTAAGGATCACAGGAGTACCTTTTATGTTGAACGAAAGCTTTCAACTTACACATGGTAGAGTTTCAAATGAATAGCATTCCAGGATCTTGGAAGTAGTTCGCCATCCATATTGGCCAACCAATATGCCCCCTTTCCAGCATCCGAATCTATCAAATATGGACCTTCCCACTTTGTTGCTAGCTTTCCTTCCGTAGGATTCTTAGTATTTTGAAATACTTTCCTTAATACCAAATCTCCTACTCGAAACCTTCTTATCCTAACATTTTTGTTGTAGGATCTTGATATCCTCTGTTGGTATGCAGCAATCCAAAATTTAGCACGATCCCTCAACTCGTCCACAATATCTAAGTCCTGAATCAATGCTTCTTTGTTTGCTTCCAGAGTCTGCATCTGGGATCTTGCCGTTGGGATCACCATTTCTGTCGGTATCATGGCCTCGGATCCAAACACCAAAGCAAAAGGAGTTTGCTTAGTTGCCTCCTTTTCAGTGGTCCTATCAGCCCATAGCACGAAAGGCAATTCCTTAGCCCATCTTCCTTTCTTAGCATCCAGCCTCTTCTTCAGATTATTTATTATAATTTTGTTACTGGATTCTGCTTGTCCATTGGCTTGAGGATAGACTGGAGTTGAAGTGATCATCTTGATTCCCCAACTTTCACAAAACTTAGTCGTTCTCCTTCCAATAAATTGAGATCCATTGTCACATAATATTTCTACCGGGATCCCAAACCTTGTGAGGATATTTCTCTTAATGAATGAGATAACGTCCTTTTCCTTAACTTGAACAAATGCCTCAGCTTCTATCCATTTGGAAAAATAATCTGTCATCGCAAGCATAAACACTTTTCCTCCGGGAGCAACAGGTAATTGCCCCACGATATCCATTCCCCATTTCATAAACGGCCATGGTGAGATAATCGGATGCATCGGTTCTGTTGGTTGATGATGGATGTTTCCGTGCCTTTGACAAGCATCACATTTGCAAGCAAAATCCATGGAATCCTTCTTCATAGTAGGCCAGAAGTATCCTGTTCTCAATGTTTTTGAAAATAACGCTCTGCCCTAGAATGGTTCCCACAATCACCTTCATGTATATCCTTAAGAACTGTTTTTGCTTCAGGATCCTCAAGGCATCGCAATAATGGTCCGGCAAGTGATTTTTTATACAATATACCATTTTCAATAGTAAAACGGGATACCTTTAATCTAAAAGCATTAGGATTGTTTTCATCCTTAGGGATCACATCGTGTTGTATATATTCCATAATCGGCTGCATCCATGATCCTGACTTGCCCCCAGAACCTGATGCATTCGAATTATCTCCAGGTTGAGGATCCTCAACGTCACACACTTGTTCTTCGTTGTTATCCTTATCGGCGATAGCAGGTGCTGTAATATGTATAATCGGTATTTTGACATTTGGTGGGATCCTTAAACTCGACCCCAAGTTAGCTAGAGCATCCGCTTCAGTGTTATCCTCACGTGGTACCTGTTTAATGTCGAAGATCTCGAAGCTACCTGCAAGATCCTTAACAATCTCCAAATATGCAGCTAATCTATCTACTTTTACAGTATATGTTCCATTATATTGATTAGCAATTAACAATTAATCAACACACACATTCTAATATTTTATACCAATATCCTTAGCTAATTGTAATCCTACAATTAATGCTTCATATTCTGCCTCATTATTTGTAGCCTGAAATTCACATCTTATAGCTTGAGGCATAATATCACCTCGAGATGATTTTAATACAATTTCTAATCCAGTTCCTTTTATATTAGATGCACCATCAGTATACAATGTCCATCTTTCAGTTATTTGATTTAGTACTTGTACTTCCAAATCTACTTCATTTTGAAGGTCACTAGTAAAATCAACAATAAAATCTGCTAAGGCTTGAGATTTAATTGCATTCCTAGGTTCATAAATCAAGTTATATGCACTTAATTTAACAGACCATTTAGCTAAACGTCCTGACATTTCTGGTTTCCTTAAAACATTCTTAATTGGATAATTAGTTCTAACATGGATAGGGTGTGTTTCGAAATAATGCCTAAGTTTGGTAGATGCCATGACCAATGCAAGTATAAGTTTTTCGAGATGAGAATACATGGTTTCAGCATCTAATAGACTTTTACTTACATAGTAAACAGGATGTTGTTGTCCTTCATGATCCTTCACCAGCACTGCACTTACAGCATTCCGAGAAACCGATAGATAGAAGAATAGTGGTTCACCATTCTCAGTCTTCATCAATAAAGGAGCTGATGACAAGTAATTCTTCAGTTCTTGAAACGCAACTTCATGCTTTTCTCCCCACTCGAACTTTTTGTTCTTTTTGAGGATATCAAAGAATTCCTTGCATCTATCTGAGGATCTTGAAATGAAATGGTTCAGAGCTGCTATCCTTCCTGTTAACCTTTGTATATCCTTTGGACTTGATGGAGACTTTAGGTTCATAATAGCTTTGATCTGTTCTAGGCTAGCTTCTATCCCTCTCTTGGTCACCATATATCCCAAGAATTTTCCTGCCCCCACTCCAAAGTGGCATTTAGCAGGATTGAGCTTCATGTTGTACTGATCCAGAATGTCAAAGGCCACCTTAAGATCCTGAAGATGATCCTCAGTTTTCTTTGACTTTACTACCATATCATCGATGTATACTTCCATTGTGCTTCCCAATTGGTCTTTGAACATCATGTTGACTAGCCTTTGATATGTTGCACCTGCATTTTTAAGACCAAAAGGCATAGCAACATAACAATAGATACCGGTGGGGGTTATGAAGGCTGTGTCTTTCTGGTCTGCGGGTTCCATCTGGATTTGTTAAAATCCTGATGAAGCATCCATGAAGGTCAGGATCTCATGTCCAGCTGTAGCATCCACCATTGAATCTATATGAGGCAATGGAAAAGGATCCTTTGGGCAGACTTTATTGAGATCCGTGTAATCCACGCACACTCTCCATTTTCATTTCTTCTTTTGTACCTGATCGCACCCCAAACGGTCGGTTCAGGAATCGCTTCCTATCGTCGTCGGACCTCACGCTCGAGGCGGGTGATCAGAGGGTTTTAAATTTATAATTTGCTGGGAAGCCTAAGTTTTATTACTACCTACTGCTCTAAGGGTATTAGGGTAGTAAGCGGTAAGTCTGACTCAGGTGTCGTTCTTAAAATCGGAGCGAATCGAAATGAATTAAATACCTCAGAGAATAGTAGCTAATATGATAGGTTTAATAGAGCAGGTAGGGTTTGTTTTTGGTATTTTTCTAATTTAACTAAGATGAAAGAAAGTAAATACTATACTACGGATAGGGTAAGCAGATAGATAGAGTTGTGATTGCTGAAGTTTCAATATTCAGGTTTCGGGATGATGTTCATTATAAAAGATGATTGGAGACTTGCCTTAAATACTATCAATAGAGGTTTGGTGTAAACACTAGCACCCTACGATTTAAAGTGGAAACCCTAAGTCGTATGTCACTGAGTACTAGGCTATCATGATTCTGATCAGATCAGGCTGCTCAACCCCCAAAACTGTCCGATGAGGACAAGTGACCCTTCTTGGGATTAACCCTGGGCGCATGAATAAGGTAACAGACCGATATTTAATTTCTGACCATTCTTAACACCTAGTTCTAATTGATTTTATTAAGGTTTGTACTAATTGCTTGCTATTGTATGTTAAACTGTCGGTTATGATGGATAAGGGGGTTTAAGCATCTTACACTACAGCTGAATGTTTGCTTTCTTTTCCATATCCCTTAAACTTAGTTGAGGAGCACAAGTACTTCCGTCAAGGTGTAGACCCTCCTTTGCGATCAAACGTTCATCCCTAGGTTTGTTTCAAGGTGTATACTACATTTTTCAGCAGTTCCACAGCTTTGTATATACCTAGACCATGATCTGGAAGGGTAACTTCCAGGTATCCACGGTGTCATATGCTTACGACCGGTCCGTAGCTTCCACGCATTTGTACTCCACCAGAGGTGTTTCCAGCGCTATACTAAGTACTGGGCCATTTTACAGCATGTCCACGTTAAAGTAATAGCCACGTTAAATCTTGAAAAGGGTGTATATGGTGGTTTAGATCTACCGCTTGAAAAGTTTAACCCGATACATAACATAACAATTTCCAATCACATATTTAATTAAAGATTAATTTAACATCATCCCTACTCCTAAATATCTACATTTCAACAATCACAATATTACACTACTTAATAAACATGGCAACAAATAAAGAACATACCATAATATTACGCATGGATAATTCAGACATAATAACAGTATGAGGGAATAGATATCACCGGATAATAGAGCAGCATAACAGAGAGAAAATAATTGTAATCCTTGAATACCAGCTTGAACAGCAATACTCCTTTATTACAAAGATTATCTCTCCTCTAATCTACTAGCTACCCTCTAATTTCTCCTCTAACTCCTAAGAGTAGTGCTAGAGAGAGAAACTAACTAAGAAATAAAATTACAAGAGAAGTGTGAAATGAGAGTGAAGAATGAATGTGTTGTGAATGGTTTTAAAATGAGGAGGTTGGTGCCACTATTTATAGGCATACAAGATACGATTTTACACTTAACACCCTTGCTCCAATTTAATACAGAAATACACCCCCTAGCTATGAAATTCGACACCGTAAAGGGGGTATACCACCCTAAATAGGGCATATTCGGTAGCAAATAGGGCGTATCCGGCATCGTAGAGGGGGTATACCACCCCTAGAAGGGGGTATACCACCCCTACAAGAGGGTATACCACACCATACAGGGGGTATACGGCCCTGTAGAGGGGGTATACGGCCCCTGTAGGGGGTATACGGCCCCTAGAGGGGTGTATTCCCTTGGTCCGTGGTCTTGTGTGCTGGATCGTAAGTCTTGTGTGCTGGATCGTACTCGTTTGGCTCTAACTTCTTCGTTCTTGATCCGTTTTCAACGTTCTTTATATCCACGCATTCGTATTCTCCAGACCTACATTTTAAGATATTTATTAAGTCCCAGATCGGAGTTTTACAATAAAATAGCGTGTCAAACGAATTATGCCTATTTAAGTGTGTTTTTCGTCCATTTACCGTTGTTTTTGAAATATTTATAAAGTTTAGACCTTTTTAACAAAATGTGGTAAATGTGAGCTTTATTGGCATGTTTTTGTTAATTAAGTGCTAAATATGAGGTAAAAGATGTTCGTAAAACATGACCTTTTACGTCAAATCAAATATCCCACACTTAAACTTTGCTTGTCCTCAAGCAAACCGTATCTCATTTTGCTCCAGGTTTTGAGAAGATAGACCATTTGAAGAGAATGAATATTTCCTAAGAACATCAACTCCTCAAAATAAGTAAATTATTTAAAAAGTAAGCATCAGTAGAATAAGAAATCTTAAAACTGAACTGGTTGTCCCTTTAGCATACTTTTGCAACTCTCGAAATGTAGAAGTACATGACTGGGCGATCCTCACAGGTGGTCACTCAATTCACTCAAGAAGTGTATCGGGTTTCCTAACATTCTAAACAAACGAAATCGCTCAAAGCCAGTCATGCAGCGCTTATCATCATAGGCTTGGTCGAGAATCGCATCTCCACCACTCCAAATGAGGACGGTGCTAATTATCCCAAGGCATTTTTGTTGGGTTGTAATGTTCGGGTGAAGGTTAAAATGGGTGAAGGTTAAAATGGGTATGGAAAAAGGGTTGTTTTAAAGTTTAAAAAGGGTTACGCTTATCTTAGGAATTTTCAAACTCTATGAAAAACTTTATTTAGATATACTTTTTAATGAAAACGGAAACGGATAACGGAAAGGAGGAAGATAGTTATTTCGGCTTCTATCTTTTTGAAAACACTTGGAGGATTTATATCTTTCGAAGATCAGAGTTTTCGGGAGATTTTGAAGCACTTAGCTTTATTTAGATATATATATTTTTGGCTTAGAATTTCTTTGCCAAGGAATTTCTAAGGAATTTTATTTTCTTACTACCTTTTTGAGATCCTTTCATATTTTTTTCATTTTTCACACTTTTTGATATTTCGAATTTTACTTGGTGCCAATTTTTCGCACCGCAAGATTCTCGATCTTTTGAGATTTGATTTCTGAAACGCACACGAGAAGTTTTGAGTAAAACACGAATTTTGTGATTTTTGGAGTGAAAGCAAAAAGAATATATAAATAGCATTTTTCAAAAATTTAAAAACTCTTAAAATAAGGTTTTGGTGGGTAGGGAACGGAATGGGTTTTAAAATATTTGGGTTTTTAAGAAATGAAAAGGTTAAGGCTCAACATGGTGTACTAGGCGGATCATCGATACTAAAATTGAGTATCGGAGGGTTAGGCTTGAAGAGATATGAGAAAAATGGGTTTAATCCTAATAAATGCCAAGATCCTCTAATTGCACCTATACCGCGTATGGTACTCTTTGGTATGGTCTCGAAGCGTATACCAGGAACAAGTTCTAATTCTAAGACACATGCATCGGCACACACACAGAAATGAATGGTGAAGCATTAAAAATGAATGCTTATTAAAGGCTCAAGTTCCTCACACAACAATATAGGGTGTATGCGCCAAGTCATGCGATGCTTCGAAGATGACCATTTCATTTTTAAGGGATTCTTATTCTGCCTTATCGTACTTTCCAAAGTAATTTATTTATTCTGAAAAAGTGATTATCCTTAAAAAGTATTATTCTTACCAAAAGATCAAAGAATTTTCAAAAGTAGACTGATAAATCAGTCGAGTTTTCGAAAAAAATTTGAAAACTTTGAGCAGAAAACGAGTTACAAGTTATCTTTAGAGGACAAAAGGTCAGAAAACTTTACGGTATAACATACCGTGTATCCCACACTTAAAGGAACATTGTCCCTAATGTTCACTACTAAGGCGTAGATCTTTTGGGGGATCCCACACTTAGAGTTTGATTATAGGAAATGCTCACTTTATTGTGTTTTTAAGATGGTGGAATTAAAATCCCACACTTAGAGATTAGGCATAAAGGATATGGTATGAATATTTCGGGAAGACAACGGAAAAGAACGAAAAACTCCCCTCATGGATTCACGAGATGAAAATGATTTGGCTGAAGAAGATGTATTTGCTTTGCTAGAGATTCTAGCTTGCTTCCGTCTAAGAACAGCCTTACGTTTTAGTGCGTGTCATCTAGTCGTGAATCGTTCCCATCATTCTCAACAATCAATTCAACCACATTTTATTCTACTAAAATAAACAAAGAAAACGTAAGCATAATAATAAAGATAGATAGATAGATCATCCAGCTGAGTAGCAAGCTGGATGGATGGTTCCAAAAAGTAAACAAGTCCACAAATCATCCCAAATAGTTAGTGTTAATACAGACCAATAGTAATAATAATGATAAAGTACTAGAGATGAAAAATAAGTCTAAGGACGAGGAGACCCCTGATCAGTCACATGAGGATCAACAGCAGAAGTGGAGGGATGCATGCCCGCAGCTCAATGCTCCCCGCTAGCAGCTCTCCCAGACACTGACTCTGATCTAATAACTCTATGCTGTCTGAGGATGGCCTGCATAACATGGATAGGCAAGTCCTCTGTGCTGTCAAATCCCCACTCCTGCAAACACTGTTGTGTCATGTGCATCTCCTCAAGTAATATCTGGTATCCTCTTCTGATGTCGCTCTCATTTGGGATCTCAGAGTCAGGGATAGGCTCGAGGTTGGACATCCAAGAGAGTCCTGAGAGTGTGATGCCCTGAGCACTAGTGGTGGTCATAGTTGGGCGATAGACATGTGGGTCATCAAGTCTCGGGATCTCATATGTCGGAGATAAGACATGGGTAGCTGAGGGTGGCTGTCGTGATGTGGATGGAGCAGCTGAGGTGTGTACAGAGTATACTGGCTCATGGTGAGATGTGGTGGGCATGGTGTATGGTGGAATAGTGGTGGTGACTGGTGGAATGGGAAAGACTGCTGGTGGTGTCTCACATCTGTACATCAGTGGCTCTGGTATCGGCAATCCAAACTTACCTGCTACGTTGATGTCATGAGCATGTCTAACCTGAAGTGCATGAAAAGTCCAATACTGAGAAAGTGGAGTCACTGGTGTAGTCCAGTCAACAACACTCTGAACCCTAGATGTAGAACCAGCTACCCTAGTATCAACCTGTGGCGCTCTAACATCACTGTCATCATCCTGTATCTCAATCGGCTCATCATCCTCAACATCCCTATCTCTCTTACTACCCTTCCTCTTCAGAACACAACCAGGAATGGCCTCTTTGGTAGCTTTCCAGAATGCCTGCCCGCTCGAATCAGTAGTGATCAACCAGATAGTCCGAAAATAGTCCAAGTCGAACGGCAGGGATCTAACATAAGGTGAGCTGGTATACTCACTCATGTGATCCTCCGTGAGCAAACCCATACGGCTAAAAATCCTAGTGATGAAAGCTCCCATGTAGATATACTTTGTCATCTCAAATATCGTTTCTCTCTGAATCCTCTCGGCTACTAAGAAGGCCACATTCACATTCTTCTTCTTAATCATGGCATTCATCACAAAGAGATCATCAGCTCCAACAGCTCCTCCTGTTTCTTTCTTCCCATGTAGTGATACAGCTAGTAGCTTGTGCAGAAGTCGATGCTCAACTTTGAAGAACGCAGAGGCTTTCACATTTGAATGAAAACTAGTACCCATTAGATTATCCCAAATCAGCCCATGAAATTCATTACTTGAAATACCCCGTGAACTATCGTAGAATAACTGAGAATGTTTCTGCTCCTCAGTGTAGAAACCAAGATATACCGCTAACTCAGCCAAAGACACATGCTGCTTCACCCCTCTGTAATTGAAGCTAATCAACCGCTTGTCTGTAACATTGCTGATGCAGGGGTTGAACTCATAGGTCAACATGAACTCAATAACTAGCTCTCGATAAATGTCTTCATTGAGGGCGAACATTTTGTACCAAGCATCCATTTTCTCATGATTGATCTTGAACTTCACTAAATTTCTCAACTCTCTTTTATAGCCAATCGCCTTTACATCTCTCCAAACGATAAATCTGTTTTTTCCAAGTGGCCGGCTCATCCAATCCCTAATCAATTTCTTCTTTTTGGCGGAAGTGGCCAAGTATTCCAAAGTAGGATGGATAGCTGTAGAATCAGACCTCATCTGTCAAGATAAAAAGGTAATTAGTGTGCATCATGATCATAGGTATATGAATTTACTAAGTCATTCCAAATTTTTAACAAAAATTTTAAATGTAGGCTTTAAAAATCGAATAATACGTAACCTAGAAAGATACATATTCAACCAAACCGCAATCACCAAACCTCAAATTTCACACCAATAAGTTTCTTAAGCTATGGTAAATGTCACAAGCATGTTTCTAGGGCAAAAGATCTTACTTTATAAATGATTCCTAGAAAAGGCTTTAAACATATGAAAAGGCATCGGTAAGTAACTAAGTAAGCATTAAGTTTTTAATGAAACTTTGTAATTACCTCACTTTAGTCAAAACTTTGCATTTTACCATAAACTTAGAAAACTAGTGATGAAACTTTGACCATATTATGTATTAAAGATTTTAACATTAAGCGTTAGTCAAGTTTTTGCAAAATCAACCAACAACTTAATGCTTAATCTATTAATAACATAATTTTAATATTGGTTTATTTAGAAACATGACTAGTCATCTTAAAAGATTTATGCATTTTATTTAATAAAATGATGCTTCTTTAAAAATTAAAACTAGTCGTTTAATACCATTAAAGAACGATTTTTAAAATTCAAGCAACCATTTAAAGTTAATACTTGCATAAGTATCATTTATTTTGAAAGATTTTAATTAAAATAATGATACTTCAAATATTCATAAAAATGCTTACTATAATTTTCAAAAGTCATTAAACCAATCAATTAACTAATTCAAACTAGTTTACTTATGTTCAACACGTCATTATAAGCACATTTAATCAATAAAAGTCAAACATAGGCAATTCTAGCTAAAAAGTCAACAAAAAGTCAAAGTTCGTCACTTTGAAAATCCAAGTTCACAAATCTCACATGAAATCACTAGATTACTATCATATATCATCATACAATCATCATAAGCAAGCAATAACACCAAAAGCCCTAATTTTTAGCCCTAAATTTTGAGTTTCAATTTGAAACCCTAACTTTTGGGGAAAATTAAGAACTAGAGATTTTAAGTTAGAATTTTACCTTGAAATGGAAGTAATGATGATAAATGAAGCATACAAGTAACGAAAATGGAGAATGTAGAGCTTGTAACCTTCAAAAATGGTGGAAATTTGGTGGTGGCATGGTGGGGGTGGTGGGTTTCGGCCAAAAAAAGAGAGGAGAGGAAGGAGATGAGTGAAAATGTTTTTCATTTTTGCTTTTTAACCTCCTCTCCATTTTTACTTTTTACCCTTTTACCCTTTTGAGGTAAATTAGTGAAAGTAAATGGTAAAAAATGGTAATTAGGTCAAAAAGGGTTTTATTAAAAACTTAAAATATTTTTGTGTACTAAAAATTTTAATCTCATCTAAAAGTTGTTAAATTTTGTCAATTGTTTAATTGAAGTTAAATAATTAAACAAAACTTAAACATTGAGTGATAAATGATGAGACAAAATTTAAAGAACGTTTTTTAAAGATAATTTTAGAACATTAATAATTTTAACATTTAAAATCCTAACTTTTATGCTGAAAGTAAATAAACTGAAAATTTAAACTACTACACGATTTAACTAAAATTAACTACTTAATTTATTTATTAAAATTGGGTTGCCTCCCAATAAGCGCTTTGTTTTAAAGTCAACGGCTCGACTTTTCCAAATAATTAATTCGGGGCCCGAGGCTGAGGAAAAGTGTAACGAGGAATAAATGAAAATCGGAGCACTTTAGTGATGTGATAGATTAGGTCGGCGGAGTTTAAGAAAAATAATTTAAATTCATTCAGAAAACTTCTTTCCTCGTATCCTAATATCATAAGTGCATCAACGAAATTATTAAATTCCCGTTTAACCTTTTTGGGATTTGAAATGCCATCTCGTGGTCCGTCGTCTAAAAAATTAAGATCATGAAGTAATTTTTCCAGTATTTTTAAAAATTCCTTTTCTTCTTTTGAATCAGGATTTCCGGTAGTAGCGTGAACTGCTACCGACAATTCTTTAAAAAGTAATTTTTGTTGAAGCGTGAAAGGAAATTTTGATGTTTGAAATAACTGAATTAGCTTAATGTGAATATCTTTCCGTTTTGCACAGAAAGATTTTTCAATAGCTGCCTCAGTGGCATTTGGAAAAATTTCTATCAGTTTATTGATTAAATAGACGGCAGGATCAACAAAAAATGGTATTTTCCCAGGAAGTAAGGTTGGAATTATAGGGTCACGCTCTATCCAAAATTCGAGTTCACTAACTAGATCCGCAATATACCGATTAATTCGTGTTGATGAAACAGGATGATAATCTGTATTAGCAAGTAAATTCATTAACAGGTCTAGATCTGATTTTAGTAATAACTCATCTTTTCTAGTATAGTTAGCGCGGAGTCCTAAAATTCTGTGTTCGATAATCACGAAGGTCTTTCTTTGGTCAACCGAAAAAGGGAAATCAGATATTTTAAGATATTTCGGAAAATTGGCACATATATCTATTCTCCTATCTGGTTTAAAAGAATTTCCGACATGACGCTCGGTTTCAGTCTCGGGTGGAATATCTGTGATTTCAATGATGTCAGTGGGTGGTCCTTCCAATATAGTTTTAGCTATGGTGTACCTAGGTTGGACTGGACATCCTTGAAATGGTTTAACTATGTAGGTGGCTCCTGATTTGAATGCATGATCATTAGAACATGAGGGATTCTTATCCTGTGTGGTAGGATAGGTTCTCAAAATGTCAGGAAGATCATATTCAAAGTATTCATCCAAGAAATGAAGACGTTCGTTTCTATCTAATCCTAACATAGGTGGATAAAAGTAAACCTCAGTGCCGAATGGTACTTCTTTGGGAAGGTCAGGTGGCCTAACATAGTGTGGGTATTTGGCCAGAAGTGAAGAAATCTCAGGGTCAAGGGTAAGTTGACTACTTAAAGTGTGAGTAACAGAAGTTGATATCTTCTGCTGAGATTCCTCTAATTCTAGGTCAAAGTGTTTTTGCCTGATCCCGATTTCTTGGACATTTGAGATTTCTTTGACTTCGGGGAATGGGGAACGAAAGGAGTTATCCTCTAATTCTTTTTCCATAAAATCAAAAAATTCAGAATCATCCATTGCCATCATCTCATCTGCTGTCTTGTGAGATAACAGAGAAACTGGGCTAGAAACAGAATCAGATGGTTTTTGATTTTTCATATTTTTATGGTTTTTGTATTTTATAACTAAACTATTCTAAGGAAGCAGTAACTTTTGAAAAAGATAGGCTTAAACGAAAGGTTCTCCTAAAGGCTTCTAATTCTAAGGTATGTTTATCAAATCACAACACTTTGCGATCCCCGGCAGCGGCGCCAAAAACCTGATCGCACCCCGAACGGTCGGTTCAGGAATCGCTTCCTGTCGTCGTCGGACCTCACGCTCGAGGCGGGTGATCAGAGGGTTTTAAATTTATAATTTGCTGGGAAGCCTAAGTTTTATTACTACCTAATGCTCTAAGGGTATTAGGGTAGTAAGCGGTAAATCTGACTCAGGTGTCGTTCTTAAAATCGGAGCGAATCGAAATGAATTAAATACCTCAGAGAATAGTAGCTAATAGGATAGGTTTAATAGAGCAGGTAGGGTTTGTTTTTGGTATTTTTCTAATTTAACTAAGATGCAGGAAAGTAAATACTATACTACGGATAGGGTAAGCAGATAGATAGAGTTGTGATTGCTGAAATTTCAATATTCAGGTTTCGGGATGATGTTCATTATAAAAGATGATTGGAGACTTTCCTTAAATACTATCAATAGAGGTTTGGTGTAAACACTAGCACCCTACGATTTAAAGTGGAAACCCTAAGTCGTATGTCACTGAGTACTAGGCTATCATGATTCTGATCAGATCAGGCTGCTCAACCCCCAACACTGTCCGATGAGGACAAGTGACCCTTCTTGGGATTAACCCTGGGCGCATGAATAAGGTAACAGACCGATATTTAATTTCTGACAGTTCTTAACACCTAGTTCTAATTGATTTTATTAAGGTTTGTACTAATTGCTTGCTATTGTATGTTAAACTGTCGGTTATGTTGGATAAGGGGGTTTAAGCATCTTACACTACAGCTGAATGTTTGCTTTCTTTTCCAGATCCCTTAAACTTAGTTGAGGAGCACAAGTACTTCTGTCAAGGTGTAGACCCTCCTTTGCGATCAAACGTTCATCCCTAGGTTTGTTTCACGGTGTATACTACATTTTTCAGCAGTTCCACAGCTTTGTATATACCTAGACCATGTTCAGGAAGGGTGACTTCCTGGTATCCACGGTGTCATATGCTTACGATCGGTCCGTAGCTTCCACGCATTTGTACTCCACCAGAGGTGTTTCCAGCGCTATACTAAGTACTGGGCCGTTTTACAGCATGTCCACAGCTTCAACAATAACACAGATAACTATCTACCGATACTAGGGTTGATCAGGTCCTAATACTAAAGTAATAGCCACGTGAAAGCTTGGAAAGGGTGTATATGGTGGTTTAGATCTATCGCTTGAATAGTTTAACCCGATACATAACATAACAATTTCCAATCACATATTTAATTAAAGATTAATTTAACATCATCCCTACTCCTAAATATCTACATTTCAACAATCACAATATTACACTACTCAATAAACATGGCAACAAATAAAGTACATACCATAATATTACGCATGGAAAATTCAGACATAATAACAGTATGAGGGAATAGATATCACTGGATAATAGAGCAGCGTAACAGAGAGAAAATAATTGCAATCCTTGAATACCAGCTTGAACAGCAATACTCCTTTATTACAAAGATTATCTCTCCTCTAATCTACTAGCTACCCTCTAATTTCTCCTCTAACTCCTAAGAGTAGTGCTAGAGAGAGAAACTAGAGAGAGAAACTAACTAAGAAATAAAATTACAAGAGAAGTGTGAAATGAGAGTGAAGAATGAATGTGTTGTTAATGGTTTTAAAATGAGGAGGTTGGTGCCACTATTTATAGGCATACAAGATACGATTTTACACTTAACACCCTTGCTCCAATTTAATACTGAAATACACCCCCTAGCTATGAAATTCGACACCTTAAAGGGGGTATACCACCCTAAATAGGGCATATTCGGTAGCAAATAGGGCGTATTCGGTAGCAAATAGGGCGTATCCGGCATCGTAGAGGGGGTATACCACCCCTAGAAGGGGGTATAACACCCCATACAGGGGGTATACGGCCCTGTAGAGGGGGTATACGGCTCCTAGAGGGGTGTATTCCCTTGGACCGTGGTCTTGTGTGCTGGATCGTAGGTCTTGTGTGCTGGATCGTACTCGTTTGGCTCTAACTTCTTCGTTCCTGATCCATTTTCAACGTTCTTTATATCCACGCGTTCGTATTCTCCAGACCTACATTTTAAGATATTTATTAAGTCCTAGATCTGAGTTTTACGATAAAATAGCATGTCGAACCAATTATGCCTATTTAAGTGTGTTTTTCGTCCATTTACCATTGTTTTTGAAATATTTATAAAGTTTAGACCTTTTTAACAAAATGTGGTAAATGTGAGCTTTATTGGCATGTTTTTGTTAATTAAGTGCTAAATATGAGGTAAAAGATGTTCTAAAACATGACTTTTTACGTCAAATCAGTACCACCACCATGTTTGCCAACCATCTTGGAAATTTTACTTCCCTTATCATGCCAGCAGCAAGTAGTCTTTCAACATCCGCCTGGATAATAGCGTTCCTTTCTGGAACTAATTTTCTTCTCTTTTGTTGAACCGGCCTGAAACTATTATCAATTCCAAGTTTATGGGTTATAATATCCTTAGATATACCTGTCATATCTTCTGGTTTCCAGGCAAAAGTTGATTTCCTTTGGTCCAAGAACTTCATCAGATCCTGTTCAAGATCCGTCGGGATCCCTGATCCTATTAGTACATTTTCCTCGAGAACCTTTCAGTTCAGCGGCAATTTTTTGACATCTTGTTCTTTTGTATCCAAGTCATCCCATGCCTTATTCTTTAATTGATATGCCGACGGAGGCTTGGCAGTAGGTTTCATTGATGTTGTATAACAGTCCTTGGCTTCTTGTTGGTCGCTGCTGATCTTGACCACTCCCCATGGAGTTGGTAACTTAACGCATTGATGATACGTTGATGGTACCGCTTTCATATCATGCAACCAAGGCCTTCCTAGGATAATGTTATAGCTTGACAAACAATCCATAACACAAAATTTCTGAATAGAGTTTACCCCTTCAATGTAAATCGGCAACTTAATATCACCAACTGTATTTTTTGCTTCTCCACTGAATCCTACCAATACAGTGGATCTTGAGGTGATCTCTGATTTTGGAATACCCATTCTTTTCAAGGTCTCCAAATGAATGATGTTGACTGAGCTTCCGCCATCGATCAGGATCCTCCGTACAAAATGATTGGCAACATAAAGAGTAATAACCAAACCGTCATGGTGAAGATCCTAAACTTCTTCCAAATCATCCTCATCAAACGCTATAACCTTCTCATCTTTCTTCACGGAAGTCCTTGTTGGTTTATATGGCTTTTTTGACTTGGATTCCCTTGCGTGCCTCTTTGCTGCAGAATAAGAAGTGCCACATATGTCAGAGCCACCAGAAATAAAATTGATTACCTTGGCATCTGAAGGTGGGGATCCTGCTCTAGTAGGGATCCGGCGATTATCCTGAGACCCAGGATCCTGAGCTGTGTTATGATCCTTTGTGTGATCCTTGTTTTCCCCAAGCAAATCCTTCAAGTATCCTTTGTTGAGTAAATGGCTGATCTCTTTCCCGAGAGATATGCAATTCTCAGTTGTGTGGCCGAAATCCTCATGGTACGTACACCACTTAGATTTATCCTTCCATGCATAAGATTTATCACTCTTCTTGGGTCATCTCGCCTTATCTCCTAGATCCTGCATGGCACATAATATATCTGTTGTATCCACATAAAAGTTATAATCAGTTATTTTAGGATACTCTTCATCATCCTCGTCGATAGTATTCACACGACGATCCTCATTTCTGGTATACGGTTTGCTTCTGTTTGATCTAAATGAGGATGAGTCTGATTTCCTGTTGGCCTATCATATGCCGATTGAGTATCCACCCTTTTCTGTATCATCGCATCTTCTTCCAGCCTGATAAACCTTAAAGCCCTGTTTCTGAATTAATCGAGGTTCCTGCAAGGATTCATAACAAGATCCTCATAAAATGGGGAATCCCTTTTGATCCCCATCTTAAAGGCTTGCACAGCAGTAGGCATATCCAAATTAGGTATATTTAATGATTCTTCTCTGAATCTCCCTACAAAATCTCGAAGAGACTCATTAGCTTTTTGAACAACTCTGTACAAATCAGTCGTTAGTTTTTCAAATGTTCTACTGCAAGAGAATTGATTATTGAACAAATTAACCAAATGAGCAAATGAAGTAATAGAGTAACGGGGAACGTTTAACAGCCATTTCAGTGCGGATCCTGTGAGAGTGGAGCCAAAGCCCTTGCATAAGCATGCTTCTTTAAGATCAGAAGGAATTGGGATGATCTCCATTCTTTCCCGGTATTGCGCATCGTGCTCCTCAGGATCCGTCGTTCCATCGTACAACTTCGTATTTGGTGTCAGAAATCTCTTCGGAATCTCAGCATCATAGATAGGTGGTGCAAATCTTGAGATCCTATGTGCTGTTGGAGCGACTTCAGGGATTGGTTGTACAACTCCAGGAACACTTGATATCATATCCTTCAGTTTCTGTATCTCCCTTGCCATAATAGGACTAACTCCAGGATCCTGAAAATTGTTAGTCCCAATAGTATTATTAGAAGTAAAATTATTAAACATGTTACCATCGTCAGGAGTCTTGTATGAGGATCCCAGATTAGATTGTTGACCCTTTGATGTAGAAACTCCTGTAGCAAATATTGGATCTGGGATCCTAGTGCTCCCTTGCATAGATATGAAATCTCCTTGATGTTCCTCAGATGGAGGAGTGCCAAAATCAAGGATCTTGCTTCGGATAGGAGTAGTGACTTGAGCAGAAGGAGTGCTATCTCTTGCCCTCAAATTCTACACATCCTTTCTCAGGATTTCGTTGCTTCTCTCCACTCGTTGAAGCTGCTCTTTTACCTGTGTAAACATAGACACAATATCCCGGTTAGCGATCATAACAGGGTCTGGATCTGATAGGAATCCAGCCCCCAAAGATGTGGATCCAGCCGACGGTAGCCTTGTATAGACATTTTGTGGTTGTTGCTGAGATGATGTGAGAGGTAAAGCGGGAGGAAGGGTGGTTCTAGCAGAAGACGATGATGATGGCATGGTAGATGATGTAGATCGTCCTTGGATCGACATTTTTGACAAAAATTTTTGGAAAAAATGAATCAACAAGGATTTTAACAAAAATTTGATCAAGCAAAACACCAATTGCCCCACGGTGGGCGCCAAATTGTTTTGGTCAAAAATTACTAAAAGCAATTAAGTGATCAAAATTAGTTTGTGAGGTCAGGTGTAAAAATTACTCTCAAGATAATTACGTAGAAACACGATTATCTCTATTAGTAAGTAAATATTTTCTATTATAAAGATAGATTAAATGCGTAGATCTTTGTTGAACAAAATTTTTAATATTAATATCAAAGCTCAATAACAGATTGAGGATAATGCTTTGACAATGAAAACGTAAGAAGAACACAATTAAATCAATATGAACTGTAAGTAAATAAAAATGACACGATGATATACGAGGAAAGCCCTTGATCAAGGTTGATCGCCGGCACAAAACCTCGGGAAGGATCAAACGATCCTTGCCTTTGTAAATCTTATTAAAGTGAAAGTAAATGATTACAAACTAAGAGCACAAGGATGATCGGCTAAGTGAATTTGTATGAATTTAGCTAAGTGTTGATGAAATGATCGTAAAAGAATGAAATAACATAGTGTTTGTGTGATTTGCAGCTGTGGGTAGTGAGTATTCGTTAACCTAATCGATCACCCAAGCCTCGTTTAAATACTAAGAGCGTTTAATAATAATTCCGAAATATCAGGGATCCTCCGATGAAAGATGAAGACCACCAACGTCTCTTTTGACTCTATTCCACACGTGCAGCTGACTTCGTCTTCTCCAAATCGTATCATAGCCTAGCCACGCAATCCGGAGCATATCTCATTAACACGTATCACGTATGACCTGGTCAATACTCAAATAAAATAAACACGTTAATCAGCACATGATCCTGAACTAATACGGGTTCAGGATCCTGACCCTATGCGTACTCCAGAATAAACTTAGGATCCTCACTTAAGGATCCTCCACATTCAGTATCCTGCACAATTATGTTAGATAAATATATCCTGACCAAGATCCTGCAATATAAATAATAATGATATATCCAGGATCCTTACCTATATATGTGATCCTGAAAATAGACTTAAAAACTATCATAATCCTGAGATACGATTATAAAATATAAACGACTTTCATACCTGCGAGGTGTATATATGATGCTAATTAGGATCCTGCAAAGGTTAGTAAAAATCTACCCACAACAAAACCTTAGATCGATATGTTTAGTGCACATCAGTATCGACATTCGTTAGCGCTTGATCTATAGGCCAACGGAAATGAAGTTGTCGGGTACCAGAGGCATCACCGATTCCCTAACCATGGCACTATAATCAAACATCGTGCGCACCCGGTGAGGTGTCAAAACCCTATTCGTAGAAAGGTGTTTATCCGTACGGAAACCTCTAAACCTTAGAGAATCGCTGGGATCCTTAACGGAGAAGAGGTGGCCAACCTCTAATCTTGATTCCATGATCCTTAAATGTATGAACTACAACAAATACAAGATCTTGGGTAATGGTGGGTGTTAGTTTGCCTAACACCCCTCTGATGCCTAAGTTAGTAAAGTATTCATTGAGAATAATAATCATAATAAACTTTCATGCATATATCAATATATAATTATAATACACACATACATATATAGTAAAAAGTATTAAAATCAATGAAAATTTAAGGATCACAGGAGTACCTTTTATGTTGAATAAAAGCGTTCAACTTACACATGGTAGAGTTTCAAAAGAATGGCATTCCAGGATCTTGGAAGTAGTTCCCATCCATATTGGCCAACTAATATGCCCTCTTTCCAGCATCCGAATCTATCAAATATGGACCTTCCCACTTTGGTGCTAGCTTTCCTTCCGCAGGATTCTTAGTATTTTGAAATACTTTCCTTAATACCAAATCTCCTACTCGAAACCTTCTTATCCTAACATTTTAGCTGTAGGATCTTGATATCCTCTGTTGGTATGCAGCAATCCTAAATTTAGCGCGATCCCTCAACTCATCCACAGTGTCCAAATCCTGAATCAATGCTTCTTTGTTTGCTTCCAAAGTCTGCATCTGGGATCTTGCCGTTGGGATCACCATTTCCGTCGGGATCATGGCCTCGGATCCAAACACCAAAGCAAAAAGGAGTTTGCTTAGTTGCCTCCTTTTCAGTGGTCCTATCAGCCCATAGCACGAAAGGCAATTCCTCAGCCCATCTTCCTTTCTTAGCATCCAGCCTCTTCTTAAGATTTTTGATTATAATTTTGTTGCTGGATTCCGCTTGACCATTAGCTTGAGGATGAACTGGTGTTGAAGTTATCATCTTGATTCCCCAACTTTCACAAAACTTAGTTGTTCTTCTTCCAATAAATTGAGATCCATTGTCACATACTATTTCTGCCGGGATCCCAAACCTTGTGTGGATATTTCTCTTAATAAATGAGATAACATCCTTTTCCTTTACTTGAACAAATGCTTCGGCTTCTATCCATTTGGAAAAATAATCTGTCATTGCTAACATAAACACCTTTCCACCAGGAGCTGTAGGTAATTTCCCCACAATATCCATTCCCCATTTCATAAACGGCCATGGTGAGATAATCGGATGCATCGGTTCTGCTGGTTGATGATGGATGTTCCCGTGCCTTTGACAAAAATCACATTTGCGAGCAAAATTCATCGAATCCTTCTTCATAGTAGGCCAGAAGTATCCTGTCCTCAATGTTTTTGAAAATAACGCTCATCCCCCAGAATGATTCCCACAATCACCTTCATGTATATCCTTAAGAACTACTTTTGCTTCAGGATCCTCAAGGCATCGTAATAATGGTCCGGCAAGTGATTTTTATACAATATACCATTTTCAATAGTAAAACGGGATACCTTTAATCTGAAAGCTTTAGGATTGTTTTCATCCTTAGGGATCACATCGTGTTGTAAATATTCCATGATCGGCTGCATCCATGATACTGACCTACCCCCAAAACCTGATGTATTCGATTTGTCTCCAGGCTGAGGATCATCAATGTCACACACTTGCTCTTCGTTGTTATCCTTATCAGCGATGGTAGGCGCTGCAATATGTATAATCGGTATTTTGACATCTGGTGGGATCCTTAGACTTGACCCCAGGTTAGCCAGAGCATCTGCTTCAGTATTATCCTCACGCGGTACCTGTTGAATGTCGAAGATCTCGAAGCTACCTGCAAGATCCTTAACAATCTCCAGATACAAAGCTAATCTATCCACTTTTATAGTATATGTCCCATTATAATGATTAGCAATTAACAATGAATCAACATACACATTTAAACATTTTATACCAATATCCTTAGCTAATTGTAACCCTGCAATTAATGCTTCATATTCTGCCTCATTATTTGTAGCCTGAAATTCACATCTTATAGCTTGAGGCATAATATCACCTTGAGGTGACTTTAATACAATTCCTAATCCAGTTCCTTTTATATTAGAAGCACCATCGGTATACAATGTCCATCTTTCAGTTATTTGATTTAGTTCTTGTACTTCTAAATCTACTTCATTTTGAAGGTCACTAGTAAAATCAGCAATAAAATCCGCTAAGGCTTGAGATTTAATTGCATTCCTAGGTTCATAAATCAAGTTGTAAGAACTTAATTTAACAGACCATTTAGCTAAGCGCCCTGACATTTCTGGTTTCCTTAAAACATTCTTAATTGGATAATTAGTTCTAACATGAATAGGGTGTGTCTCAAAATTATGTTTAAGTTTAGTGGATGCCATGACTAATGCAAGTATAAGTTTTTCAAGATGGGAATACCTGGTTTCAGTATCTAATAGTCTTTTACTTACATAGTAAACGGGATGTTGTTGTCCTTCATGATCCTTCACCAGCACCGCACTTACAGCATTCCGAGAAACCGATAGATAGAGGAATAGCGGTTCACCATTCTCAGTCTTCATCAATAAAGGAGCTGATGACAAGTAATTCTTCAGTTCTTGAAACGTAACTTCATGCTTTTCTCCCCATTCGAATTTTTTGTTCTTTTTGAGGATATCATAGAATTCCTTGCATCTGTCTGAGGATCTTGAAATTAAACGGTTCAGAGCTGCTATCCTTCCCGTTAATCTTTGTATATCCTTTGGACTTGATGGAGACTTTAAGTTCAGAATAGCTTTGATCTGTTCTGGGCTAGCTTCTATCCCTCTCTTGGTCACCATATATCCCAAGAATTTTCCTGCCCGTACTCCAAAGTGGCATTTAGCAGGATTAAGCTTCATGTTGTATTGATCCAGGATGTCAAAGGCTACCTTAAGATCCTGAAGATGATCATCAGTTTTCTTTGACTTTACTACCATATCATCGATGTATACTTCCATTGTGCTTCCCAATTGGTCTTTGAACATCATGTTGACTAGCCTTTGATATGTTGCACCTGCATTTTTAAGACCAAAAGGCATAGCAACATAACAATAGATACCTGTGGGGTTATGAAGGCTGTGTCTTCCTGGTCTGCGGGTTCCATCTGGATCTGTTAAAATCCTGATGAAGCATCCATAAAGGTTAGGATCTCATGCCCAGCTGCAGCATCCACCATTGAATCTATATGAGGCAATGCAAAAGGATCCTTTGGGCAGGCTTTATTGAGATCAGTGTAATCCACGCACACTCTCCATTTCCCATTCTTCTTTTGTACCACCACCACGTTTGCCAACCATTTTGGAAACTTTACTACCCTTATCATGCCAGCAGCAAGTAATCTTTCAACATCCGCCTGGATAATAGCGTTTCTTTCCGGCGTGAACTTTCTTCTCTTTTGTTGAACCGGCCTGAAACTATTATCAATTCCAAGTTTATGGGTTATAATATCCTTAGATATACCTGTCATATCTTCTGGCTTCCAGGCAAAAGTTGATTTCCTCTGGTTCAAGAACTTCATCAGATCCTGTTCAAGACATCCCATGCCTTATTCTTTAATTGCTATGCTGACGGAGGCTTGGCGGTAGATTTCATTGATGTTGTATAACAATCATTTGCTTCTTGTTAGTCACTGCTGATCTTGACCACTCCCCATGGAGTTGGTAACTTGACGCATTGATGATACGTTGACGGTACCGCTTTCATATCATGCAACCGAGGCCTTCCTAGGATAATGTTATAGCTTGACAAACAATCCATAACACAAAATTTCTGAATAGAGTTTACCCCTTCAATGTAAATTGGCAAATTGATATCACCAACTGTATTCTTTGCTTCTCCACCGAATCCTACCAATACAGTGGATCTTGTGGTGATCTCCGATTCTGGGATACCCATTCTCTTCAAGGTCTCCAGACGAATGATGTTGACTGAGCTTCCTCCATCGATCAGGATCCTTCGCACAAAATGATTGGCAACATAGAGAGTGATAACCAAACTGTCATGGTGAGGATCCTAAACTCCTTCCAAATCATCCTCATCAAATGCTATAACCATCTCATCTTTCTTCATGGAAGTCCTTATTGGTTTATATGGCTTTTCTGATTTGGATTCCCTTGCATGCCTCTTTGCTGCAGAATAAGAAGTGCCACATATATCAGAGCCACCAGAAATAAAATTGATTACCTTGGCATCTGAAGGTGGGGATCCCGCTCTAGTAGGGATCCTGCGATTATCCTGAGACCCAGGATCCTGAACTATGTCATGATCCTTTGCGTGATCCTTCTTTTTCCCAAGCAAATCCTTCAAGTATCCTTTGTTGAGCAAATGACTGATCTCTTTCCGGAGAGCTATGCAATTCTCAGTTATGTGGCCGAAATCCTCATGGTACGCACACCATTTAGATTTATCCTTCCATGCATAAGATTTATCACTCTTCTTCGGCCATCTCGCCTTATCTCCTAGATCCTGCATGGCACATAATATATCTGTTGTATCCATAGAAAAATTATAATCAGTTATTTTAGGATACTCTTCATCATCTTCGTCGATAGTATTCACACGACGATCCTCATTTCTGGTATAAGGTTTGCTTCTGTTTGATCTAAATGAGGATGAGTCTGATTTCCTGTTGGGCCTATCATATGTTGATTGAGTATCCACCCTTTTCTGTATCATCGCATCTTCTTCCAGCCTGATAAACCTCAAAGCTCTGTTTCTGACTTCGTCAAGATTCCTGCATGGATTTATAACAAGATCCTCATAAAATGGGGAATCCCTTTTGATCCCCATCTTAAAGGCTTGCACAGTAGTAGGCATATCCAAATTAGGTATATTCAGAGATTCTCTCCCGAATCTCCCTACAAAATCTCGAAGAGACTCATCAGCTTTTTGGACAACTCTGTATAAATCAGTCGTTAGTTTTTCAAATGTGCTACTACAAGAGAATTGATTATTAAATAGATTAACCAAATGAGCAAACGAAGTAATAGAGCAGGGGGGAACATTTAGCAGCCATTTTAGTGCGGATCCTGTGAGAGTAGAGCCAAAGCCCTTGCATAAGCATGCTTCTTTGAGATCATAAGGAATTGGAATGATCTCCATCCTCTCCCTGTAATGCGCAATGTGCTCCTCAGGAGCCGTCGTTCCGTTATACAGCTTCATATTTGGTGTTTGAAATCTCTTCGGGATCTCAGCATCACAGATAGGCGGAGCAAATCTTGAGATCCTATGCGCCGTTGGAGTAACTTCAGGAATCGGTTGTACAACCCTAGGGACGCTCGATATCATATCCTTCAATTTTTGTATCTCCCTTGCCATCATAGGGCTAACTCCAGGATCCTGAAAATTGTTAGTCCCAATAGTAATATTAGAAGTAAAATTATTAAACATGTTACCACCATCAGGAGTCCTGTATGAGGATCCTGGGTTAGATTGTTGACCCCTGGATGTAGAAACTCCTGTAGCAAATATTGGATCTGGGATCCTAGCGCTCCCCTATATGGATATGAAATCTCCTTGATGTTCCGTAGACGGAGGGGTACCAAAATCAAGGATCCTGCTTCGGATAGGAGTAGTGACTTGAGTAGAAGGAGTACTGTCCCTTGCCCTCAAATTCTCCATATCCTTCCTCAGGATTTCGTTGCTCCTTTCCACTCGTTGAAGCTGCTCTTTAACCTGCGTAAACATAGAAACGCTATCTCGATTAGCAATCATAACAGGGTCTGGATCCGATAGGAATCCAGCCCCTAAAGATGTGGATCTAGCCGACGGTAGCCTCGCATAGACATTTTGCGGCTGTTGCTGAGAAGATGTGAGAGGTGGAGCAGGAGGAAGAGTGGTTCTAGCAGAAGATGATGATGGCATGGTAGATGATGTGGATCGTCCTTGGCTCGACATTTTTGATAGAAATATTTGGAAAAGATGACTCAACAAGGATTTTAACAAAAGTTTGATTAAGCAAAACACCAATTGCCCCACGGTGGGCGCCAAATTGTTTTGGTCAAAAATTACTAAAAGCAATTAAGTGATCAAACTTAGATTGTGAGGTCAGGTGTAAAAATTACTCTCAAGATAATTACGTAGAAACACGATTATCTCTATCAGTAAGCAAATATTTTGTGTAAAAAGATAGATTAAATACGTACATCCTTGTTGAACAAATGTTTTATTATCAAAGCTCAAAAACAGATTAAGGATTATGCTATTTTGACAATGAAAATGTAAAAAGAATACGATTAAAACAATGTAAATGATAAACAATCAAAAATGACACGATGATGTACTAGGAAAGCCTTGATCAAGGTTGATCGCCGGTACAAAACCTCGGGAAGGATCAAATGATCCTTGCCTTTCTTAATCTTATAAAAATGAAAGTAATTGATTAAAAACTAAGAGCACAAGGATGATCGGCTTAGTGAATTTGTGTGTGAATTTAGCTAAGTGTCGATGAAATAAGCGTAAATGAAAGTAATAGTAGAGTGTTCATGTGAGTTGCAGGTGAAAATAGTGATTATCCGTTAACCTAAATGATCATCCATGCCTCGTTTAAATACTAAGAGCGTATAACAATATTCCCGAGATTTCAGGGATCCTCCGATGAAGGATGAAGACCACCAACGTCTCTTTTGACTTCATTTTACACGTGCAGCGGACTTCGTTTTCATAAAATTGTATCAAAGACTCACCATGTAATTCTGAGTATATCTCATTAACGCGTTCTTCATAAGACCTGGTCAATACTTATAGAAAACAAATACGTTAAACAGCGCATGATCCTGAACTAATATAGATCCAGGATCCTGAGCTATGCATAGTCCAGAATAAAGTTAGGATCCTCAATTAAGGATCTCCCTCATTCAATATCCTGCATGATTATATTAGATAAATATATCCTGAGTAGGATCCTGCAAGATAAATAACAAGAATATATACAGGATCCTTAAATCTATCTGTGATCCTGAAAAGAGACTTACAAACTATCATTATCCTGAGATACAAATATAAAATATAAACGAGTCCCATACCTGCGAGATAAACACGTGATGCTAATCAGGATCCTGCAAAGTTAGATAAAAATCTACCCACGACATGTATAGGCTATGAATTTAATGTGTTTTATACATTTCAGTAGATGAGTACGCCTACTCCCACAAAGGAAGTGACATCAGGGCCTTATAAAGAAGGCATTAGCGAAACAGAAAGGGTAGTTGTTGACGAACCGGTTGAAGCGGAGACAAATTCACCCGAACATTCCTATTCTCATCATGCTGAAGATTTTTATGAAACTCTTGCAGGAAGAAGTATAATTAAGGAGGAATTAAGACGATCTTTTGAACATTTTGTTCCATATTTCTTACTTCGGGTGAAAGAAACTATACATATTGAGGTTAAGGAAGCGGTTAATGCAAAAATTGATGAGTTCGTTGCTCATTACCCAATCTTACATACAGCTGACGTTATTCCTAGACAGGGGGAGGAAGCGGTTGATTCTAGGAAGGAAAAAGAGAAGTTTGGTTACAAACATTTCACCAACTGTAAACCACCAGAGTTTAATGGGGAGACAAACCCCATTATTAGTATGAGATGGTTGTCTGAAATTGAAGGAACTTTCCTACTTAGTGAATGTCCCGAACATAAGAAAGTCATGTATGCAGCATATTAGTTGAAGAAAAGAGGAAAAGATTGGTGTGTCTTCATTGTTAAAGCTCGAGGGTATCAAGAAGCAGTGAAGATCCCATGGGAGGATTTCACAAAGATGTTCTTAGAGAAATTTGCACCACAGGCGGAGGTTGATAAAATACGAGAGGAGTTTTTGACTATTGACTAGGGAGAAATGTCTGTGTCGAAGTATACAGCGCTGTTTATTGATAAATCACGTTTATGTAAAGAGTATGCTGAAAACCCAATTTGTTACGTGATCATTTTCTTCGACACTTGAAGCATGATATTATAGAATTTATTGACCCGATTATCTATAACACACTTGAAAAGGTGATTAATAGAGCTTTGTCAAGGGAAGTGGAAATTTGAAGGCGGGCAGATGTAGGAGCGAGTAAGAGGAAAATGGATCAGTCTACATCATCATTACAGAACCCTTCCAAAAAGTACAGGTTTGGGGATAGACCACAACAACAGCAACAACGACAACAACCTCGCGAGGAAAGGCGGGATATCCCTACTTGTAATACCTGTAGTCGAAAACATTTTGGAGAGTGTCGGTTTGCTCCTGGTTCTTATCACAAATGTGGCAGACCCGATCACCTCATGAAGGATTGCCCTAGTGCTACGAGGATGTGTTTCTATTGTTTTAGTAGTGACCATCTTAAAGTAGATTGTCCCAAGCATAAGGAAGATATGAGGAGGCAGGAACAGAGAAGGGAAGCGGAAAGGAAGGCATCTAGTGGTTCTAAGCCTAAATCCCGATCTTTTCAAATGACTACAGAAGAGGCGAAGGAGTCTGATTTGACGTAAAAAGTCACGTTTTTGCGTACATAATTCCCACATTTTTAGCCCCAAAATGGATGAAAACATTCAATATCAATACTTTTTTACCATAATTCATTACTAAGGCTAAAAATACGGCGTTGCTTCAAAAATCAAGTAAAATGACCAAATAACGTACAAAATAGAGCACAAACGATACGTTCACGTTCTACGAGCACTTTTAAAGCATAATAGCTAGAAATTATACTTAGATTATCTCATTATGATCTTCAGGTAATTACGATCTCGTGGACATAAAGAACGCTGAAAACGGAGCTAGAACGAAGAAGATTGGGCCAAAACAAGTTACGATCCAGCACACAAGACCACGAACCAAGGGAATACAACCCCACAGGGGCCGTATACACCCCCTAGAGGTCCATATACCCCCCTTATGGGGCCGTATACCCCCCTTTGGGGCCGTATACCCCCCTGTAGGGGTGGTATACCCCCTCTACGCTACCGGATTCGCCCCGTTTGCTACCGAATACGCCCTATTTGCTACCGAATACGCCCTATTTATGGTGGTATACCCCCTTTACGGTGTCGAATTCTATAGCTAGGGGGTGTGTTTCAGTATTAAATTGGAGCAATGGTGCTGAGTGTAACTTCGTGTATTGGAAGGCTATAAATAGAGCAACCTCCTCATTTGAACACACCATCACCTCTCATCATCCACATTTCACACACTTTCTCTCACTAGATTAGTTAGTAGCTTTCTCTCTCTAACACTACTCTTAGGAGTTAGAGGAGAAATAGTAGGAGGGGTTATTCTGTAATATTCGTTGGAGATACTTTGGGGAGTGCTTTTGTAATAGCGGAGGCTCTACTCGTTGTAATCTTTCAGCTTATATTCAGACTACGCATTTATCTCGGTTATCTCTATCCTTATCTGTTATAATGCATGCTATTGTTATTATGCTAGATTTAGGATTCGTTACCATGATTAGTGAGTAGTTATCTTTTATGTTTGTTGTGATGTAGTTAGCCGTTATAATGGGGGATGATGTTGATTTAAATATATAATTGGGATGATATCAAATAACGGAGGTAACGTTATATGGCTTTCATTTGTATAGCGCCGGAAACATCACGAATGTGTGAAGTACGGAAGGTGGAAGCTATGAAAGTCGTGGGCACAATCCGTTGTAGAAATATTATTCCCAATTATTACAATATGAAAACTATGTCTGTTTAACTTTTCATCTATGATTATAAACTGTTCATCAAACTATCGCCTTTCCTCCAATAAACGTGGTTAAAACCCTGAAAGACAAGAAGTCGCGAACCTTGTTCTGAGGGTAATTAATTATCTGTGTTATCTATGCATGGTCTGATTTCGAAGCTTTGGAAATACCGCTAAAACCTAATGTATAGTACAACGTGAATAAATCAGGGATTTATTGGGTAATATTAAGTGAGGGCTGGGTTTATATCATAGATGGGAAAGCTTTAATACAAACTAAGTTTAAACGGGTTCAGAGTGACCCGAATGTGCAACATGTGTGGAACACCGTAAAACATCCTACTACTTAGTTTAATGCTGAAACCACCTCTGGTGTAGTACAAACGCATGGAAGCTACGGAACGGCCATCGGTGTATACACCCTAACTTGCATTAGTGCGCAAGGCATGGAATGCCGTAAAACGTCCTAGTACCTCGTGTAAGTGTCGGAACCATCCTTCGGGAACGGTTCCCATACACCCAAGCTATGAAACGGACGTTGGTGTATACATTCTGAGCAGCACTGGGTCATCCACCAGCTCTGAACCTAACAAACCATCGATGAAAAGTTAACAGACGCTTTCTGAATTCGGTCTTAAATGCTCTATTTGAATTAGAATACTTTATGGTATCAAAGAAAGGTCAGAAATTAAATATCGGTCTGTTACCTTATTCATGCGCCCAGGAGTTAACTCCAAGACGGGTCACTTGTCTTCACAGACAGTGTTGGGGGTAGAGCAGCCTGATCTGATCAGAATCATGACAACCTAGTACTCAGTGACATGCTATCTGAGGAATCATATAGTAGGGTGCTAGTGTTAACTCCATAAAGTACCTAAAATAGTAGAACACAAATATTTAGAAAGAACGTTTTCAAAACATCAATTTAAACATCATCTCCCCTTGAGGCTAATGAAATCACAACAAACACTCCTCTCCATACTGATTATCATCTACTATTTTATTTTGCTGTTTTTTTAGTTTAATTTAGGACCTAAGTAACTAAAAACCAAAAATCAAATCTTCTTGTTTACAAACCCTGCTAAATCGAATCGATCGTCTTGACTGCTTGGTTTCACAATACGGTTGATCTTAAGAACGACCCTGAGTCATTACTTACTGCTATTCATAGTTATAAGTAAAACTTAGGTCCCCAGCTTTATAAAATTTAAAACCACCCTCCGATCGCCCGCCTCGAGCGTAAGGTCCAGCAACGACAAGGAAGCGATTCCTTGACCGACCGTTCGAGGTGCGATCAGGTTTTTGGCGCCGCTGCCGCAGAATCAATCGTAAGACTCTTAGGCATCTAGACGAACTTTTCTATTTAGTACCACCTGTAAATACCCGTAGTTTTCTTTTCCTTGTTCCAACCGAAAATTCCTTCCCACAACACACAACGACCTTTGACCAGATCATCCAGAACTGAACCACTCATTTTCACGCCCAATCCTGAGTCGATTGTCCGAACAATCCGCAAAGAAAGACGCTCTCGCTTCCAACAGATGGCCGCACGGATCACTCTCGCCGATCATACCAAACCGTCTATCGAAGGACGAGGAAGACCCATCAGCTATCCGGTAATCGAAGGCGCATCTTTCGAACTTAAGCACCACATCGTTCAACTTATAAAGGACAACTGTCAATTCCACGGTTTACCCCGTGATGACCCTAACGCCCATATCGACAAATTCATTCAGATTTCCAACTCTTACAAGCAGAACGGGGTTGAGCAGGATGTAGTCCGCCTATACTTGTTCCCCTATTCTCTCGCTCTTCATGCCCAGACATGGTTTGAGGGACTTGAGACCGGCTCAGTCACCTCATGGACGGATATGGCTTCCAAATTCCTAACCAAATACTTTCCTCCATCCAAACAAACCAAGTCCAAGAATGACATCACAAACTATCATCAAGCTTATGATGAGTCTATCTATACGGCATGGGAACGATTCAAGATCCTTCTGAAGAAATGTCCAAACCACCAACTCAAGAAAATTGCCCAGTTATGCACGTTTTACAACGGTCTTGTTCCGAACCACCGCATCACCCTTGACGCCGCTACTCAAGGCAACTTCATGCAACTCACGGACGAAGAAGCTTGGAACCTGATCGAGAATATGACGATGCACCATCACGACTGGAAGACAGATGAGCAATCCTCATCACTACCTCTATCCTCCTACAACCAAATCCAACCCGAGACGATCAAATCCTTAAGTGAGCAGATTGAATCACTGACGAAACAGTTGGGAGAGCTAAAGAAACAACCGCAGTAGATCCACCAAGTTCAGGTTTGCCAGAACCGTGCTCACCTTCCCACGAAAGAATATCAAGTGGAGTACGAAGATCCAGCTGACGGCACGGTCTACTACGCACAATTCCCAGCTCGACCACAGAATCCACCTAGTTTCGCTCGAACTTCTCCCCCTAGGACACGAGGCACTCAATTCCCTCCACGAAATAACCAACCAACCTTTCAACCCAAATACCAACCAAGATACCCAACCTACCCACAACAACCACAGCTTACTTACAACCAACCCTTATCCTTAACCGCACCAGATGTCAGCCCACCTAGTGATACCACAAAGACCATTGTGCCTATCACTAGTCAAGACGATAATCTCACTAAATTTATCGAGGGTCAGACACAATTCAATCAGAAAACCACCGCCAGACAAGACCAAACTGACCTATTCCTTCGAAACCAACTCTCGGTTCTTAAAAACCTTGGGAACCAAATCGGTCAGTTGGCTCAGCGTCTTGACAACAGACCCCAAGGAACCCTTCCAAGTAACACCATTCACAACCCACACGTAGAAGAGGCAAAACAAGTAAACTCTAAAGACCCAAAGGTGACACCAAGTCAACCTAATACTCCTTCTCTAGTGAAGGAAGAATCTCCTGTCTCGAAGACAGTTGAGACCCCATCCATATCCACTCCTGAAAGAGAAGTAAGAATCCCATTCCCTAATCATCTAAAGCAAAAGTACAAGGTCAACTCCTTTAAACTAGACTCAAAATTCTTAGACACCGTGTCTAGAATTCCTACCAGTACCAAGTACATTCGACGAATGCTTTCCACTAAAGATAAGATACCCGACGTATCTAAAATCCCTCTAAACGCGGAAAGTTCAGCAGTCATAAGCAACCTGCCCGAAAAACTAGGAGACACTGGTCGCTTTACTCTGCCCTGTTCCATCTATCAGTCAGGCATGATCCGCTCCTTGGCCGATCTCGGAGCCAGCTTCAATCTCATGCCTTATTCTCTATATGTCAGATTAGAATTAGGAAACCTTAAACCTACAAAGATGAGCGTGCAACTTGCCGATCAATCAATTCAATATCCACGAGGAATAGCCGAAAACATAATGGTTAAGGTTGATAAATTCTTTTTTCCCACTGACTTTGTTGTGATGGATATACAGGAAGATATCAATATACCAATCATCCTAGGCAGGCCTTTCATGAACACTGCTCGCGCTATCATTGATGTATACTCGCAGACTATTAGCCTTCGAGCACATGGAGAGACTGTATCCTTCCAGGTTGACCAGGCTGATAGTTCTCTACTAGAGAATGCTGAGATATACACAATCTCTATTAGCAAAATCACTTCAGACGATGATACATCCGAATCAGAACCTTCAGACTCATATGCCCGATGATCATACCTGTCTCATCTCTACAACCGAATAATCCGAATTAGAAGAAGATGAGATGGAAGAGTCAGAGACAGGAGAAGAAATGGAGGAATCCGAAGAAGAGCAAGAGGAAGAGCCAGAAGAAGAGGACGTATATCAGTCTACACCACCTCATGAGTACTTCCCTGACTCTCAGCATCCGACAGAAGAGATCATGCAACTAGAATACATCCAAAGTCCAATCATTCTGTCAGATGATGATTCAGAGAAAGACCCATTGATTGATCACTCTCACTGCAATTCTGACACTCAGAATGAAAGAGACATAGAGATAGACTCTTCTCAGCCAACATCACAAATCATCAACGCATCCCAGCCACCATCCGGTACTGTTGAGTTCCCTGATTCTCAGGATTCTGATACTCCAGCAAAGGACAGTGACGAAGATGATGTCGTCTTCATGGATATTCCGATTGATGTTCGCTCTATCCATCTTCGTGCTTCTTCTACCATTCCTGACCCTCCTCTCGAGATCATCCAAGTTCAGGTCGTCTCTACTCATGAAGGGATGATCAGTGCCCTCGAGAGATTTGAGGATGATTTTCGGATGATAATGACGGTTATCAGAGACTCAACAAATGAGTACACCCCGCGGCAGAGAGAATTAATCGAAAAAATCGAGGCTGAATACGCGGTTTATCGTGCTAATAACTCTCGAAGTCCTCAATTCCTACAAAACCGCATTCATACCTTCGCCGAAAATCTAGCAACTCAGCTCTTGCATGAACACTCTGAAAATGAAGAACCAACTACGGACGAGTCAGAGTTCTTCGAAGGACAAAAAGTCATATATGGCAAGGTTTATGAAGCCCTCATCAGGTCCGCATTTCCATATTCTAACCAACAAATGAGTTTGCTACATTCTTACAGGTACAATTTGGACTATGCATCTGGGAACCCTGAGGAGGAAGTAGACATTCAGATGATGAATGATCTCAAAGGATTGATGGATTCCATAGCCGATAACGACCACATTGATGACACCTCACCACATAGGTTTTACATCGACTGCACCATTGAACACCACGCCCACAAGATTATCGAGAAGCTTGAGTACGTGAGTTTAGAAGAAAGGACGTGTGCTATCCCATCTTCCATACCAGATGGCACGATGATCAACACTGCAAACTTTGTCACGGAACGACTCTCAGAAATCTTTGGCACTGTTCCCTCAGAAGAACCCAGGCAGCTATTCCATGACGGTTTACGTGAGGTTTACTACAAAATCCTGAACATCTTTCGGAACTCCAACCTCACATATTCCGATCATCAGAGACAGCTTCTCCAGGGTATCCAAGGATCTATCCATGCACTAAGAAGAGAACCCAGCACAGCCGATCATGAAGATATACATCTGCGCTTCTTTGGTTTCATGGATTCCTTAAGAGGAGAACGTCCTGAGTGTGAGGTTATTAGATCCAATGGGACCCTCATCTTTGACCCCAACGGAATCATCTCAAAGTCAGTCAATGATATCACCTGGGATCTCCTTCACTTGCAAAGGGTTGCTGAAAAACACTTTGAAAGCTTCCCTCTTCATGTGGAAAGGATCCCAAACATCACTCAGGTCATCACTCGCCACTTCTTGAGATTCTATTCTAGGGTCCCACCTTCCAACACCATTGGCCCTGGAAGTTCCGCTACTCACTGATTCTGAAGGAAGGAAAGTCGAGCTCTCGACTCTAAAAGCAGCGCTTCTCGGGAGGTAACCCGTGGAATAAAACGTGTGTTTTTGGTTTGGTAATAAGTGAAGATAAATCTATGAATATCCTTCACACTTGGATATGCCTCAAATATATTTTCAAAATATTTCAAAAGTTGCAACTCATTTTTGCAAAATCACTTGTCTCAGATAAATAGGAAAATACTTTCAGAAAATTAGTTCATATGTTTCGAGCATTTGAGGTACTTGCATACTACTTTTATGCATTATTCTCGAACTCGTTTAAAAACATATGTTCTACAAAATGATTTGTAATAGAAAAACATCTTTTCATTCTGAGACAGTGATTTATTGCAAAAATATAGAGTTGAAGTAAAAAGGTATATCCAACGTGTTCACACTTAAGAGATTGATTCACAAATGATGGTTGAAATGGAAGGCAAAGCTCTTAATCAAAGGCAAATCCCCCTAAAGCTGAATAATCCTCATGGAGTTACCGGAAAAACTGAAACTTTCATCTTCTCGGCACATATTCAGATCTTTAGCTTTAGCTATTTGGGAAGTTTCTTCATCCTTTCTCTGTTTTTATCTTTTTGCTTTACGTAGTACTGTTAATTAATAAAAGTAATCCATACCATATCCTAAGCTTACATGTTCAAACTCTAAGTGTGGGATTTGAATTCTAGTAAAATCTCCACTGAAGAGAACATGAGGGACAATGTTCCTCTATGTGACACCCGTCAATTTAGGACTAGAATTTAGTGCCTAATCAAGTTTTAATACATGTAATTAGTTCTGTGTTAGGCTAATTAATGTATCAATTATTATATATATTGTTGAATGTATATATCTACACAATTATGCGGTTTGTTTAAATCGTATGAGTTTCAACTCGAATGAATTTCGGTTCCATAAATACGGACGTTGGTGAACAATCTTATTAAATAATACAATATTATTTAGTAACACAATTATATTCAAAAATATTATTTCTATAATATTTCACATTTAATTCGTATCATACAAATAAGGTATACGCGATTAAAAGGTTAAACTCACAAATAAACAAAAAGAGATAACGTTATCTTTTGTAACGCTACTAGTAAGTATTTAATGAAATACTTCAACAAAAATATTGAATAAATATTCGTGTTTTAAAATGTAAATATAAACGTATAAAATAATTATTTAACGTTTAAACGATCGGGGAAACGAACACAGCACGGAGCACAGAGACGAGGACTGAAAGGTGGAGGCTTCCACCAAAACCCCCACCCTTCCCTTTTTCCTCCTCATTTCACCTTCTCTCCTTCTCTCTCTTCACTCTCTTTTCTCTCTACAATTACCATACCACACCACCACCTAAATCCTTTATAAACTACCACAAAACGCAACCAAATCGGCAAAATAATTACGGAAAAGGAACCACCTCGACGCGATCTACATTCTCATCTTTCCGGAATTTCATTTCGGTACTTTGTAAGTTCCGACAAAATCCCGAAAACTCTCGATTCTTTGTATTTTCACTTGTTAGTTGTTTATATAACTTATATATGTCCATTACAAAGTGTAGAACACGATTTTATAGCTTAAAAACGGGTTTGAATTGGGTTTTTGGTCGGAAAAATCTCGACAGTCGGACTTTCTGGGCTGGTGTTCTTCAATGCGACACAAGCCTTGTGTCGCATGTAGTGTCGAATTTTGCCTGTTATGTCGCATAAAACCCGTTATGTCGCATCTTGTGTCGTACCAAACCTTTAGCGTCGTAACTCATGCGACACAATATTGTGTCGTACTCTATGTCGCATACTATGTCGTATTTCTATACGACACAAGCACTATGTCGCTGTTGAATCAGCATCTCGAATCTATGCGACACAACCCTTGTGTCGTATAGATGTTGTGTCACACTTTTATGCGACACAACCCTTGTGTCGCATGACGTGTCCTTGTGTCGCATATAGTGTCGCAAAACACAGCAGATTTACCATTTAATTCCATACTAAGTGTTAGACATTCGGGACTTCAAACGATTAAACAATATAACTTCTAAGGGACATTGAAATATGTTTTTCAAGCATAACACTTCAAACAAATATAGATATGTCGAGATTATTATTTCAACTAAACCACCAACGGGCCGTACGCGTTTTCAAAACATACTTCAAAATCAAACAAGTCGTTGTAACTTGTATCAAGTCAATCAAACAAGTTGTAGTAACTTGTAACAATACAACCAACCAAATCGTAGTAATTTGGACATATATAGTTGTATAACCACTACAAGGGTAGTCTTTCGAGATACCGGTACAATTAATAACAATCAAGTGTCGTGAACACATTCAGGTTTCAAGTCCTTGGACATCAATTCACAGCTAATTACTTCAAGTTTATTAAATTAAACACTTCAAGACTCAGGTGAGTTTCATGGCCCCATTTTCACTATTTTACAACTAGGGGTGTGATATTACTGCTCTGTTTTGTTTTACAAGTAGAACGCAAGTACCAACCTTCAAATACTACATGAGTTTCAAGCTAATCAATTTAAAGTCCTCTATAGCATAGTCTCTAATATTTTAGCGTGAATGTTAGTATATGATATCATATGGGAGTGACAATCCTCATCCGGGTTAGCACGCACTAACCGGTCAAACGGATGTATTAGCATTTGGGAAGACGAGTGTGGATTAGACACTCGTAGGAGGCAAATCAGTTAGGTTTCCTTAATTAGACCTAGCGCTCAAGTTAAGCTCAGACTATGTGCTCATGGATTGTATAACTTTTATTTTGCTTAATTGCATTGTAAATTCAATTTAAATCTTGCGGTTCTTACAACTATACATTGACATACAAACCTGTGAGCTCACCAGCATTTTCGCTGACCCATTTTAGTATGTATCACAGGTACCCAGCAGTAGGTTGGCTGCACAGGCAGGGACTATTAGCTCGAGTCAGCATACATACAACTAGAGATTTGATTGCATTATTATATTTTGTAAAAGTAATTATGCTATGTAATCTCTCAATTTCAGGAACCGAGCTAATGTAACATTATTTTGATGTAAACGTTTACTTTATTAATATAAGTTTAAAACGACGCATATAGTGGTCGTTCATTATATCTTATGTGCATTGTATATTGATTAGTGACACCCAAGTCGAGCTTCCGCAAATCATTAAATTTGGGGGTGTCACAGATTGGTATCAGAGCCTAAGGTTATAGTGAACTAGGTTGTATGTAGTGGGCCTAGACTATGACCGTTAGGCAGTATTTCCTCATTATGCATGACTGGTTCAGGAATTACAGCATACGACTTTAATTTAACATAGCCTGATCAAATATGTACAATTAAGGAAAGTTAATGTGAGGTCTGAAACGATCATGTTGAACAGGAATACACTAGTTGACTCTGACCTCGAGAGAACCGAGACTCAAACAAGTCTGTGCTAGACACCCTATAGGCTATTATGTGATACTAAGTATAATAGATAGGCCTCGTGGCAATATTAGGCTATATTATATAAGTTATTATATGGATATAGGCCTCATTCTTCCTAACGCTTTGTCTCAGAATGGCAAACACACCACCAAGTTCATCACGCTCTTATCCACATGAATCACGAAACTCAAGGGTAGCTAGGAGGGACACCAGGTTGCCTCGAGCTAGCCCATATCCAACTCACCCCACTCTACCGGGCTTAACCGCTAGAGTACATCACCATGAACAACGACTTAACGCTATGGATATCGAACTCCAAGAAACTCGTGAAATCTGGAGACTCACAACTATGGAACGAATCGAACAAGTCTCCGAAGAACACGAGCACACTGTCAACACCATGAACACTCTTCAAAATCAAGTGGAAGAAACAATCGAAACCATGGAGGTTGTCCACAACCAAGTGATTGGCAACCGAAATGAAATCTCTGTTTTACAATCAAGGCTGCATCAGTGCGAGACACGTCTAAGGGAAACCGAAGACGCCCTCCGAACTGCCAACAGACTTGCCGAGTCTGTGAATCATCTCACTGCACTGTTGCCACAACTCAACTTACGTCAGAATTAGCCTGGGCTGAATCTGTTCCCTAATATGCTTTTGTAGGACCAATGTAATTCAACCTGATGTAACAATTCCCGGTACCTTTGTAAAACATCTAAGTCTGTAACTTTTGAAACTTGTGATTCAAAATCGTCTGTAATCATTTGGCTTCGAAATATCAATTGACGATTTCTATTAATTAACTCACGTTATTGATTTTTACCTTGAGATGTTGTATATTACCATTTTATATATGTACATCTGTGGTGATATATCATGAATTTCGGACTAGTATCTTACTTCCTTTCCTTGTACTTTCTTACTCAGCATCATGCCTCCTCACCGACAAATCACCCTTAGTGAAGCTGAGATCGCGGGGCTGATTGCCTGCAGTGTGACCAAAGCCTTGGCTGCCCGAACACCACCACCCAGTAGCGAGGACACAGCTAACAATGCTCCACCACCCAGACCCTGCTCCTATAAGGACTTTCTGAGCTGCAAACCACTATACTTCAAGGGCACGGAAGGTGCTATTGGTTTGAGCCGATGGATAGAACGCATAGAATCTGTTTTCAGCCTATGCAACTGCACCGAGGAAAACAAGGTAAAGTTTGCCGCCTACACTTTTCAGGAAGGAGCCCTCACATGGTGGAACGCCCATGCCAACTCTGTGGGTCTTGAGATAGCTAATCAGCTACCTTGGGCCGAGTTGAAGAACAAACCGAGGGAGAAGTATTGTCCTGAGGAAGAGATACACCGATTAGAAGAGGAGTTATGGCAACTAGCTGTGCAGGGGACCGATATTGAGGGATACACCATCAAGTTCCAGCAATACGCGTCCCTGTGCCCTAGTTTGGTGGAACCAGAGAAAAAGGGAGTTAAGAAATACATCCGCGGCCTTCCCGAGAGCATTCAAGGAAGTGTCGCCTCATCAAAACCAGCCACCACTGAAAGTCCTATCAGGCTAGCACACGAGCTCATGGCACTGGTGGTCAGCCGTGAGAAATCCAACAACAACAAACGCAAATCCACCGAACCACACAGCAGCCACCAAAACAAAAAGTCCAACGCCATCCAAGCTTACAACACCAACACCGAACCCAAACGCACCTACACTGGGGACAGACCATATTGTTCCAAGTGTAACTACCACCACCATGGCCCTTGCAGATCTCCTTGCAATAACTGCAGGAAGTACGGGCATTCATCCAAAGACTGCCGAGCCCCTAAATCACAAAACAACAACCAACAACCCAAAACCTGTTACGAATGTGGGGAAAGAGGACATTTCAGGGATGCATGTCCCAAACTGAAGAACAAGAGCAACAACAACAACAACACCCGAAGTAGAGCCTTCGTCATCAACTCCGGGGACGCCCGCCAAGACCCGAATGTGGTCACGGGTATGTTCCTCCTCAACAACTTAACTGCTTCAATTCTGTTTGATACCGGTGCTAATAGTAACACCCCCAAATTTAACAGTTTGCGGAAGCGACGTTTTTGGGTGTTACTAATCAATAATCACAAGCACAAAGGATACAGTGAACGACTCTAAATGAGACGTTCGAAAAGTTATTACATTAATACATAAGTAGTTTCAAAATACAAGCTCGAGTTCAAGTAAATTCCTAGAGATTCTAATACATAACAACTAGTACAAAAGTAATGTAATAAAATCTCCAAGCTTGTAAATGCATGCGACTCGAGCTAAGTAAGCTTATCCTGCTAGGCATCCCTACTGATGCTGTGTACCTGAGAAGCATTACTAAAACGGTCAACCAAAAAGGTTGGTGAATCTCACAGGTTTGTAAGTAAGTAAACAGTTTGAACACGCAAGTAGTATTTGTAAATCATAGCCAGCCAGTAAGTAACGATCACAGGTTATGCTCATCGTTAACTTAAGTTTTAATAAGTGGTGGTCGCAGGATATGCAGACCGTTTGATACAATTGCCATGAGCCACCATAGTTGAAGCTTAACGTACAGTAAATATAGGTACCCCCTCATGAATGTAATCCAAAACATTCATACGGAACGAGTAAGAAACGCCCGTTTCTACAGGAACGGTTCGTGGTAGTGCTTGCTACCCCGGGCGGGGATTGTCAGTCCCATATGGATCCATATACTAAAACTCGCGCTTATCACATAACTAACAACTATGGTTCAGGAGGATTTCATTGGATTAGTCGTAAACTCATGCAGTTGGCGTATTCGTAATCTCATACAGTAAGTAAATCATGGCAGCAAGTAAGTTTTGTGTGTTCATGTAAAACAGTAATGCATCTCACCCCTGAGTAAAAACAGTAAAGTAGGGGATGTAAGACTCACCTGAGTCTGGCAGATAATGCAGTAAGTAAGCAAGTAGTATCCCGAACTAGCAACCCTTAGCGTCCTAATACGCATAAGGTTTAGTAAGTAAATGGAATACTTGTAAAGTATCCATGCTAGTTGTTCCCAAACTAGTTAATGTCCGTTAGTTTGTTTGTACGTTTGTATTCGTTTGTAAATCGTAGTTTGTATAAAAGTTGTACGGTCTGTTTGTTATCAGTGTATAATAATAATTCCATCCATTATTATTATGTATTCATAGTAGTTGTACAGTTGTAAAGTATACTCATAAAATCGTTTGTTTGTATTACAACATGTATCGTTTGCATAAGTTCCAATGGGCTTAAACCCCAAAGGGTACGAGTGAAACCTCGTAAGTATTCGAGTGTATGTTCGTATCAGTTAACGTGTAATCCAGCACGTAACTAGTGAGTGAACTTGTAAGTTCGTATCGGATGTAATCCCGTGTAATGTACAAGTGTAAGTTCGTTGGAGTGTAATCTCCTAAGTATTTCGAGTGTAAACTCGTGTGCGTGTGTGAGTGAAATCTCACATTAGTTTTGTACAGTCTTGCACGTATTCAAGTGTTGTTGTATACTTTCAAAAGTATAGTATTTTCAGGTATAAGTAGCATCGTATTTGATTTAGTAGTTGAAAATTGATTCCAACACTTAGAATATATTTTGTTTTCTGATCTGGGCTTTCTGCGACACAAGGCTTGTGTCGCAGACCGTATGCGACATAAGGTCTGTGTCGTATGGATTTGTTTCGGTTTGGTGTTTATGCGACACAATGGTTGTGTCGCAGACAAGGGTACGACACAATGATACGACATAGTCGTTGTGTCGCAATCAAGCGATAGGTAAACTTTGTGTCGTAGATGGTACGACATATAATGCGACATAAGCGTTGTGTCGCATACATTGCGACATAACGTGCGACATAACATGCGACATAGTGTTGTGTCGCATGAAATTTCGGTCCGATGCGACACAAGAGGTCTGTTCGGAAATTTAGTTTCCGAAAACGTATTTTCCGGTTTCCGTTGGGTCTAGAACTTTTATACTAGCTTTAATATGTTATAATGAGTTCATAATAACTATTGGTATTCGTTTTTAATGTTGGTGGTGTCGTTTTCTTTAAAATGACCAAAACCGACCTTTTCGTTAACGAGTTCAAAAACGAGTTTAAGTTACATATTTGGACATCATTTAGCTAGGGGAACAATAATCTAGCAAAATAAAAGAAATCGGAAAAGTTTCGGGTCGCCAGAAAACTTACAAAGTTGTCGAAACGAAAATCCGAAAAGATGAGTTTGTAGTCCTCGTTCTCGTGATCACTTTTCTCCAAAACGAACCTAGCTTCCGAGGTGTTGTAGTGGTGTTTTTAGGGTGTTTTGTAGACGGGTTTAGAGAGAGAGATAGAGAGAGAACCGATTGAGAGAGAGAGAGTGAGAATGATTGAGTATGGTGTTTGTGTGATTGTGTGTGGAGAAAGAAAGTGAGGGGGGGGGGGTGATGTCCCCCTTGCTTGGGCCGGTTTTGGTGGGGCCACCAAGGTGTGGTCTCACCAAATTTTGCTCCTCCGTGTTTGCGCTCCGTGCGGTGTTCGCTTCCCCGGTCGTTTAAACGTTAAAATCATTTTGTACGTGATTAAATATACGTTTTAGATTACGAATTATTACTCGATAATTAAAGTGTAGTATTTTACCAAAATACTAGTTTTTAAGTTATAAATCATAACTTAGTTTTGTTTTGTCGGTTGGTCAAGTTTTCGGAGAGTTCGGTGACGTTTTAAATTTAAAACGTATGTTTTCCGTTATATTATAAACATAATATAAAGTAATAGTCAAAGTAATTAAATAATTTCACATTATTTAATAAGTGTTTTACCAATGTCCGCAAGTTTGTACACTTGTTGTTTTATACGATATGTACGAATCGTATACGCGTATATATATATATATTCCATCCATATATACATATAGTAATTAACGTATATAATCCTATTTCATATTATATACAATTAATAAACACGTAATTAGGAAAATTTTAAATTGGTCCAAATTTTGGGGTTGTTACATTCTCCCCTTGTTAATAAAATTTCGTCCCGAAATTTGTTCGAAGTGGTAATCGGCAGCTAGTTATTCATCAGGTGGCTACAATGCGTCATAGTAGCCTACAGTAGTAGGGTAGATCCTACAGTGTTTGAAATCAAGTAATCGTTAGGTGGTAACGTACCCTAAATTTTGTTGCCTGGAGGTAGTGGGCATTTGGCCTTGAGATGGCCAGCAATCCCACAGTTGAAGCAGAGTTTCGCCTTGGAAAGGTTCGTACCTTTAAGGTAAGATTTGCATTGACCGGTGGGTGTGGTACACGGGTTGTCATGATGCCGAGTGCATCGGGAACAGTAAGGTTTATTTCCCAAGTAAACCTTCACCCTTTTTGCTGGAGGTGGGGTACAGTCAGTGTCGGTATCCTCTTCAGCAGGAGTAGTTTGTGAAGTTGGTGGTGAAGTAGGGTTTTCTAAAGCTATCAAACGTAGCTCGTACTCACGCATACGTATGTCATTTTGGAAAGCAATTCGTCGTAGGTCATCAATGTCTTCCCGTGCTTCAGTAAGTTGTTTTTGCAGTGATTCAATAGTTTGGTTGAGGTGGCTGACTGATTCAGCAGTCAAGGTTACATCAACTGGTGTTCTTGCAGCAGTTAGAGCAGCAGGAGGGGCAGGTGCTGCTGCTGATTCAGCGGAGTGTTCTGTATCACACTCGAGTTCGAGGAGGTAAGGAAACATCTTCGGTTCCTCACTGAGCAGTTCATTTTGCAGTATAGGGTTGTTGACGGAGTGAGTTGTCATTTCCTACGAAATAAGTGTTCTATTTAAGAATTTGCCTCAAGTAAGTGAAGTTATATTAATTTATCTGTTTAAAGTAACGAATAGCATACGAGTTCCCGGTCTCAACCAGTGTGAGATAATTGGGAAGGGAGTTTGGGTTACTGTATCTAAAGTGTAAGGCAAATTGTGTTGTCGGGATTTAAGTAGTCGGTCGTTTCCTAATCCTATTGTGTACTTAGGATCAAAGAAAACACACAGAATAAAATACAGTTATACATAAGTCATTAAGCGAGAGATTTATGAGAAAGCAGATTCGGGTAGTCAAAGAATAAGCGTACCCGGGTTGAGTAAATCACAGAGTCTCGGATTTGGGTCATCCTCCCTAGCATTGATTACATAAGCTCTACTCCTTGTATTGTTGGTTTGGGGTTTCAGCTTAGGGCAATCCTTCCTGAAGTGCCCGGTACCGTTGCACTCATAGCAGGTTTTGGGTGCAGAAGTATCAGTACCAGTGGAATTGGTTCGACAGTCTTGGGCCAGGTGCCCGAATTTCTTGCACTTAGTGCAGGGACAGGAGCCGTTATGATGGCAGCTACATTTGGAGCAGTAAGGCTTGCTCCCCTTGTAAGCCTTTGAGTCATTGACGTTGACAATTGTAAGCTTTTTGTCAGAAGTCAGGTTGGATGAGTGGGGACTCACTTCCCATTTACGTTTGTTACTCGCAGACGGGGTTGAAGTCGAGCCGCGGCGGACAGAATTAGCCGTTAACTCATGAGCCATACGAATGGCGCTCTGAATAGTTCCCGGTTTGGACGAAGTTACTAAATCTTGTAGTCGCTCGGGAAGTCCGTCAACGTACTTTTCGATCCTTTTGTACTCAGGATCAACCATGGATGGGCACAGAAGTGCCAGTTGGTGAAAACGGTTGGTGTAGCCGGTGATGTCATCACCCTGCATCTTGTGATTCCAGAATTCTACTTCCAATTGCTTCAGCTCATCTCTTGGGCAGTACTCGCCCCTCAGCATGATCTTCAGTTCATCCCACTGTAGTTTGTAAGCCTCGGCAACGCTCACTGTCTGTGCATATGTGTTCCACCAGGTAAGGGCGGTGTCAGAAAAAGTGCTGGTGGCGAACTTAACTTTATCCTCTTCCTTGCAGTTGCAGATGAGGAATACTGACTCGATTTTCTCGGTCCAACGAATCAGACCAATCGCTCCTTCAGTACCTGCAAAGCTTAAGGGTTTGCAGTTTTGGAAGTCCTTGTAGGTGCAGGTTTTGGGTTGTGGTCCAGTATTAGCGGTATCTTCACTACCAGGGGCTGAAGTCCGGGTAGCTAGAGCTTGAGCCACACTACGGGCAATTATACCCGCTACTTCGGCTTCAGTAAGAGTGATTTGTCGTCGAGGAGGCATGTTCCTTGAAACAATAAATAAAGAACATGTGAAGGTTTGAACAAGAATTATGATTGTGATGGTTTTAGTAAGTTTAGAGAAAATATGCCAAAGTTTGAAGGTTGTTTAAAGTTGTGTACTATAATTAAGTTTATACGGTTTTGAAGTTTTTGAAAATTTTATAAAACATTTTTGTGAGAAATTTTGTAACAAGTTTGATAAAAATACATTTGTTATAAAATTTTGATAGTAAAAGTCGGTTGTATAATTTGAAATCTGACGAAAATTGAGCTGAAAATGGTTTTATTAGGTTACACCTAACGGTACAGTAGTGTACATTGTAGAATGTTATAAACGTAGAATTAGATAGGAATAGCAAATGAAAACAAGGTCTCGATCTTCATATCGAAGGATGTTCGAGTAACTATGGTTGTCGGTTATAATGGTGTGGAGATCTTCGGACGTATGTCGGTATTCGTGAATTCATAAAAGTTAAATAAGGACAGAATGACGAGAATCGAGTTGTCGTTTGTTCGATGAAATTTTAAAGAATATTGATTTCGTAGTAGTCGAGAGAGTATCGTATCGGGGAAAGAGGCCTATGTATATATATATATATATATATATATATATATATATATATATATATATATATATATATCACATAACCGCCTAGTTCGTGTCTAGCACAATCACGTAAAAGTCCCGGTTCTCTCGAGGTCAGAGTCAGCTAATGCATTCCGGTTCAACATAACCCCTTTCAGAACTCACATCATCTTCATTTAATTGTACATAGTTGATCAGGCTATGTTAAATTAAACTTGTATGCTGTAATTCCTGAACCAGTTATACCTAATGAGGAATACTGCCTAACGGTCATAGTCTAGGCCCACTAAATGCAACCTAGTTCACTATAACCTTAGGCTCTGATACCAATCTGTAACACCCCCAAATTTAACAGTTTGCGGAAGCGACGTTTTTGGGTGTTACTAATCAATAATCACAAGCACAAAGGATACAGTGAACGACTCTAAATGAGACGTTCGAAAAGTTATTACATTAATACATAAGTAGTTTCAAAATACAAGCTCGAGTTCAAGTAAATTCCTAGAGATTCTAATACATAACAACTAGTACAAAAGTAATGTAATAAAATCTCCAAGCTTGTAAATGCATGCGACTCGAGCTAAGTAAGCTTATCCTGCTGGGCATCCCTACTGATGCTGTGTACCTGAGAAGCATTACTAAAACGGTCAACCAAAAAGGTTGGTGAATCTCACAGGTTTGTAAGTAAGTAAACAGTTTGAACACGCAAGTAGTATTTGTAAATCATAGCCAGCCAGTAAGTAACGATCACAGGTTATGCTCATCGTTAACTTAAGTTTTAATAAGTGGTGGTCGCAGGATATGCAGACCGTTTGATACAATTGCCATGAGCCACCATAGTTGAAGCTTAACGTACAGTAAATATAGGTACCCCCTCATGAATGTAATCCAAAACATTCATACGGAACGAGTAAGAAACGCCCGTTTCTACAGGAACGGTTCGTGGTAGTGCTTGCTACCCCGGGCGGGGATTGTCAGTCCCATATGGATCCATATACTAAAACTCGCGCTTATCACATAACTAACAACTATGGTTCAGGAGGATTTCATTGGATTAGTCGTAAACTCATGCAGTTGGCGTATTCGTAATCTCATACAGTAAGTAAATCATGGCAGCAAGTAAGTTTTGTGTGTTCATGTAAAACAGTAATGCATCTCACCCCTGAGTAAAAACAGTAAAGTAGGGGCTGTAAGACTCACCTGAGTCTGGCAGATAATGCAGTAAGTAAGCAAGTAGTATCCCGAACTAGCAACCCTTAGCGTCCTAATACGCATAAGGTTTAGTAAGTAAATGGAATACTTGTAAAGTATCCATGCTAGTTGTTCCCAAACTAGTTAATGTCCGTTAGTTTGTTTGTACTTTTGTATTCGTTTGTAAATCGTAGTTTGTATAAAAGTTGTACGGTCTGTTTGTTATCAGTGTATAATAATAATTCCATCCATTATTATTATGTATTCATAGTAGTTGTACAGTTGTAAAGTATACTCGTAAAATCGTTTGTTTGTATTACAACATGTATCGTTTGGGTAAGTTCCAATGGGCTTAAACCCCAAAGGGTACGAGTGAAACCTCGTAAGTATTCGAGTGTATGTTCGTATCAGTTAACGTGTAATCCAGCACGTAACTAGTGAGTGAACTTGTAAGTTCGTATCGGATGTAATCCCGTGTAATGTACAAGTGTAAGTTCGTTGGAGTGTAATCTCCTAAGTATTTCGAGTGTAAACTAGTGTGCGTGTGTGAGTGAAATCTCACGTTAGTTTTGTACAGTCTTGCACGTATTCAAGTGTTGTTGTATACTTTCAAAAGTATAGTATTTTCAGGTATAAGTAGCATCGTATTTGATTTAGTAGTTGAAAAGTGATTCCAACACTTAGAATATATTTTGTTTTCTGATCTGGGCTTTCTGCGACACAAGGCTTGTGTCGCAGACCGTATGCGACATAAGGTCTGTGTCGTATGGATTTGTTTCGGTTTGGTGTTTATGCGACACAATGGTTGTGTCGCAGACAAGGGTATGACACAATGATACGACATAGTCGTTGTGTCGCAATCAAGCGATAGGTAAACTTTGTGTCGTAGATGGTACGACATATAATGCGACATAAGCGTTGTGTCGCATACATTGCGACATAACGTGCGACATAACATGCGACATAGTGTTGTGTCGCATGAAATTTCGGTCCGATGCGACACAAGAGGTCTGTTCGGAAATTTAGTTTCCGAAAACGTATTTTCCGGTTTCCGTTGGGTCTAGAACTTTTATACTAGCTTTAATATGTTATAATGAGTTCATAATAACTATTGGTATTCGTTTTTAATGTTGGTGGTGTCGTTTTCTTTAAAATGACCAAAACCGACCTTTTCGTTAACGAGTTCAAAAACGAGTTTAAGTTACATATTTGGACATCATTTAGCTAGGGGAACAATAATCTAGCAAAATAAAAGAAATCGGAAAAGTTTCGGGTCGCCAGAAAACTTACAAAGTTGTCGAAACGAAAATCCGAAAAGATGAGTTTGTAGTCCTCGTTCTCGTGATCACTTTTCTCCAAAACGAACCTAGCTTCCGAGGTGTTGTAGTGGTGTTTTTAGGGTGTTTTGTAGACGGGTTTAGAGAGAGAGATAGAGAGAGAACCGATTGAGAGAGAGAGAGTGAGAATGATTGAGTATGGTGTTTGTGTGATTGTGTGTGGAGAAAGAAAGTGAGGGGGGGGGGGGGTGATGTCCCCCTTGCTTGGGCCGGTTTTGGTGGGGCCACCAAGGTGTGGTCTCACCAAATTTTGCTCCTCCGTGTTTGCGCTCCGTGCGGTGTTCGCTTCCCCGGTCGTTTAAACGTTAAAATCATTTTGTACGTGATTAAATATACGTTTTAGATTACGAATTATTACTCGATAATTAAAGTGTAGTATTTTACCAAAATACTAGTTTTTAAGTTATAAATCATAACTTAGTTTTGTTTTGTCGGTTGGTCAAGTTTTCGGAGAGTTCGGTGACGTTTTAAATTTAAAACGTATGTTTTCCGTTATATTAAATACATAATATAAAGTAATAGTCAAAGTAATTAAATAATTTCACATTATTTAATAAGTGTTTTACCAATGTCCGCAAGTTTGTACACTTGTTGTTTTATACGATATGTACGAATCGTATACGCGTATATATATATATTCCATCCATATATACATATAGTAATTAACGTATATAATCCTATTTCATATTATATACAAGTAATAAACACGTAATTAGGAAAATTTTAAATTGGTCCAAATTTTGGGGTTGTTACATAATAGGAGTTTTATTTCTGATGAGTTTTGCCCACTACTCGACATCACCCCGGTTGCCTTAGATGTTAAGTATACGGTAGAACTTGCAAACGGTAAACTTATGGAAACCAAGAGTGTGATCCCTAATTGCACTTTAAATCTAGCCGACGAAATTTTCTCAATAGATCTCATGCCTGTTAAGATAGGAAGTTTTGATGCCATTGTTGGAATGGACTGGTTGTCCAAGAATCGGGCTGAAATTGTCTGTGGCGACAAAGTTATTCGTATACCTCTCGCCACCGGTGGAACTTTAATCATACAGGGGGAGACCAGTGGGACGAGACTCAATATCATGTCTTGCTTGAAAACCCGCAAATTTCTGAAAAAGGGCTATCCCGCAATCCTCGCACACATCATGGAGAAAAAGTCGGAGGAGAAGCGACTTGAGGATGTGCCAATTGTCCGAGACTTTCCTGAAGTCTTTCCTGAAGAACTGCCTGGTCTACCACCACCAAGACAGGTTGAGTTCTCAATCGATCTCGTGCCGGGTGCTGTGCCGGTGGCTCGAGCACCATATCGTTTAGCTCCATCCGAACATCAGGAGTTGTCTGCCCAATTACAAGAACTTCTGGAAAGAGGATTTATTAGGCCGAGTTCTTCACCTTGGGGAGCTCCGGTCCTGTTTGTCAAAAAGAAAGACGGCACCTTTCGAATGTGTATCAACTATCGGGAGTTGAACAAGTTGACCGTCAAGAACCGATACCCATTACCTCGAATCGATGATTTGTTCGACCAACTTCAAGGATCGAGTTGTTATTCAAAGATTGATCTTCGATCAGGTTATCATCAATTGCGTGTTCACGACGCCGATATTCCGAAAACCACCTTCAGAACCCGTTATGGGCATTACGATTTTCAAGTAATGCCATTCGGTCTAACCAATGCACCGGCTGTATTCATGGACCTTATGAATCGGGTGTGCAAGCCTTATCTCGACAAGTTTGTCATTGTCTTCATCGATGACATTCTCATATACTCACGAAACGAACAAGAACACGCGCAACATCTCAGAACCATCCTAGAACTGCTTAAGCACGAGGAGCTTTATGCCAAATTCTCTAAGTTTGAGTTCTGGATTCAAACTGTTCAATTCCTTGGTCACGTTATCGATAGTCAGGGAATTCATGTCGATCCGTCAAAAATCGAGGCTATCAAGTGCTGGCAAGCACCCACAACTCCAACAGAAGTAAGGCAGTTTTTAGGACTGGCCGGTTATTATCGACGATTCATCGAGAACTTTTCAAAAATAGCCTTACCACTCACGACACTGACTCAGAGAGATAAAAAGTTCGATTGGACTGATAAACAAGAGTCAGCATTTCAACTCCTGAAACAAAAGCTTTGCAGTGCTCCTATCCTATCATTACCCGAAGGCACCGATGACTTCGTGGTATAATGCGATGCTTCTCATCAAGGTCTCGGTTGCGTCCTGATGCAACAAGACAAAGTCATAGCTTACGCTTCACGACAACTCAAGATTCACGAAAAGAATTACACCACTCATGACCTCAAGCTAGGAGCTGTCGTTTTTGCTCTAAAAATCTGGAGACATTACCTCTATGGCACTAGGTGCACAATTTTTACAGACCACAAAAGTTTCCAACACATATTCGATCAGAAGGATCTCAACATGAGGCAACGTCGATGGATCGAGTTGCTTACCGATTACGACTGCGAACTCAAATATCATCCAGGCAAAGCAAATGTCGTTGCTGATGCCCTCATTCGAAAAGAGAGAGTGAAACCACTTCGGGTCCGAGCACTCAGTATGACTATTCACAACAATTTAAACATTCAAATTCTCACTGCTCAACTCGAAGCCTTGAAACCCAAAAATGTCAAGGATGAAGCCTTGCGGGGCATGGATAAACAATTCGAAATTAAACCTAACGGAATTAGGTGCTTCTCAAACCGAATCTGGTTGCCTAAATTTGGGAACCTACGAGACTTGGTGATGGATGAAGCTCACAAGTCCAAATATTCTATACATCCGGGATCCGATAAAATGTACCACGGTATCAAGGACTTCTATTGGTGGCCGAACATGAAAGCTGAAATCGCCACCTATGTCAGCAAGTGCCTTACTTGCTCCAAGGTCAAAATTGAATATCAAAAACCCTCTGGTTTACTTCAATAACCCAGTCTTCCTGAATGGAAATGGGAACAAATTGCCATGGACTTCATAACCAAACTACCCAAGTCCTCGAGCGGTTGCGATACCATTTGGGTGATCGTGGATCGTCTCACAAAGTCTGCTCACTTCCTGGCAATTAAAGAATCCGACAAAATGGAACGCCTCACCGGTATTTATCTGAAGGAAATCGTGACCAAACACGGTGTTCCAATCTCAATTATCTCCGATAGGGATAGTCGTTTCACTTCACAATTTTGGCAATCACTTCAAAAATCCCTGGGTACTCGACTTGATATGAGTACCGCATATCATCCTCAAACCGACGGCCAAAGTGAACGAACAATTCAAACACTAGAAGACATGCTACGGGCCTGCATAGTAGACTTCGGTGTAAACTGGGAAAACACCTACCATTGTGCGAGTTCTCGTACAACAACAGTTATCATACCAGCATTAAGGCTGCACCTTTCGAGGCATTGTACGGTCGTAAGTGCCGGTCACCTATCTGTTGGACCGAAGTTGGGGATAACCAACTCACAGGTCCAGAAATCATTCACGAGACGACCGAGAGAATCGTCGAAATTCAAAACAAGCTCAAGGTCGCGCGTGATCGTCAGAAAAGTTATGCTGACATGAGACGCAAACCACTCGAGTTCCAAGTTGGGGATCGAGTACTACTCAAAGTATCGCCTTGGAAAGGCGTAATCCGATTTGGCAAACGAGGGAAGTTAAATCCCAGATACATTGGACCATTCAAGATCCCCGAAAGGATTGGTCCAGTGGCATATCGATTGCAGCTGCCATCCGAACTCAGCAGCGTGCATCCCACTTTTCATGTTTCAAATCAGAAGAAGTGTCTGTCTGATGAGAGACTTATCATTCCACTCGATGAAATTCGAGTTGACGAGAAACTTCACTTTGTTGAGGAACCCTCTGAAATCATGGACCGTGAGGTCAAACAACTTAAACAAAGTCGTATTCCCATCGTCAAAGTTAGATGGAATTCGCGGCGCGGTCCGGAATTTACCTGGGAACGGGAAGACCAAATGCGACTCAAGTATCCTCAACTCTTCACTGACTCAACATCAAACACGACTTCAACATAAATTTCGGGACGAAATTCTTCTAACAGGGGGAGAATGTGACACCCGTCAATTTAGGACTAGAATTTAGTGCCTAATCAAGTTTTAATAAATGTAATTAGTTCTGTGTTAGGCTAATTAATGTATCAATTATTATATATATTGTTGAATGTATATATCTACACAATTATGCGGTTTGTTTAAATCGTATGAGTTTCAACTCGAATGAATTTCGGTTCCATAAATACGGACGTTGGTGAACAATCTTATTAAATAATACAATATTATTTAGTAACACAATTATATTCAAAAATATTATTTCTATAATATTTCACATTTAATTCGTATCATACAAATAAGGTATACGCGATTAAAAGGTTAAACTCACAAATAAACAAAAAGAGATAACGTTATCTTTTGTAACGCTACTAGTAAGTATTTAATGAAATACTTCAACAAAAATATTGAATAAATATTCGTGTTTTAAAATGTAAATATAAACGTATAAAATAATTATTTAACGTTTAAACATCGGGGAAACGAACACAGCACGGAGCACAGAGACGAGGACTGAAAGGTGGAGGCTTCCACCAAAACCCCCACCCTTCCCTTTTTCCTCCTCATTTCACCCTCTCTCCTTCTCTCTCTTCACTCTCTTTTCTCTCTACAATCACCATACCACACCACCACCTAAATCCTTTATAAACTACCACAAAACGCAACCAAATAGGCAAAATAATTACGGAAAAGGAACCACCTCGATGCGATATACATTCTCATCTTTCCGGAATTTCATTTCGGCACTTTGTAAGTTCTGACAAAATCCCGAAAACTCTCGATTCTTTGTATTTTCACTTGTTAGTTGTTTATATAACTTATATATGTCCATTACAAAGTGTAGAACACGATTTTATAGCTTAAAAACGGGTTTGAATTGGGTTTTTGGTCGGAAAAATCTCGACACTCGGACTTTCTGGGCTGGTGTTCTTCAATGCGACACAAGCCTTGTGTCGCATGTAGTGTCGTATTTTGCCTGTTATGTCGCATAAAACCCGTTATGTCGCATCTTGTGTCGTACCAAACCTTTAGCGTCGTAACTCATGCGACACAATATTGTGTCGTACTCTATGTCGCATACTATGTCGTATTTCTATACGACACAAGCACTATGTCGCTGTTGAATCAGCATCTCGAATCTATGCGACACAACCCTTGTGTCGTATAGATGTTGTGTCACACTTTTATGCGACACAACCCTTGTGTCGCATGACGTGTCCTTGTGTCGCATATAGTGTCGCAAAACACAGCAGATTTACCATTTAATTCCATACTAAGTGTTAGACATTCGGGACTTCAAACGATTAAACAATATAACTTCTAAGGGACATTGAAATATGTTTTTCAAGCATAACACTTCAAACAAATATAGATATGTCGAGATTATTATTTCAACTAAACCACCAACGGGCCGTACGCGTTTTCAAAACATACTTCAAAATCAAACAAGTCGTTGTAACTTGTATCAAGTCAATCAAACAAGTCGTAGTAACTTGTAACAATACAACCAACCAAATCGTAGTAATTTGGACATATATAGTTGTATAACCACTACAAGGGTAGTCTTTCGAGATACCGGTACAATTAATAACAATCAAGTGTCGTGAACACATTCAGGTTTCAAGTCCTTAAGAATCAATTCACAGCTAATTACTTCAAGTTTATTAAATTAAACACTTCAAGACTCAGGTGAGTTTCATGGCCCCATTTTCACTATTTTACAACTAGAGGTGTGATGTTACTGCTCTGTTTTGTTTTACAAGTAGAACGCAAGTACCAACCTTCAAATACTACATGAGTTTCAAGCTAATCAATTTAAAGTCCTCTATAGCATAGTCTCTAATATTTTAGCGTGAATGTTAGTATATGATATTATATGGGATTGACAATCCTCATCCGGGGTAGCACGCACTAACCGGTCAAACGGATGTATTAGCATTTGGGAAGACGAGTGTGGATTAGACACTCGTAGGAGGCAAATCAGTTAGGTTTCCTTAATTGGACCTAGCGCTCAAGTTAAACTCAGACTATGTGCTCATGGATTGTATAACTTTTATTTTGCTTAATTGCATTGTAAATTCAATTTAAATCTTGCGGTTCTTACAACTATACATTGACATACAAACCTGTGAGCTCACCAGCGTTTTCGCTGACCCATTTTAGTATGTATCACAGGTACCCAGCAGTAGGTTGGCTGCACAGGCAGGGACTATTAGCTCGAGTCAGCATACATACAACTCGAGATTTGATTGCATTATTATATTTTGTAAAAGTAATTATGCTATGTAATCTCTCAATTTCAGGAACCGAGCTAATGTAACATTATTTTGATGTAAACGTTTACTTTATTAATACAAGTTTAAAACGACGCATATAGTGGTCGTTCATTATATCTTATGTGCTTTGTATATTGATTAGTGACACCCAAGTCGAGCTTCCTTAAATCATTAAATTTGGGTGTGTCACACTCTAAGTGTGGGATAGCGGTATAGAATACCTAAGATAGATTTTTGTGTCCAAATAGCAACTCAGAAAATATTCCTCACTTTAAAAATTGATCAAATTTTTCAAAATTTTTGCTTAAAACAAAGAAAAGCATGAGCTTAACTTCGACAGTAGATTGCTACTCATTCAGTTAGCTCTGTTATTTTCTGAATTTTAATGTTTCTAAGAGGAGCTATTTTAATATGAGTAATGTCACACCCCCAAAATCCATAATTGTGTTTATTTAATGTTTAGCGGAAGCAAGTTATAATTAGCGGAAGCATCTTGTGTAAACAGTTTAACAGCGGGGGTGCTGACGTTACAATTGTGCATTCACTGTATCAGAGCATATGATCATACAGAACATAATATATAAAGGTTTCCAATTTAAAATAGTTATTACAAAAGTAGTACGACTATGTAAGTCGTACGGTAGTAATAAAGTTTAAAACATTTAAGTTTTACAATACATATGTTAAGATAAGATTTCGTGAGTATAACTGCAATGTCTGCAGTAATACAGAGGAAATCCTCAAAAGCTATCCCAAAATATATGGCATCCTATGTAGTCCAGGGTTGTCCATCCTGAATGCATGCGATTCTTTACTTACGTTGCTAATTTCCTGTATAACATAGAAAGAAAGTCGTCAACAAATATGTTGAGTGAATTCACAGGTTTTGTATAAATGTAAGGTATGTTAAACCATTTATGTTTAGAATTATTGAATTGTTATTCAATAAATAAATGTTTGCAGGTTTTACAATTTATAAGATTGTAGGGATAGTTACCCTAAAATATAGTTTATGTGGGTTGTTACCCAAAATGTATGTCTGGTGGTTTACCATCATATAAATATAACCAGAAAGTATACCGGTATAAAACGGTTGTAGGATAAGTTCATCCTAAATAGTAAGTGGGAATGCTTAGACTATAATCCCCTGAAAGGTGAGCTAAACCTCGCAGGTTAAAGTAACGCGACCTAACCCTATAACCAAACCACAACCAAAACTTATGTTTCTTGCCTGAAGGACAGTTAAGTATACGCTCCATCCACAGGAGGGTCGTCACGGCAATAGTACTATTCGTATACTCAGTGGCTAGAGTCACCTAGCTAATGGTTATAGTCTGCATGACATAAGGTCTTTCATGCACACATCTCAAGTCTGGTCCGTACTAGGATTTATTGTCTAATTCCCAAAACAGTTGTGAAATAATATTTCATATCAAACAGTTGAATAAAGTAATAAAGCATTTATATAATTTGCTGCATGTGTTTGCATGCAGTTTCTATGTTTGCACCCCTATGTTTAAAAGCATAAAACATTTGTAAAGAAGGGGCTGTGAACTCACGGTGATTTGCTCGGTATAGAAAGCTAGCAGCCGACAGATAATAGCCCAAGGTGTGTTAACCTATATACAATAGATGTATTAACGTAAGTACGTTTGATTTGTTTAATCACTTATGTTAATAGGTTGTTTGTTTGTTTGGAGAAATTGTTAATTTCTTTAATAATATAAGTTGTTAACTGCGTCGTGACATTGTGTCGAAATATTGATATTATTTCTCGTGTCATCTAGTTTGTATACATATAAGTATGTTATAACTCATATATTTTTAAATGTGGTTTCGTCTCGTTTACATATATCTCATATATATAAATTGTTTGTCGTTTAAGTTTCCAAATCACTAGTCTCTATTTGTTTCATATAATATACGTCTCGTCCCAAATGTGTATGTATACCAATCGGCTCATCCAATATTCGTAGGTATATATGTTCGCGTTTTATCGTTTTGAGGCCCGCTTTTGTTGACTTAGTCAAACATGCTCGGATTGACTCGAGACTTTTACACAAGTCTTAAATGTGTTTATTATCTATGAAAAATAAGTTTCATGTCATGTGGATATCCAAAAGTGTTGTTTTTATCTTCGTGACAAAAACAGCCCTTCAATCTTAGTTTTCCAGATTTTCGGTCTCGCTCAAGGCTCGTTTTAACCAACTTAGATTCCGAATTGAAATAAAAGAAAATTAAAGGTTATTCCCCTATGTCTCAGGTTTCCAAAACTTATTTTTATGTAACTTTTGGTTAAGTAAAACTCGTTCAATAAATTTTCAAAAACAAGTCTGTCCAGCAGCCCTGTTTCGGTATATACGTTACATGATTTGACTATATCTGGAGTATTACAAAACTTCACAAAATGTGCGAGTAAGGGATAGAAAGGTAACAAAATTTATGATCTTTTCCCACTAGTTTCACCTGTTTATTCGATCCATAGCCCAAGATATGCTCATTTTAATTTGGTCAAGATTCTGGTCAGATTCATCAGATCTGCTATGTACTTTTATTTCAGAAATCAAAAATAGCAAATTAACTTGAATTTTCGTGAGGCTTACAGATCTGAAAACTAGACACTTCAAACTTGAGTTTAGGCTTAAGAAACGTTAGATTTCATCATGAAATGAGTCGTTTAAGGTCGATCTAATCCGATCTATTTTATTATCCAGTGTGTAAAGTCATTATCCAGTGGTTAATAGCATGTTCATCGGATTTTTTAACATAGATTTGGACATAATCAGTAGGAAATGGAACACTAAAATGTTTATAAACTTAATCCAAGTAATTTAAAAGAAGAAGGAGGGGTTTATACAAAGCAAAGACGGATCTAGGGTCGAAATGTGGAGATGTGTAGTTGCAGTCCCCTTTTTGCTTCCTCCTTCGTAAAACCGTATGAATGAGGTGTTAGATGATGATGTTTGCTGTTAGATTTACTTGGAGGTGATGGTGGAAGGTGGTGGAGGTCGTGGTTGAGGCTGCTCTAGCCCAAAAGTTGAGAGAAATGTGGTGATTAAGTGTGTGTGAGGTTATGTGATAATGGAAGGATTAAAGTTTATGTGGTTTAAATATGGTGGCATTTAGGGCAGCCCTCCTTGGGCTCCTTGGGCCGATTGTGGGTTGTAATGGGCCGTGGTCTGGGCCTATCCCATCTTGGGTTGGGCTCGGGTCTCGGTCCTCGAATTCGGGTAAAGCCTGGTTGTCGGTTAATCGTTAATCGTACGTTATAACGTGATAGTTTCGTTTAATTCGTTAACGACCTATATGGGCTAATATATTTTGAAGTATTATTTTAAATACTTTATTTTGAGTTTCAAAAATATAATTTTTGACTCGTTCGGTTGTCGGGCTCATTTTGCGCATTTCGACGCGTACGTTACGTTTTAAGCTAAAACGCGTAATTGCTTTCGTTCTATCGTTATGCTTCCTCGTTTAGCATAATATTCTTAAGTAAATAACTACAACAAAATTAGTTTTAGGTTATTTATATATTTTTGTGTCACGAAGCTTTTGTTATTTATTTTTGTCGGGTTCGTTCGAATATATTTGTACGTAACTATAAGTTACTTACGTATTACATTTTACTTTTTGTTTAAAAGTACGGGCTTGCTAGGCTTACATCACAACAAAGAGTTTTGTTAAAACTTAACCAGGAAATTAGCGTAAAAATGCACATGCATATTATTTAATTAATACCTAATTTGGAGAGTTGTCACATTCTCCCCCCGTTAGGGAAATCTCGTCCCGAGATTTAAGATGTGTCGTGAGTCGCGGTCACGGTTTTAAATAGTTGAGGGTACTTCTTGCGCATTTCATCCTCACGTTCCCAGGTGAACTCTGGGCCTCTTTTCGAGTTCCATCGAATTTTGACAAGTTTGATCCGACTGTTTCGGAGTTTCTGCGTTTTCGTGTCCATTACTTCAAGCGGTTCCTCCACAAAGTTAAGTTTTGCGTCGACATAGATTTCGTCAGGAGGTATAATTAACGCTTCGTCAGATAGACACTTCTTAAGATTACTCACGTGAAAAGTGTCGTGAATATTACTAAGTTTCTGCGGCAGTTTAAGTTTATAAGCTACAGGACCAATCCTTGCTAGGATCTCAAATGGTCCAACATATCGTGGGTTCAGTTTACCGCGTTTACCAAATCGTACAACTCCTTTCCAAGGAGATACCTTGAGTAGGACTCTGTCACCTACTTGAAACTCTAAAGGTTTTCGTCTATTGTCTGCATAACTCTTTTGTTGGTCTCGTGCCGTTTTCAATCGATTAAGCACTTGAGATATCTTGTCCGTTGTCTCTTGGACTATCTCAGGACCTGATAATTGTCTGTCGTCCAACTCTGCCCAACAGAGTGAGGATCGGCACTTGCGTCCGTACAACGCCTCGAAAGGTGCCATTTGTATGCTCGTATGATAACTATTGTTGTACGAGAATTCGGCTAAAGGGAGATGAACATCCCAGTTTCCTCCAAAATCAATCATGCAGGCTCGTAGCAAGTCCTCAAGCGTTTGTATCGTTCGCTCGCTTTGACCATCGGTTTGTGGATGGTAGGCGGTACTCATGTCAAGTCTAGTGCCTAAAGCTTGTTGCAGTGTTTGCCAGAAGCGAGAGGTGAAACGTGCATCTCTATCAGAGATGATGGATAATGGCACTCCATGTCTAGAAACAACTTCCTTTATGTAGATTCTAGCCAGCTTTTCCATCTTATCTGTCTCTTTGATGGCTAGAAAGTGAGATGATTTTGTCAGTCGGTCGACAATTACCCATATGGAGTCCATCCCAGATGATGTTTTTGGTAGCTTCGTGATGAAATCCATCGTGATGTGTTCCCATTTCCATTTGGGCAACTCAGGTTGTTGCAAAAGCCCAGACGGCTTTTGGTACTCAGTCTTAACTTTTGCACAAGTCAGACATCTACTAACATAGGTGGCAATGTCTCTTTTCATGCCAGGCCACCAGTAAAATCCTTTCAGATCGTGGTACATCTTATCTGTACCAGGATGTATCGAGTAATTGGACTTATGAGCTTCGTCCAATACTAGATTACGTAGCTCATCAACACAAGGAATCCAAATTCGATTCATGAAGTACAATACTCCGTTTTCCTTAGACTCCAGTTGCTTCTCCATCCCCTTGAGGGATTCGTCCTTCATACGTTCTGGAGTAAAGGCTGCTTGTTGAGCATCACGAATTTGGGTAATAAGTTCCAAGTGGATTGTCAGTCCTAAGGCTCGAACTCTTCGAGGTTTTACTCGTTCCTTACGACTCAAGGCATCCGCTACTACATTAGCTTTGCCTGGATGGTACTTGATTTCACAGTCGTAATCATTCAACAGTTCAACCCAACGTCTTTGTCTCATGTTGAGTTCTTTCTGATCAAATATATGTTGGAGACTTTTGTGATCAGTAAAGATCGTACACTTTGTACCATAAGGGTAGTGTCTCCAAATCTTAAGTGCAAAAACGACTGCTCCCAGTTCTAAGTCATGCGTCGTATAGTTCTTCTCGTGAATCTTCAATTGACGAGACGCGTAAGCAATGACTGTCGTTTTGCATTAACACGCAACCTAATCCTTGATGTGAGGCATCATAGTAGACAACAAAGTTTTCTACTCCTTCTGGTAACGACAGGATAGGTGCGGTGCTCAGCTTCTGTTTCAGCAGTTGAAAAGAATTTTCTTGTTTTTCACCCCAATAAAATTTCTTATCTTTTTACGTTAGGGCGGTAAGTGGTTGAGCTATCTTTGAGAAGTTCTCGATAAATCTTCGGTAGTAACCGGCTAGCCCAAGGAATTGTCATATCTCAGTTGGGGTTTTTGGGGCTTCCCAATTCTTAATCGCCTCAATTTTGGATGGGTCTACATGAATTCCTTTGTTATTAATCACATGACCAAGGAAATGGACCTCACGCATCCAAAACTCGCATTTAGAGAACTTTGCGTAAAGCTTCTCTTTCTCCAGTAATTCAAGAATCAGCCTCAGATGTTGTTCATGCTCTTCCTTCGTCCGCGAGTATATCAAAATATCGTTAATGAATACTATGACAAACTTATCGAGATAAGGTTTACATACTCTGTTCTTTAGATCCATGAACACTGCTGGTGCATTAGTTAGCCCAAACGGCATAACCAGGAACTCGTAATGACCGTATCGAGTTCTAAATGCAGTCTTTGGGATATCCTCATCCCGTACCTTCAGTTGGTGGTAACCAGATCGCAAGTCGATCTTTGAGTAGTAACTTGACCCTTGCAGTTGGTCAAACAAATCATCGATGCGTGGTAATGGGTATCGGTTTTTCACAGTCACTTTGTTCAGTTCCCGATAATCGATACACATCCGCATTGATCCATCCTTCTTTTTGACAAACAAAACCGGAGCTCCCCACAGTGAAAAGCTCGGTCGGATGAATCCTAAATCCAACAGTTCTTGCAGCTGTGTAGACAGTTCTTGCATCTCTGATGGAGCTAGACGATAAGGCGCACGAGCAATTGGTGCTGCTCCAGGCACTAGGTCGATATGAAATTCAACCTGCCGCGGGGGTGGTAACCCTGGTAGCTCGTCAGGAAATACTCCTGGGTAGTCGCGTACTACGGCCACGTCGTCTATGCGTCGCTCCTCGGGTTTCTTATCCACAATATGTACCAAAAATGCTTGGTACCCTTTTCGTAGATACTTATTTGCCTTCATGCATGTAATCGTTTTCACCATACGATTACTCTTTTCTCCTTGAATCATCAATATTTCTCCTGACGGTAAAGGTAACCGTACAATCTTCTCATGACAGATGATTTCCACGCGGTTCAGTGACAACCAATCCATGCCAACCACTATATCGAAGCTCCCTAGTTCTACCGGAAGTAAGTCTATCTTGAAAGAATGACCTTCTAACGTTAAGGAACATCCTGGTACTATTTCTCCTGATTCAATCAACTTACCATCGGCTAGCTCTACAGTGTATTTGTTATCTAGCTTAAGGGATTCGATATCTAATAGTGGTCTAAACTCAGTGGACACAAAACTTAAATCAGCACCGGAATCAAATAACACAGAAGCAAAGTGGTTGTTTACTAGAAACGTACCAGTGACTGTGTTAGGATCCTGTCGTGCCTCTGGTGCTCCTAACATGAACACGCGTCCACGAGCTGGTTGGTTGTTGTTATTGTTAGCATTGTTGTTGTTGGCTCGGTTGTTGTTGTTTCCACGGTTGTTTCCGTTATTGTTGCGGTTACGAGCGTTGTTGGCGTTACGGTTTTTGTTATTGAGTCGAGGGCGTCGGTTTCGATAATGCCTCGTGTCGCCACATTCAAAACAACCCTGGTTTTGGCGAGCAGTGTTTCCCTTAGGGGTAGGGTTAACCTTACAGTTCTGGGTTTTGTGACCACATCCCTTACAGCTGTCGCAAAACCAACACTCACCCTCATGGTGTTTGCTACACTTATCACACTTAGGTTTGTTGCCTAGGTATGGCTTCGGTTCTACAACGGTAGCAGCATAAGACTTAGGATTTCCAGATCCTTTCTTGTTGGATTGACCCTGACGGTCATTCCATTTACGCTTCTTACCTCCAGAACTACCAGCTTCAGTACTGATCGGCTCAACCTTGACCGGCACAGTTTTCTGTGTTAGCGTCCCCATTCTAACTGCTTCATCAGTCAAACTCTGCGCTAGGGTAACAGCGCTCCTGAAGGTGTCAGGTTTGGAGGACGTAACTAAACTCCTGATCTGTGGTGCCAGTCCATACACATAGCGTTCAATACGCTTGTACTCAGGTGTTACCATATGTGGCACAAGACGAGCTAGTTCTTGGAACCTGGTGGTATAGCCAGTGATATCAGCACCAATCATAAGAATGTTCCACAGCTCAGTCTCAATTTTCTGCATTTCACTGCGAGGGCAGAATTCTTCCATCATCATATGCTTCAATGTTTCCCATGTCATGGAATAAGCAGTTGGTCGTCCCATCGACTGAACTTGACTGTTCCACCAAGTCAAAGCTTTATCAGCTAGTGTGCAGGCGACATATTTCACCGCAGTGTCTGGTAGACAATCACTGATGTCCAACACAGAATCCATCTTTTCTATCCAGTGTATAATACCAATAGCACCTTCAGTGCCACAGAAAGGAGGTGGTTTACAAGCCTGAAATGTCTTATATGAACACCCTCGGCGAGTATTCACAACAGTCTCAGCATTAACAAGGGTCGATCCACTGTTATTAATCCCATTCTCACGGTTTCGACTTGCCTCATACTCGGCAATACCTTCAGCAATGCGTCTAGCTATCATCTGCTCAGTAGTTTCCTCAGTGTTAGGTGGTGGAATGGTTTCAGGTGTAGGGGTACAGTTGTCTTCTGACTGTTCCTAGTAATTAGTCGTTTTGGTGGCATGATTCAGTTCTGCGATGAATAAAATGCAGAAGTCAATGCAAAGATAATGAATGTGATGAACAAGATTTCACATTGTCTGTCAAGTGAATAGTATAGAGAATTTGAAAGAATAAGGTTTCACATTGAATGTCGCACGACTTTGAAATACCCATATGTACTTTGTACAATATAATCACGTTGGCCAGGCGTCATTATATAATGCCAAGTACATATTTCTTTTCATCATCGATTAAGCACAAACAATGTTTTAGGGAATTCAAGATAAAATCAATAATTCAAGGTGTAGTAGGTTTTCAAAGTTTGCAAGAAATGGTTTTAAACAATTATCACGTGGTAAATTTTCTATCACATGCATATATAGAAATGAATATAATTCGCATGAAATTTCGAATCGAACCTAAGTTATATTATACATTAACTAGAATGTTCTTACATCATTTCATACAAAACTTGATGATATCTTCTATATCCATCAAGAGGAGTTTTTCAGTACAACACGAGTTGATACAGTACTAATTAGACTAAACTTAGTTATACTTAGATCTTAACCAAATAGTTATATTCCTACGACAGTTCTTCATCAGTTCATTACTAAGCTATCTTTAGCTATGCTATCTGTCGCAGTGTAGATTTTTCACTTTTACTCCTGATTCAGATTGGGAGAGAAGTAGCGGGTTTCCAGCATAGTTTTGTATCGCAGAGTCGGATAGTAGCCCAGATCATTCTCAGTTGAGCATTTGCACAGACGTTTGATCCAAGACTTAACTCTTTTCTTGCGATTACTAGCCATTTTCTTCCAGAAGCGTATTTTATCCTTAACTCGGACAATCATAGGCCTCTTTAGGATTCTCAATTCTAGCTCATGGTTCCTACATTTGAACACAAGCTCCCAATTTTGGCCATCCAATCTTTCAGCCTGGTCTCGTACTCTTTCGTACTCCTCTATGTCGACCATGGCGAATTGGTGGTTTTCAATTTCTTCTTCCACAAGTTCCACTATCGGAATTGTTTCGGTGTCGACATATACATATTGTATCTGCTCGTCGATGGTTATGTCATCATCTGATGAGCATTCACTTATAACAGGTTCTGCCATTTTTCCAGTTTCAAGAGATCTATAGGTTACAAAGACATATTTCAGTATCCATAGTTATGTAGTCTCTATTGTCAATTCATAATCCAATCACAATGCACAGTAACATAAACAATAATAATAAACCAGACACATATGTCATATCATATAACTGATCATAGTTAGTTCACAAGTTTTTATACAAAACAGGATGGATCTATCCTAGATATCCATCGGTCCAGAGACAAATCAAAGCATGACGGGTCGGTCTACACACCGTCGATCCAAATGATATACAAAACATGACAGGTCTGTCTATACCCGTCGAACCAAAGTTCCAAGTCTAATACATAGTATATATAATCCTAACTAGGCACAACCCGCCCTACATAGGTCTAACGGAAGTACGGTAGAAATGATCCCACGGCTGTCCTCAACACAGCCATCACCACACAAGCACCAACCACAAGCCCTGCAATCCTAACACGTCTCTCAAGTGCCCTCACACGAGCACGTGCGGACTCATCTATCTCCTGGGCAGTAAACACGTGGTTCAACAGAAAGTGGTGACGCTCATGCATACCAGCCATGTCCCCATACAAACGGGAGATCTCATCCTGTACCTGTCCAAGGTGAGAACTCCTGCTAGAAGTAATACAGAACAATGTACGCATAACAGCAACTAATGTAGGGAGAGTCTGCTCTATCGGCTCTCCAGTGGTAGGCAGTGATGCTGGGGGTCGTGAGGACTCTCCTGTCTCAAATGTGGAGGGAAAACCCTCTAATGACCTCCAGTGCCTCAACATAGGAGTTATCCACTCTAGGTGAGCAAACCTGGGTGCTCTCCATGGAGACTCAATAGACTCGTCCGCCGGTGCTAACGGACCAGTAGGAAGATCTCGGACACACATCCTCGGTGTCTTCCTAGACACAGGCCTGCGAGAAGTCTCAGCGGCCTGATGGTGAATACCTGTAGTAGTAGGGGTAACCTCATGTGCTGTCGGTGGTGGCGCAATGTAAGCGTCACTAGTGTCATCCGACATATCTCTCAAATGAACAGATGACTCATCCCCTACAGTGATCGCGGGACCCTCAAAAGTAGCCTCGGTCGGCTCCTCGTCTGAAGCATAAACATGATAAAGTGATTGACTAGACATACTGTGACAAGGGAAATTGTGTGTGACGTGTCAGTCGTATGTTAGATGTATATAAACGTATGTATGTATGAATGCATGAATGTTCTAGCCAAGGCTATAGTCTAGGTCTCTAAGGTTTTCAGTCACCTAAAGACTTCTAGTTCGCTATAACCAATGGCTCTGATACCAAGTCTGTCACACCCCCAAAATCCATAATTGTGTTTATTTAATGTTTAGCGGAAGCAAGTTATAATTAGCGGAAGCATCTTGTGTAAACAGTTTAACAGCGGGGGTGCTGACGTTACAATTGTGCATTCACTGTATCAGAGCATATGATCATACAGAACATAATATATAAAGGTTTCCAATTTAAAATAGTTATTACAAAAGTAGTACGACTATGTAAGTCGTACGGTAGTAATAAAGTTTAAAACATTTAAGTTTTACAATACATATGTTAAGATAAGATTTCGTGAGTATAACTGCAATGTCTGCAGTAATACAGAGGAAATCCTCAAAAGCTATCCCAAAATATATGGCATCCTATGTAGTCCAGGGTTGTCCATCCTGAATGCATGCGATTCTTTACTTACGTTGCTAATTTCCTGTATAACATAGAAAGAAAGTCGTCAACAAATATGTTGAGTGAATTCACAGGTTTTGTATAAATGTAAGGTATGTTAAACCATTTATGTTTAGAATTATTGAATTGTTATTCAATAAATAAATGTTTGCAGGTTTTACAATTTATAAGATTGTAGGGATAGTTACCCTAAAATATAGTTTATGTGGGTTGTTACCCAAAATGTATGTCTGGTGGTTTACCATCATATAAATATAACCAGAAAGTATACCGGTATAAAACGGTTGTAGGATAAGTTCATCCTAAATAGTAAGTGGGAATGCTTAGACTATAATCCCCTGAAAGGTGAGCTAAACCTCGCAGGTTAAAGTAACGCGACCTAACCCTATAACCAAACCACAACCAAAACTTATGTTTCTTGCCTGAAGGACAGTTAAGTATACGCTCCATCCACAGGAGGGTCGTCACGGCAATAGTACTATTCGTATACTCAGTGGCTAGAGTCACATAGCTAATGGTTATAGTCTGCATGACATAAGGTCTTTCATGCACACATCTCAAGTCTGGTCCGTACTAGGATTTATTGTCTAATTCCCAAAACAGTTGTGAAATAATATTTCATATCAAATAGTTGAATAAAGTAATAAAGCATTTATATAATTTGCTGCATGTGTTTACATGCAGTTTCTATGTTTACACCCCTATGTTTAAAAGCATAAAACATTTGTAAAGTAGGGGCTGTGAACTCACGATAATTTGCTCGGTATAGAAAGCTAGCAGCCGACAGATAATAGCCCAAGGTGTGTTACCCTATATACAATAGATGTATTAACATAAGTACGTTTGATTTGTTTAATCACTTATGTTAATAGGTTGTTTGTTTGTTTGGAGAAATTGTTAATTTCTTTAATAATATAAGTTGTTAACTGCGTCGTGACATTGTGTCGAAATATTGATATTATTTCTCGTGTCATCTAGTTTGTATACATATAAGTATGTTATAACTCATATATTTTTAAATGTGGTTTCGTCTCGTTTACATATATCTCATATATATAAATTGTTTGTCGTTTAAGTTTCCAAATCACTAGTCTCTATTTGTTTCATATAATATACGTCTCGTCCCAAATGTGTATGTATACCAATCGGCTCGTCCAATATTCGTAGGTATATATGTTCGCGTTTTATCGTTTTGAGGCCCGCTTTTGTTGACTTAGTCAAACATGCTCGGATTGACTCGAGACTTTTACACAAGTCTTAAATGTGTTTATTATCTATGAAAAATAAGTTTCATGTCATGTGGATATCCAAAAGTGTTGTTTTTATCTTCGTTACAAAAACAGCCCTTCAATCTTAGTTTTCCAGATTTTCGGTCTCGCTCAAGGCTCGTTTTAACCAACTTAGAATCCGAATTGAAATCCAAGAAAATTAAAGGTTATTCCCCTATGTCACAGGTTTCCAAAACTTATTTTTATGTAACTTTTGGTTAAGTAAAACTCGTTCAATAAATTTTCAAACACAAGTCTGTCCAGCAGCCCTGTTTCGGTATATACGTTATATGATTTGACTATATCTGGAGTATTACAAAACTTCACAAAATGTGCGAGTAAGGGATAGAAAGGTAACAAAATTTATGATCTTTTCCCACTGGTTTCACCTGTTTATTCGATCCATAGCCCAAGATATGCTCATTTTAATTTGGTCAAGATTCTGGTCAGATTCATCAGATCTGCTATGTACTTTTATTTCAGAAATCAAAAATAGCAAATTAACTTTAATTTTCGTGAGGCTTACAGATCTGAAAACTAGACACTTCAAACTTGAGTTTAGGCTTAAGAAACGTTAGATTTCATCATGAAATGAGTCGTTTAAGGTCGATCTAATCCGATCTATTTTATTATCCAGTGTGTAAAGTCATTATCCAGTGGTTAATAGCATGTTCATCCGATTTTTAACATAGATTTGGACATAATCAGTAGGAAATGGAACACTAAAATGTTTATAAACTTAATCCAAGTAATTTAAAAGAAGAAGGAGGGGTTTATACTAAGCAAAGACGGATCTAGGGTCGAAATGTGGAGATGTGTAGTTGCAGTCCCCTTTTTGCTTCCTCCTTCGTAAAACCGTATGAATGAGGTGTTAGATGATGATGTTTGCTGTTAGATTTACTTGGAGGTGATGGTGGAAGGTGGTGGAGGTCGTGGTTGAGGCTGCACCAGCCCAAAAGTTGAGAGAAATGTGGTGATTAAGTGTGTGTGAGGTTATGTGATAATGGAAGGATTAAAGTTTATGTGGTTTAAATATGGTGGCATTTAGGGCAGCCCTCCTTGGGCTCCTTGGGCCGATTGTGGGTTGTAATGGGCCGTGGTCTGGGCCTATCCCATATTGGGTTGGGCTCGGGTCTCGGTCCTCGAATTCGGGTTAAGCCCGGTTGTCGGTTAATCGTTAATCGTACGTTATAACATGATAGTTTCGTTTAATTCGTTAACGACCTATATGGGCTAATATATTTTGAAGTATTATTTTAAATACTTTATTTTGAGTTTCAAAAATATAATTTTTGACTCGTTCGGTTGTCGGGCTCATTTTGCGCATTTCGACGCGTACGTTACGTTTTAAGCTAAAACGCGTAATTGTTTTCGTTCTATCGTTATGCTTCCTCGTTTAGCATAATATTCTTAAGTAAATAACTACAACAAAAATAGTTTTAGGTTATTTATATATTTTTGTGTCACGAAGCTTTTGTTATTTATTTTTGTCGGGTTCGTTCGAATATATTTGTACGTAACTATAAGTTACTTACGTATTACATTTTACTTTTTGTTTAAAAGTACGGGCTTGCTAGGCTTACATCACAACAAAGAGTTTTGTTAAAACTTAACCAGGAAATTAGCGTAAGAATGCACATGCATATTATTTAATTAATACCTAATTTGGAGAGTTGTCACAAGTAAGTTATTTTGGAAAGTAGTGTAAATAAGGTAGGAATTTCTAAAATTAAGAAATGATAATCTTAGGGGCAGCGCATGACTAAGCACATACAACCTATATTTATTGCAGTGAGGTAACTTGAGCCTATATAAGTATTCATTTTAAATGTTTCACTATTCATTTGTTGTGTGTGCCGATGTATGCATTTCTGAATTAGAACTTGCTCCTGGTATGCATTTCGAGACCATATTGGTGAGTACCGTACGCGGTATAGGTGCAATTAGATGACCTTGATGTTCCCTAGGAAATAAACCCATTTTCTCATATCTCTTCAAGCCTAACCCTGCCGATACTCATTTTTAGTGTCGATGATCCGCCTAGTAAACCCTGTTGAGCCTTAACCTTTTCGTTTCTTGAAAACCCTTTATTTAAAACCCCATCCACCTCCATACCTACCAAAATATTATCTTGGAATTTTTAAATTTTTGAAAAATGCTATTTAGGTATTCTTTTTGCTTTCACTCAAAAATCACAAAATTCGTGTTTTACTTAAAATATTTCGTGTGCGTTTCCATTATCAAAATCTCAAAAAGCTCGAAAAAGTCTAAAGGTGTGAAAAATTGACACCAAGTAAAATTCGAAATGTCAAAAGATTGAGAAAAATGAAATAAGAAAGGATCTCAAAAGGAAGTAAGAAAGAAAAAATAAAAATCCCTTAGAAATTCCTTGGCAAAGAAATTCTAAGCCAAAAATAGAAATAAAGCTAAGTACTTCAAATCTCTCGAAAACTCTGATCTACGAAAAATATATATTCCATGTGTTTTCAAAAAGATAGAAGTCAAAATAGCTATCTTCTTCCCTTACCGTTATCCGTTTCCATTTTCATTAAAAAGAATATCTAAATAAAATTTTTTACAAGTTTAAAAGTTCTAGGATAAGCATAACCCTTTAAACCTAAAAATGCCCACTATCCATACCCTTAACCCTCACTTCACACTACAACCCGATGAATGTCTTGGGATAATTAACACCGTCCTCACCTAAGTGGTGGAGATTTGATTCTCGATCAAGCCTATGACGATGAATGCTACATGACTGGCTTTTGAGCAATTTCGTTTGTTTAGAATGATAGGAAACCTGATACACTTTGAGTGAATTGAGTGACCACCGGTGAGATTGCCTAAGTCATGTGTATGCCAAAGATCACGAGAATCAGAAGCATGCCCAAAGATATTCATTTCTTATTTCTGGAACAATTATCTTATTTATCCCAATTTTCTGAAACAGGTTGCTCATATGAAGAATAGTTGTTCAAAGAAATATTTTAATTCGCTAAAATCGGACTTTAAACATCTTTTTAAGTGAGGATAGTTGAAGTGTTGCTTGAGGACAAGCAACGTCTAAGTGTGGGATATTTGATTTGACGTAAAAAGTCACGTTGTTGCGTACATAATTCCCACCTTTTTAGCCCCAAAATGGAAGAAAACATTCAATATCAATACTTTTTCACCATAATTCATTACTAAGGCTAAAAATACGGCGTTGCTTCAAAAATCAAGTAAAATGACCAAATAACGTACAAAATAGAGCACAAACGATACGTTCACGTTCTACGAGCACTTTTAAAGCATAATACCTAGAAATTATACTTAGATTATCTCATTATGATCTTCAGGTAATTACGATCTCGTGGACATATTGAACGCTGAAAACGGAGCTAGAACGAAGAAGATAGGGCCAAAACAAGTTACGATCCAGCACAAGACTTACGATCCAACACACAAGACCACGAACCAATGGAATACAACTCCACAGGGTCTGTATACACCCCCTAGAGGACCGTATACCCCCCCCCCCTTATGCGGTCGTATACCCCCTCTTTGGGGCCGTATACCCCCTGTAGGGGTGGTATACCCCCTCTACGCTACCGGATTCGCCCCGTTTGCTACCGAATACGCCCTATTTAGGGTGGTATACCCCCTTTACGGTGTCGAATTCTATAGCTAGGGGGTGTATTTCAGTATTAAATTGGAGCAAGGGTGCTGAGTGTAACTTCGTGTATTGGAAGGCTATAAATAGAGCATTCAACCTCCTCATTTGAACACACCATCACCTCTCATCATCCACATTTCACACACTTTCTCTCACTAGATTAGTTAGTAGCTTTCTCTCTCTAACACTACTCTTAGGAGTTAGAGGATAAATAGTAGGAGGGGTTATTCTGTAATATTCGTTGGAGATACTTTGGGGAGTGCTTTTGTAATAGCAGAGGCTCTACTCGTTGTAATCTTTCAGCTTATATTCAGACTACGCATTTATCTCGGTTATCTCTATCCTTATCTGTTATAATGCATGCTATTGTTATTATGCTAGATTTAGGATTCGTTACCATGATTAGTGAGTAGTTAGCTTTTGTGTTTGTTGTGATGTAGTTAGCCGTTATAATGGGGGATGATGTTGATTTAAATATATAATTGGGATGATATCAAATAACGGAGGTAACGTTATCGGCTTTCATTTGTATAGCGCCGGAAACACCACGAATGTGTGAAGTACGGAACGTGAAAGCTATGAAAGTCGTGGGCACAATCCGTTGTGGAAATATTATTCCCAATTATTACAATATGAAAACTATGTCTGTTTAACTTTTCATCTATGATTTTAAACTGTTCATCAAACTATCGCCTTTCCTCCAATAAACGTGGTTAAAACCCAGAAAGACAAGAAGTCGCGAACCTTGTTCTGAAGGTAATTAATTATCTGTGCTATCTATGCATGGTCTGATTTCGAAGCTTTGGAAATACTGCTAAAACCTAATGTATAGTACAACGTGAATAAATCAGGGATTTATTGGGTAATATTAAGTGAGGGCTGGGTTTATATCATAGATGGGAAAGCTTTAATACAAACTAAGTTTAAACGGGTTCAGAGTGACCCGAATGTGCAACATGTGTGGAACACCGTAAAACGTCCTACTACTTAGTTTAATGCTGGAAACACCTCTGGTGTAGTACAAACGCATGGAAGCTACGGAACGGCCGTCGGTGTATACACCCTAACTTGCATTAGTGCGCAAGGCATGGAATGCCGTAAAACGTCCTAGTACCTCGTGTAAGTGTCGGAACCATCCTTCGGGAATGGTTCCCATACACCCAAGCTATGAAACGGACGTCGGTGTATACATTCTGAGCAGCACTGGGTCATCCACCAGCTCTGAACCTAACAAACCATCGATGAAAAGCTAACAGACGCTTTCCGAATTCGGTCTTAAATGCTCTATTTGAATTAGAATACTTTATGGTATTAAAGAAAGGTCAGAAATTAAATATCGGTATGTTACCTTATTCATGCGCCCAGGAGTTAACTCCAAGACGGGTCACTTATCTTCATAGACAGTGTTGGGGGTAGAGCAGCCTGATCTGATCAGAATCATGACAACCTAGTACTCAGTGACATGCTATCTGAGGAATCAGATAGTAGGGTGCTAGTGTTAACTCCATAAAGTACCTAAAATAGTAGAACACAAATATTTAGAAAGAACGTTTTCAAAACATCAATTTAAACATCATCTCCCCTTGAGGCTAATGAAATCACAACAAACACTCTTCTCCATACTGAGTATCATCTACTATTTTATTTTGCTGTTTATTTAGTTTAATTTAGGACCTAAGTAATTAAAAACCAAAAATCAAATCTTCTTGTTTACAAACCCTGCTAAATCGAATCGATCATCTTGACTGCTTGGTTTCACAATACGGTTGATTTTTAAGAACAACCCTGAGTCATTACTTACTGCTATTCATAGTTATAAGTAAAACTTAGGTCCCCAGCTTTATAAAATTTAAAACCACCCTCCGATCGCCCGCCTCGAGCGTAAGGTCCAGCAACGACAAGGAAGCGATTCCTTGACCGACCGTTCGGGGTGCGATCAGAGTCACCAGACGTTGTGACAGGTACCTTCATTGTAAATTCTACACCTGCACTTGTTCTATTTGACTCCGGAGCTACTAAATCTTTTGTATCGTCTTCTTTTTGTAAATATCTTAATGTGCCCTGACGCGCCACCAGCGGTCGGTTAGGGATTAACCTGTCGTTGCACCGACTACTGGCGACGTGTCAGGGGAGTTTTAAATTTGTAAATGCTGGGGCCTAGGTTTACCAGTGCTAAAGGTGTACAGCAGCAAGTATGACCTAGGGTCGTTCTTTAAAACCAATGGTATTTTGAAACAGAGAAATCAAGATGTTCGAATCTAGCTAGTGAAGGTTGTTTTGAAAGCAGTTGGAGGTTTGTTTTTGTTTGTTTTCTAAATTATACTACTAATTAAACTACGCAATAAAATAAAATAAAGGGATAGCAGTCAGGATAGAGGGGGTGTTTGTTGTGACTTCGTTAGCCTTGCCTTGGGATGATGTTTTAGTTTAAGTTATGAAAACGTCTTTCTAGAGATTTGTATTTTATTTGTCTTAAGTATTTGTGGTGTAAGCACTAGCACCCTACTGATTGATTGCTCATTCAGTATGTCACTGAGTAACTAGGCTATCGTGATTCTAATCGGAGGAGTCTGCTCAACTCTCAACAATGCCCTTTTACGGAACAGTGACCCTTTTCTGGAATACGAAGATTCCTGGGCGCATACATAGAGTAACAGACCCACTAACGGTCCGACTGTTCTTAACACCACAGTGATACTCAATTGAATAAAACATTTAGGTTTAAGACTTGGTTGGTGTTTGATTACTTTCCATCAATGGTTTTGTAGAATCAAGGGGTGATAGACAAAATTGGAATACTAGATGATTCCTCGTCTTCCTTTCTGGATTCATAAACTGAGTTTGTATTTTAGATTAGAGATCCCCCATTTATGATTTAAACCAGCCCTCACTTGTATTTAACCAATAAATCCCTAGTTTATTCACAGTGTACAATAATTGTTTAAAACAGCATTTCCACGGCTTCAAAACCAGACCATGTTATTTGAACACAGATATTTAATCAAAAGTTTATTCACGGTGTACAATACGTATAAAGTATTTCCACAGATCCAAAACCAAAACACAGATAATTAATTACCCCCGATATGATGTCTTATCAAAAGGTTTTAACCACGTTTATTGGTGGAAAGGCGTTAGTTGAATATGCGGTTCAAAATCATAGATGGAACGCGTAATCAAAGCACCGAGTTTTCATTTATAATATAATAGTTGGGAACATTAATCCACAACAGATTGTGCCCACGATTTTCATAGCTTCCACGTTCCGTACTCCACACATTAGTGATGTTTCCGGCGCTATACAAATGAAAGCCGTATAACGTTACTTCCATTGTTTCATAATGACATCATCCCAATTAACGACTAACTACATCACAACAAACACACAATATAACTACTCACTACGTATAATAACAGATCCTAAATCTAGCATAATAACAATAGCAATCATCATTATAATAGATAAGGAAAGAAGTAACCGTTAATAAAGCATAGATTGAATAAACGTTAGAGAGAGAGTACAAGCAAAACCTCCGCAATATCTTCGACAATATTACAAATAAGCCCCTGAACTATTCCCTACGCTATTACAAAAGTAGTCTCTCCGTTAGTCCCAGTTAAATATTAACTGAGAACTAACTGATGCTAACCCTAATTCTAGAGAGAGAAAAAGAAGAGAGATAGAGTAAAGAGAGAGTGTGTGTGAGAGAGAAAGTGAGAGTGAGGAAATGAGTGGAATGAAGAATCGTGTGTGAAAATGTGGAGGAGGTGACCCCTATTTATAGGTGAAGCCTCAAATCGTACGTACAAGCGAAACAGCTCAGCGTACAAGCAAACGAAGCACGAACTGAGACCAATTGGGGTCAAGGGGTGGTATACGGGGTAGGTAGGGCCGTATAAGGTACTGTAGCATCCATATACGGTACTGTAGCAGTCATATACAGTCTCCAGGGCCGTATACGGGGTCCGTCGGTCTTCGTTCGTTGCTTAAAACGACCGTATCTCCTTCGTTACACGTCCGTTTGACCTGATTCTTTCGCCTGTGGCTTCGTAATTCCGTTACGCTTCTAATGGTACCAATTTCACTGAAATTGGATGTGTGTAACTCAAGCATAGCCGAAATGACTTTTAACGATCTGTAGAAGCCGTATCTCTTCCGTTCTTTATCCAATTTGCATGAATCTTGATTCTCCCGTCTCATTTTTACCTATTACATCATACCATAAGGTTAGAATATGTTTATCATAAGGTAAATGAGGGTGCGAGAATTGGTTGTTGTTTATTCGCTCTGTTTTGCTCATTTTTTGGACGTTTTTAGTGATTTTTGTAGCAACGCCTATATTTGGAGCACTTTAGTGAATTTTAGTAAATAATGATTGTTTGAAATGTTTTCACTAAAGATGTGCCCAAAAAGTGTGGAATATCGTACTTAAAAACATGACTTTTTGCGTCACATCAAGTTATCCCACACTTAGACGTTGCTTGTCCTCAAGCAACACTCAGTCTTTGAAAACATTTTAGAACATTTTAGAGCAAGTCAAGACATTTTTAAAAGTTACCACTTCCAGATGCAAGTAAGATAATTTCAAGAATATAGGGAAAGATACGATAACCCTTTCAGAAACAAGAAAAGATTCTCTTAGGCATACTTCCAAATCTCATGATCTTGGAGTACACATGACTAGGCGATCTCACAAAAGGTGGTCACTCAATTCATTCAAAGTGTATCGGGTTTCCTATCAATCTAGAACAAATGAAATCGCTCAAATAGCCAGTCATACAGCTCTCATCGTCATATGCTTGATCGAGAATCGGATCTCCACCACTTAGGTGAGGACGGTGCTAATTATCCCAAGACATTAATGAGGGCTGTAGTGTTTGGTGAGGGTTTAAAGGGTATGGATAGTGGTATATTTAAGTTGTAAGGGTTGCTTATCTTAAAACAACTAAGATCATGAACAACTTTATTTTGGAACAGAAAGGAGATAGCTATTCGTATTCTATCGGATTTTTCTCGTGAGGATGATACTTCGAAGGACTTTGTAGCTTTATTCTTGCAGAACTATTTTTCTTTTCTTTTCTTCTTTTTCTTCTTTTTCTATTTCTTTTTCTGCATTTTCTATTTTTTTTTTCTATTTTCTTTTCTTTCTTCAGAACTTCTTTGCCAGAGAATTTCCAAGGATATTTTCTTTTGATTCTTTCAGAAATCCTTTTCAGAACTATGATCTTTGATCTTGAACTTCGAGTCCTTTTGCGGTGCCAATTTTTCGCACCTTTTAGAGATATATATCTTTTGGAGAACATGAAAGAGGAAGACTCGAGAGCATAATCGAATCGGATGTTCTAAAAGATGTTTTTCACAACCTCAGAAATTCTAAGATAAGTTTGGGGATATTTAGGCTCAACAGGGTTTACTAGGCGGATCATCGATACTAAAATTGAGTATCGGAGGGGTTTTGAGCTTGAAAAGATATGTAAAAAGGGGTTAAATCCTAGGGAATGTCAAGGTCATTTAATTACACCTATACCGCGTACGGCACACACCAATGTGGTCTCAAAGCGTATGTCAAGAGCAAGTTCTAATTCAGAGATACATGCATCGGCACACACAAGAAATGAATAGTGAAGCATTAAAGATGAATGCTTTTAGGCTCAAGATACCTCACTGCAATTATGGTTGTATGTGCTTTGTCATGCTCCTATCAGATCATCATTTCTTGCTTAAGAAATTTCTACCTTATTTTCCCTAGATTTCGAAATATATTACTCACATTTGAAAATTGCTCCTTTCAAAAGATATTTTGACTCAAAATAGTAGAGATAATCGAGAGATTTAGCTCATACTTTTTAATTTTCTTGAAAAATTTTGAAAAATTTGAGGAACATTTTCTGGGTTAGCTATTTCGGACATTAAAAATCATAAAAACTAACCAAGGTATTCTATACCTGCTATCCCACACTTAGAGGAACATTGTCCCTAATGTTCTCTTGAGTTGAGATTTATTGGAAGTACAATCCCACACTTAGAGTTTGAACATGTAAGAAAATGTTTCTCAAGTGTTTGTTTTGGGTTGGAATCCCACACTTAGTTATAAGCTTAGGATAGAGTATAGATTATATAACAAACTAACATAGCAAATAATATATAGAATCATAAACAAAAGTGGATAAAGGTTAAAGACACTCCCCAGATAGCGAGCTGTAATGAAGCTGAGAGTCTGAATTTGATGAAAAGGGATGTTGCAAGGATCCTTTTCTGCATCCATGAAGAACGGCTCGGCTTCAAGCGTCTTGCTATTGGTTTTCATTCATTCATCATTCTCTTGTGAATTAATCTCGTAAGTGGGAACACGTTGGTCGTACCCTTTTTACAAACTCAATATTTTTGCAAATGAAAAGAGAAATCACTGTCTCAGAATTTTGAAAAGATGTTTTCTACTACAAATCAGTTTTATAAAACATGCGTTTTTAAACGAGTTCGAGCATAATGCATAAAAGTAGTATGCAAGTACATCAAATGCTCGAAACATATGAATTACCAGTTTCAAATTGATTTCCTATTTTCTGAGACGAGTGGTTTATTTGCAAATGAGTTGTAATATCAGAAGGTTTTATAAATCATTTAGGTACGACCAAGTGTGAAGGATAGTCAGAGATCTTCTTCACTTAATGACACGTTTCTCTCTACACGCCTTATTCCACGGGTTGCATCCGGAGAAGCGCTGCTGTTAGAGTTGAGAGCTCGACTTTACACCTCCGAGATTAGGTGTACGGAAATGAGCTCCCAGGGCGAGTGATGGTGCCATTATGTGCCTTGGGTTGTGGGAAAGAGTATCGCGGAGGATAGATCCTTTGGAAGTGGCATACCATGGTTGAGATTAGATCTAGCAGTTCCATGGTATCCACTTTGAAGTTTCGAAGTTGTTCTGAGGCTGCTCTAGAAAGACCTAGCAATCCGTTTGTGATGTAGTCAACCGCTTTAGTGACTGGCCCGTTAGGGTCAATCATAGTGGTTGTGCTTGTCTTGATGTATTCTCTAATCGGATGCTTAAGTCTGAAGGAATCCATAAATTCCAGTAGCTTCATCTTCAGATCTTCGAATTCTTCGCTATTAGGATCTCCTTCGAATACAGTTGTAGATTTGCACAAGCTTTTGATTAGCTGGTGCTGATGAAGGGTGAAAGGAAAGCCAGAGTTTTTGAAAATATGAATCAGTTTGTTGAATGTTAGGATTTATTAATTTGATGAGACAAAATCAAAGATGAAAGTTGAGGGACTAAAGTTGAATAGTTTTATTTTTATTAGTCTCCTAGTATAATTATGATTTCTTGTAACCCTAATGATCTCTATTATATAAAGAGACATAGGGACGTAGGTTTTGGTGTGCACAAAATATGTAGACATCTAGAGTTTTTAGTTAGCCTCAAGATCAAGGTATTCTTGATCCTGTTATAGTTGTATAACCGTTTTATTCTGATCAAATAAAATTGGGGCTTGATGTGATAACATTGATTTGTTCTTATTCCGCTGCATAGTATTATTATTATCTTTGTTATCATTATATCCTAGATTAGACCTAAAAAGTCTAGAACTTAAACGATCATACGTTTTCACAATTGGTATCAGAGAAAGGTTGCTCGTGATCTAGGATATACAAGGTGTACGAGATAAAAGAAGCCGTATCGAAGAAACCCTAGAAGATTGCAAGAAAAATTCGTAATTCGTCACTTTCTGTACAGCCATGGTAAAAAATTCGGATCTCCTTCGTTAACCGTTAGATTGTCGTGAAATTTGAACTGTAGGTTCTTAACATATAGGCGCACATTCCTACTGAAGGAATTTTTGATCTGAGCTTTTGATTGAGATATAATTATTGTCGAATTTGGTTGCTGAAAGTTTAGGGTTTTTCAGAACGGCAGAAGTAAAACGGTCACTGTGTCTTCGTTATTCAACGAACGTTTATGATTTTTGGATATGTTAGAGAAGACATACGTTTCTAAATTGTGTAAAAATTTCATTATGATCGGATGTCTCTATATAGAGATATTAAAATTCGAATTTGCTGCAGTACGTTTGTGGTTTCTGTTTGTGCAGCTGTACTGATTTAATTGTTGTGTATTCGGTAACCGTTGGATCGACTTGATTTTTGGATATGTGGTTAATGAAACATTGATGGACTTCGTGTAAAAATTTGAGCATAATCAGATACGTAATCAGGGAGATATATAGTTCTGAAGTTGCCTGCCACTGCTGGTTAAATGTGCTAGCCACTGCTCGTTAGATGTGCTAGTCACTGCTCAGCCACTGTAGGTACGAGCTTCCCGCTGCTAGTAAAAGTTTGTCCCACTGTTAGCACAAAGCTTACCTCTGTTAGTGCAAAACTTCCCGCTGCTAGTGCAAGCTTCCCACTGTTTGTATAAACTTGCCGCTGCTAGTAGAGCTTGCCGCTGTTAGTGTATTTGTGCCACTGCTTCAATAAGATTATTTGAAGATATGATTACGAAGAAGGTTGATTAAATTATTTGAAGATATGATTACGAAGAAGGTTGATTATGGCTTATTTGATATTGGAGTTGAGTTTGACATGCGTGTATCTTATTATATCTCAAAGTAGGGTGATAAACTTTGAAGATAACTTGTTTGGTTTGTATGGTGACGACGAAGACTTGACAAATCTAGCAAACGTGTGAGATTAAACTTATGATGCTCAATGCTCACATTTGCTATCACTTGAAAGAGTTATGGTGGGCTCAGTGACTTATTATGAGAATAAGGATTTTTGTCAAAGAGATTGCGGTCTACTTATACATTGGAATATAAGTTCGACGTCGTGGTTAGTACAAGACATAAGGTGCAAGTTTGGAAGATTTAATTTATTTGTTAAGTTTGTTATACTCTATTTTCTTCACCGACCAGTAATCATTACATAGAGCCTACAAAGTTTGAGATTCAAGAGATGGTTAACATATTGATTTGAGGGGAAGCTTATCGAAAAAGTGTTTAATCATCAGAAGATGTTCATGCATTGTTTGAGGAAAAAGATTTCATTACTACTGCTAGTTATATATTATTACTGCTAGTATAATTTTCTAATGCTCAAATTCATTATTCTTATTATGCGTCATGGAGGGTAATTTGAAACATTAGAAGATTGGATTAGTGATGTAATATATAGCATGTGGTTGTAACACTTCAAGTTGCTTTTCTTCATGAAGACCCCTATTGGATTATGACAAAAAGGGGAAGAAGATTTGAAGGTCAAGATTTGCAGCTTAGTATGCATGACATGTTTACAAGAAATCAAGATTCAAGGGGAAGTTTGTGCAAGAAGATCGTTATTTTGTCATCATCAAATAGGGGAAGATTGTTAGGATTTATTAATTTGATGAGACAAAATCAAAGATGAAAGTTGAGGGACTAAAGTTGAATAGTTTTATTTTTATTAGTCTCCTAGTATAATTATGATTTCTTGTAACCCTAATGATCTCTATTATATAAAGAGACATAGGGACGTAGGTTTTGGTGTGCACAAAATATGTAGACGTCTAGAGTTTTTAGTTAGCCTCAAGATCAAGGTATTCTTGATCCTGTTATAGTTGTATAACCGTTTTATTCTGATCAAATAAAATTGGGGCTTGATGTGATAACATTGATTTGTTCTTATTCCGCTGCGTAGTATTATTATTATCTTTGTTATCATTATATCCTAGATTAGACCTAAAAAGTCTAGAGCTTAAACGATCATACTTTTTCACATTGAATATCTCGCGAGATCCAGCTTGGAGGATATACTCTACTTTCTCGGCGTCTTCTGCATTCAATATCTCATGTAATCGAGTTATCACAAAAGTGACAACATCGAGTAGAGACATATTTTTAACCGTGAGGGGGTGATTACGCCTGCTTTTGCCCCTAGTGATGTACCTAAGCTCCTCGATTATCAATTTAATATGATGTTCTAAAGTAGACTTGATGATAAATCAATTGCTTTCTTTGGTACTCAGGTGATCTTTCTCAGCTAATAAGTCAAGGAATCCCTATAGATTCCTCATCACCATGAAGTCAGTAGCATCTTCAATATTTCTTCTAATAGCACCCAACTTCTCCCTCTGTTTTGATGAATAAGGAAACGCAGAGCCCATGAGAACATCATACACCTTGCGGTATATTTGTCTTTGTTCAATGTAGAAGAGTAGTTCATTCGCGTTGTTCCTTTCTTTCTTGAGCTGAGATTTGAGTGCATCTGCGAATACTCTGATGCAATGCCTAAGATTTAGCGGATCTTGGGTTCCTTTGCTAGTGAGACGGATAGTGGATGCTTCCTCAATAACCGATATTAGCCATCTTTGGTATAAAGAGTAATCATTGGTAGAATTTCTAATAGCTGCTATTATAATATGAGGGTCACCATCATATTCGTTTATCACAGAAATCATTTGTTCATGAGTAGAGACAATTGGGATGCATATGATTTCTTGAGATAAGGCTTGTGGATTAGGCAGTTCTGGAGAATCAAGAGGATAAATATCTTCATTGGAAAGAGGCTCATTTTCTTCTTTCACCTCTTGTTCCTGCCTTTCAGAGATCTCGTCATCCGATGTGTTTTGGCTAATAGAGACCGTATATAGCTCACTATTCTCCATCGGAACACAGTCGTTCTTATCGATCTTGAATGTGACGCTTTCTCCATGAGCGCGTAAGCTGATCGTCTGAGAGTGCACATCGATGACTGCTCTAGTTGTGTTTAAAAAAGGTCTACCTAGGATTATAGGGATGTTTATATCTTCCTGAATATCCATTACCACAAAGTCAGTTGGGAAAAAGAACTTGTCGACTTTAACCATGATGTTTGCAGTTATTCCCTTAGGGTATCTAATGGATTGGTCAGCTAGTTGGACACTCATTTTAGTGGGTTTAAGGTCTCCTAATTCTAGTATTTTGAATAATGAATGTGGCATTAGGTTAATACTTGCTCCTAGATCGGCCAAAGAGCGAATATCACCAGATTGGTTGATAGCGCAGGGAAGGGTAAAACGTCCGGTATCTCCTAGTTTTTCCGGCAGCCGATTTTGAAGGATAGCTGAACATTCAGTAGTTAGCGGGACATTAGGTACTTCGGGTACCTTGTCTTTGTTTGAGATAAGTCTCCTAACATATTTAGCATACTTGAAAGCTTTAACTTCATTAGGTTGTTGCTTGAGACGTCCTGGAAATGGTAAGCTTTCCTTTTTAGGGTTTGGAGAAGACTTTTTTCTCAACTGTCTGTATGACAGGAGGTTGTTCTTTCACCGGAGAAAGAACTGAAGGTTGGCTCGGTGCCACCTTGGAGTCTTGGTTGGTTACGTGGTTGGCTTCCTCAGTATATGGGTTATGAAAGGTGTTACTAGGTAGACTACCCTGTGGTCTAGTATTGATACGTTCTGCTAGTCGACCTACTTGGGTTACAAGAGTGTTTAGTAAAGTTAGTTGGTCACTTAAGAAGAGATCAACCTGCTCTTGTCTAGCCGTAATCGTTTGGATGATTTGTGCGAGGGTGTCATCTGGACTAGTAATTGGCCTAGTGGGTTCATAAGGTTGGGCCATCTCTGGTGTGGTTCCGGGAAGTAATGGTGGTTGGTGGTAGGTTGGATATTGGATTTGGTTGGGTGGTGGAATTGGTAGGTATTGGTTGGCTTGAGGAGAAGAGGTTTGAGTAAAATCAGGTGGACGTGGATGTGACGCAAAAAGTAATCTTTTTAAGTACGATATTCCACACTTTTTGGGCACATCTTTAGTGAAAACATTTCAAAACAATCATTATTTACTAACATTCACTAAAATGCTCCAAATATAGGTGTTGCTACAAAAATCACTAAAAACGTCCAAAAAACGAGCAAAACAGATCGAATAAACAACAACCAATTCTCACACCCTCATTTACCTTATGATAAACATATTCTAACCTTATGGTATGATGTAATAGATAAAAACGAGACGGGAGAATCAAGAATCATGCAAATTGGATAAAGAACGGAAGAGATACGGCTTCTACAGATCGTTAAAATCCATTTCGGCTATGCTTGAGTTACACACATCCAATTTCTGTGAGATTGGTACCATTAGAAGCGTAACGGAATTACAAAGCGACAGGCGAAAGAATCAGGTCAAACGGACGTGTAAGGAAGGAGATACGCGCATTTTAAGTAACGAACGAAATCAGACGGAAACCGAATACGGCCCCAGAGACCGTATACAGCCCCTACAAGACCGTATACGGCCCTTACAAGACCGTATATGGCCCCTGCAAGGCTGTATACGGCCCCTGATGCCCCGTATGCTGCCCGTTTGTGCTTCGTTTGCTTGTACGTTGGTGCTTCGCGACTTGTACGGCTGATTTGGAGCTTTGCCTATAAATAGGGGGTCACCCCTCCAACATTACACACCATTCTTCATTCCACTCATTTCCTCACTCTCACTTTCTCTCTCACACACTCCCTCTCTCTACTCTCTCTCTCTTCTTTTTCTCTCTCTAGAATTAGGGTTAGCATCAGTTAGTTCTCAGTTAATATTTAACTGGGACTAACGGAGGGACTACTTTTGTAATAGCGTAGGGAATAGTTCAGGGGCTTATTTGTAATATTGTCGAAGATATTGCGGAGGTTCTGGTTGTACTCTCTCTCTAACATTTATTCAATCTACGCTTTATTAACGGTTACTTCTTTCCTTATCTATTATAATGATGATTGCTATTGTTATTATGCTAGATTTAGGATCTGTTATTATGCGTAGTGAGTAGTTATATTGTGTGTTTGTTGTATTGTAGTTAGTCGTTAATTGGGATGATGTCATTATGAAACAACGGAAGTAACGTTATACGGCTTTCATTTGTATAGCGCCGGAAACATCACTAACGTGTGGAGTACGGAACTTGGAAGCTATGAAAGTCGTGGGCACAATCTGTTGTGGATTAATGTTCCCAACTATTATATTATAAATGAAAACTCGGTGCTTTGATTACGCGTTCCATCTATGATTTTAAACCGCATATTCAACTAACGCCTTTCCACCAATAAACGTGGTTAAAACCTTTTGATAAGACGTCATATCGTGGGTAATTAATTATCTATGTTTTGGTTTTGGATCTGTGGAAATACTTTATACGTATTGTACACCGTGAATAAACTTCTGATTAAATATCTGTGTTCAAATAACATGGTCTGGTTTTGAAGCCGTGGAAATGCTGTTTTAAACAAGTATTGTACACTGTGAATAAACTAGGGATTTATTGGTTAAATACAAGTGAGGGCTGGTTTAAATCATAAATGGGGGATCTCTAATCTAAAATACAAACTCAGTTTATGAATTCAGAAAGGAAGACGAGGAATCATCGAGTATTCCAAATTTGTCTATCACCTCTGGATTCTACAAAACCATTGATGGAAAGTAATCAAACACCAACCAAGTCTTAAACCTAAATGTTTTATTCAATTGAGTATCACTGTGGTTTTAAGAACGGTCGGACCGTTAGTGGGTCTGTTACTCTATGCATGCGCCCAGGAATCTTCGTATTCCAGAAAAGGGTCACTGTTCCGTAACAGGGCAGTGTTGAGAGTTGAGCAGCCTCCTCCGATCAGAATCACGATAGCCTAGTTACTCAGTGACATACTGATTGAGCAATCAATCAGTAGGGTGCTAGTGCTTACACCACAAATACTTAAGAAAAATAAAATACAAATCTTTAGAAAGACGTTTTCATAAGTTAAATTAAAACATCATCCCAAAGCAAGGCTAATGAAGTCACAACAAACATCCCCTCTATCCTGACTGCTATCCCTTTATTTTATTTTATTTTATTGTGCAGTTTAATTATTAGTATAATTAAGAAAACAAACCTCCAACTGCTTTCAAAACAACCTTCACTAGCTAGATTCGGACATCTTGATTTCTCTAGTTTCACAATACCGTTGGTTTTGTTGAACGACCCTAGGTCATACTTGCTGCTATACACCTTTAGCACTGGTAAACTTAGGCCCCAGCATTTTACAAATTTAAAACTCCACTGACACATCGCCAGTAGTCGGTGCAACGACAGGTTAATTCCTAACCGACCGCTGGTGGCGCGTCAAGTTTTTGGCGCCGCTGCCGGGGAATCAACTGTAAGACTCAGAGACGTCATGATGAACTTTCTTTCTAGTGAACCTTTAGGATGGTTCTCTCTTCTTAAACCACTAAAAATTCATTCAACCCTTCCTTTCCCCTATCCTGAAGACGACATCTTACCCATCCGACAAGAGAAGCGATCATCTTCCCACAATCCTACAACCACTGCACGTATAACTCTAGCTGATAGAAACAAACCCTCGATAGAAGTTCGAGATGGACCCATACGCTACCTGGAGACTGAAGGAGCATCATTCGAACTCAAGCACGACGTAGTGCAGCTGATCCTGAATCGCTGCCAATTCAGTGGACAACCGAACGATGACCCCTACTCCCACCTCAACAAATTTTTCACCCTATCCGACTCTTTCAAGAAAAATAGGGTTGAGCAAGATACAATCCGCTTATATCTGTTCCCCTACTCTCTCTCTCATCATGCACAGACTTGGTTCGAGGAATTAGAGACCAACTCTATCTCCTCATGGGCGGAAATGGAAGATAAGTTCTTAACAAAGTACTTTCCCCCATCCAAACGAATTAAGTTAAAGAAAGACATCTTAAACTTCCAACAGTTTCATGATGAATCAATCTATAGTGCATGGGAAAGATTTGAAAGGTTGCTTAGAAGATGTCCTAACCACCAAATTGAACGATCAACTCAGTTGTGCATATTTTACAATGGTCTCGCACCGCACCACAAGCCAATGCTTGATGCTGCTGCTCGAGGGAACTTCACGCTTTGCAAGGATGACGAAGCCTGGAATCTGATTGAGAGCATGACCATGAATTACAACGATTGGAACACTGATGAGCATTCCTCATCATCGGCACCGCTTGCCCTTCCCAATCCTGTGCAAACAGAGGCGATCAAATCTCTGACGGAACACATCGGAACGCTAGCCGAGGAAATAGGAAAGCTGAAGAAACCTCCTCAACAGGTCTACCATATTCAGTCTTGTCAGAACTGTACCAATTCACAAGCTACGAACCCTGTTGATGGCACAGCCTACTATGACAAGTTCCGAACCCATCCACGTCCACCTGATTATACTCAAACCTCTTCTCCTCGAGTTAACAAATACCTACCAATTCAACCACCAAACCAAATCCAATATCCAACCTACCACCAACCACCATTACTTCCCGGAACCACACCAGAGATGGCCCAACCTTATGAACCCACTAGGCCAATTACTAGTCCAGAGGACACCCTCGCACAAATCATCCAAACAATTACGGCTAGACAAGACCAGGTTGATCTCTTCTTAAGTGACCAACTAACTTTACTAAACACTCTTGTAACCCAAGTAGGTCGACTAGCAGAACGTATCGATACTAGACCACAGGGTAGTCTACCTAGTAACACCTTTCATAACCCATATACTGAGGAAGCCAACCACGTAACCAACCAAGACTCCAAGGTGGCACCGAGCCAACCTTCAGTTCTTTCTCCGGTGAAAGAACAACCTCCTGTCATACAGACAGTTGAGAAAAAGTCTTCTCCAAACCCTAAAAAGGAAAGCTTACCATTTCCAGGACGTCTCAAGCAACAACCTAATGAAGTTAAAGCTTTCAAGTATGCTAAATATGTTAGGAGACTTATCTCAAACAAAGACAAGGTACCCGAAGTACCTAATGTCCCACTAACTACTGAATGTTCAGCTATCCTTCAAAATCGTCTGCCGGAAAAACTAGGAGATACCGGACGTTTTACCCTTCCCTGCGCTATCAACCAATCTGGTGATATTCGCTCTTTGGCCGATCTAGGAGCAAGTATTAACCTAATGCCACATTCATTATTCAAAATACTAGAATTAGGAGACCTTAAACCCACTAAAATGAGTGTCCAGCTAGCTGACCAATCCATTAGATACCCTAAGGGAATAACTGCAAACATCATGGTTAAAGTCGACAAGTTCTTTTTCCCAACTGACTTTGTGGTAATGGATATTCAGGAAGATATAAACATCCCTATAATCCTAGGTAGACCTTTTTTAAACACAACCAGAGCAGTCATCGATGTGCACTCTCAGACGATCAGCTTACGCGCTCATGGAGAAAGCGTCACATTCAAGATCGATAAGAACGACTGTGTTCCGATGGAGAATAGTGAGCTATATACGGTCTCTATTAGCCAAAACACATCGGATGACGAGATCTCTGAAAGGCAGGAACAAGAGGTGAAAGAAGAAAATGAGCCTCTTTCCAATGAAGATATTTATCCTCTTGATTCTCCAGAACTGCCTAATCCACAAGAATTCATATGCATCCCAATTGTCTCTACTCATGAGCAAATGATTTCTGTGATAGACAAATATGATGGTGACCCTCATATTATAATAGCAGCTATCAGAAATTCGACCAATGATTATTCTATGCATCAAAGATGGCTAATAGAGGTTATTGAGGCAGCATCCACTATCTATCTCACTAGCAAAGGAACCGAAGATCCGCTCAACCTTAGACATTGCATCAGAACATTCGTCGACGCACTCAAATCTCAGCTCAAGAAAGAAAGGAATAACGCGAATGAACTACTCTTCTACATTGAACAAAGACAAATATACCGCAAGGTGTATGATGTTCTCATGGGCTCTGCGTTTCCTTATTCATCAAAACAGAGGGAGAAGTTGGGTGCTATCAGAAGAAATATTGAAGATGCTACTAACTTCATGGTGATGAGGAAACTACAGGGATTCCTTGACTTATTAGCTGAGAAAGATCACCTGAGTACCAAAGAAAGCAATCGATTTATCATCAAGTCTACTTTAGAACATCATATTAAATTGATAATCGAGGAGCTTAGGTACATCACTAGGGACGAAAGCAGGCGTAATCACCCCCTCATTGTTAAAAATATGTCTCTACTCGATATTGTCACTTTTGTGACAACTCGATTACACGAGATATTGAATGCAGAAGACGCCGAGAAAGCAGAGTATATCCTCCAGGCTGGATATGGCGAGATATTCAACAAACTGATTCATATTTTCAAAAACTCTGGCTTTCCTTTCACCCTTCATCAGCACCGGCTAATCAAAAGCTTTTGCAAATCTACAGCTGTATTCGAAGAAGATCCTTATAGTGAAGAATTCGAAGATCTGAAGTTGAAGTTACTAGAATTTATGGACTCCTTTAGACTCAGGTATCCGAGTAGGGAAGTGATCAAGACAAGAAAAACAACGTAGATTGATCCCAATGGGCCAATCACTAAGGCGGTTGATTACATTACGCAAGGATTACTAGGTCTTTCTAGAGCAACCTCAGAACAACTTCAAAACTTCAAAGTGGATACCATGGAAACGCTAGATCTAATCTTAACCATGGCCTGCCACTTCCAAAGGATCTATCCTCCGCGATACTCTTTCCCACAACCCAGGGCTCATAATGTCACCATCACTCGCCCTTGGAACTCCTTCCCGTACACCTAAACTCAAAGGAGTAAAGTCGAGCTCTCGACTCTAACAGCAGCGCTTCTCGGGAGGCAACCCGTGGAATAAGACGTGTAGAGAGAATAGTGTCAATAAGTGAAGAAAATCTCTGACTATCCTTCACACTTGGTTGCACCAAAATATTTTATGAAAAACATTTTAATATTACAACTCATTTGCAAATAAAACCACTCGTCTCAGAAAATAGGAAATCAATATGAAAAATTGATAATTCATGTGTTTCGAGAATTTGAGGTACTTGCATAATACTTTTATGCATTATGCTCGAACTCGTTTAAAAACACATGTTTTATAAAACTGATATGTAATAAAAACATCTTTTCGAATTCTGAGACAGTGATTTATCTTTTCATTTGCAAAATACTTTGAGTTTGTAAAATGGTACGACCAACGTGTTTACACTTATGAGATTAATTCACAAGGAGAATGATGGATGAGGAAACCAATAGCAAGACGCTTGAAGCCGAATCGTTCTTCATGGAAGCAGAAAAAGATCCTGACAACGTCTCTTTTCAGCAAATTCTGATTCCCAGCTTCATTGCAGCTCGCTATCTGGGGAGTGTCCTTACCCTTTACCCTCTTTTGATTATGATTATGTATATTATTTGCTTTGTTAAGTTTGTTAAAGTAGTCTATACTCTATCCTAAGCTTATCTCTAAGTGTCGGATAGCAGGTATAGAATACCTTGGTTAGTATTTAATGATTTTTAATGTTCGAAATAGTAAACTCAGAAAATGTTCCTCAAATTTTTCAAAATTTTTCAAGAAAATAAAAAAAGTATGAGCTAAATCTCTCAATTAACTATACTATTTTGAGTCATAATATCTTGTGAGATGAGCTATTTTCAAATAAGAGTATTATATTTCGGAATCTAAGGAAAATAAGGTAGAAATTTCTTAAGCAAGGAATGATAATCTAATAGGAGCATGACAAAGTACATACAACCCTATTTGCAGTGAGGTACCTTGAGCCTAAAAGCATTCATCTTTAATGCTTCACTATTCATTTCTTGCGTGTGCCGATGCATGTATCTCTGAATTAGAACTTGCTCTTTTTTTTCAACTGTGAACCTTAAGGTTTTTTGGATTCACGGAAAGTTTTTAACTTTTTCAACTATGAACCTTAAATTTTTTTTTAGTTTCACGAAAAGTTTTTAACTTTTTCAATTGTGAACCTTTTTTTTCAACTGTTAACCTTAAGTTTTTTGGGATTCACGGAAAGTTTTTAACTATTTCAACTGTGAACCTTAATTTTTTTTTAGTTTCACAAAAAGTTTTTAACTTTTTCAATTGTGAACTTTTTTTTTTCAATTGTGAACCTTAATTTTTGTGGGTTTACGGAAAGTTTTTAACTTTATCAATTGTAAACTTTTTTTTTCAACTGTGAACCTTAATTTTTTTTGGTTCTCGGTAAATTTTTAATTTTTTATTTTGATTTTCGGATTTGACTTTATTTTATGTTTTTTCACAAAAATATATATTTTTTTGTGTGAACCTTAATTTTTTTGGTTTACTTCAGAAAAAAAAAAGTTCACAACTTAAAAAAAAATGTGAAGGAAAAAGTGTTTTCACCGTTTTTTTTTATCTCCACCCCCTTTTAATATATATATATATGGTAGATTAGATCAAGGGTTGAGATCTGTTTTCACCGGTTTTTTTTATCTCCTTGTTTTCACAGGATCCCATTCCTATATATATATTGATGAACGCCAAAATGTACTATATTATAGTACTAATTACCCCTTTGTTTAGATAAATGCTTATACATTTTATTTTAATTTGATACTCATTTCGTTCATATTTGCATTTAGGAGTTATTTGGAGCTTGAGTCGGAAAAGAGTCAGAAATTGAGCTAATATCGAAGAAAAGAAGACAACAAGTTGGATGTTGAAGAGGAGAAGTCGAGTGGCTGAAAAGTTGAAATTTTTAATCCATACGGCGTATGGAAATCCATACGGTGTATGGATTGTGTAAGCCTGGCTGACAGTTAAACGGCATTGGTCCGTGGGCTTTTTGAATCCATACGGCGTATGGATTGATTCGGCAGAAACCCTAAATGCCTCATTTTAGTTTCATTTTGAGGGTTATCACATATAATTCTCTTCCAGCCGATTTCCAGTGACTTACCACTCATTCCAGGAGCATTTTGAAGGATAAGAAGCAAGAAGATTCGAAGGTTTTCATTAGTTCAATCATTTCTTCGGTTTCCCGGTTCGAATACATTAATCCTTTTCATTTGATTATGATTTCGGTTTCACTTTCATTTCTGAGTTTCTATAATAATATGTGTAACACCCTCGAATTTCGGATTTTTGCGGAAGCGGTCGGGTCGGGTGTTACCAATCAAATATCACAAGCACAAAGGTAAACAATGAACGACTCTAAATGAGACGTTTGAAAATAGTTATACATTTCCCAAAATAAAAATGTACACATGTGGCGAGTTCGCAAAAATAATTTCATTACATAATTGTAATACAAAAGTTATGCAAGAAATCCATTTGTTGAAAGCATGCGACTCGAGCTAGGATCCTGACGGGCCGATCCTACTAAAGCTGTACCTGAAATGCATACTAAAATACGTCAGCGATAAGCTGGTGAGTCCATAGGTTTAGTTGACAAGGATTAAAGTATAAGATTATAATCCTATGGTTGAAGTACACCCCTGTGTACAGTGTTGAATTCCTGAGTTTCTTAGATTGAGTGATGAACTCAATTGAAGTGATTCTTGAACTAGTTCCTTGATCTAAGCAGTTCACACAATAATAACACAAGTAATAATATCACATAGTAGCAATTAACACGTATCAATTAATTCAATTAAATAGCACATATCACATAAGGAAAGTAAAGCGCAAGTATGTTCTTGAAAATCTTGTTTACTGATCTTGTCCTTGAAAATCTTGATCTTGAAAACCTTGTTTTATTGATCTTGAAAACCTTGAATTCTTGACCTTGCACATAGTTCTTGATCTTGTAAATAGGTTCTTGATCTTGCAAATAAGTTCTTGACCTAGCACATAATCCTTGATCTAATCTTGTTTTCTAGTTTCTTGATTCTTGTATGTTCTTGTATTCTTGACCTTGAATTCTTGTTCTTGATTCTAGTGTTCTAGTCCTTGAATTCTTGTTCTTGATCTTATAAATTCTTGTATTCTAGACCTTGGGTTCTTGTTCTTGATTCTAGTGTTTTCTTGTATTCTTGACCTTAAAGTCTTGTTATCTAGTTTCTTAGTATTCTAGTTTCTCGATCCTTGGATTCTTGAATTCTAAGTTTGATGTACTCTAGCCTAGAGTACAATGATTTCAATTGTTCCGATGTCGTACAGTATTAGCCTACAGCTATTAATGTTCTTGAAACCTGAGTGATGTGTAAGGATAATCCATATTATCCACAAATGTTCGTGTTTCCTGAAACCTATCTCATATAAGTTTTTCATTGGTGACTAGTGCCCTAGTCTAATACGAGTTGTAATAAATCATTTACAATGATTGATTTAATAAATAGATTTTGAATAATAATCGATGAGTATGCATTCCACCCCAAAACAGTATAACAGTTTGAAAGGAGGGGCTATGGAAACTCACCTGAGGAGCGAGCGATCCTAAGGTGATGAGTTGTACTTGATGGTAATCTTCTAGTATCCTAGACACGCGAGATTTCGAATAAGTGAATGGACATTTACATAAACTATCCAAGTTTGTTGTTTATTCGGTTTGTTTGTACTCAAAGTGTTTGTTATGTGTTTACGTTTGATGTTTGTAAAATGATTATGGCACGTGGGTGTTGGTTTGAAATTATATTTCATAAATTACGAAGTTTGGTACGAGTCCGAAAACAGTAAAATGCCATTTTCGGCCTCTAGACGACCCCGGATGGTCTAAAACTGGCTAGGCTAAGGTACTTAGCCTTGACCATTTGGCTGTTTTCGAGTGAACATGTAAATTTCAGCTTAATCCGAGTTAGTTGAAAATTAGCTAAATTTTCCGTGGCAAAAAGGACTACTAAACACTTGTGCACTTTTGAAATTTGCACACAATTTTTGCGAAAATTCACGCGATCCAGGGACCAGATCACGCGATCGGGTGAAACAAGGATGTGACGCGATCGGCCGAAGATTATCACGCGATCGGGTGGAATTAAAAAATGACGCGATCGGTTGGAAGATCACGCGATCGCGTGGGTTTAAAAATGACGCGATCGGCTGAACAAATAACGCGATCGCGTGGTTTGTCTGGGTGTGCAGGTCTGTGACGAACAGCAGTTCAAATTCAACAATTTGAGGTCGATTTGGGGACATAATTAGTTCATGGAACACTCTAGCATACTAATATATGCAATTTAAACATGTAAAATTAACAAAAACGTAAACGATTCCTTACAATGATTTTTAGACGAAAATGGTGGTGATGAACGGATGATGATGATGATCCAAAGTGATAAAGATGATGTTGATGTTGCTGTGATGATTGTTGATCTTGTTGTTTTTGTTAAATTGTTGTTGTTATTGATTTTTGTTAGAGATCGAGAGAGAGAGTTTGAGGCCGAGAGATAGAGAAAGAAATGAGAAAGAGATGGGTCGGCCATCTCCAATAATTGGAGGTGGTTGGCTCCGGTTTGTTCCGTTTCGTGGTATTTTGACCCGTGTTTTGGTACCCGATTGTAAAATAAATAATATTTTAAAATTTTATAATTTTGTTGATACGAAATCGTTTATGTTTTTATGCGAAATATTTTATAAAAATACTTTAATTGAGTTATAAAAATATAACTTAGTTTTGAGTTTGATGGACGGATATAGTTCGATTGATTTCCTTGCGTTCAAGTAAAATGAAATAAAACGAAATGTGTTTTATTTTAACCCACGTAAATAGTTATTATCATTTTCAATGATACATTATTTGTTAGTTTTGTAGCGAATGATTTACTTGTACACGATAAATAATTAATCGTTTCGGGTTATGGTTATATAATACCTTATATAATACTTGAGTACTTGAAATCTCTTGTATCGGATATGGTGAATAGAAAGTTTAAATTGGACCCGAATTTTTGTCATTTTTGTCAGTTGTTACATTCTCCCCTTGTTATAGGAATTTCGTCCCGAAATTCAAGACGGAGATAGAAGTGAGTGTGAGGTCTTAAGAGTAAGACGATTGAATTGATTTTCTTGAGTATTTTGATCTATTGTTCTTGTTATGATCCGAGTTCTAGATTTTCTTGATCTATAGTTTCTTGCCTTATGATTTCTTGTCTTATGATTTCTTGTCTTATGATTTCTTGTCCTAGAGTTTTCTTGTCCTGAGGTTTCTTGACCTATAGTTTCTTGGCCTGTGATTCCTTGATCTAAGATTTCTTGACCTGAGGTTTCTTGACTTATGATTTCTTGATATCTGCTTTCTTGATCTTGATTTTCTTGTCCTATAGCTTATAGACTAATTGACTCTAGTCACAAAGTTCTATATCTGATCTTATCTTGCTCCCCTTGTTAAGATTAACGTCCTACAGACAGTGCGAGGGGTAGATTTTCGTTTACAATGACTACCTACAGTAGTGTGAATCTTGATATGATTAAGTGAGATAAATAGGGTCACAGTAAGATACGTACCCTAATATAATATAGCGTCCTAGCAGACGTGGTTGTTCTAATATTGACGTTTTGGACAGTCCTTCATGAAATGTCCGGAGTTACCGCACACAAAACAGACTTTTGGTGCGTTGGAATGGACAGATGCGGTTGGGAATTTACATTCCTGAGCTGGGTGTCCCCTAAGATTGCATTTTGAACAAGGTTCACTACAGGGGCCCACATGATGATGTTTGCAGTTGGAACAGTGTGGCAAATAGCCTCCATAACTGCTACTACCCTTAGATCTAGTGACGTAAGCCTTAGGCACTTCTAGTCGCTTGGTTGGTGATTGGTACTGGTCGTTGTCATTGGGATTCCCATCCCGAATGCGTTTGTTGTGGGTGCCGGTAGGGGTTGCAACTGTTTCCCTTTGATCGATCATGGCCGTAAGTTCATGTGCCAGACGAATGGCACTTTGGATAGTGGTAGGTTGTGATGCGGTGACATTGCCTTGGACAGGGTCCGAAAGGCCTCGAATGTTCTTCTTGATGCGTTTGGATTCAGGCTCCACCATGTTTGGGCATAAAAGTGCCAGTTGTTGAAATCGAGTGGTGTAGCTTTGGATGTTGTTCCCCTGAACAGAGAGATGCCAGAACTCTTCTTCCAGCTTTTGTATTTCTTCCGGAGGACAGTACTCTTCCCTGAGCATGGTTTTCAGATCTTCCCATGGAAGTTGATAAGCAGCATCAATCCCTACGGACTGAACATAAGAGTTCCACCAGGTGAGAGCACCTTCTTGAAATGTGCAGGTGGCGAATTTGACTTTGCAGTCCTCGGTGCAATTGCAGATGCGAAGAACTGATTCCATTCTCTCAAACCATCGGATCAGACCGATAGCTCCTTCAGTGCCAGCAAAATCGAGAGGTTTGCAGTTTTGGAATTCTTTGTAGGTGCATGGTTTGGCAACAGGTGGATTTTCAGTAGTGCTTTGAGAATTTGGTGGTCGTTCTCGAGACAAAGCCTCAGTCACTGCTTGAGCAATGAGGGAGGTCATCTGAGCATCAGTGTAGTTTCTTGACTTTGGCGGCATGATTCTTCAAGAAAGAAAATGAAGATACATGAGATTTGATTTTTGTAATTGTGGAGGTTAATGCCAACATAGAAGTGAGAAAAGTGTAGGAAACAAGTTGAGGTACGACATGAAAGTGCACAGAGTCAGACAATGCATGAAGAAGTATTATTGATTTTTGAGCGTGTTTCAAGTTTTCAATGGGTTGAGTCGAATGATTTTTGCCACGTGGGGAAAGAAATACACCACGTTTAGTAAAAACTGATAGCGTTCGCGCGATGAAATAGGTGGAATAGTTGGTGCGTCGTTTCTAAATGTTGTGTTTGGAGTGACGAGAATGTCAGCGAGTGAGGCCTATGTATATATAATCCTATATATAATAGCCTAGTAAGTCTAGTATACGCTAAGTCAATATAGTCCTAGCTAAATCAGAGTCATCTATTGTATTTCCGCTCAGCATAACCCTTTTCAGATTTCACATCATCCGTATTTAATTATACATAGTTAGCTACGCTATGTTAAATTAAACCCGTAAGACGTGCTTTCTGAACCAAGTCATTCCTAATAGGAAATACTGCCCAACGGTCATAGTCTAGGCCCACTAAATGCAACCTAGTTCACTATAACCTTAGGCTCTGATACCAATCTGTAACACCCTCAAATTTCGGATTTTTGCGGAAGCGGTCGGGTCGGGTGTTACCAATCAAATATCACAAGCACAAAGGTAAACAATGAACGACTCTAAATGAGACGTTTGAAAATAGTTATACATTTCCCAAAATAAAAATGTACACATGTGGCGAGTTCGCAAAAATAATTTCATTACATAATTGTAATACAAAAGTTATGCAAGAAATCCATTTGTTGAAAGCATGCGACTCGAGCTAGGATCCTGACGGGCCGATCCTACTAAAGCTGTACCTGAAATGCATACTAAAATACGTCAGCGATAAGCTGGTGAGTCCATAGGTTTAGTTGACAAGGATTAAAGTATAAGATTATAATCCTATGGTTGAAGTACACCCCTGTGTACAGTGTTGAATTCCTGAGTTTCTTAGATTGAGTGATGAACTCAATTGAAGTGATTCTTGAACTAGTTCCTTGATCTAAGCAGTTCACACAATAATAACACAAGTAATAATATCACAGAGTAGCAATTAACACGTATCAATGAATTCAATTAAATAGCACATATCACATAAGGAAAGTAAAGCGCAAGTATGTTCTTGAAAATCTTGTTTACTGATCTTGTCCTTGAAAATCTTGATCTTGAAAACCTTGTTTTATTGATCTTGAAAACCTTAAATTCTTGACCTTGCACATAGTTCTTGATCTTGTAAATAGGTTCTTGATCTTGCAAATAAGTTCTTGACCTAGCACATAATCCTTGATCTAATCTTGTTTTCTAGTTTCTTGATTCTTGTATGTTCTTGTATTCTTGACCTTGAATTCTTGTTCTTGATTCTAGTGTTCTAGTCCTTGAATTCTTGTTCTTGATCTTATAAATTCTTGTATTCTAGACCTTGGGTTCTTGTTCTTGATTCTAGTGTTTTCTTGTATTCTTGACCTTAAAGTCTTGTTATCTAGTTTCTTAGTATTCTAGTTTCTCGATCCTTGGATTCTTGAATTCTAAGTTTGATGTACTCTAGCCTAGAGTACAATGATTTCAATTGTTCCGATGTCGTACAGTATTAGCCTACAGCTATTAATGTTCTTGAAACCTGAGTGATGTGTAAGGATAATCCATATTATCCACAAATGTTCGTGTTTCCTGAAACCTATCTCATATAAGTTTTTCATTGGTGACTAGTGCCCTAGTCTAATACGAGTTGTAATAAATCATTTACAATGATTGATTTAATAAATAGATTTTGAATAATAATCGATGAGTATGCATTCCACCCCAAAACAGTATAACAGTTTGAAAGGAGGGGCTATGGAAACTCACCTGAGGAGCGAGCGATCCTAAGGTGATGAGTTGTACTTGATGGTAATCTCCTAGTATCCTAGACACGCGAGATTTCGAATAAGTGAATGGACATTTACATAAACTATCCAAGTTTGTTGTTTATTCGGTTTGTTTGTACTCAAAGTGTTTGTTATGTGTTTACGTTTGATGTTTGTAAAATGATTATGGCACGTGGGTGTTGGTTTGAAATTATATTTCATAAATTACGAAGTTTGGTACGAGTCCGAAAACAGTAAAATGCCATTTTCGGCCTCTAGACGACCCCGGATGGTCTAAAACTGGCTAGGCTAAGGTACTTAGCCTTGACCATTTGGCTGTTTTCGAGTGAACATGTAAATTTCAGCTTAATCCGAGTTAGTTGAAAATTAGCTAAATTTTCCGTGGCAAAAAGGACTACTAAACACTTGTGCACTTTTGAAATTTGCACACAATTTTTGCGAAAATTCACGCGATCCAGGGACCAGATCACGCGATCGGGTGAAACAAGGATGTGACGCGATCGGCCGAAGATTATCACGCGATCGGGTGGAATTAAAAAATGACGCGATCGGTTGGAAGATCACGCGATCGCGTGGGTTTAAAAATGACGCGATCGGCTGAACAAATAACGCGATCGCGTGGTTTGTCTGGGTGTGCAGGTCTGTGACGAACAGCAGTTCAAATTCAACAATTTGAGGTCGATTTGGGGACATAATTAGTTCATGGAACACTCTAGCATACTAATATATGCAATTTAAACATGTAAAATTAACAAAAACGTAAACGATTCCTTACAATGATTTTTAGACGAAAATGGTGGTGATGAACGGATGATGATGATGATCCAAAGTGATAAAGATGATGTTGATGTTGCTGTGATGATTGTTGATCTTGTTGTTTTTGTTAAATTGTTGTTGTTATTGATTTTTGTTAGAAATCGAGAGAGAGAGTTTGAGGCCGAGAGATAGAGAAAGAAATGATAAAAGAGATGGGTCGGCCATCTCCAATAATTAGAGGTGGTTGGCTCCGGTTTGTTCCGTTTCGTGGTATTTTGACCCGTGTTTTGGTACCCGATTGTAAAATAAATAATATTTTAAAATTTTATAATTTTGTTGATACGAAATCGTTTATGTTTTTATGCGAAGTATTTTATAAAAATACTTTAATTGAGTTATAAAAATATAACTTAGTTTTGAGTTTGATGGACGGATATAGTTCGATTGATTTCCTTGCGTTCAAGTAAAATGAAATAAAACGAAATGTGTTTTATTTTAACCCACGTAAATAGTTATTATCATTTTCAATGATACATTATTTGTTAGTTTTGTAGCGAATGATTTACTTGTACACGATAAATAATTAATCGTTTCGGGTTATGGTTATATAATACCTTATATAATACTTGAGTACTTGAAATCATTTGTATCGGATATGGTGAATAGAAAGTTTAAATTGGACCCGAATTTTGGTCATTTTTGTCAGTTGTTACAATATGATTGGCTAAATCCTTTATGTATTTACTTGGATGATGATACTTAGATGATGGTTTGATTATTGATTTGTGAAATACATTGGATTTTATGAATGTTTATGTGTTATTTGATGATCCTTGGTTATTAATTGATTATTATTGATTACCTAACGTGGTTTTATGATTGATTGAGATTGAGTTCCTTTTGGTTATAAAATTATTGATGATTGTTGATTTTGATTGACGATTATCACTGAATATATTGAGTTTGACAGGTTAGGGTTAATAATCGGTGTTAATCATTAATGAACAAGATAACTATTATTAGTTATAGACTTTGTTGATTCAAGTCACAAAAGTAAATCACATAAACGACGTAGGTTTAATCTAGAATACAATTTGGTGGGTAACATTACTTGAATGTTAATGTGTTGAAAACAACCTTGTGTCTTTCTCAATTGTGTTAGATTAATTTACCTCGGAAAGGGAATTATCTTATTTGTTATATCGCAATAAAATCCATGTTTGAAGCAAATCAATAAAGTGATTACCGGATTCTAAGGAAGGTAGTCTAAGTGAATACATTTACTTCACTATTTGAATCAAGTATTTTATTTAATTAATTGTTTTGATAGTTTAGTTCTTTACTTTCATTTTAATTTAAGTTTTATTATTGAAAATTACTTTTCATAATTGTTAGTCAATTGTTCGAACGGAACTAAAATGTTCCCCTTATTTACAGCTTTAATTATTTTTGTAACAAATTCCATTTTATTAGAATTGACATCCGTTCCCTGTGTTCGATCCGGACTTATTATACTATACTATCATACGATCAGGTATTCTTTCCTGAGTTGTGTTTTAGTAAGTAAGGTAATTTCTATTTTAAAACTAAAGCCCCGTTTACACGACATCAAGTTTTTGGCGCCGTTGCTGGGGAACGGTTTGTTTTGATTCAATAATTTGGAGCTTGTTTAGTTGTTTACTTGTCTATTTATTTAGTAGCTATTAGCTTCAACTTTTGTCTATTAGGGTACTATTGTGAATATTAATTTGAGTTGTTCTGTTAAGGGTTGTCAGAGTTGCTTGTTCTGCTGACTTTATAAGTTATTTGCAGGAAGTTTATGACCCGAACAACGGAGCCCGACCCTACCGATCCTTTCGAAGAACCCGAACGCATATTTCATCAAAGAAGAGGCGCTGCTTCCGCACCTCCTAACTCGCCGTTAATTAACACCTTTCTTGCCGACGATTACGAGGTTTTTACCAATAACCTTTTCACCCCGCGAACCCGCAACTACCGTTCGTATTTAGAAAGCGACTTCGGGGAGTATTTACAATTCCTTTTTAGCGATCAATCAGAACCAGATAACATAATGGCAGAAGATATCGCCAACATGACATTAGATCAGTACTCTAGCAGAATGCGCACCGATCTTGGGCCAGGAGTACTGAGGCCCGCTATTGCGCGAGAAGTAGAGTTCGAAATCAAGGGACAATTCCTAAAGGAGCTTAGAGAGACTCCTTTTAAAGGAGAAGATTCGGAAGATTCTAACGAGCACGTTGAGAAGGTCCTGGAGATTGCCGATATGTTCAATGTTCCCAACGTCACACGCGATCAAGTCATGCTCTGAGTGTTTCCGATAGCACTTAAGGGAGCTGCAAAACGATGGATTTCAAATGAACCTGTCGGATCCATCACCACTTGGGAATATTGTTGAGGTTTATATCAACGGGTTGTTTTATATTTATAATTGTTGGGGTCTAAGTGTGACTTACTAGTACTGAACCAAAAGGGTTAGTAGGTGGTAAGTTGGACCTAGAGTCGTTCTTAAAGAGAAACTGAATTGAAACGGAGGTGATCCAATCAATCTTTCTTTCCTAGTAAATGTTTTAAAAGAGTGCGTTGGGGGTTTTGGTTCAGTTAATTAAGTAAACTAAATAAAGCGAATAAAGTGTAATAAGATGTCAGATAATGCAAAGTAGTATTTGTTATGAGTTCGTTAGTTAATAATTATGGGATGATGACTCTTACGGGGAAAAGATTAACTAAATTGAGTTGCTTATGAGATTCATTAACTTATGGTATAACCAATAGATTCCTTATTAGTCGGTTATCAACTAATATGTCACGAGGAACTAAGGTATCATGATTCTGACCAGACAGACAATGCTCAACTCTCCACACTCTCCTGTGAGGGAGTCAGTGGCCCATATTATTGAACGCATTCGCTCGTGGGCGAAGGAACAGAGTAGCAAGTCCATAACATGTCTAGTCGTTCTTAATACCACAATGATTATGAATCCATTAAACAACTAACTTAGAACTTGTGTCCGGACTTATTTAATCAATTTCTACCAATGAAACTTAAGCGTGATAAACGAGGGAAATCATTCGGGTTTCTTGCGTATCTTACTTTAGGGTTTCATGGTTTTAAGCAAAAGTATCAGTTTAAGGTGGATTTCAAACTTGCCTTTCTCAATACAATTAACAAATCCCTAGGTTTTCGTAAATGGTCATTTAGCCTTTAGCCTACCTAATCTAATCTAATTTAAACTAAAACAACTAATTAAAATGCTGACGGCTTTTTACAGAAAGTTAAACCCAGACCATGTCGGAAAATGCTATGGTGGCTCACAACGTATTTAATTGTTTACCAATGTTTCCGTTGTGAGTTTAATTGCTTCATGATGTTTACATGATAAGTACATTGTGATTGGAGGTGTACAATACTCATGGCAAGTCCACGTAATCACATTGCATTTTATAATGCTTGCATGACGTTACAATTAAAGACATAGTTTTTACACAGATAACTATTGACCGAGTATTGAGGTTCGCGACTCCTCTTTACAAGGTTACAATCACATTTGTTAATCGAAAGGCGAATATAAGTTTTAGGTTTAAAATCACGAGATAAGTCCGTTCACAAAGTTTCCCATTTTATAACGTCGATCAATAATACAACTACCTTCGGTCGTTACTGGCTTCCATATATTTGTACTATGCTCAAAAGCATTTCCAATACTATACCGAGTAATCAGTCGAATAGGGGCCGTCATATTATCTCACGACGCATTCAAAGTCATCCCACAATTATGTACTAACTACATCACAACAAATACAATAGTAATCTACTCGCTAATCATGGTAATAACGATCGCAAACATAATTAAAGCAAACATGTTTAATTAAGATAGATAAGGATAGAGATAACCGAGATTAATATGCGAGAAGGAATAGACTTGAATTAATGAGCGTAACTCCAAGCGTACACCAAAGATTACAATAACGTTCCTAGCTTTCTTTATACTCTAAACAAAGTGCTAAACTAATCTAATGCTAAATTTAAAGTAAGAAAGTAGAATGAGAAAGTAAGAAAGTTATATGACTAGTGCATATGGGACATTTTGAAATGAAGCCTAAAGCCTCCTATTTATAGGTGAGCTTTGGCTCACATTAGCACCATGAGGTGCATGTTAGAGAGCTTGCCAAAAATGGTGTGTACAACACGAAAAGTAGGCGCACCGGGTACCGTACAACACGAAAAGTAGGCGCACCGGGTACCAAAAGTTACCAAAAATGGAAAGCGAGACGGGGTAGGGGAGGCCGGCGCCGCCACCACTGTGGCCGGCGGCGGCTGGCTTGGCCCCGCCCCGTTTCGCCGTCTTTTGCTTCGTTTCTTGATTCGTGCGTGTTTTCTTCGTTATACGTCCGTTTGAGTTGATTATTTTTTTGTTGGATTCGTAATTCAAAAAAGAAGATTTTGACATAACATAAGTGTGACAACCGTCAATTTATGACTAGAATTTAGTGCCTAAACAAGTATTAATACATGTAATTAGTTCTGTGTTAGGCTAATTAATGTATCAATTATTATATATATTGTTGAATATATATCTACACAGTGATGCGGTTTGTTTAAATCGTACGAGTTTCAAATCGAATGAACTTCGATACATTAAATACGGACGTTGGTGAACAATTTATTTAAGTAATACAAGGATGATTAATAACGTTATCGTATTTAAAAATATTATGTCAATAATATTTCGTATCCAGATCTTATCAAACAATTAATATTTACGCGAATCAGAATGTAACTTCGCAAACGAAACGAGACAATCCACCTTTTCTAATATAATTACTAAATGTTTAGTAAAATACTTCAACAAAAATACTGAATAATTATTCGTATTTTAGAAAGCATATTAAAACTTAGAAAATAAATATTTAACGTTTAAACGACGGAGACAACGAACATCGCACGGAGCGCAGTGCGCGAACTGAAAAAGGTGGGGATTTAACCTCCACCACCTTATCCCCTTTTCTTTCATTTTATTTTCTTTCTTCTCTCTCTTACTCCCTCCTCTTTCATTTTTCTCTCAAACAAACCCCAAACCACCATCAACGAAAATCGTAAAATAAACACGCTAAACGACCTCGGATCTTCAAGCCCTTTCGGAATAAAACATTCACCACTTCGCGATCTACAATCCTATCTTTCCGGAATTTCATTTCGGCGATTTGTAAGTTTCCGACACAACTCCGAAAACTCTCGTTTTTAAGTTTTATAACTTGCTAGTTGTTTGTATAACCTTGTAATGTCCTAAAATGGGTTGGGTAAAAATATTATGTCGATCGATGGCCGGAAAATGCATTTTTGAGGTTGAAACTCCGATCAGACTCCGTACGTCGCATTTGGCCTGGAGCAAATGCGACGCAGCGACTTACGTCGCACTATAACCCCAACGTCGCATATAGCGACGCAGCCTATTACGTCGCATTGAATTGCGACGTCGCACTTAGCGACGCAGACCCTTACGTCGCAGAAATCAACTAGGTCGCCTATAGCGACGCCACGTACAACGTCGCATTAAATTGCGAACGTCGCACATAGCGACGCCGTGCCCAACGTCGCAGTCCGGATCTGCGACGTCGCACCCAACGTCGCACAAACCAGAACCTCAAAAACACAGATTTTTACTAAGTGTCGAGGCTCGAAATTTTATCACTTGATTTCACCCAAATTCAAGTCCGGATGCGTTTTTCCTTAAAACAATATAGTAGAAATAAAAATTTTCCAAGCTGACCTGGCAGCTCGACCCCAGCCAGGGGCTCTGCCCCTTGGACCCCGCCAGGGGCTACCGCCCCTTGGACCCCGCTAACCAGGGGCGCTGCCCCCGGACCCCCGTACTTAGATTCCGTAAGCACAGGTTTCACCAAGTGTCAAACTTGTACAACTTCAAAACAATTATACGATACAACTTTTCAAACATAATGGAATTTGTGTTTTTAAGTGTAACGCTTCGAAATCAATGTGATATCATCAAGACTATTATTACAATTAATCACCAACGGACCGTACGCGTTTTCAAAACATACTTCAATTCAATCAAACAAGTCGTTGTAACTTGTATCAATTCAATCAAACAAGTCGTTGTAACTTGTATCAAGTCAATCAAACAAGTCGTAGTAACTTGTAACTATACAAACAACCAAATCGGGGTAATTTGGACATCAAGTTAAGCAAACAATTTCAATGGTAGTCTTTCGAGATAACGGTACCATTAATAACAATTCAAGTGTCGTGGACACATTCAGGTTTCAAGACTTTGGACACCAAATTACAGCTAATTACCTCAAGTTTATTAAATTAAACACTTCAAGAATCAGGTGAGTTTCATGGCCCCATTTTCACTACTTTTACTAGGGGTGTGATATTACTACTTCATTTTGTTTTACAAGTAGAACGCAAGTGCCAAACTTCAAATACTACATGAGTTTCAAGCTAATCAATTTAAAGTCCTCCATAGCATAGTCTCTAGTATTTATAGCGTGAATGTTAGTATATGATATCATATAGGATTGACAATCCTCATCCGGGTTAGCACGCACTAACCGGTCAAACGGATGTATTAGCATTTGGGAAGACGAGTGTGGATTAGACACTCGTAGGAGGCATTTCAAGTTAGGTTTCCTTAATTGGGCCTGACAAATCAAGTTAAGCTCAGACTATGTGCTCATGGACAGTATAACTTTTATTTTGCTTAATTGCATTTTAAATTCAATATAAATCTTGCGGTTCTTACAACTATACATTGACATACAAACCTGTGAGCTCACCAGCGTTTTCGCTGACCCATTTTAGTATTTATCACAGGTACCCCGCAGTAGGTTGGATGCACAAGCATGAACTATTAGCTCGAGTCTGCATTCATACAACTAGAGATTTGATTGCATTATTATATTTTGTAAAAGTAATTATGCTATGAAATCTCTCAATTTCAGAAATCGAGCTAATGTAACAATATTTTGATGTAAACATTTACTTTATCTATACAAGTTTAAAACGACGCATATAGTGGTCGTTCATTATATCTTATGTGCTTTGTATATTGATTAGTGACACCCAAATCAAGCTTCCGCAAATCATTAAATTTGGGGGTGCCACAATAAGCCCTGAGATGAGGTCCCTAGCTCCAGATATTGCGTACGGATCATTCAGATCTTCCGGCGGGCGCGAAATCTTCATTTTTTACCCGTTTCAGTTGATTCTTCTTTCGTTGGATCCGAATTTTGAAAACGAACATCTTGGAAATAATGGATGTTGGTGAAGGGCACTTTGGTCTTGAAATCTCGTTTTTATGCCTTGAATCTTCAAACGTGTATGGAATCTTCGTTTCACATCTGTTTTACTTGATTTTTATCGTGCAACCTCGTTTTGACCATCTTGGCATAATGTTACTGATTTGTGCTATATTTGAATTAAAATGCCAAGAATCGTTCCAGAATGAGAGAGATATCGGTAGTAAAAACATGACTTTTTACGCAATATCAAGTATCCCACACTTAGAACTTTGCTTGTCCTCAAGCAAACTAACGTTCAACATGGTTAAAGATAAGTAGATAATGAAATTATTTTAAGACGGGAACTTTTTACTAAGGGGGTTTCGGAAAAATAAAGATATTTGATATTTTAGAAAGCAAGGTTGTAATCTTTAGGAGCATGCTTTTGATCATTGATCGTTGATACATGACTAGGCGATCCTCTCAAGGTGGTCACTCCAATCACTCAAAGTGTTTAGGGTTTCCTATTATATTATATCAATTGCTCAGAACGCCAGTCATGTATTGTTTATCGTCATAGGCTTGATCGAGTATCAATTCGTTACCTTTTTGGTGAGCGAAAAGTCGATCTAGCCACAATCATTCTAAGGGAAGTGATGTAGGGTTTTGGAGTGGAATGTTGGTGATGTGAGAGGGGTTTTGTTGGGTTTTCTTTTTGGTGAAGCGGAAAGCTGAGAATTTTTGAATTTTTGAGAGGATTGACGCCTTCTTTCTATTTTGGGCGGAGTCTTCTTTCTCCATTTTACTTCGAATTTTCTTGGGACTTTTTCTATCCTTTTGACGTCATATCCTTGATTTTTCTCTTTTTTCATCTTTGGAATTTTGTAGGAAGTTTGAGGGATGTTTTTGAGTAGGTAAGGGATAACGTACTTATTTTTGGGTGTATGGATGGGTTCAAGAATGATGTGATTCTATCTCCTTTTTGACTCACAAGTTCGGATTCGAAATGCATAACAAGAGCAAGTTCTGATTCTAAACGCATACATCGGCACACTCAAGAATCGAAAAAGTGAAGCATTAAAAAGTGAATGCTTTTCATATGGCTCAAGATGCCTCACGAATCGAAAGTTGGGTTGTTGTGTGCTTAGTCATGCGATGCTCTTTCTGGGATTTTCAAACTTGTTTTTCAAAAGAACTTGTATTTTATTTTTCTTTCTTCCCCAAAGTAAATCATTCTTCGCTTAAAAATTTTCATTTTCTTCATATTTTTAACTTAGTTTTGAAAAATTTTGTTTACTTTTATGGAGAAGCAAGGTCTAATATAGAGCAACGATTTAGAATAAAGTATATACCAATATCCATTTAACAGTAGTGCAACTACTGCTATCCCACACTTAAAGGAACATCGTCCTCGATGTTATACTAAGCTCTGAATGGGGTAAAATCCCACACTTAGGGTTTTAAACATCTGAGACTCATTCTTTCAGTGTGTGTGTTGGGTTTGAATCCCACACTTAGTGATAAGCATAATGGATATGACATATTTAAAACGAATGAAAGAGATAGCATAGAAGTACTCCCCGATAGTTGCAGTGTTCTTTTGGTTGCATCTGCCGGTCTTTGTCTTCTTTGGTGCTTCTTTGATCAAGTCTTCTTGTGATTGGTCTCGTGAGTGTGAACACGTCGGATATACTATTCTTTGGTTGTTGATGCTTCCTTGCAGGCTGGAGCATTCTTTGCATGATCCGAGTGTGAAAGATAGTCGGAGATTTCATCACTTCTTGGAAAGTAAAATTGCAGTAATAAAAACACGGGTTGCCTCCCGAGAAGCGCTCTTTTAAAGTCGAGAGCTCGACTTAGTCCTTTTCTTCTTCAGATGATGCTTGATGCATCAGTAGTGGTGGCGTGGTCACTGTGGTTTCTTGGTAGAGAGTATCATGGTGGATAGTATTGCAGGAATTGCTCTATCATGTCAGCAATGAGAGTTGGTGGGTTGGTGGATAGCATTCTGTAGCTTTTGAAGTGATCGGTGGCGAGTCGGTCGAGAATTGCCATTCCATAGCAGATGTATCGAACTGCCCTTGTGACTGGTCCGTTAGGGTCAATTCGAGTGCAGGTGTAAGTTTGAACTATTTCACGCTGTGGGTGGTTTCTTCCTATCGAGGCGATTAAAGCCATGAATTCGGTTTTCACTTCTTCAAAATCATTAGCCCAAGGGTCTCCTCCGAAAGATCTGGTTGCTTGGCACATTTGTCTGATTAGTTGATGTTGCTCGCGGTTGAAGGGAAAATCCGAGTTGGTGAAGATGCAAATTAACTTGCTGAATATCTCGCGATATCCATTTCGATAGACGTCGAGTTCTACGTCTTCTTCTTGGTACATTTCGCGAAGTCGAGTAGTCACATAAGTGGCTAAATTGATTTGCGACATGTGTGGGATGAATCTCGGTACCTCACGAGTTTCCTCTTCATAGGCTGGCTCGTTCAGCTCATCAATTATTAGTTCAATGTGGTGCCCAATGGTGGATTGAATAACGATCCTGCAGTTCTCTGATGCTGTGAGGTGCTCTCCAGTTTCGATGAGATCTATAAGAGTTCTAAGTTCTCCCACCATTCTGATGTCGGCATAACTTCTTGGGTTCCCTATGGCTCTTTCCAGATTGGTTCTCATTGATGCAAGAATAGCTTTTTGACTTGATGAGTACGGAAAAGCTGACCCGGCTAAGGCACAATATACTTTTTGGTATATTCGCCTTTGGTTTCCGTAGAATTCGATTTCTCCCATTGGGTAGTTGGGTCTTTCTCGCTGTCGAGCTTCTCTGGTGAGTTGTTCTTGAAGCAGGTCAGAGAATGCTCGAATGTTTCTCCGAAGAGTGCTGGGCTCTGGTTCTCCATAATTGGCGAGGTATGAATCGTAGTCTCGTATGATTGCCCTTATCATGTGTCTCTGGGCGGTGTTGTAGTCGTTAGTTGACTCTTTGATTGCTTCTACGATGATTCGGACATCGTTGTATTCGTCAATCATCTCGATCATGTCTTGATGAGTATCTATTAGAGGAATTTCTAGTCTCTCAGTTGTGACGGCAGGGGAATTTGGTGGAGCAAGAGGAGGTTGTGGAATAGAGTGTTCATCAAGAGTGATGTTGACGTAATCGTCATCACATTCACTGTTGCAGTCGGAGTCCTTATCACGTTAATCTGGAAATTGGTGGAGTTCTTCGTCTGAGGGTGCGTTGTTGAAGGGTCGAGAACTATCGATTTCGATGGTTCGGACTTCGGTTGTTATGTCATGAATGTTCTCTTCGGTAAAGCTTCCTGGTTGACGTGCCTTGTATGCTGAAATTCTCTGTAGTAGTTTGGCATACTGGTCTGGGTGTGGTGATGATCGGAGTCCTTCTTCAAAGATTTCTATGTCTCAGAGTCGGGTTCTGGTAAAGGGTTTTGATGGATCGAGATAGGAATTTAGGATGTTTCCCATTCTTTTAAGATGAGAGGATCTGAGTTCTTGGCGGATGACTCCGTAATCGACTGATTCTTCTGATGAAGAGCAGTCATCACAGTTTTGTATCCTTTTAACTTCGGCCATTTGTGGCGAATTAGTGTGATCTTCATCTTCTTCCATTTCTTCCTCTTCCTCTTCTTCTTCCTCTTCAGGGCCAGATTCAATTTCTTCATCTGCTTCCTCGTATTCTTCCTCTTCTGGGTCGTATTCGGTGTCAGAAATGAGAACTGATGATCGGGTAAATTGCGGTTCCTCCTCTGGTTCTGATTCATCATTGGAACAGACTTTTCCTGTGGATATAGCACAACATTCTTCCTCTTCTGAGGTGCATTCTGGTTGGTCGATCTTGTAAGTGATGCTTTCACCATGCGATCGTAAAAAAATCGTGTGGTTATACACATCAATCACTGCTCTAGCTGTATTCATGAATGGTCTTCCAAGGATAATTGGGATGTTTATATCCTCGTGGATATCCATTACCACGAAATCCGTTGGAAAGAAAAATTTGTCAACTTGAACAAGGACATTCTCAGCTATTCCCTTGGGGTATCTAACAGATTGGTCGGCTAGCTGGACGGTCATCTTAGTGGGTTTCAAGTTTTCAAGTTCTAGCCTTTTAAACAGGGAGTAGGGCATAAGGTTAATGCTGGCTCCTAAGTCGGCTAAAGCGCTCATATTTCCGGAATTGTAGATAGAACAAGGGAGTGTAAATCTACCAGTATCTCCTAATTTTTCGGGAAGGCTATTTTTAAGTAGGGCTGAGGTTTCAGAACTAAGGGGAATGTTGTTCACTTCAGGCAATTTATCTTTGGTGGATAGCAATTTTCTAATATACTTATTACGACCAGGAACTCTAGACATGGTATCAAGGAATTTTCCATCTAACTTAAAGGACGACAGTTTCTTAGGTTGAACTTTAAGTCTAGCGGGGTAAGGGATTCTAACCTCTTTGTTCATGGTTTGAGTGGTTTCCACAGCTGGTATCTTGACCTTTGGTTCTTCTTTTACTAGAACAGCAGCAGGTGGAGTAGTGGCTGCTTCCTTGGGTGTCGTAAATTGCTTTGCTTCCTCAACATGCGGATTTTGAACCGTGTTACTAGACAAACTTCCTCGAGGTCTATTCTCAATACGTTGTGCCAATTGTTCAATTTGAGCTTCCAAATTCTTTAGCACAGCCAATTGATTTCTCATGAAGAGGTCGGCTTGATCTTGTCTAGCGGACGTCTTTTGGTTGAGCAGGTGTTGACCTTGCATGAATTGGGTGAAGGCGTTGTCTGAACTTGAAGCTGGGGCATTTGTCTTGGTGGTTTGTTCAGTGGCTTGGTTTGTGTCGGAAGTGGGTGCAGGAAGTGCAAGGGGTTGATTGTAAGGAAGTTGTGGCTGTTGTTGGTAAGGTGGGTATCTAGGTGGGTATCGGGGTTGGTATGGTTGTTGGTTGTTTCTTGGCGGAAAGGGAGGTCCTCTAGGTTGGTTGTTGTTTTGGTTGAAACCGATTGGTCGAGCTGGAAACTGAGCATAGTAGACGGTGCCATCTGCTTCTTCGTATTCAACTTGGTATTCGCCAGATGGTTGCGGGTTGGTGCAATGTTGACAGACTTGCACTTGGTGTACTTGGTGCTGTTGTTTCTTAAGTTCTCCAAACTGTTTGACGAGCGAGTCCATTTTCTCTGTTAGTGCCTTAATTGCTTCGACCGGAATCGGATTTTCGGCAGCGATAGGTGTGGAAGATGTTGAATGATCTCCAGAATTCCAATCGTGGTGGTGCATAGTCATGTTTTCGATAAGGTTCCATCCTTCTTCGTCGGTCTTTGCCATGAAGCTTCCTTGTGCAGCAGCATCGAGGGTAGTTCGGTGGTTAGGATCTAAACCATTGTAGAAGGTGCACAATTGTGCGGACTTGTCGAGTCGGTGATTAGGGCATTTCTTCAAGGCTCCTTTGAATCGTTCCCATGCGGTATATAATGACTCATCGAAAGCTTGTCGAAAGTTCATGATGTCATTTCGAAGCTTGGTTTGTTTAGAAGGCGGAAAGTACTTGGTTAGAAACTTTGTCGCCATCACAGTCCATGAAGGGATAGAGCCGGTCTCTAAACCTTCAAACCATGTTTGCGCATGATGGGTGAGCGAATAAGGGAAAAGGTATAAACGGATTGTGTTTTGGCCAATTCCGTTTTGCTTGTAGGAATTTGAGAGAGAGATGAACTTGTCGAGGTGAGAGTTTGGGTCATCACTGGGCAATCCATGGAATTGACAGTGGTTTTGGATTAGTTGGATTATGTGGTGTTTAAGCTCGAAAGATTGTCCGGGGGTTTCAGGGTAGAGAATTGGTCCTCCTCTTCCTTCGATAGAGGGTTTACTGTTATCAGCAAGAGTGATGCGTTCAGCCATTGCTTGCTTGAGTGCAGATTGCTTCTTTTCTCGTCGAATAGTGCGTATTATAAGTTCTGGATCAGGAAAGTTAAACAGTGGTGCAGATCTAGGGGAACAGGTCATAAACTAAAAGAAAAGACAATAAAGAAAATAAACAATAAAGGAAACGTTTTTGTGTGTTTTTTTTAGAAGGTTTTATCCTAAGGGTTTACTAGAATTGGGATTGGTTGGGCCTCTGGATCGGACAGTTAATCTCCCCGGCAGCGGCGCCAAAAACTTGTTGAGGTTTATATCAACGGGTTGTTTTATATTTATAATTGCTGGGGTCTAAGTGTGACTTACTAGTACTGAACCAAAAGGGTTAGTAGGTGGTAAGTTGGACCTAGAGTCGTTCTTAAAGAGAAACTGAATTGAAACGGAGGTGATCCAATCAATCTTTCTTTCCTAGTAAATGTTTTAAAAGAGTGCGTTGGGGGTTTTGGTTCAGTTAATTAAGTAAACTAAATAAAGCGAATAAAGTGTAATAAGATGTCAGATAATGCAAAGTAGTATTTGTTATGAGTTCGTTAGTTAATAATTATGGGATGATGAATCTTACGGGGAAAAGATTAACTAAATTGGGTTGCTTATGAGATTCATTAACTTATGGTATAACCAATAGATTCCTTATTAGTCGGTTATCAACTAATATGTCACGAGGAACTAAGGTATCATGATTCTGACCAGACAGACAATGCTCAACTCTCCACACTCTCCTGTGAGGGAGTCAGTGGCCCATATTATTGAACGTATTCGCTCGTGGGCGAAGGAACAGAGTAGCAAGTCCATAACATGTCTAGCCGTTCTTAATACCACAATGATTATGAATCCATTAAACAACTAACTTAGAACTTGTGTCCGGACTTATTTAATCAATTTCTACCAATGAAACTTAAGCGTGATAAACGAGGGAAAGCATTCGGGTTTCTTGCGTATCTTACTTTAGGGTTTCATGGTTTTAAGCAAAAGTATCAGTTTAAGGTGGATTTCAAACTTGCCTTTCTCAATACAATTAACAAATCCCTAGGTTTTCGTAAATGGTCATTTAGCCTTTATCCTACCTAATCTAATCTAATTTAAACTAAAACAACTAATTAAAATGCTGACGGCTTTTTACAGAAAGTTAAACCCAGACCATGTCGGAAAATGCTATGGTGGCTCACAATGTATTTAATTGTTTACCAATGTTTCTGTTGTGAGTTTAATTAATTGCTTCGCGATGTTTACATGATAAGTACATTGTGATTGGAGGTGTACAATACTCATGGCAAGTCCACGTAATCACATTGCATTTTATAATGCTTGCATGACGTTACAATTAAAGACATAGTTTTTACACAGATAACTATTGACCGAGTATTGAGGTTCGCGACTCCTCTTTACAAGGTTACAATCACATTTGTTAATCGAAAGGCGAATATAAGTTTTAGGTTTAAAATCACGAGATAAGTCCGTTCACAAAGTTTCCCATTTTATAACGTCGATCAATAATACAACTACCTTCGGTCGTCACTGGCTTCCATATATTTGTACTATGCTCAAAAGCATTTCCAATACTATACCGAGTAATCAGTCGAATAGGGGCCGTCATATTGTCTCACGACGTATTCAAAGTCATCCCACAATTATGTACTAACTACATCACAACAAATACAATAGTAATCTACTCGCTAATCATGGTAATAATGATCTCAAACATAATTAAAGAAAACATGTTTAATTAAGATAGATAAGGATAGAGATAACCGAGATTAATATGCGAGAAGGAATAGACTTGAATTAATGAGCATAACTCCAACCGTACACCAAAGATTACAACAACGTTCCTAGCTTTCTTTCTACTCTAAACAAAGTGCTAAACTAATCTAATGCTAAATTTAAAGTAAGAAAGTAGAATGACAAAGTAAGAAAGTTATATGACTAGTGCATATGGGACATTTTGAAATGAAGCCTAAAGCCTCCTATTTATAGGTGAGCTTTGGCTCACATTAGCACCATGAGGTGCATGTTAGAGAGCTTGCCAAAAATGGTGTGTACAACACGAAAAGTAGGCGCACCGGGTACCGTACAACATGAAAAGTAGGCGCACCGGGTACCAAAAGTTACCAAAAATGGAAAGCGAGATGGGGTAGGGGAGGGCGGCGCCTCCACCACTGTGGCCGGCGGCGACTGGCTGGTGGCCGGCGGCGGCTGGCTTGGCCCCGCCCCGTTTCGCCTTCTTTTGCTTCGTTTCTTGATTCGTGTGTGTTTTCTTCGTTATACGTCCGTTTGAGTTGATTATTTTTTTGTTGGATTCGTAATTCAAAAAAGAAGATTTTGACATAACATAGGCCCTGAGATGAGGTCCCTAGCTCCAGATATTGCGTACGGATCATTCGGATCTTCCGGCGGGCGTGAAATCTTCATTTTTTACCCGTTTCAGTTGATTCTTCTTTGGTTGGATCCGAATTTTGAAAACGAACATCTTGGAAATAATGGATGTTGGTGAAGGGCACTTTGGTCTTGAAATCTCGTTTTTATGCCTTGAATCTTCAAACGTGTGTGGAATCTTCGTTTCACATCCGTTTTACTTGATTTTTATCGTGCAACCTCGTTTTGACCATCTTGGCATAATGTTACTGATTTGTGCTATATTTGAATTAAAATGCCAAGAATCGTTCCAGAATGAGAGAGATATCGGTAGTAAAAACATGACTTTTTACGCGATATCAAAGATCTTCGCACGAAATTTCTCAAGATGTATTGCCCACCGTCCAAGACGTCAAAGATGATCGATGACATTCGGAATTTCAAGCAAGACATCGATGAGTCACTGCATCAAGCATGGGAAAGGTACAAGGACTTGATGCATAAGTGTCCACACCACGATCTAAACGACCAACAAATCGTTATGGTATTCTACAAAGGAGTGGATCGTGCTACAAGACAGCAACTTGATGCTCAAGGATCTATCCCAAAGAAGGTTTAGAGGCCATTCGTGATCAAGCCAAGCATTCCCAACTTTAGGACGATGGCACTTCTCGAAGAAAAAGGTCAGTGAGCAATGATGATGGTCTCGCCGCCATTACTGCTAAGCTTGACAGTATGGGAAGAGACATAACGAAGGTAACCAAGACTGTTCATGCAATCCAAGTATGGTGCGACAACTGTGGAGGAACGCATTTGGTAAAGGACTGCCCTGAGATAGAGTTTGGAGAAGCAAAAGAGGAAGTTAAATTTAGAGAGGCTCAAGGAAATTTCTGCCAAGGTGGTGGAACCTTTTTCAGGAGACCATATCAGGGATGAGGACAGCAGTTCCGCCAGGCTCAGCTCGGACTCTATTCCAAGGAGCAAACTGCAGCACCTTTCACCGAGAAGAAGACTAATTTGGAGGAGATGATGGGAAAGTTCCTGACCACTAATGAGCAATTCATTGCTAGTTCTGGGCAACGAATGGACACTACGGAAGCATTAGTGCGAAATCAAGGAGCTGCCATTAAGCAAATTGAAGGAAACATTTCCAACATTGCCAAAGTTCTCCAAGAGAGATTTCCTGGAACTCTTCCCGGATTTACTGAAACCAATCCACGTGATCAGGCGAAGGCTGTAATTACTAGAAGTGGAAAGGTTCATGAAGATCCGATAGTTAAGAAGAAACATGTATCCCACCCCCTGCCTGAGAAAGAGAAGGAAGTAGAAGTTGTTGAATGTCCTAAGGTGGACACTGAGGCTGATAGAATTGCTAGGGATAAGCAATACGCGAAGGATCATGTTCCACCTCCTCCTTACCCAGCAGCCTTAAGGAGAGGAAAGGATAAAGCTCAGTACCATCAGTTCTTAGAAAACTTGAAGCAGCTTCATATCAATATTCCGTTTGTGGAAGCAATTGCTCAAATGCCCAAGTATGCAAAATACTTGAAGGAATTGTTGACCAACAAGAGCAAACTAAAGGAGGCAACCACAGTGACAATGAACAAGAGATGCTCAGCAGTAATGCAAAACAAACTACCACCTAAGATGAAAGATCCCGGGAGTATTACTCTTCCTTGTCTTATTGGAAGTTTAGACGTCACTAATGCGCTGGCTGACTTAGGGGCCAGCATATCGATTATGCCGTATACTATGTATGCTAGACTCAAGTTAGGGGAACCAAAGCCAATCAGAATGTGCATTGAGTTAGCGGATCGGTCAATTCAATATCCTAAAGGGATGATCGAGAATGTTTTGGTTAAGGTGGATAAGTTTGTTTTCCCTTGAGATTTTGTGATTCTTGACATGGTAGAAGATTCAAAGGTACCTATCATTTTGGGAAGACCTTTTCTAGCCACTGCAAGGGCATTGATTGATGTTTTTGAGCGAAGAATCACTCTGAGGGTAGGAGAGGAAGAAGTAGTATTTGATGTTAACAAGTCAATGCAATATCCTGCTGCAGTTGATGATACTTGTTACTTTGTTAGTGCTAGAGAAACGTCCGATGATGAGGAATTTCTACAAAGTCCCAGGGAAGATGAAGATCTTGATCCCATGATTCTTAAAGGATGGACGGGAAGTCTAGAAGCAATTCGTGATATCGAAGAATTCGATAAGTTGCTTGAGGAGATAGAAACCACGTGTGATGAGGAGTTAGAGAGTGAAGAAAATAAGCTGATGGAGAGCGAAGAGTCAGTCTTGACAAATGGCATTTTGATTAAGAAAGAGACTCGCATTACTATGCATGGGATTCCTTGCTCAAGAGAAGAGGTGTTGGCAGTAAAATCTTCATTTGAAGAACCACCAAAGTTAGAGTTGAAGGATTTACCAACCCATTTGGAATATGCATACTTGCAAGGAGAGTCGGACCTGCCGGTTATCATTTCGTCTCAGCTGTCAGCTAACGAGAAAGAAAGTTTATTGAAGGTTCTTAAGGAGCACAAGCATGCTATCGCTTGGACGATTAGTGATATCAAAGGAATAAGCCCCTCTTAATGCACGCACAAGATCCTCATGGAATCTGATTTCAAACCAGTGGTGCAACCCTAAAGTGACTGATGTGGTAAGGAAGGAGATCATTAAGTTGCTTGACTCTGGGCTGATATACCCAATTTCTGATAGTCCATGGGTTAGCCTTATTCATGTTGTGCCCAAGAAGGGAGGTATGACAGTAGTTGCTAATGAGAGGAATGAGTTAATACCTACGAGAACTGATGGGCGCCTAGAGGTCGGTCGTGATTTGACTCGCGTCGTTGCGGTGCCTTCCTCCGGGCGCGTCCACCAACGGATGTTTTAAAATTTGTAAGTACGGGGCCTAAGTATACTTAAAACTATGGGTACAGTAGTAAGTATGACCTAAGGTCGTTCTATAAACCAGTTGTATTGTGAAACGTTTACGTTGGAGACGATTTATCAAACTAGTAATGGTTTTTAAAAGATTTTTTTAGGTTTTGTTTTGGTTTTTATACTTAGGCAGGAAATTAAAATAAAGCAAATAAAATTTATGTAGTTAGCAGATAATCTAGAGGAGGTGTTTGCTATGATTTCATTAGTTTTCTTAACTGGGATGATGTTTGATTTATAGAATGATCTCAAGAGATTTGTATTTCATTTATTCCGAGTATTGAGGAGTAAGCACTAGCTCCCTACTGATAAATCAGTATGTCACTGAGAAACTAGGCTATCATGATTCTGATCGGAGTAGTTTATCCGGCCATACAACGCCAACCGATAACAGAAGAGCGACCCTTATATGGATATGAATCCTGGGTGCATGAATATGACGACAAACCAATCTCGATGTCCGACCTTTCTTAACCCCACAGAAATACTTCAGTTTAAACGAAACATTTAAGTTCAAGATCAGGTTTTGTGTATGTTGATCACTTTCTATCGATGGGTTTGTAAAGTCTAAGTAAAACGTTTGTATACAATAGGGAACTACGACTCTTCCCATGGAAATACCAAGTTCTTAGCCGAATTACGGTACCTACTTTGCCTTAAACCCTAGACTTGTTTAACTAAGTTTGTATTTAAGCACAGAAATTCTCCATCTATGATATAAACCAGCCCTTACTTTAAAATCCCAATAAATCCCTAATTTGTAAATAGCATAATATTTGCGTTCGAGAGAAGACAGTGTTTCCACAGGTACAATGTAAATTATACGTTCTGAAAGGAAAGCGATAATTCCACAATACCGGTGTACTTTGCATTCAAGTTAGAAAACGTTTTTCCATAATCACCATGTAGTTTGCATTCACGAGTGAAAGCATTATTTCCATGATGACGATGTACTTGGTGTTCCATTTAGAAAACAATGTTTACATTCTTCACAAATCAGACCATGTTTTAGACACAGATAACTAATCACCTTTGGATAGGGTTCGAGACGTCCTATCATTAAGGCCGTAGCCACATTTACTGGTTGAAAGGCGTTAAGTTTGATTGAGGTTTAAAATCATAGATAGAAAGTGGATCAACAATTAATTAATCATTAATCGACAACGGATTGTGCCCACGACTTTCATAGCTTCCACGTTCCGTACTACACACATTTGTGATGCTTTCGGCGCTATACAAATGAAATCCGTATAACGTTACCTCCGTTGTTTTCATAATGACATCATCCCAATTAATACGACTAATTACATCATAGCAAACACGCAGTAAAACTACTCGCTAATCATGGCAAATGATCCTAAATCTAGCATGATAACAGTAATAACAATCATCATAATAAAATAGATAAAGGATAGAATTAACCAGAGTAACAGCGTAGCTGAATATAACGTGAAGAAATACAAGCAGAACTTCGAGTATCCTCCAAGCAATATTACAATATTACCCCCTATTCGTCCGGTCAAAGCCGTGACTAACTAGCCGCTAACTACGAAAATAAAAATATAAATCTAACCTAAAGAGTATAAGAGAAAAATGGAAGAGAATATGAATCTAAGAATGTGTTGAATGAGGAGGTTTAACCCCATATTTATACTAGAAGCTCAACCGTATTCCTCAGCCGTATTTCCATCTTCAAAATCTCAACCGTATTCCTCAACCGTATCAAAATCACACCTTGGATGACCAAAACACACGATACAGTTGAGTTTGGCCGTATACGGGAGAGATTGGCCGTATCGGGGAAGGGACAAGGCCGGATACGGGGGAGAATGGCCATATACGGCTGGCATCAGGCCTTATACTCCCTAGCTAGGCCGTATACGGTTGGGTCTAGGCCGTATACGGCTGGATTTGCCTGTATACGGCTTGGTGCCTCCCGTATCGTGGTCCGTCGGTTGTCTTGAATCTTCGTTTGGGCGTAACTTCTTCATCCGATGTCCGTTTTGAGCGTTCTTTATATCCACGCGATCGTAATCTCCTAAGGAACAAAATGACATAAGTTAGAGGTCATAATTCCAAGTGGAGCTCCAAAAGTGCTAAAATACGTGAACAAGAATGCTTAAGATCGTTTATGCTCTATTTTATTCGTTTTTAGGCCTTTTTAGTTGATTCTTGAAGCATCGTCTATATTTTAGCCGTCATTATGAAATTTAGTATAAAAATGTATATTTCAAATGTTTTCATCCATAATTGGGCTAAAAAGGTGAGATAATGGCACACTAAAACTTGACTTTTTGCATGTCATCAAATATCCCACACTTAGACTTTGCTTGTCCTCAAGCAAAACTCAAATTTCTCACTTGCTTTCCCAAGGAAAATATTTGAAAGTGTAAATGCACTTTTAGGTGAATCAAAATGTTTAAGAGCAAACAATCCCATATATAAGTAATATATCCTGGAAGCCAAGAAGAAATAAGGTATTCGTTCTACAAGCATGAAATAATTCTCTAGGGCAAGCTTTTTGGGATATACATGACTAGGCGATCTCACCAGGTGGTCACTCAATTCACTCATAAGTGTTTCGGGTTACCTATCATTTTAATCAAACGAAATCGCTCATAAGCCAGTCATGCAGCATCCTTCGTCATAGGCTTGCTCGAGAATCACATCTCCACCACTTAGGTGAGGACGGTGCTAATCATCCCAGGACATTCAGATGGGTTGTAATGTGTGGTAAGGGTTAAAGGGAATGGATAAGTGGGAAATTGGTTTTAAATAAAAGGGTTTTACTTATCTTAGGCCTTTCTAAACTTATGAAAAACTTTATTTAGATAAACTTTTTAATGAAAATGGAAACGGATAATGAGAAGGGAATGAGATAGCTATTTTGACTTCTATCTCTTAAAAAACACACGGAAGGTTTATATTCTTTTTGAGAATCGGATTTTTTCGGAAGAATCGAAGTACTTAGCTTTATTACATATTTTTCATTTCTTTTCTTTTTCTATATATTTTTGGGCTTTAGAACTTCTTTGCCAAGGAATTTCTAAGGCATTTTTGATTTATTACCCTTTTGAAACCTTTTCTGACTTTCATTTTTCACACTTTTGACAATTTCGAATTTACTTGGTGCTAAATTTACGCACCACAAGACTCTCAATTTTTGAGTATTTATATGGAAACGCACGCGAGAAATTATGAGTAAACACGAATTTGTGGATTTTGAGTGAAAGCAAAAGAATACCTAAATAACATTTTTCAAAAATTTAAAAATTTCTAAGATAAGGTTTTGGTGGGTGTGGAAGTGAAATGGGTTTAAAGTTTTGGGTTTTAAAGAAACGAAAAGGCTAAGGCTCAATAGGGTAATCTAGGCGGATCATCAACACTAAAAAATGAGTGTTGGAAGGGTTTTGGGCTTGAAGATATATGAAAAAATGAGGGTTTAAATCCTAAGGAATGTCAAGGTCATCTGATTGCACCTATAACGCGTACGGTACTCTACCAATATGGTCTTGACATGCATAACAAGAGCAAGTTATAATTCCAGATGCAAGCATCGGCACACACTCATCAAACGAATAGTGAAGCATTAAAAATGAATGATTTTCATGGGCTCAAGATACCTCACTACAAGATTGGGTTATATATGCCTAGCCATGCGCTGCCCTTTTAGATTATTATTTCAAGCTCGAGAAATTCCTAACTTATTTAATCTTAACTTCCAAAATACACTACTCATATATGAAAATGCTTCCCCTTAAGACATTTTAATTCAAAAATTTTGAAAAAATTTTAAGCAAAAGTGAGGTAGCAAAAGTGAGGTTTTAAAATTAAGGAAAATTTTCCGAGTTTGCTTTTGGAAGAAAGAATCTGACCTAAGGTATTCTATACCGCTATCCCACACTTAGAGGAACATTGTCCCTAATGTTCTCTTGAGTTGAGATTTTATTGTAAATAAAATCCCACACTTAGAGTTTGAACATATCTGAAAATGTTTCTCAAGCGTTCGTTTTGGGCTGGAATCCCACACTTAGTGATAAGTTAAGGATATGGCATAGATTACTTGAAAAATAAAGCAAAATAATCTATATCAAAACGAGGATAAGAACGAGAGAACTCCCCTAACAAAGCGGTTGAAGGAGGCTGAGAGTCTGAAGATATGTCGCCTTGAAGAAAAGTACTTGCCAGATATCCTTCTTACGGCAGTTCCATGAAGTGCATTCGGCTGTTGGGAAGAGCACTTGGTATAATATGGCTCAATTCTTCATTCTCTTCACTGTTCTCTCATGTGAAAAATATCTCGTAAGTGTGAACACGTTGGATATACTTTTTTGACCAACTTCTCATTTTTATAGCTTTTACCGAAAGAGTGTCACTATTCCAGACTTGTGAAAAGATGTTTTCTGCTACAAATTATTTGTAAGACATGTGTTTTTAAACGAGTTCGAGCATAATGTGTGAAAGTAGCACACAAGTACCTCAAATGCTCGAAACACATGACTTATCATTTGAAAATGTTTCTTGAATTCTGGAATTAGTGATGTGGTAAAAGTTTGTTAGTTTGAAAATGAAGTGGTGTTTTGAAAGCTTTTGTATATCCAAGTGTGAAAGATAGTCAGAGATAATTCACTTATTATAATACTATTAATACTAAAGGATACTTATTCCACGGGTTGCCTCCCGAGAAGCGCTTCTATTTAAAGTCGAGGGCTCAACTTTTGTTCCTCCTGGATCAGCCGGAAAAGGAACCTCCAGGGCTAGAGATGCTCGGTGGTGGAGCCCTGGAGTTTTGTGGATAGAACTTGAGGTAATAGCGAGTGATGACTTGGGTAATGTTCGGGATTCTTGAGACGAAAAGAGGGAAGCTATCGAAGTGTTCCTCAGCCACCCTTTGCAGGTATAAGAGGTCCCAGGTGGTATCATAGACTGCTTTGGAGATGGGCCCATCGGAATCTATGAAGTAAGTCCCGTTGTACTCAAGTCTCTCACGCTCTGGTCGTTCCTGCCTTAGTGAATCCATGAATCCGAAGAAGCGCAAATGGATGTCTTCATGAGTGCTGACGCTGGTGCTTCTTCCTAATTCTTCGATGGACTCGAGGATGCCTTGGATGAGTTGCTCTTGATGACTGGAATACGTGAGGTTGGGTTTACGAAAGATGTTAATCATTCTATTGTAAACCTCACGCAGTCCATCATGAAACAATTGTCTGGGTTCCCCTGTGAAGACAGTACCGAAGATGTCTCTAAGCTGCTCTGTGATGAAGTTCGCGGTGTCAACCAACGAATCGTCAGGTATGGATGAAGGGATGTCACGGGTCCTTTCCTCCTGATACACACGCTCCAGCCTTTCGATAATCTTGTGAGCATGGAACTCTAAAGTGCAGTCGATGTAAAACCTGTGTGGTGAAGAATCGTCGATATGATCGTTGTTAGCCATAGAGATCATTAATCCCTGAAGATCACTCATCATCTGTTTGTCGACTTCGTCATCAGGGTTCCCAATAGCATAATCCATATTGTATCTGTAAGAGTGTAGAAACTCCATCTGTCTGGGCGAATATGGAAATGCAGACCTGATCAGTGTCTCGTATACCTTGCCATATATGATTTTCCGATTTTCAAAGAACTCAAGCTCGTCAGCAGGTGGCTCATCACTATTCTGAGGTTCTAGCAGAAGCTGAGTAGCGAGATCTTCGGCGAAGGCATGGATGCGGTTTTGTAGATGCTGAGGACTTCGAGAGTTGGTGGCACTATAAACATCATATTCTTCTTCAATTTCCTCGATCAAGTCTCTCTGATGTGGCGTGTACTCAATAGTAGAGTCTCTGATAATCGCCATCAAGGTACGAAAGTCATCCTCGTATTGCTCAATAGTACTGATCATCTCTTCATGATTAGAGACGACCGGTACTTGAATAGTTCCGAGCGAAGAGTCTGGAATGGTGGAAGGTAGACGAAGGTGAATAGAGCGGATATCAATCGGAACGTCAATGAATACGAAGTCGTCCTCGTCACTCTCTGTCGCTGCGGGGTCAACTTCTAGCGAATCAGGAAACTCCATAGCGGTAGGTGGTGACTGAGACTCATCGGTGATCTGAGATATCGGCTGAGAAGAGATTATCTCGATTTCCCTTTCTTCCTGAGAGTCGGAATCATGACTGGAACCAGAAGTGCCTCCTAGCTCAAGCTGAGTTCGGAGTCTAGGGAAGGTGAGTGGATCGAGGTCTGATATGATGAGTTTACTAGAATGATCCTCCATTGGTTCTTCTTCCTCTGAATCACTATCTGGCAGCGGAATAAAACTTCGAGTATAGTTTATTATCTCTGTCGTCGGAAGGTATGACTCAGGAAGGTAAGTCGGTATGGTCTGATCTTCCTCTGTCTCGTCCTCCTCTTCTTCTTCTATTTCTTCTTTAGTCTCTTCCTCTTCTTCCATTTCTTCTTCCTCAGTGTCAGAAGCAATCATAGTAGGCTCGACAGACATCCGTGTATCTGGTTCGGAATCATCATCCGAAGTAACTCTGCCTGTAGAAATCATACATATCTCCGCATGCTCTGTCAAAGCCTGCTAAGTCTGATCAATCTTGAAGGTAACAGTCTCTCCATGAGATCTAAGACTGATAGTCTGTGAGTAAATGTAACACCCCAGTTTTCAAGGTATTACTTTAGTAAATAAAAATAAGTTTTAATAGCTCAGTTTTAAAGTATTATTTTAGTGTACAATAATATATGCATCTTTTTAATTTTAGATCTCTAAATAATGAGATATAATAGAAAACGCAAACTAGTTGTTCAGTTCCAGACTGTGTAGTATAGAAATTAAAAGAATTTAGACAATTCCTACGTGTCTTATTCTAGTAACTTCAAAAATACTTCCAGAACTTTACGTGAGGAACAAAAAAAAATCGCAGGAGATCAAAATCAAAGAAGAAATCAGTTTCAATCTTGAATTCAAGCTTTAATCAATTAGAATCAGCATCCTCTATCACTTTCTAATTCCTGTAAGTTGTTCTTCCTTCTCCAAAACCCTAGAAATTGGATTTTCATGGGTTTTAGTAAATTGGTATGATTAGAATCCTAATTTCATATTAGAAGTGATAGGTTATGATTAGTGTTCATGAGGTTTATGAGATTTTTCATGAATCATATGTTTTAGTTTATAGCATGATTTTGATATGTTAGTAGAATCAAGTAGTGATTAGAAAGTAGTTAAATTCATAATAAAGCTATAATTTTGATCATGATAAGTAAATTAGTTAGTTTAGTTAAAGTGAAATTAGTAAATAACTAGTGGGGGAGAAAGGAATTAGTTGATTTGTAGTTGAAAGTTGTGATTAGTATTGATATTATGTTATAATTATATGTAATAGGTGTTAAAGAAGAGTTGTCATCTTTTGTTCATCTTGTTACAAGTGGTACTACAAATCAAGGTGAGTTATGAAATGAATAAATCATGATTATGTAATTAGCTTGTTGTTATGACATGATTGTGATGAAAGTTAATGATTAGAATGGTTAATGAGAATTAGCCATGATTTGATTAAAATAGCTAACCAAGGTTAGCTTTGTTTTGATTAGTAGCTAACTTATGTTAGCCAATTATTGATTAGATTAGCTAATTGATATTAGCTAAATAATTGATTAGATATGTGCACATACGATTAGAATTGAGAAAGTGGAGTTGCAAGAAAAGGGAAGAAATTTCTTTACTTTGCTTATTAATTGTTTTGTTTAATAATGCATTGAAATGATTAGTTTTCATATTCTCACTAAGCAAATTGCTTAATTAGTCTAGTTATGTTGTAGGTACAAGTGAAAGCGGAAGGGGTAAAGATATTGCAAAAGGGTAGAAGTGGAGTGCTAGCTTGTTGTAAGTTATACAAGCTTTCTCTTTAAATTATCGTTTTGAAACCTTGAAAGATCGCCCAAACAATGTTTTGACATGTTTTGGTTATGAAAGCAATAATTAGATAGACTATGTTGTAATAGTATGATCATGTGAATGACTAGTAGATATGGTTTGAGAATGTGTTAAGTTGTAAGTTGTAGTAAAAGTGATATTTTGGTTATGTACATATTTGAAAGTTTCAAAGAAAGTCAATGATGTTATTAGTCAATTTAGAAGGGTGTTTAGCCATTGAATGGGTCAGATTTGCCCTTTTTGGATCAGCGGGTCAAAATGGGTCAAAACGGGTCTTAATAACATCTATGAACCAAATTGAGTTAGATAAAGATTTGAAGTATAGTGATAAGCCTCACAACTTTGTTGTGATGGTAGTAATGTGTGCCTAAAAGCCCAGCTCCTAAGTCTCAATGGTTTGAGATTTGGTATACTAGCAAAAAGTGATTATTTTAGCTAAAAATGACCCATGAGTCCAAATCCCGAAATAGTGAGAATTTTGAGAAAGTGCGAAAATAGAAAGTTTCATTTTTACCATAGTAAAGTGCCTGCAAAGTTTCATGTTTTAATTCCTTGTCGTTTGTAAGATATGCGCGCCCAAAGTTCGGTTTTTGGTATGAAATAGTGCAGGTTCAGGATTTGCCTGCAGATCATGGGAATCCGGCGGATTCAAGGGAATCCGGTTGGATTGCCATGAATCCGGGCGGATTCCGAGACCGTATTCCTTAATTTCAGTTCTGTCCACGAGTTGAGTCTGAATCCATAGGGAATCCGGCGGATTCCCATGAATCCGACCGGATTCAACTGTTTTCCAGGAAAGGTCATTTTAATGAATTTAAAATGAAGTGTAAGGAGTTAACCATAGTATTGGGACCATAATAAATCAGTACAAGTATTAAAAAAAAAAAAAAAGTTAAGATTTTCCGGGCGTTTCAAGTTGGTATCAGAGCGATGGTTTAAGAGATTTAAGCAATCCACAGTAGGATTGCCTAAACTTAAACCACTCATAAATGTGCAGTAGTTAATTACAGTTATGTTTTCGCAATGTTTTGCATATGATTAGTAGATTAGGATTAGAGTAATAATGATTGCTTGGAATTGGAATATATTTAAGAATTTTGAATAGAAACATGTATTTAGTTTGATATAAGTACGTCTGGCCAACGAGGTTATATTTTTCTAAAGCATGTGGGAGATTCAAAGTTGTTAAATATGTGAAGATAAAGGTAATCATCATTTAATAGTTGAAGTAGAGATTTTCTATATTATTGATTGTGTCTTTATATTGTTTAGTAAATGGAATCCGCACCAAATAAAGAAGCTGAGGGTTCAAATGTACGTTCTCCCACTCAAGAGGAGAATGTTTCAGAAAGAAGTTTAGATCCTGAGGACCGGATGCTATTAAAAGATGTTATTGGGCAAGCCCTACAAGAATTTGCTCCTAAGGTATATACCCGAATGGAGCAAATTATTAATACACGATTAGTAGAATTTGAACAAAAGCATCCTGTCTTAGTTAACCCTCAGTTGAATAGTGAAATGTTAAGTGATCAGCAACAAATAAACAAAGAAAAAGAACGTTTTGAATATAAAAACTTTGCCAATTGTAGTCCCCCAGAATTTCATGGTGAAAGAGACCCGATTAGTAGTCATAGGTGGATTAGTAAGATAGAAGAAACTTTTCTACTCTGTGACTGTCCAGAAAGGCTACGTGTGTTGTTTGCTGCTCATCAGTTGAAAGATAGTGCTCAGGATTGGTGGGGTACTCAAGTTAAAACACATGGTGCTGCGGAAGCTGCAAAGTTTTCTTGGAGTATGTTTAAAGAAAAGTTTATAGCAGAATTCGCTCCAATGGCGGAAGTAGAGAGATTGAAAGGAGAGTTCTTAGCCATCAATCAAGGGAAAATGTCGGTAACTGAGTACACTAACATGTTTTATGATAAATCTCAGTTTTGTCCGGAATATACCTTGAATCCAGGGTTAATGAAGGATCATTATTACCGACATTTGAACATTGATATCAAAGAAGCAGTTGACCCGACTATTTATGATTCTATTCCTAAGATGATGAATAAAGGGTTGACTCGAGAAAAGGAGTTGCAAGTGAAAGCTGAGGATCGCGCTAATAAGAGAAAAGCAGAACAGTCCTCTTCTCAATCACAGCAATCTAAGAAATTTAAATCTTTTGGAAAGCAGCAGTCATCACAACCACAACAACAGAAGTCACAATCTCAACAATCAAATCGTCAATCTCAAGCTCCAGCTCGGGAATTTCCCAAGTGTAATAATTGTGGTAGAAAGCATCCAGGAGAATGTCAGTTAGGGAGTACAGCTTGTTACAAATGTCGTCAACAAGGGCATATCGCTGCTAATTGCCCTAATCCATATAGAATGTGCTTTTATTGTTACAAGGATGACCATTTACAAGCTAACTGTCCTGCTAAACTAGAAGATATGAAAAGAAATGAACAAAAGAAAGAAGCTGAAAGAAGAGAGAAGCGGGCGGACAGAAAGCTAAAGGTCGTTCTTTTCAGATTACTGCAGATGAGGCAAAGGAGTCACATGACGTGGTGACAGGTACCTTCATAATTAACACTATACCTGCCCATGTTTTATTTGACTCTGGAGCCACCAAGTCTTTTGTATCATTATCATTTTGTGAAAAGTTGAATACTCCTATTGTTAAATTAGAACGCCCTTTAGAAGTTGAAATTGCCGATAGCAAATTAGTTATTGTTAGTAATGTTTATAGAGGGTGTACTATTGAAATAGGAGGTGAAGTGTTTAAAATAGATTTGATTCCCATGCAAATGGGGGAATTTCATGTAGTTATAGGAATGGATTGGATGGGAAAGAATAAGGGTATGATAAATTGTCATGAAAAGATAGTTCTCCTGAAAGCACCTAGCGGAAGGGAGATTGTCGTTTATGGTGAACGTTCTAGTAGATCTATTCCGGTTTGTACTTTTGCTCGAGCTAAAAGATTTTTGTCACACGGGTGTCAAGCCTTTTTGGCGCACGTGGTTGATAATTCTAAAGCTGTACCAGAACTTTCCAGTATTCCAGTTGTGAAAGAATTTCCTGAAGTATTCCCTGACGAACTTCCAGGTATTCCACCTGATAGACAAGTGGAATTCCGAATTGATCTTATTCCTGGAGCTATTCCAATTGCTAAATCTCCTTATCGGTTAGCTCCAACTGAAATGCAAGAAATGATGAAACAGTTGCAAGAACTTTTAGATAAAGGTTTCATCCGTCCTAGTAGTTCACCTTGGGGAGCTCCAGTGTTGTTTGTCAAGAAGAAAGATGGTTCCTTAAGAATGTGTATAGATTACCGGGAACTAAATAAAGTGACCATTAAGAACAGATATCCCTTGCCTCGAATAGATGACTTATTTGATCAGCTACAGGGTGTCAGTTTCTTTTCAAAGATTGATCTTCGGTCTGGCTACCATCAGTTAAAGGTAAGGGAAGAAGATATTTCAAAGACTGCTTTTCGTACTCGTTATGCTCACTTCGAGTTTACTGTTATGCCATTCGGCTTAACTAATGCCCCAGCTGCATTCATGGACCTGATGAACAGAGTTTGTCGGCCCATACTTGATATCTTTGTTATAGTTTTCATTGATGATATTCTTATCTATTCTAAAAGTGAAACTGAGCATGCAGCACATCTCAGGCAAGTTCTTGAAACACTTCGTTGTGAAAAGTTATTTGCCAAATTTTCTAAATGTGAATTCTGGTTACGAGAAGTCCAATTTCTTGGACACGTGATCAATATTCACGGCATTCAAGTCGATCCTTCCAAGATAGCAGCAGTAATGAAGTGGGACCCTCCTACGAGTCCTACTGAAATCAGGAGTTTTCTTGGTCTAGCTGGCTATTATCGGCGTTTTATTCAAGACTTTTCAAAAATTGCTACTCCTTTGACTCAGTTGACTAGAAAGAGTGTTCAGTGGAAGTGGGAAGATGAGCAAGTCAAAGCATTTCAGAAGTTGAAGGAAAAGCTTAGTCAAGCCCCTATTCTTGTTTTACCCGAGGGCAATGAGGATATGGTGGTGTATTGTGATGCTTCAAAACTCGGATTAGGCTGTGTTCTTATGCAGCGTGGAAAGGTTATTGCTTATGCTTCACGTCAGTTAAAGTCACATGAGCAAAACTATCCAACTCATGATCTTGAGTTAGCAGCAGTGGTCTTCGCTCTTAAAATTTGGCGCCATTACCTCTATGGTGTTAAATTCACTATCTATACAGACCACAAAAGTCTTAAATATTTCTTTGATCAGCGTGATTTGAACAATCATCAAAGAAGATGGCTAGATTTAGTCAAAGATTATGACTGCGACATACTTTACCATCCTGGTAAAGCTAATGTTGTAGCCGATGCTCTTAGCAGAAAAGTTAGTCATTCCGTTCTTTCAGTGAAATCTCTTCAAATGACTGTGCTTCCCCAGCTATTTGATTCTATTGAAGCTGCCCAGATTGAAGTTCTAGCCTCTAATGACCCGAAAAATCAACGTTTAGTGGGTCAACTTTCTGAATTAGTAGACGATTCTAGAGGTTTAAAAACTCGTTATGGTAGAATCTGGATACCAAGAACGAGTGAAGTAAAGAAAGTGTTATTAGATCAGGTGCATAAATCCAAGTATTCTATTCATCCTGGTGCTACCAAGATGTACCGTGATCTGAAACGTGACTATTGGTGGCCAGGTATGAAACGTGATATAGTTAAATATGTTCAAAATTGTCTCACTTGTCTGCAAGTTAAAACAGAGCACCAGCAACCATACGGTAAACTCCAGCCTTTGGATATACCAGTATGGAAATGGGAACACATCACCATGGATTTTGTTACCAAGTTGCCAAAAACCCCTAGGCAACATGACACTATTTGGGTGATCGTGGACCGATTGACAAAAAGTGCTATTTTTCTTCCTATTCAAGAAGCTTCTTCTTCAGAAAAGTTAGCTGATCTTTATATTAAAGAAGTTGTTGCTAGGCATGGAGTTCCACTTTCTATAGTTTCAGATCGTGATACTCGTTTTACCTCCCGATTCTAGAATAAATTTCAAGAAGATTTGGGAACTCGATTGCATATTAGTACAGCTTTTCATCCTCAAACTGATGGTCAGAGTGAACGTACTATTCAGACTCTTGAGGATATGCTTAGAGCTTGCGCCATTGACTTTGGTGGTAGTTGGGATACTCATCTTCCATTGGTTGAGTTTTCCTATAATAATAGTTATCATTCTTCAATTAAAATGCCACCTTACGAAATGTTATATGGTAGAAAATGTCGAACTCCAATTTGTTGGGGTGAAGTCGGTCAAAGAGAACTTGGAAGTACAGATATAGTACAATTGACTACCAAAAAGATTGATCAGATTAGAGAAAGATTAAAGATGGCACAAGATCGACAAAAGTCATATGCGGACAAGCGGAGAAGGCCTATTGAATTTCAAGTAGGTGATAAGGTAATGCTTAAAGTTTCACCTTGGAAAGGGATTATACGTTTTAGAAAGCGGGGAAAGTTGAGTCCAAGGTATATTGGACCTTTTGAAATTATTGATAGAGTTGGGAAAGTTGCATATCGGTTGCAATTACCAGAAGAACTTGGTAATATTCATGATACATTTCATGTGTCTCAGCTCAGAAAGTGTTTAGTTGATGAGGCTTCTTATGTACCACTGACAGAAATATAAATAAATGATAAGTTAAGTTATATAGAAGAGCCAGTTAAAATTCTTGATCAGAAAGTAAAGCAGCTCAGGAATAAATTAGTTTCGATAGTTAAAGTTCAGTGGCGACATAGAATGGGTTCGGAATTTACTTGGGAACCGGAGGAGTGGATGATGATATATTACCCTGCGGTACACCAAGAATGGTTCATGAGGACACGAATAGAATAAGTGGGGGAGAGCTGTAACACCCCAGTTTTCAAGGTATTACTTTAGTAAATAAAAATAAGTTTTAATAGCTCAGTTTTAAAGTATTATTTTAGTGTACAATAATATATGCATCTTTTTAATTTTAGATCTCTAAATAATGAGATATAATAGAAAACGCAAACTAGTTGTTCAGTTCCAGACTGTGTAGTATAGAAATTAAAAAAATTTAGACAATTCCTACGTGCCTTATTCCAGTAACTTCAAAAATACTTCCAGAACTTTACGTGAGGAACAAAAAAAATCGCAGGAGATCAAAATCAAAGAAGAAATCAGTTTCAATCTTGAATTCAAGCTTTAATCAATTAGAATCAGCATCCTCTATCACTTTCTAATTCCTGTAAGTTGTTCTTCCTTCTCCAAAACCCTAGAAATTGGATTTTAATGGGTTTTAGTAAATTGGTATGATTAGAATCCTAATTTCATATTAGAAGTGATAGGTTATGATTAGTGTTCATGAGGTTTATGAGATTTTTCATGAATCATATGTTTTAGTTTATAGCATGATTTTGATATGTTAGTAGAATCAAGTAGTGATTAGAAAGTAGTTAAATTCATAATAAAGCTATAATTTGATCATGATAAGTAAATTAGTTAGTTTAGTTAAAGTGAAATTAGTAAATAACTAGTGGGGGAGAAAGGAATTAGTTGATTTGTAGTTGAAAGTTGTGATTAGTATTGATATTATGTTATAATTATATGTAATAGGTGTTAAAGAAGAGTTGTCATCTTTTGTTCATCTTGTTACAAGTGGTACTACAAATCAAGGTGAGTTATGAAATGAATAAATCATGATTATGTAATTAGCTTGTTGTTATGACATGATTGTGATGAAAGTTAATGATTAGAATGGTTAATGAGAATTAGCCATGATTTGATTATAATAGCTAACCAAGGTTAGCTTTGTTTTGATTAGTAGCTAACTTATGTTAGCCAATTATTGATTAGATTAGCTAATTGATATTAGCTAAATAATTGATTAGATATGTGCACATACGATTAGAATTGAGAAAGTGGAGTTGCAAGAAAAGGGAAGAAATTTCTTTACTTTGCTTATTAATTGTTTTGTTTAATAATGCATTGAAATGATTAGTTTTCATATTCTCACTAAGCAAATTGCTTAATTAGTCTAGTTATGTTGTAGGTACAAGTGAAAGCGGAAGGGGTAAAGATATTGCAAAAGGGTAGAAGTGGAGTGCTAGCTTGTTGTAAGTTACACAAGCTTTCTCTTTAAATTATCGTTTTGAAACCTTGAAAGATCGCCCAAACAATGTTTTGACATGTTTTGGTTATGAAAGCAATAATTAGATAGACTATGTTGTAATAGTATGATCTTGTGAATGACTAGTAGATATGGTTTGAGAATGTGTTAAGTTGTAAGTTGTAGTAAAAGTGATATTTTGGTTATGTACATATTTGAAAGTTTCAAAGAAAGTCAATGATGTTATTAGTCAATTTAGAAGGGTGTTTAGCCATTGAATGGGTCAGATTTGCCCTTTTTGGATCAGCGGGTCAAAATGGGTCAAAACGGGTCTTAATAACATCTATGAACCAAATTGAGTTAGATAAAGATTTGAAGTATAGTGATAAGCCTCACAACTTTGTTGTGATGGTAGTAATGTGTGCCTAAAAGCCCAGCTCCTAAGTCTCAATGGTTTGAGATTTGGTATACTAGCAAAAAGTGATTATTTTAGCTGAAAATGACCCATGAGTCCAAATCCCGAAATAGTGAGAATTTTGAGAAAGTGCGAAAATAGAAAGTTTCATTTTTACCATAGTAAAGTGCCTGCAAAGTTTCATGTTTTAATTCCTTGTCGTTTGTAAGATATGCGCGCCCAAAGTTCGGTTTTTGGTATGAAATAGTGCAGGTTCAGGATTTGCCTGCAGATCATGGGAATCCGGCGGATTCAAGGGAATCCGGTCGGATTACCATGAATCCGGGCGGATTCCGAGACCGTATTCCTTAATTTCAGTTCTGTCCACGAGTTGAGTCTGAATCCATAGGGAATCCGGCGGATTCCCATGAATCCGACCGGATTCAATTGTTTTCCAGGAAAGCTCATTTTAATGAATTTAAAATGAAGTGTAAGGAGTTAACCATAGTATTGGGACCATAATAAATCAGTACAAGTATAAAAAAAAAAAAAAAAAGTTAAGATTTTCAGGGCGTTTCAGTAAACATCGATGATAGTACGCGCGGTGTTCAAGAATGGCCTTCCTAAGATGATAGGGATATGAACATCCTCCTGAATGTCCATCACTACAAAGTCTGTGGGATATAGGAACTTATCTACCTTAACCATGATATTCTCAGCTATTCCTTTAGGGTATCTAATGGATTGGTCAGCTAGCTGGACACTCATTTTGGTAGGCTTAAGGGGTCCTAATTCTAGTCTTCTATAAAGTGAATAAGGCATGAGGTTGATACTGGCTCCTAGGTCGGCTAGAGAGTGTATCATGCCCGAGTGATAGATCGAACAAGGAAGGGTGAATCGTCCTGTATCTCCTAATTTCTCCGGTAGGTCATTCTTAATGATTGCTAAACATTCCGCGTTCAGTGGGACATTGGGTACTTCGGGTACCTTGTCCTTGGTCGACAGGAGTTTACGGATGTATTTTGAACTGGAAGGGGTTCTGGACACCGTGTCCATAAACTTTCCATCGAGTCGGAAGGTGTTGTCTTTGTAGGCTTTCCTAAGTCGGTTAGGAAACGGAATTCGTACTTCCCTTCGTGGTGTAGGGACAGACGTGGTCTCGACTGTCGGTGAGACAGGAGAAGTAGTGGAAGGTTGGCCCGGTGCCTCCTTTGTGTCTGTAGTACTCATCTGTTTAGCCTCTTCTACGTGGGGGTTTTGTACCGTGTTACTAGGAAGATTACCCTGAGGCCTAGAGTCAAGACGTTGGGCTAGCTGTCCAATCTGGGCCTCAAGATTTTTGAGAACGGCCAATTGGTTCCTAACGTATAGGTCATTTTGTTCTTGCCTAGCACTAGTCTTTTGGTTGATTTGGTCTTGGCCTTGGATGAACTTGTTTAGGGTGTCATCTGTACTAGTAATGGGCACAAGGGTCTTAGTGGGTTCAGTCGATTGAGCTGCGTCCGGTGCAGTCAATGACAGTGGTTGGTTATAGGTGAGTTGGGGTTGTTGTGGGTACCTAGGTTGGTAGTTGGGTTGAAATGGTGGTTGGTTTCTAGGTGGGTATTGAGTGCCTCTAGTCCTAGGGGGAGTGGTTTGATTGAAACGCGACTGATTTTGAGGGCGAGCTGGAAATTGAGCATAGTAGACCGTACCATCAGCGGGATCCTCGTACTCAACCTGATAAGCCGCAGAGGGAAGGTTGGCATAGTTCTGGCATTCCTGAACTTGGTGGACATGCTGGGATGGTTTCTTCAATTCGCCGATCTGTTTCGTCAAAGTCTCGATCTTCTCCGTTAGGGACTTGATAGCTTCAGCCTGGAGCGGGTTGGATGCGGCAAGCGGTGCCGATGATGAGGAATGCTCACCAGAGTTCCAATAGTGATGGTGCATCGTCATATTCTCGATCAGATTCCAAGCCTCATCTGCGGAGAGTAGCATAATACTTCCTTGAGCGGCAGCGTCGAGGGTGATGCGGTGGTTTGGAACAAGACCGTTGTAAAACGTGCACAGCTGGCTGGTTTTCTCTATTAAATGGTTAGGACATTTGTTTAGAAGACTCTTATATCTCTCCCATGCAGTATAGATAGATTCATCATGAGCTTGGTGGAAGTTCATGATGTCATTCTTGCATTTGGTTTGTTTGGCCGGAGGATAGTACTTAGTTAAGAACTTATTATCCATCTCCGTCCAAGAAGAGATAGAGTCGGTCTCTAATCCCTCAAACCAGGTCAAGGCATGGTGAGTAAGCGAATAGGGGAATAGGTATAGGCGGACTATGTCCTGCTCAACCCCATTCTGCTTGTAAGAGTTGGTGGTTTGAATAAATAGGTTTATGTGGGCGTTGGGGTCTTCATTGGGCAGACCATGGAACTGGCAGAATTCCTTGATCAGCTGAATGATATGGTGTCTCAGTTCGAAAGATGCGCCTTCGATAACTGGATAGTTGATAGGTCCTCCTCGTCCTTCGATTGACGGTTTGGTGCTATCGGCGAGAGTGACGCAAGCAGCCATCGGTTGTCGAGTGCGCTTTCCTTTACGAGCGGTTCGGATAATCGACTCAGGATCGAAAACGAAGATGATAGGCTCAGATCCGGATGATCTGGTCGAATATCGTTGTGTGTCGTGGGAAGGAATTTTCATCTGGAACAACTAAACTAAGAAAGTAAAACTAAACTAAACTAAACTACGGATATTTATAGAAATAAAAATTCGTCTATAACGTCTACGGATCTTACAACTGATTCCCCGGCAGCGGCGCCAAAAACTTGATGGGCGCCTAGAGGTCGGTCGTGATTTGACTCGCATCGTTGCGGTGCCTTCCTCCGGGCGCGTCCACCAACGGATGTTTTAAAATTTGTAAGTGCGGGGCCTAAGTATACTTAAAACTATGGGTACAGTAGTAAGTATGACCTAAGGTCGTTCTATAAACCAGTTGTATTGTGAAACGTTTACGTTGGAGACGATTTATCAAACTAGTAATGGTTTTTAAAAGATTTTTTTAGGTTTTGTTTTGGTTTTTATACTTAGGCAGGAAATTAAAATAAAGCAGATAAAATTTATGTAGTTAGCAGATAATCTAGAGGAGGTGTTTGCTATGATTTCATTAGTTTTCTTAACTGGGATGATGTTTGATTTATAGAATGATCTCAAGAGATTTGTATTTCATTTATTCCGAGTATTGAGGAGTAAGCACTAGCTCCCTACTGATAAATCAGTATGTCACTGAGAAACTAGGCTATCATGATTCTGATCGGAGTAGTTTATCCGGCCATACAACGCCAACCGATAACGGAAGAGCGACCCTTATATGGATATGAATCCTGGGTGCATGAATATGACGACAAACCAATCTCGATGTCCGACCTTTCTTAACCCCACAGAAATACTTCAGTTTAAACGAAACATTTAAGTTCAAGATCAGGTTTTGTGTATGTTGATCACTTTCTATCGATGGGTTTGTAAAGTCTAAGTAAAACGTTTGTACACAATAGGGAACTATGACTCTTCCCGTGGAAATACCAAGTTCTTAGCCGAATTACGGTACCTACTTTGCCTTAAACCCTAGACTTGTTTAACTAAGTTTGTATTTAAGCACAGAAATTCTCCATCTATGATATAAACCAGCCCTTACCTTAAAATCCCAATAAATCCCTAATTTGTAAATAGCGTACTATTTGCGTTCGAGAGAAGACAATGTTTCCACAGGTACAATGTAAATTATACGTTCTGAAAGGAAAGCGATAATTCCACAATACCGGTGTACTTTGCATTCAAGTTAGAAAACGTTTTTCCATAATCACCATGTAGTTTGCGTTCACGAGTGAAAGCATTATTTCCATGATGACGATGTACTTGGTGTTCCATTTAGAAAACAATGTTTACATTCTTCACAAATCAGACCATGTTTTAGACACAGATAACTAATCACCTTTGGATAGGGTTCGCGACGTCCTATCATTAAGGCCGTAGCCACGTTTACTGGTTGAAAGGCGTTAAGTTTGTGTGACACTCCTCCAAATTAGGTATATAATTATACTTAATTACATGCATTTCTTACGCTAATTCCCTGCATTTGTTTTAAACTAAACCTATGATGTGATATGAGTCTAGCGAGCCCAATACGATAATACAAAAAGTATTACATTATACGTAGTATTTATAAATTACGTACGAACGTATCGGAACTACGCCGACAAAAAAAAAATAATTAACCAGATTTGGTTATATGAAATAATTAATAATTCAATTATTAATTACGAGAAATTATATATCTATAACATATAGATAAAATGATTCAATTATACGTTTAACATATAACGTATTATATAACGAACAGAAACAATTCTAAAACGTACCAAAAAGGTCAAAATATGAAAAATGTTATTTTTCTAGTACGTTTTCAAGTATTTAGAACATTACTTCGAATTGTGAATTCGAAACTCAACCGAAATTTGGCGCTTATTTGGACGCGCGCAGTAAAATGTACAAATATGTACAACAACTAAAAATAATGATAACTTCATTATTCTGAAAATATATTACGAACCAGGAGAGCATCTACAAAATAAAAATATAAAATGTTAAATTTTATATTGCTATAATTATACCCGTACTCGAAATTGAGGTACCAAAAATGGCACCTAACATCAATAATGCAGGCGACAGATTGGTTTTTTAAACCATACTCCCTCCCTCTCTGTGATCATTCATTCGACATACACACAAACACAAATAATTCACCAAAATTCCATTTCCTTTTTCACAAAAGTTTAACAAGATCAGTAGTAGCAGCAGATAGTAGAAGTGGAGCAAAACCAGATCATCTTCTTCATCATCATCACTCACGGTCATCATCACCACCTTCAAATCTTTGTAAGAAAATCTAAAATCTTTGATTTCCATGCTTAAATTCGTATATATATCATGTCTAAACATCATAATCTAGCTATATAACATACAAAATCTAAGATTTGAAGCTTTGATCTTGAAAATGAGCTTGAGAAACCAAAACCATAAAACAAAAATCGATTGGTGAAAACTTGTTAAAATGTTATATTATGAGTTAAAACGTGTTATGGTACGAGTGTGAATCTTTTGGGACGTATTAAAGCCGAACTATAAGCGATTGAAGTGAAAAAGACCAAAGTTTGTGCAGCTCTGTTCTGCGTCTGATGCTTCTGTGCAGAAGCACATGACGCGATCGCGTCACTTTCATGAACAAAACCCGCTAAAACCTTTTATTACTTCACGCGATCGCGTGAAACAAAAACTTCAGAAATCTTCGAAACTTAGAACGACGCGATCGCGTGGTTTTCAACCACGATCGCGTGAACCTTTTCGTACCAACCGATCGCGTGATTACTTAAACCGATCGCGTGAACCACTTTGTACCACGTGATCATGTAAACCGATCGCGTGAACTTCATCTGAAGTCAAAACCTGTTGTGACTCAACTACGATGACCGAGTAATAGACAACCCAAATGATTACGATGAACTAGTAATAGACAAACCATGTGTTACGATGAACTAGTAATGGACAAGTCATGTGATTACGATGAATTAGTAAATGACAACCCAAATGTTTTCGACGAACGAGTAACATACTTACAAACATATACAAACTTAAATACATACATTTATCGAGTGGGATTATAAATGATTGAGACGTATTTATAGATGAACATTATGCGGGACAATTTGGACTTGTGTTTTGTAAACCTAAATGTCGAACAATGTTTATATATATACGAGATATATATTAAAGAAACAACGAATAATAATATATATATATATACAAGAATATATATATATTCAACTATATAAGTATATATATGGATATGTACTTACACATTTCGGACAATTCGACAAACGAACAATACTTGGATAATATTATATATTTCCAACAACAATAATCAACGAAATACACAAACCTAAGAAATTGATAATTTCTTCAAACTAACGAACTATTAACATAAGTAAACAAAGTACTTATAGTTAATACATTGTTGTGTATAGGTTGACTACGTTTGGGCTTCGTTATATTATCTCGCTAGCATTCACATCCGAGCACTCAAAGTGAGTTCACAAACCCCTTTTTAATGTTTTAATGTTTTAAAACCTCGGGGTGGAAAACATAGAAATCGTATGTATAATTGCATGCGACAACTGTTTGAATACTTGATGTATTTACTTAAACTATTGATGAAATGAGATTTCATGTTGTGACTGATTAAATACTGTACGTATTTGCTTAAACTGTTTATGAAGGGGTACTTCATACTTGAACTATTTGTGAAAGGGTATTTCACACAACTATTTGAACGATGTTTTATGAAATGTTTTCATAACTATTTTGGGAATTTAGGCAACGAATCTTGGTACGGATCTAGGCTGAACGATGTAGTGCATAAAAGACCTTATGGCTACAGACTATAACCATTAGCTAGGTGACTCTAGCCACTGAGTATACGGATAGTACTATCGCCGTGACGACCCTCCTACGGATTTGGGAGCGTATACTTAAATGTCCTACTTGGCACAACAACAACATATTAGGGTCGTGGTTTGGTTATAGGGTTAGATCGGGTTACCTTACTTGACAGGTTTAGCTCACCTTTCAAGGGATCACCGTCTAAATATTCCCACTAAACTATTGATTTGGAAAGGATTTCCTACGTACACTGATTTGGAAATGTTAATCTTTATTTAGGTTAACTTGTGTTTCCTACTGATAACTGATTTAGGAAATGTTATTTGGTTAATAACTTGTGTTTCCTATTACAATTACAACTGATTTGGGAAATGTTATTTATTAATAACTTGTGTTTCCTACTTGACAAACAACACTTATTTGGGAATGTTATTCTTAAATGATTAACTTGTGTTTCCTACATAACAAATAAACTTGTGAATTCACTCAACAATTTTGTTGACGTTTTACTCTATGTTTTTCAGGGAATTAGCAGCGTAAGTAAGATCTGCATGCATATCAGGACGGACTACCCTGGACTTGTTAGGATGCCACTACTTTTGGGACACTTGGATTTCCTCTGTATAACTGCAACTACTGCAATCATACCTATGAAATCTACTTTTGATATTATGTATTTTATTAAATACTGATTTCAACTACTACTATTACTGTTACCACTTTTCAAGTGGTAATCTTTTGTAAAACTTTAATTAATGGCATCTTAATCTATTTCGTTCTGCAATAACCATAAGCTCTGAGTATGTATGTATCTGTTGGTTGTTTTACTGCTCGCACCCCCGCCACATCACTAAGCTTCCGCAAACCACTCTATATAATGGTAATTACCGTTTGGCGGGGTGTGACAGTTTGATTGAGGTTTAAAATCATAGATAGAAAGTGGATCAACAATTAATTAATCATTAATCGACAACGGATTGTGCCCACGACTTTCATAGCTTCCACGTTCCGTACTACACACATTTGTGATGTTTCTGGCGCTACACAAATGAAAGCCGTATAACGTTACCTCCGTTGTTTTCATAATGACATCATCCCAATTAATACGACTAATTACATCATAGCAAACACGCAGTAAAACTACTCGCTAATCATGGCAAATGATCCTAAATCTAGCATGATAACAGTAATAACAATCATCATAATAAAATAGATAAAGGATAGAATTAACCAGAGTAACAGCGTAGCTGAATATAACGTGAAGAAATACAAGCAGAACTTCGAGTATCCTCCAAGCAATATTACAATATTACCCCCCCTATTCGTCCGGTCAAAGCCGTGACTAACTAGCCGCTAACTACGAAAATAAAATATAAATCTAACCTAAAGAGTATAAGAGAAAAATGGAAGAGAATATGAATCTAAGAATGTGTTGAATGAGGAGGTTTAACCCCATATTTATACTAGAAGCTCAACCGTATTCCTCAGCCGTATTTCCATCTTCAAAATCTCAACCGTATTCCTCAACCGTATCAAAATCACACCTTGGATGACCAAAACACACGATACGGTTGAGTTTGGCCGTATACGGGAGAGATTGGCCGTATCGGGGGAGGGACAAGGCCGGATACGGGGGAGAATGGCCGTATACGGCTGGCATCAGGCCGTATACGCCCTAGCCAGGCCGTATACGGTTGGGTCTAGGCCGTATACGGCTGGATTTGCCCGTATAAGGTTTGGTGCCTCCCGTATTGTGGTCCGTCGGTTGTCTTGAATCTTCGTTTGGGCGTAACTTCTTCATCCGATGTCCATTTTGAGCGTTCTTTATATCCACGCGATCATAATCTCCTAAGGAACAAAATGACATAAGTTAGAGGTCATAATTCCAAGCGGAGCTCCAAAAGTGCTAAAATACGTGAACAAGAATGCTTAAGATCGTTTATGCTCTATTTTATTCGTTTTTAGACCTTTTTAGTTGATTCTTGAAGCATCGTCTATATTTTAGCCGTCATTATGAAATTTAGTATAAAAATGTATATTTCAAATGTTTTCATCCATAATTGGGCTAAAAAGGTGAGATAACGGCACACTAAAACTTGACTTTTTGCGTGTCATCAAGAACGGTCACTGGATGGAGAGTCTGTATAGACTATAGGAAGTTGAATGATGCTACATGCAAGGATCACTTTCCTTTGCCATTCATTGATCAAATGCTCGAACGTCTAGCCGGAAAAGAATACTATTGCTTTTTAGACGGTTTTTCAGGGTACTTCCAAATTCCGATAGATGCAAATGATCAAGACAAGACCACATTCACATGCCCATTCAGAACTTTTGCTTATCGGATGATGCCTTTCGGTCTGTGCAACGCACCCGCAACATTTCAGAGGTGCATGATGGCGATTTTCGATGACATGGTGGAGGATAGCATGGAGATATTCATGGATGATTTCTCCGTTTTCGGAAATTCTTTTGATGAATGTTTAGCAAATATGAAAAAGATGTTGCAGAGGTGTGAAAGTTTGAATCTTGTTCTTAATTGGGAGAAATGCCATTTTATGGTCCGAGAATGGATTGTATTTGGACATAAGATTTCGAGCGTAGGAATCGAAGTGGACAAGGCTAAAGTCGAGGCAATAGAGAAGTTGCCTCCTCCGACGAATGTCAAGGGCGTAAGGAGTTTCTTGGGGCATGCGGGATTCTACCGACATTTTATTAAGGATTTCTCCAAGATAGCTCGTCCGATGAACAAACTGTTGGAGAAGGAGGCAAAGTTTGAGTTTTCCAAGGAATGTCTTGAGGCATTCAATCTTTTGAGAGAGAAGTTAGTATCTGCACCCATCATGATTAGTCCAAATTGGGATCTTCCCTTTGAACTAATGTGCGATGCTAGTGATTATGCTGTAGGAGCGGTTTTAGGTCAGAGGGTTGACAAGAAGTTTCAACATATTTATTACGCGAGCAAGACTTTGACAAATGCACAAGAGAATTACACTACGACTGAGAAGGAATTGCTCGCTATTGTTTTTTTGTTTGATAAATTTCGTTCTTACTTGATTTTGTCAAAGACGGTAGTGTTTACCGATCATTCAGCGTTGAGATATTTGTTTAGTAAGCAAGATGCGAAGCCAAGGTTGTTGCGATGGATTTTGTTACTGCAAGAGTTTGATATCGAGATTCGAGACAAGAAGGGAGCTGAAAATCTGGCTGTCGACCATTTGTCACGATTAGAAAATCCAGAGCTGGATAAGTTAGATGAATCGGAAATTCAGGATAAATTTCCCGATGAAAGTTTGATGAAGGCATTCATGAGTGAACTTCCATGGTTTGCTGATTATGCCAACTTTTTAGTTACAAGGACTCTTCTCACTGAGATGAAGTGTAACGAAAGAAAGAGATTTTTCTCAGCTTTGCGACATTACTTTTGGGAAGATCCGTTTCTGTTTAGGGAATGTGCTAATGGTATTGTGAGAAGGTGCGTTAGTGGAGAAGAATGCACTGAAATTTTAACTCATTGTCACAATAGTCCTACTGGAGGACATCATGGACCTTCATACACGGCCAGGAAGGTGTTTGAAGCAGGATTTTATTGGCCAACCATTTACAAGGATGCGTATGAGTTTGTAAAAGAATGCGATGCTTGCCAGCGAACGGGAAGAATCTCTAAAAGAGATGAGATGCCACAAAATCCTATCATGGTTAGTGAAATTTTCGATGTTTGGGGGATAGATTTCATGGGACCATTTCCACCAAGCAACGGAAATAAGTACATCATAGTGGCTGTGGATTATGTTTCAAAGTGGGCTGAAGCAAAGGCATTACCTACTAATGACGCGAGAGTTGTGATAAAGTTTCTTAAACAGTTATTTTCGAGATTTGGAACACCTAAGGCGTTGATTAGTGATCGCGGAACGCATTTTTCAAATGCACAATTGGAGAAGGTTTTGAAGAAGTATGGAGTCAATCATAAGTTTTTGTAACAACCCCAAATTTAGGGCCAATTTAAATTTTCCCTAATTGCGTGTTTATTACTTGTATATAATATGAAATAGGATTATATACATTATGTACTCACTATATATATATGGATGGAATATATATATACGCGTATACGATTCGTACAAATCGTATAAAACAACAATTGTACAAAACATACAGACGTTGGTAAAACAATTATTAAATAATGTTAATTTATTTAATTACTTTAATTACCATTTTATATTATGTTTATAATATAACGAAAACATACGTTTTAACTAAAACGTTACCGAACTCTCCGAAAACTCGACCAACCGACAAAACAAAACAAAGTTATGTTTTATTACTTAAAAAGCTAATATTTTGATAAATACTTCAACTTAATTATCGAGTATTATTTCATATTTTTAAAACGTATATTTAATCGCGTATAAAATGATTTTTACGTTTAAACGACCGGGAAAACGAACACCGCACGGAGCGCAAACACGAGGAAGCAAAAATTGGTGAGATCCACACATGGTGGACCCCACCCCAACCGGCCCAAGCAAGGGGGACATCACCCCCCCTCACTTTCTTTCTCCACACACAATCACACAAACACACTCAACATTCTCTCTCTCTCTCTCTCAATCGGCATTCTCTCTCTCTCTCTAAAACCGTCGCTAAAACACCCTAAAACTACCACTAAAACACCTTGGAGGCTAGGCTCGGTTTGGAGAAAAGTGATCACGAGAACGAGGGCTACAACTTCATCTTTTCGGTTTCTCGATTCGACAATTTTGTAAGTTTTCCGGCGACCCGAAACTTTTCCGATTACTTTTATTTTGCTAGATTATTGTTTCCCTAGCTAAATGATGTCCGAATATGTAATTAAAACTCGTTTTTGAACACGTTAACGGAAATGTCGGTTTTGGTCATTTTAAAGAAAACGACACCACAAACCTTAAAAACGACCACCAATAGTTACTATGGACTCATTATAACCTATTAAAACTAGTATAAAAGTTCTAGACCCAACGGAAACCGGAAAATACGTTTCCGGAAACTTAAATTCCGAACAGACCTCTTGTGTCGCATCGGACCAGAATTTCATGCGTCACAACACTGTGTCGCATGTTTTGTCGCACATTATGTCACAATGTATGCGACACAACGCTTATGTCGCACTATATGTCGTATTATCTACGACACAAAGTTTACCTATCGCTTGATTGCGACACAACGACTATGTCGTATCGTTGTGTCGTACCCTGGTATGCGACACAACTATTGTGTCGCATAAACACCAAACCGAAATCAATCCATACGACACAGACCATATGTCGCATACGGTCTGCGACACAAGCCTTGTGTCGCAGATAGCCCAGATCAGAAAACAAAATATATGCTAAGTGTTGGAATCACTTTTCAACTACTAAATCAAATACGATGCTACTTATACATGAAAATACTATACTTTCGAGAGTATACAACAACACTTGAATACGTACAAGACTATACTAAACTAACGTGAGATTTCACTCACACACGCGTACGAGATTACACTTGGAAATACTTAGGAGATTACACTCCAACGAACTTACACTTGTACATTACACGGGATTACATCCGATACGAACTTACAAGTTCACTCACTAGTTACGTGCTGGATTACACGTTAACTGATACAAACATACACTCGAATACTTACGAGGTTTCACTCGTACCCTTTGGGGTTTAAGCCCATTGGAACTTACGCAAACGATACACGTTGTGATACAAACAAACAGTTATACACGTACGCTTTACAAAAGTACAACTACTATGAATACATAATAATAATGGATGGAATTATTATTATACACCGATAACAAACGGACCGTATAACTTTTCTACGATTTACAAACGAATACAAACGTACAAACAAACTAACGGACATTAACTAGTTTGGGAACAACTAGCATGGATACTTTACAAGTATTCCATTTACTTACTAAACCTTATGCGTATTAGGACGCTAAGGGTTGCTAGTTCGGGATACTACTTGCTTACTTACTGCATTGTCCGCCAGACTCAGGTGAGTCTTACAGCCCCTACTTTACTGTTTTATACTCAGGGGTGAGATGCATTACTGTTTTACATGAACACACAAAGCTTACTTGCTGCCATGATTTACTTACTGTACGAGATTACGGATACGCCAATTGCATGAGTTTACAACTAATCCAATGAAATCCTCCTTAATCATAGTTGTTAGCTATGTAATAAGCGCGAGTTATAGTATATGGATCCATATGGGACTGACAATCCCCGCCCGGGGTAGCAAGCACTACCACGAACCGTTCCTGTAGAAACGGGCGTTTCTTACTCGTTCCATATGAATGTTTTGGATTACATTCATGAGGGGGTACCTATATTTACTGTACGTTAAGCTTCAACTATGGTGGCTCATGGCAATTGTATCAAACGGTTAGCATAACCTGCAACCACCCACTTATTAAAACTTAAGTAAACGATGAGCATAACCTGTGATCGTTACTTACTGGCTGGCTATGATTTACGAATACTACATGTGTGTTCAAACTATTTACTTACTTACAAACCTGTGAGATTCACCAACCTTTTTGGTTGACCGTTTTAGTAATGCTTCTCAGGTACACAGCATCAGTAGGGATGCCCAGCAGGATAAGCTTTCTTAGCTCGAGTCGCATGCATTTACAAGCTTGGAGATTTACATACATTACTTTTGTACTTACTGTTATGTATTAGAATCTCTAGGATTTTACTTGAACTCGAGCTTGTATTTTGAAACTACTTATGTATTAATGTAATAACTTTTTGAACGTCTCATTTAGAGTCGTTCACTGTATCCTTTGTGCTTGTGATTATTGATTAGTAACACCCAAAACATTGCTTCCGCAAACTGTCAAATTTGGGGGTGTTACAGATTGGTATCAGAGCCTAAGGTTATAGTGAACTAGGTTGCATTTAGTGGGCCAAGACTATGACCGTTAGGCAGTATTCCTCATTAGGTATAACTGGTTCAGGAATTACAGCATACAAGTTTAATTTAACATAGCCTGATCAACTATGTACAATTAAATGAAGATGATGTGAGTTCTGAAAGGGGTTATGTTGAACAGGAATGCACTAGCTGACTCTGACCTCGAGAGAACCGGGACTTTTACTTGATTATGCTAGACACGAACTAGGCGGTTATATGATATATATATATATATATACATAGGCCTCTTTCCCCGATACGATACTCTCTCTCGACTACTACGAAATTAATATTCTTTAAAATTTCATCGAACAAACGACAACTCGATTCTCATCATTCTGTCCTTATTTAACTTTTATGAATTCACGAATACCGACATATGTCCGAAGATCTCAACACCATTATAACCGACAACCATAGTTACTCGAACATCCTTCGATATGAAGATCGAGACCTTGTTTTCAATTGCTATTCCTACCTAATTCTACGTTTATAACATTCTACAATGTACACTACTGTACCGTTAGGTGTAACCTAATAAAAACATTTTCAACTTAATTTTCGTCAGATTTCAAATTATACAACCGACTTTTACTAGCAAAATTTTATAACAAATGTATTTTTATCAAACATGTTACAAAATTTCTCACCAAAATGTTTTGTAAAATTTTCAAAAACTTCAAAACCGTATAAACTTATTTATAGTACACAACTTTAAACAACCTTCAAACTTTGGCGTAGTTTCTCTAAACTTACTAAAATCATCACAATCAAAATTCTTGTTCAAACCTGCACATGTTCTTTATTTGTTGTTTCAAGGAACATGCCTCCTCGACGACAAATTACACTTACTGAAGCCGAAGTCGCGGGTATTATTGCCCGTAGTGTGGCCCAAGCCCTAGCTGTCCGAGCAACCACTCCTGGTAGTGAAGATACGGCTAACAATACACCTCCACCAAAAACTTGCACCTACAAGGACTTCCAAAACTGCAAACCCTTGAACTTTGCAGGTACTGAAGGAGCGATCGGTCTGATTCGTTGGACCGAGAAAATCGAATCAGTATTCCTCATCTGCAACTGCAAGGAAGAGGACAAAGTTAAGTTCGCCGCCAGCACCTTTTCTGACACCGCCCTTACCTGGTGGAACACCTATGCGCTGACTGTGAGCGTTGCCGATGCTTACAAACTACAGTGGGAGGAACTGAAGAATATGCTGAGGGGCGAGTACTGCCCAAGAGATGAGCTGAAACAACTAGAGATTGAATTTTGGAATCACAAGATGCAGGGTGATGACATCACCGGTTACACCAATCGCTTTCACCAGCTGGCACTTTTGTGCCCATCCATGGTTGATCCCGAATACAAAAGGATCGAAAAGTACGTTGATGGACTTCCCGAACGACTTCAAGATCTGGTAACTTCCTCCAAACCGGGAACTATTCAGAGCGCCATTCGTATGGCTCATGAGTTAACGGCCAATTCTGTCCGCCGTGGCTCGACTTCAACCCCGTCTGCGAATAACAAACGTAAATGGGAAGTGAGTCCCCACTCATCCAACCCTACCTCTGACAAAAAGCCTGCCACTGTCAACGCCAATGACTCAAAGGCTTACAAGGGGAGCAAGCCTTACTGCTCCAAATGTAGTCGCCATCATAATGGCTCCTGTCCCTGCACCAAATGCAAGAAATTCGGGCACCTGGCCCAAGACTGCCGAACCAACCCCACTGGTACTGATACTCCTGCACCCAAGACCTGCTATGAGTGCAACGGTACCGGGCACTTTAGAATGGATTGCCCAAAACTGAAACTCCGGACCAACCACACGAGGAGTAGAGCATACGTAATTAATGCTAGGGATGATGACCCAAACCCGAGACTCTGTGATTTGGTTAACCCGGGTACGCTCATTCTTTGATTACCCGAAACTGTTTTTCCCATAAATCTCTCGCTTAATGATTTATGTATAACTGTATTTTATTCTGTGTGTTTTCTTTGATCCTAAGTACACAATAGGATTAGGCAACGACCGACTACTTAAATCCCGACAACGAAATTTGCTTTGCACTTTAGAAACAGTAACCAAACTCCCTTCCCAATTATCTTACACTGGTTGAGACCGGGAACTCGTCTACTATCCGTTACTTTAAACAAGATAATTTAATATAACTTCATTTACTTGAGGAAATCTCTTAAATAGAACCCTTATTTCGTAGGAAATGACAACTCACTCCGTCAACAACCCTACCTTGGATGATGAACTGCTCAGTGAGGAACCAATAATGTTTCCTTACCTCCTCGAACTCGAGTGTGATACCGAACCTTCTGTTGAATCAGCAACAGCACCTGCCTCTCCTGTTGCTCTAACTGCTGCAAAAGCACCAGTTGATGTAACATTGACTGCTGAATCAGTCAGCCACCTCAATCAAACTATTGAATCGCTACGAAAACAACTAACTGAAGCACGGGAAGACATTGATGACCTACGACGAATTGCCTTTCAAAATGAACTGCGTATGCGTGAATACGAGCTACGTTTGATAGCTTTAGAAAACCCTACTTCACCACCAACTTCACAAAGTACTCCTACTGAAGAGGATAACGACACTGACTGTACCCCACCTCCAGCAAAAAGGGTGAAGATTTACTTAGGAAATAAACCTTACTGCTCCCGATGCACTCGGCATCATGACGAACCGTGTACCACACCCACCGGTCGATGCAAATTTTACCCTAAAAGTACGAACCCTACTAAAGCGAAACTCTGCTTCAACTGTGGGAGTGCTGGCCATCTCAAGGCCCAATGCCCACTACCTCCAAACAACAAAACTAAGGGTACGTTACTACCTGACCACTACCTTACCCTAAATACTATAGGACTTACCGTCCTACCGTAGGCTACTAGTACACATTGTAGCTACCTGAGTAATACCAAATTACCGACTACTACTTCAAACAAATTTCGGGACGAAATTTTATTAACAAGGGGAGAATGTAACAACCCCAAATTTAGGGCCAATTTAAATTTTCCCTAATTGCGTGTTTATTACTTGTATATAATATGAAATAAGATTATATACATTATGTACTCACTATATATATATGGATGGAATATATATATACGCGTATACGATTCGTACAAATCGTATAAAACAACAATTGTACAAAACATACAGACGTTGGTAAAACAATTATTAAATAATGTTAATTTATTTAATTACTTTAATTACCATTTTATATTATGTTTATAATATAACGAAAACATACGTTTTAACTAAAACGTTACCGAACTCTCCGAAAACTCGACCAACCGACAAAACAAAACAAAGTTATGTTTTATTACTTAAAAAGCTAATATTTTGATAAATACTTCAACTTAATTATCGAGTATTATTTCATATTTTTAAAACGTATATTTAATCGCGTATAAAATGATTTTTACGTTTAAACGACCGGGAAAACGAACACCGCACGGAGCGCAAACACGAGGAAGCAAAAATTGGTGAGATCCACACATGGTGGACCCCACCCCAACCGGCCCAAGCAAGGGGGACATCACCCCCCCCTCACTTTCTTTCTCCACACACAATCACACAAACACACTCAACATTCTCTCTCTCTCTCTCTCAATCGGCATTCTCTCTCTCTCTCTAAAACCGTCGCTAAAACACCCTAAAACTACCACTAAAACACCTTGGAGGCTAGGCTCGGTTTGGAGAAAAGTGATCACGAGAACGAGGGCTACAACTTCATCTTTTCGGTTTCTCGATTCGACAATTTTGTAAGTTTTCCGGCGACCCGAAACTTTTCCGATTACTTTTATTTTGCTAGATTATTGTTTCCCTAGCTAAATGATGTCCGAATATGTAATTAAAACTCGTTTTTGAACACGTTAACGGAAATGTCGGTTTTGGTCATTTTAAAGAAAACGACACCACAAACCTTAAAAACGACCACCAATAGTTACTATGGACTCATTATAACCTATTAAAACTAGTATAAAAGTTCTAGACCCAACGGAAACCGGAAAATACGTTTCCGGAAACTTAAATTCCGAACAGACCTCTTGTGTCGCATCGGACCAGAATTTCATGTAACACAACACTGTGTCGCATGTTATGTCGCACATTATGTCACAATGTATGCGACACAACGCTTATGTCGCACTATATGTCGTATTATCTACGACACAAAGTTTACCTATCGCTTGATTGCGACACAACGACTATGTCGTATCGTTGTGTCGTACCCTTGTATGCGACACAACTATTGTGTCGCATAAACACCAAACCGAAATCAATCCATACGACACAGACCTTATGTCGCATACGGTCTGCGACACAAGCCTTGTGTCGCAGATAGCCCAGATCAGAAAACAAAATATATGCTAAGTGTTGGAATCACTTTTCAACTACTAAATCAAATACGATGCTACTTATACATGAAAATACTATACTTTCGAGAGTATACAACAACACTTGAATACGTACAAGACTATACTAAACTAACGTGAGATTTCACTCACACACGCGTACGAGATTACACTTGGAAATACTTAGGAGATTACACTCCAACGAACTTACACTTGTACATTACACGGGATTACATCCGATACGAACTTACAAGTTCACTCACTAGTTACGTGCTGTATTACACGTTAACTGATACGAACATACACTCGAATACTTACGAGGTTTCACTCGTACCCTTTGGGGCTTAAGCCCATTGGAACTTACGCAAACGATACACGTTGTGATACAAACAAACAGTTATACACGTACGCTTTACAAAAGTACAACTACTATGAATACATAATAATAATGGATGGAATTATTATTATACACCGATAACAAACGGACCGTATAACTTTTCTACGATTTACAAACGAATACAAACGTATAAACAAACTAACGGACATTAACTAGTTTGGGAACAACTAGCATGGATACTTTACAAGTATTCCATTTACTTACTAAACCTTATGCGTATTAGGACGCTAAGGGTTGCTAGTTCGGGATACTACTTGCTTACTTACTGCATTGTCCGCCAGACTCAGGTGAGTCTTACAGCCCCTACTTTACTGTTTTATACTCAGGGGTGAGATGCATTACTGTTTTACATGAACACACAAAGCTTACTTGCTGCCATGATTTACTTACTGTACGAGATTACGGATACGCCAATTGCATGAGTTTACGACTAATCCAATAAAATCCTCCTTAATCATAGTTGTTAGTTATGTGATAAGCGCGAGTTTTAGTATATGGATCCATATGGGACTGACAATCCCCGCCCGGGGTAGCAAGCACTACCACGAACCGTTCCTGTAGAAACGGGCGTTTCATACTCGTTCCGTATGAATGTTTTGGATTACATTCATGATGGGGTACCTATATTTACTGTACGTTAAGCTTCAACTATGGTGGCTCATGGCAATTGTATCAAACGGTTAGCATAACCTGCAACCACCCACTTATTAAAACTTAAGTAAACGATGAGCATAACCTGTGATCGTTACTTACTGGCTGGCTATGATTTACGAATACTACATGTGTGTTCAAACTATTTACTTACTTACAAACCTGTGAGATTCACCAACCTTTTTGGTTGACCGTTTTAGTAATGCTTCTCAGGTACACAGCATCAGTAGGGATGCCCAGCAGGATAAGCTTTCTTAGCTCGAGTCGCATGCATTTACAAGCTTGGAGATTTACATACATTACTTTTGTACTTACTGTTATGTATTAGAATCTCTAGGATTTTACTTGAACTCGAGCTTGTATTTTGAAACTACTTATGTATTAATGTAATAACTTTTTGAACGTCTCATTTAGAGTCGTTCACTGTATCCTTTGTGCTTGTGATTATTGATTAGTAACACCCAAAACATTGCTTCCGCAAACTGTCAAATTTGGGGGTGTTACAGTTTTCTACTTCTTATCATCCACAGACTAGTGGACAAGTTGAAGTGACCAATCGCGGTTTGAAGCGGATTATAGAACGATCAATTGATGGAAATCCGAAGGATTGGTAAAATAAGCTGGATGATGCTTTATAGGTTGCGAGGAATGCGTTTAAAACATCTATAGGAACTACGCCTTACCGACTCATCTATGGGAAAGCTTATTTGAGTTGGAACACAAAGCGTATTGGGCATTGAAGCACTGCAATCTAGATGATCATGCGGCGGGAAAAGAAAGATTGGCTCAGTTACAGGAACTAGAAAGAGTTAAGGATAAATGCTTATGATAATGCTCGATTGTAGAAGGAGCGCACAAAGAAATGGCATGATTCTCGGCTTAAGCCAAAATAATTCATTTAAGGAAGGTGACAAGGTGCTTTTATACAGTTCTCGGTTGCATTTATTTCCAGGTAAGTTGAAAACACGCTAGACAGGTCCTTTTGTGGTAGAGAAAGTTTATCCTTTTGGTGCTGTGGATTTGCAAGGTCATTCTGGAAAACTTTCAAGGTTAATGGAAGTCGGTTGAAGAAGTATTATGTTGATGCAAGGGACTCCAAGCGTGATTTGGAGATGAATCTCAACTAAGTGATGAAGCACAATGTCGAGCTTACCGATGTGATAAACAAAAGCGCTTTCGGGAGACAACCCGTTGTTTTTATTAAGTATTTATTTGTTTTGTTTTTATTGTGTTAATAAAGCTCTTGGAAGAGGTTGATGGTGGTTGGAAGGTTTCAGTTTAGCTCGTATATTGAAGATAGCTCAGGGGAGTTTATGTTCACTTCTTTTCTATTCTCTATGTTATTGTTTATTTTGCAATGAGGACATTGCATACTTTTAAGTGGGGGATGGGGGAAAAGAAGTCTGTTTGTCCTTAAGTTATGAATGGTAAATATTGGCAAATTGTAAAGCTAAAGGGCATTCTACGTGTTAGACATTTTTCAGCCCAAATTTTTCTTTTAATATTGTTTTCTGCGTTAAAGTTTAGCGAATCTTGTAACATATTTTGGGAATTCAATGGATGCAATGAATTTAATTTTTAAATATTAGATAGTTCATTATGTGATGTACCGATAGGCAATCTATTTGAAGGTTATTGAGCTATTAAGAAATTTAATACTTAAGTAGGAATTATCTCTAGAGGATCTTTTAGCAAGGTATGACCTTAGTCTTAATTCTTATTCGATAGCGTGTTATAATCCATAATTTTGGGATCCTAATTATCATCATTTGGGAATATACTGGGTGTTGACTCCTCTGTTGTACGAAAGTACAGACCTGGTTTTCGTCAGTTTATTTGATGTAAAAAAAAAAGAAAAGAAAAGAGTACAAAGGACTCATGAATTGAAAAACCAAAGTCAAGATATGTCGCTTTGTTGTACTGAGGTACAGACCTGTCACCAATGTCTTGGTTTGAAAAATGATTGATTTAATGGGTTGCTCATTATTTGGAGAATTGTGACGCGTTATTTGTATGAGGGTATTTTGCTATTGAGAATCAGGGGTAAGGCCTGCTAGAATAATAATAAGTTGAGCTCAATTTCTGAACTTTAGATTGTTTAAGTGGACAACAATATTGGTAATCCTTGTGAATTATCTTTTATTCCTAATAATAATGTATTAGAAGTTGTTTCCCTTAGAAAGTTTCTTGATTGATAAGCTTTAAGGTAAAATCAATTTTAAGATAAGAATTTGGTTTGTCAAATGTTGTGTAGTATGTAAGTCCTTTTGCATTTTTGTTTGCCGTTCATATAGGAAATTTTAAAGTTTTTAATAGATGCTCTACTTGAGGACAAGTAGGATTCAAGTGGGGGATGTTTGATGAACGCCAAAATGTACTATATTATAGTACTAATTACCCCTTTGTTTGGATAAATTCTTATGCATTTTATTTGAATTTGATACTCATTTCGTTCATATTTGCATTTAGGAGTTATTTGGAGCTTGAGTCGGAAAAGAGTCAGAAATTGAGCTAATATCGAAGAAAAGAAGACAACAAGTTGGATGTTGAAGAGGAGAAGTCGAGTGGCTGAAAAGTTGAAATTTTTAATCCATACGGTGTATGGAAATCCATACGGCGTATGGATTGTGTGAGCCGGGCTGACAGTTACGCGGCATTGGTCCGTGGGCTTTTTGAATCCATATGGCGTATGGATTGATTCGGCAGAAACCCTAAATGCCTCATTTTAGTTTCATTTTGAGGGTTATCACATATAATTCTCTTCCAGCCGATTTCCAGTGGCTTACCACTCATTCCAGGAGCATTTTGAAGGATAAGAAGCAAGAAGATTCGAAGGTTTTCGTTAGTTCAATCATTTCTTCGGTTTCTCGGTTCGAATACATTAATCCTTTTCATTTGATTATGATTTCGGCTTCACTTTCATTTCTAAGTTTCTGTAATAATATGATTGGCTAAATCATTTATGTATTTACTTGGATGATGATACTTAGATGATGGTTTGATTATTGATTTGCGAAATACATTGGATTTTATGAATGTTTATGTGTTATTTGATGATCCTTGGTTATTAATTGATTACCTAACGTGGTTTTATGATTGATTGAGATCGAGTTCCTTTTGGTTATAGAATTATTGATGATTGTTGATTTTGATTGATGATTATCACTGAATATATTGAGTTTGATAGGTTATGGTTAATAATCGGTGTTAATCATTAATGAACAAGATAACTATTATTAGTTATAGACTTTGTTGATTCAAGTCACAAAAGTAAATCACATAAACGGCGTAGGTTTAATCTAGAATACAATTTGGTGGGTAAAATTACTTGAATGTTAATGTGTTGAAAACAACCTTGTGTCTTTCTCAATTGTGTTAGATAAATTTACCTCGGAAAAAGAATTATCTTATTTGTTATATCGCAATAAAATCCATGTTTGAAGCAAATCAATAAAGTGATTACCGGATTCTAAGGAAAGTAGTCTAAGTGAATACATTTACTTCACTATTTGAATCAAGTATTTTATTTGATTAATTGTTTTGATAGTTTATTTCTTTACTTTCATTTTAATTTAAGTTTTATTATTGAAAATTACTTTTCATAATTGTTAGTCAATTGTTCGAACGGAACTAAAACGTTCCTCTTATTTACAGCTTTAATTATTTTTGTAACAAATTCCATTTTATTAGAATTGACATCCGTTCCCTGTGTTCGATCCGGACTTATCATACTATACTATCATACGATCCGGTATTCTTGCTTGAGTTGTGTTTTAGTAAGTAAGGTAATTTCCATTTTAAAAGTAAAGCCCCGTTTACACAACATCATATATATATATATATATATATATATATATATATATATATATATATATATATATATATATATATATATATATATATATATGTATGTATATACAAATGTAAATTTACATATTCACTTACATATATAGACCATAAACTATTAAGGTGTCAATCAAAACATGTGTGATCAACCGATAAATATGGAGAACACATTTACGTTTGTCAAAATATATGTTTACTTGTAATTGTAACCAATTATGCTTCGTTGATTGACAATGTTTGCACGTTTTTTATGGATAGATTTATGTATGTTGCGGTATATTTATTTTTTGTTACAATATTTGCTGGTTTCATTTCATATTAGGAAGAAAATTTTAACATCACCTGAATATCCAACGGACATTCATTAACCAGCTTAATCCATCGGATATAGATTTGGATGGATGGATTGAAATAAAATGGATATGGATACGGATATGGACGAAAATATTTAAATGGATATGGATGTGGATATGGCATCATCCGATCCATATCCGATCCATTGCCATCCCTAGCGGTACGCAATATAATGTTTACTACGTTGCATGGTTTTTCTCTATGATTTATACACAATTGCACATTTAGTTCATATACTTTACCTTTTGAATCGACAATTCAAAAGCATAAAAGTCATTGCGCGGTTGGTCATTCTCCAACTAAAATAACCTTTCATTTTTTTCTTAAATCAAAATTCCTGATTTTGAAGGTGGCATTTTCGTAAATAAGTTGAATTTCAGATGCGGTGGCATTTTCGTAAATAATGTGAACTTCAGTTAACCTTCACAACAGTTTGTTAAGGGTTTAAGTTTTCTACTTTTTTTTTTTGCGTTCACACAAGTTTGAATGTGGTGAAGTTTTATTTATTTTTGGTTAACGGCATGTTTGAGTTAGTGAATGTTTTTTTGTGTTGGTTCACATAAGTTTATGAAATATTAAGCTTTATGTTTAGAGTTTAAGTATTTAGTTTAAAAAAGTTCAAAATATTAAACTCTTCAACATGTACAGACTTTCGAATCCATAGCAGAAGCAATACTAAAACTTAATTAGAAAACAATAAAACAAACAAGTGGACCAAGAATAAAAGTAAAAAGAATGACATGCAAACTACTAAACTAAATGGGCGTAGGAAATACCCACTGCACATTGAAAATTATTATTTTTCTTCACAACTGTTGTTGACGTGGAGATCTGTTAATGCAGCCGCACATAAGCATTTGAGAAGCTGAGAAGCTTTTTTTTCATCCAATGTCAAACTACATCATAATCTCCGATTTTCCGTAACTATTATCGTAAAAAAATAGCTTCATCATTTCAGAAAATTATGTGAACCTAAAAAAAAAATATTCATTACTTTAAAATTAATGTGAACGAAAAAAAAAATGATTCACAAAAAAATATATTGTGAATGAAAACCGAAGTTCCACTAATTTACAAAAATGCCACCACCCTTTTCCTGACTTACCAATAACTACAAAAATGTCACTTCCATTTTGGATCTTTGATTTTAAATGAATGGATAGGATGTGTTCTCATCGTTCTCACGTAAACCTATTGTTCTTACCAGAACCCAACCATATATATATATATATATATAGGATTGGGATCAAGGGAGAAGGTTTTTTAGATGGAGAAGGTGGAGAAGCAATCTTGACCATCAGATGCTTGATTCAATGGCTGAGATTAGTCAACGGGGTTTGTTTAGGAAATTTTAGGCGTGAGGGGTATATTGGTCTATTACTTAGATTCACATAAAAAAGGAAACAAATCGCGTTTTATTTTTTAAAAAAAATAAACCCATCGGATGCAAAACATAACCGATCAAAATTACTTCTCTTCCATATCTATCGGCTCCCCAGAAAAATCATAATCCCTAATTGAAATTGCGGCACTCAGACGAAGCAAACAAGTATCACGAGTGTAATGTTTTTTTTTGTGCCGGCAGTTGAAATAACTGAATCATGGTTTAGTGCGACGAAGAAGAGAATATTATAATTGTGGGGTTCATAAGGGAAATGGTGACAACAAAAAAAATGGCGCAATCGAGCAAGAAAGGTAAACTATTTCTTTTTGGTTCATGTGTATTGTTTTTGTTGGTGAATGGTTGATTCAATATTTAATTTTGTTGTGTAAAAGCTGCGTCAAAATCATAGCACTACAAGTAATTGGGGTTTTTTGCAGGATATAGAAAACTAAATCAAAACATCATAAAATCTACCGATACATCTTGATATTGAATCTAATGTATAGTTTCTCCATTATGTTATTGTTGGTTTGATTGCATTACATGTTGTAATGGCTTTTGGTTTTTTTAGGTTTGATTATGAAAAAAAATTAAACCCTAAGTGGAAGATTAGTGACTGATTAAAAAAATTAATGTAGTCGTCATTGTTGTTGGTTCGATAGGCTTTGAATGAATCGGATGTGAGATTTAGGTTATGTCGATGTCCTCCTATGTACTGAGTTTATAGTTGATTCAAGTGAATCATGGGCATTTTTTGGGTGGGGGATGCAACACAGTAGTATACGCAAGTACCACAAACCTAGCTTGTTTTGCTGTTGCGTTTGAATAAAATCTTAAAGTGAGTAAATCAATCACTCGTTAGTTGCATCAAATGTGGTGCAAATATGGTGACTAGGTGTTTAGTTTCGATGAGGAATGAAACAAAATTAGAAACGTCAACAATGTAGCTGTAAAATTACTTAGTTTCTCGGTATTGATTAATAGCAATAACAACTGTGTTAGTGTGTCTAAGTCCATTTAGAGAGATAAGAACGTGTTTTATTTTTTAATCATTTCAATTTGTTTGATGAGAATCATATATTTCTCTAAGGAAACCAACTGAATCACAGACTTGTTTTGTTGGATCACAGACTTGTTTTTATGAATCAATGTACATTATTTGATGATGCAAAGTTATGTTTATGTGAACCAATGATATCATAAATAATCATCCTTACATACATGAAAGTTCAGGTTATTATTAGTGGCTTTCTATAAAAATTGCAGAATAAGAAGACTTCTTTGTTACTTGGATAGTCCCTATGTATGGCGTGTTATAATTAAAGGTTTATTAATACTCTTTCAGGCAAGGCCCAACCATATGATGCTGATTCGGATGACGACTTTATGCCACCAGCCCCGAAGGAATTAAACAATCAAAAGCGTAAGAGGGGGGATGCTAGGAAGAGTGTGATTGCTGAGCACGAGGAAAAAGTCAAAAAAGGAACAAAGGCATCAGTTAGCATTAGGAACCCGCCAAATGTTATAGTCGATGTGCTATGTAAGTTTACAGAAGAACCAAAAGGCTGGCAGTCTTTGGTGCTTGATGTTGTGTCAAAACTATGCAAGTTGGCCCATTTGTTGATTTTTTTTCCCCACTAAATTAAGTTAAAAGATGACTCTGTTTGGTAGAATCCCGAATGTAATGGAATTTGATGGAATGATTAATTGATTTTCCAATATTTATGGTTGATGGATTCCTGGAAGCTTAAAATAGGTCGAATGCAATTTAGGAATTTGTTTTTTGAGTTGTACCGAAAAGGTATTTAGTATGTGGTTGAATGACCAAGCTGAATCAAAGATGCCAAACGACTGAATCAATGTGTTACTTTACTTAAGCAAATGTTGAAAAGCACTTAGTCGGTATGTTGATACACTGAATCAATGTGTTGTGGCTATTTGGTCACGGTATTGTAATGAGTAAGTATAGTATATCTAATGTTGCATCATGATATTTGTAACAACCGTCAAATTAGGGCTAGTTATTAGCGCCTAATTCTTTGTAAATACATGTAATTAGTTCTGTGTTAGACTAATTTATGTATCGGATTATATAGTAAATATATACAACTTTACGATTTGACTTAAATCGTACGCAACTTAAATAGAATGAAATTCTATTCGATTAAAATGGACGTTGGTGAACAAAGGTTTATAAACTAATTAACGCAATTGTGCCCAAAATGCTATTTTCTAATAATTAGTAATCATCTCATATCACTCAATCAAAGTTTGCACGATTTAAAAACAAAAGTACTTAAATTTATTTAAACTATATCCTATTTCAAACTATTAAGGATTTAAAGAAATAATACAAGTAAATTATTTAACAAAAGTTTGTAATTTTAAAATATATAATTAAACGCGTAAAATAAATATTTAACGCCTAAACGACGGAGAAAACGAACACCACACGGAGCACGGAACGGGGACTGGGTGAGGTGAGGCTTTCACCAACACCCCACCTCCCACTTTTTCTTTTCTCATTTATCTATTTCTTCATCTTTCTTCCTTTCTTTTTCTCTCAACTAACAAACCAAATAACCACCTCACAAATTCGAAAATAACACACCAAAACGACACCGGATCATACCCCTCCTTTGGAATAAAAGAACCACGGCATCACGATCTACATTTCTACCTTTCCGGATTTTCATTTCGGCATTTCGTAAGTTTCCGACAAATCCCGACATCTCTCGTTTTTGATCATTTTTACGTTTTTATGGTTCATATATGCTTAAAATGTCCAATTATGGGTTGGGTAAAAGTATTAGACCGAACGGTGGCCGGAAAACTCGTTTTCGGTCCAAAATCCGGCGATCAGTCTGAAGTGTCGCTAGTGTGCCAAAAACAGTACTAGCGACACTAGCTAAGTGTCGCTATGCCTAAGTGTCGCCCCTATAGCGACACTACCCATGTGTCGCTGAATTACTTAACCAGATTTATCTTAGCGACACTCCCTTAGTGACGCCAAAATTCGTAAGTGTCGCCTATAGCGACACTAATCAAGTGTCGCCAAATTATGAAAATCAGAAATCTAGCGACACTCATCAAGTGTCGCCTAACTAGTGTCGCCTATAGCGACACTAGCCAAGTGTCGCCAAAAACAGGGAGTTGTCAAATTATTTTTACACCAAGTGTTAAACTTGTACAACTTCAAATACTTAAACAATACGAATTTATCAAACATAAACCAAAATAGGAAAGTCAAAGTTACTGTAGAAAAGTCAAATTTACTGTAGCAACACTGTAGCAAATTGGAGAATTTCACTATTCATATTCACACCCTTAAGATTTTATTACTATCGTTCACCAACGGGCCACGTTAAAATACAAACTTACGAACACACGATAACGAACCAACATTTGGACACCACAGGTTGTATGAATAACTAGCCTAGATGATCTTACGGGACATCTACTTACTTAACTTTATATGTTTAGGCATTTGAAGGTTAAGGGTTCGGAGAACCTACGGACTGGTATCATTCACTCGTTTATTTGTATAAACGTAACTTGCAAAGACTCAGGTGAGTCTTACAGCCCCACTTTTACTGTTTTACATACGGGGTGAGATACATTGCTTACTTTTCTTGAACACAAGTACTAAAACTGTTTACTATACCAAACGGAATTGCATGAGTTGTTTACTACTTACAGAAGTCTCTCCATCATATATCGTTAGTTATGGACTTAAGCGCGAACACTAGTTAATGGATCCATTAGGGAAATGACCCTCCCCGCCCGGGGTAGTAGCGCTACCACGAACCGTTGTGTATAAACGGGCGACTATTATTCGTTACTTATGCTTGCTCAGTTACGAGCATGTCACGGGAGCAAACTATTACTTACGGGTTAAGCTTCGATTATGAGCCTCATGGCAACGGTATAACTTATTTACTTTACATTTGCTGGATTTGCAAATACTTGATTTACGCCTGCGGGCACTACTGATGAAATCTTGTGTTCAAAACCGATATTACTTACAAACCTGTGAGATTCACCAACATTCGTGTTGACCTTTTAGCATGTATTCTCAGGTACTCATATGGAGTAGGATTTCTCCAGGACATAGCCAGAGTCGCACGATTTCAACTAAACTGCATTAACGGAGATTCTTAGCATTATCTTTTGTACATGTTGATTATGTAATAGAATCTCCCGCCATACGCGTGGACTCTAGGGAACTATTTTTGTATACGAAAACATTAAGTTTTCAAACATATATTTCTATGAAATCATTTTATAACGTCTCATTTAGAGGTCGTTTACTGTATATCTTGTGTTTTGTATATTGATTAGTAACACCCAAGTATGCTTCCGCAAATCATTGAATTTGGGGGTGTTACAATATTGTAGTTATGTTGAAACATAGTTGTCAAAGCTAGCGACTTTGTTGTTGTAAATAACTCATGAAGCTATTCTATAATATGTGGATCATTCAATTAATTCACTGACTCCCGAAGGTAATGGAATGTGATGGAAAGCTTAATTGATTTTCTGAAAGTTTTGGTTGATGGATTGCTGGAAGCATATAATTGGTCAGATGCATTTTAGTTATCTGTTTTTTGAGTTGTAATGAAAAGGTGTTTATTATGTGGGTGAAAGACGGAGCTGAATCAAAAATGCCAAATGATTGAATCAATGTGTTATTTTACTTAAGCAAATTGTGAAAAGCACTGAATCAATGTGGTGCTTTACATTAGCTTATCTTGCATCATGATTTTTTAAATGCTTAATCATATTATAACTATGGTTGAACCATAATCAAAAATGCCAAATGACTGAATGAGTATGTTGGCATATATTCTGTAAAACTCATAAGCAACGTCTACATCGTCAAAAGTAATCCCAATCGCCAGTTTGATGTCATCGGGAACATCGGGCAACCAAAAGGGTACGCCTCCCGTAGAAACATGCATCACCCCAACTGATTTTGTGTTTGGGAACTTCTCACTATCTGTAAAAACATATTATCACAAGTGGATCAAACCATGATTCAATGAACATGAATAAATATATATCCATACACTACATATGTTGTTATGTTTCTAAATCACTTATATTAGCAACTGAATCAACGTGTTTTTTTCAACAAAAACGTGAAACTCGAAAGAAAATATTAGCCACCTAATCAACGTTTTCTAGCTACCAAATCATGAAACTGAATAAGAAAAGAATATCCACTGAATAAACGTTTTGTATCTACAATAACATGAAGTTCGATGACAAAAAATCAACAACAAACAAACCGTAACCGAAATTTCTCAACTTCAAAACACAAAGGAAATAGCTTACTTGCTTCGGATGTACTAGCCATATCATCGGATTCCTCTGTTGAATACGTATCTAACAGTTCCATCGTATGTTCATCGTTCGCCATATCGTTTCCGTAGTTTCCCAAGTTCAAAGCGTTCGTACGATTACATCTGAATTGCTTCCAGAAATGAAATCTTGACTGCCCAAACCGTTCGTCGGATTACTTATGACTTGATTCCCAGACATCGTTGAAAATGTTGTTGCTTGTATTATAATATGGAATGCAAATAGGTATGAATGGATGAAATGTATCAACGATCAATCCCTTGAAACCTGCGTGAAGATCTTAAAAAAAAAAAACCCCAGAAAAAAGGATATGAAATACGCTATAATTGCATTTAATGTGCATATTTTGTTGTTGTTAATCTCCTATTTTAGTTGTGAAAAAAACCGACTACGGATACTCCATTTAAAGGTAATTAATATAATAATCAAATTACAAAAGACAATTATACCCCTTGACATTAAATTGAAATCATTGGTCAGGATTTCTTCTCCCTCTTCTCCACAAAATATTTCTTCTTTTTAGATCCTCCAACTATATATATATATATATATATATATATATATATATATATATATATATATATATATATATATATATATTTGCAGTGATATCACTAAATAATCAAACACATGAACATCATGATCAATATTTAATAGTAGTAATGATTTATAGTAAGAAAACAAGAAATACCTTGGCTAATATGTGGGAGGAATCAAGAACTAAAAGGCTTCATAATCTCTAATTTAAAGAAACCTAGAAAGGAGAAATTGATAAAACTGAGACTACAAGGATAGGCAGCCTCGAAGCATGTATGTTCCTTACTATTTCACTTTCTTAACATTCATCATATTAGAGTACAACAATTTTAAAACTAACAATCATTATATCGTGCTTATATTTTTTTAGTGGTTTACACGGTCGAATTTCAAAAACGTGGCCTACCTCATTCTCATATATGCCTTTTCCTGAATGAGAAAGACAAGATGCCGAATACGGAGGATGTAGATGCTTACATATCTGCAGAAATACCCGATAAGCAACAGGATCCGCATTTGTTTCAGCTTGTCACTGATTTAATGATACATGGACCGTGTGGAGAGAAAAATCCAAAATGCCCATGCACCAACGCTGATAAGAAATGCACAAAAAATTATCCTAAAAACTTTACTGATTGCACTTCCACTGATGAAGAAGGCTATCCAGTATATAGGCGAAGGGACGATGGTAGAACTGTAACAAAGAACGGCCATGAATTAGATAATAGACATGTCGTCCCATTCAATCCACTCCTGCTCAAAAAATACCAAGCTCATCTGAATGTTGAATGGTGCAATCAAGTTGGTTCAATCAGGTATCTGTTCAAGTATATAAACAAAGGCAATGATCGAGTTACTGCTGGTGTATATGACGAAGAAACGGATGAAATTCAAGATTACTATGATTGTAGGTATATCTCTTCTTGCGAGGCTGTATGGAGAATGTTTTGTTTTGATATTCATTATAGGACACCAGCCGTGGTGCAACTGCCATTTCACCTACCTGGTGAACAACCTGTTGTATTTGATGAGGAAGACTATCTTCAAAATGTTCTCAATAAACCTTCCGTCAACACTTCCATGTTTTCAGAGTGGATGAAATGCAACAAAGTTAATGAAGAAGCTCGCCAGCTAACCTACGTTCAATTTCCTTCAAAGTTTGTATGGGACCAAACACAGAGAGTATGGACTCGAAGAAAACTATGTGGTTCGGTCGGCAGGATTCATCATGTTTCTCCATCAACTGGTGAGTTGTTTTATCTGAGAATTTTGTTGAACAAAGTAAGAGGTCCAACTTCATATGAGGAAATTCGCACCGTAAATAACAAGATATGTACCACTTTTAAAGAGGCTTGCTATGAACTCGGTTTATTAGATGATGACCAAGAGTACATCGATGGAATCAAGGAGGCAAGTACCTGGGGTTCAGGAACGTTTGTAAGATCATTATTTGCTCAGTTACTTTTATCTAATAGCCTAAGTAGACCGGAAGTTGTTTTTGAGAAAACTTTTCAATATCTGTCCAATGACATAATTCATCAAGAAAGAAGGATATATCGCTCACCAGGTAAATATTTTGACCATCACATTATATTTACTTCATCTCCTAAAAAGGTTTTAAATGTACAACCTTTTAAAAAAAAAATCACACATCAAATTCATTTACTTACAATATATGCTAATGTTATTAACCTCAATTACGATTACTTGGATCCATTGTCAATTTGTAATCATACTGAAATGGTTGACACTAAATAACAGATACATTTTTAGTATGTAAACTTAATTTGAATTTTAAAACTAATACACGCCTTATCATATCTTGTGTATTCTATTCACACACTGATATTTGATTCATCATCTACATGTTTTAAATTTAATAAGAACATTTTTCATACGCTATATATGCAACATACTTTTATAGTTTATAAATTTGACTAATGCAGGTTGGAATCTCACACCAGAAAAAATCAAAAATTGTACTTTGGAAGATATTGAGAAAATACTACAAAGAAATAGTAGTAGTCTAAAGAAGTTTTCAACCATGCCGTACCCCACTGTAAACTTTAGGAACCGGTCAACAAATCAATTAATTCAAGACGAACTTTCTTATAAGAAGTCTGCTTTACGAGACGAACATGCTGAGCTATATATGAGTGATGTGACTCAAATAGTCATTTTTTAAGGGCAATATTCCACACTTTTTGGACTATCTTTAGTGAAACATTCCAAAATGACCGTTATTTACTAAAAATCACTAAAGTGGTCTAAATATAGGCGTTGTTGCAAAAATCACCTAAAACATCCAAATAACAAGCAAATTAGGGCAAATAAACGTGCACAAAATCCTCCGGCCTCATTTACCTTATATAGATCACATTCTAACTTCATCATATGATAAAACAGGTAAAATCGAGACGGGAAAATCAAGAATCATGCAAATCGGATAAAGAACGGAGAAGACTGAGCGGTATCAGACCCTATAAAGTCATTTCGGCTATTCTTAAGCTATACACATCCAATTTCAGTGAATTTGGCATCATTAGAAGCGTAACAGAATTACGAAGACACAGGCGAAAGAATCACATCAAACGGACGCATAACGAAGGAGATACGGGCGTTTTAAGCAACGAACGAAATTAGACGAACACCGTATACGGCCTAGGGAACCGTATACTGCCCTACCAAGGCCGTATACGGCCCCCTGCCCCCGTATCGTGCTTTGTTTGCTTGTACGTGCTGTTTCGCGAGTTGTACGAAAGATTTGAAGCTTTGCCTATAAATAGAGGGTCACCCCTCCTCATTCCACACACCTTCACACATTTTCTCATTCTCACATTTCTCTCTTTCTTTCACTTTCTCTCTCTAACTTTCTCTCTCAAGCACTACTCTTAGGAGTTAGAGGAGAAAGGTTAGGGTTGAGCTTACGGTTCGAGTCTAGAGGAAGGTTTAGCTTGGTAATCTTGTTGTAACGAGTTTTTCAAGTTTAGTATAACACCCCTCATTCCATAGTAATAATATTATAGATAATACGGAAGCGCAAGTAAATAAAACGCAATACATTGTTACATATTCTACTAAAGTACCAAAAATCGTTTACATGTTTAAGTCACTTCAATTTAAAACTTGTTCAAAAGATTAGCATGGCGGGGTATTATATAAACTAAACGGAGTTGTTACAAAATAATCAGAGTAGCTTGAATATCAAACATTCCATTCTTCCAAGGTTTGACCTTCCTGCTACCCACCCGCATACACAAAACAAAAGTCTGCAGGAAGTAACAACGAGGGATTAGCACATAGCTAAGTGAGTAAATCCAACACTCAACATTTAACTTAGCTAAACCAATTAACTACAACAAGTATTCGCAACCACAACAATCAACAACAACTTAATGAGGATCGGCGGATCCGGGGATAACCTTAGTACCCGGGCGGCTCCCCAAGATCACTTATCCAAACATATCCGTATGGCCATAACGGACGAGACCGATAGCTAGTGTTTATTATACTTAGGTACAGTTCAGCACACACAACAAATGAAGTACATCCCTGTACCATTCACACAACAACACACTAGCCCAACCAACAGTTCATCAACTCGTTGACCTCATTAACAACAATGCACGAAGGCCACACAAAGCACATATATGCATATGATCAACAATAACAACTAATCAACTCAATAATCAAGTCTACGTTTACCCGTTGTAATCAAATGATTACAACTAAGCCAAACGGTGAGTTTTGAATCCACTCACCGATACCTTTGCAGTCAACACACCCAGCTACTAATCACTGAGTCTTTGGGGTATCTGAAACATCACGCAACAACACAAGTTAGAACTTGTCATTAATAAGTAGTATTTAAGCAACTAACGACTTTACACTAGCACTTATACTATTACACAATCACTAATACAATTAGATCATACCATAATTACCTTATTTATCTGGTTTCCAGATATAGTTATATCTTTCCCTTACACTCAAAGGATATAGCTATTTTAATTCTATTTTTTTTTGTCATAGCCGTTCAGCTTCAACATCCATAGCCGATCGGCTTGGATAGCATAACCGATCGGCTCAGCCATAGCCGATCGGCTTCCGCAGTTATTTTCAGACTTTAATTCGAGGTCCAAGTTGTGTGATGGTTTTGAACTAAGATAGCTGATTGGCTATAAATAGCCGTTCGGCTTTTATAGTTATAACCGATCGGCTTTGGCATAGCCGATCGGCTTTGCCACAAACTGTAACACCCCCAAATTTCACTGTTGGCGGAAGCAAGCGTTGGGATGTTACTAATCAAATATCACAGCACAAAGTAAAGCAAACGACATCTTTATGCGACGTTTATAAAACAGTTATATTTCCAATATATGTAAATGTTTGAAAACATAGTGTTTTCAGTTACAAAAGTGTAGTTTCCTAGAGTCCACGCGTATAGAGGGAGATTCTATTACATAATCATAATATACAAAAGATAATGCTAAGAATCTCCGTTAAATGCAAAGTAGAAATCATGCGACTCTAGCTAGGGTCCAGGGATGATCCTACTCCGTCTGTGTACCTGAGATACAAAGCTAAAAAGTGTCAACCAAAAAGGTTGTTGAATCTTACAGGTTTAACAGTAAGTAATTGTTATGAACCACAAGTATGTACCAGTATTACTATCAAGCAAAGTGAGTAAGTAAATCAGTAAATCAGTACAGTGCCATGAGCTCATAAGTTGAAGCTTAACCGTGTAGTGTGAATATATCACGTACCCCCGTGAGTGCTATCCGCACACTCATATGTAACAAATACTAATATGCCTGTTTCTACGTGTAAATCAGTACGTGGTGGTGCTACCACCCCAGGCAGGGATTGTCAGTCCCAAATGGATCCATCTACTAGTAATCGCGCTTAAGTCCATAACTAACAACTTACGAATAGGAGGCTTTCAGTGGATAAAAGTAACTCATGCGTTGTGTGTAAACAGTAAGGTAATCAGTTCAGTACATTGTGTTCATATGTAAAACAGTTGCTAAGTATCTCACCCCAAAGTATAAAAACAGTAAAAGTGGGGTTGTAAGACTCACCTGAGTCTAGTAAGTGCGTATGTGAAATCAACCAAGTAAGGCGGATGTAAGTCCGTATGTCGGTTCTCAGAACCCTGAAACCTTCTGGCGTCCGAAACGCACAAGGTTGTAAGTAAACAAGTAAATAAGTTGGTGTCTTAAAAGATCACCCATGCTAGTTGTCCACTCAACTAGGAAATGTCCAAATGTCCAAGTCTTTCCTGAAATGCCCCGTACCGTTGCACTCATAACAGGTCTTTGGTGCAGAGGTATTGGTGCCAGTGGTGTTTGATCTACAATCTTTAGCCAAGTGTCCAAATCTCTTACACTTGCTACAGGGACACGAACCATGGTGGTGTCGTTGGCACTTTGAGCAATAGGGCTTGGATCCCTTGTACGCTCCCTTGTCATCAGAACCGGAGGTGTAGGCTTTAATGGTTTCGGGTTTCTTGTTTTGGTGGTTGTTGTGGTTGTCAGACCATTTTCTTTTGTTGCTGTTGGAGGATGGAGTGGGTGGTTCTGGGTCCTCGTTCATAGCTAAAAGTTCATGGGCCAATCGGATGGCGCCATGAAGGGTGTTTCGGTTTGATGAGGCGACATTTCCCCGGACGGGTTCCGGGAGGCCGCGGATATATTTCTTGATCTTTTCGGGTTCAGTACTTGCCATAGCTGGGCGAAGGATAGTGAGTTGTTGGAATCTGGTGGTGTATCCAACAATATCAGTTCCTTGCACTTTTAAGTTCCAGAACTCTTCATCCAGCTTGTGAAGTTGTTCGGCCGGGCAATACTCATCAGTGAGCATTTTCTTCAAATCCTCCCAAGGGAGTAGATAAGCGGTGTCAATACCCACGGACTGGTATAGGAATTCCACCACGAGAGGGCACCATCTTCAAGGGTGCAGGTGGAGAATTTGACCTTGTCGTCCTCCGCACATTTGCTGATGCAGAAAACGGATTCCATCTTTTCGAACCATCTGATAAGTCCGATGGCTCCTTCGGTCCCCTTGAAGTTCAAAGGTTTGCAGTTCTGAAAGTCCTTGTAGGAACAAGGTTTGGCGACAGTGGTTTCAGCGGAATCGCTGTTTCTCACGGAGTTCGGTGTAGAATTTCGAGCCAGGGCTTCAGTCACAGCTTGAGTGATGAGTGACGTAAGCTGAGCATCAGTGTATGGTCGAGTCTTTGGCGGCATGTTTCTTCAATAAGAGAAATAAAGATACATGAGAATTTGTAAGTGTAACAACCGCCAAATTAGGGCTAGTATTAGCGCCTAATTCTTTGTTAATACATGTAATTAGTTCTGTGTTAGGCTAATTTATGTATCGGATTATATGTTGGTAAATATATACAACTTTGCGATTTGATTAAATCGTACGCAACTTAAATAGAATGAAATTCTATTCGGTTAATACGGACGTTGGTGAACAAATGTTTAAAAACTAAAAATAACGCAATTATAACCAAAATGCTATTTTATAACAAATAGTAATTATCTCGTATCACCCGATAAAAACTTACGCGATTTAAAAACAAAAGTGACTAAATTTAATTTAAACAATTAAAGATTTACAGAAATAATTTAGGTAAATTATTTAACAAGATCCGTGATTTTATAAATATAATTAAACGCGTAAAATAAATATTTAACGCCTAAACGACGGAGAAAACGAACACCGCGCGGAGCGCGAGGGGAGACCGAAAATGGGAGGATAAAACCTCCCACTTCTTTTCTTTCTTCCCACTTTCCATTTTCCTTCTCTCTCTCTTCTTTTCTTTCTCTCTAATCACCAACCACACCACCACCCAAAATACTACCAAAATCGACAAATAAACGTACTAAACGAGCTTGGATCACACCTCTCCTTTGGAAGAAAACGTTCACCATCACACGATCTACATTCCTATCTTTTCGGATTTTCAATCCGACACTTTTTAAGTTTCCGACAAATCCCGACATCTCTCGTTTTTGATCATTTTTACTAGTTTATGGTTTAAATAGGCTTATTATGTTCATATAAGGGTTGGGTAAAAGAATCGGATCAAACGGAAACCGGGAAACTCGTTTTCGACTAAATTTCCGGCCATCAGACAGCTACGTCGCACCTGGCCAGGGGCCTCTGCGACGTCACGACCTACGTCGCACAAAAATCTCAACGTCGCACTAGCGACGCAGCCTATTACGTCGCATTAACTTGCGGACGTCGCACGTAGCGACGTAGACCCTAACGTCGCAAACCGAACCAACGTCGCATTAGCGACGTCGCCCCCTACGTCGCATTGATTTGCGAAGGTCGCATCATGCGACGTACCTGCCTACGTCGCACCTTACGTCGCTTGCAACGTCGCATGCGACGTCGCACAAACCAGAACCTTGAAAACTCACATTTTCACTAAGTGTCGAACTTTTACAACCTCAAATCCTTATACGATACGACCTAACAATCATAATAAAACATACTTTCCTATTACAATTACTCTAATTTGCGTATTGAATGATAAACTTTAAATATAACAAATCACCAACGGGTCGTATACTTTGATACGAACGCGAACAAACCAACATTTAAACACAACGGGTTGTATGAACAACTAGCCTAGATGGTCTTGCGAGACATCTACTTACTTAACCTTACGTGTTTAGGCACTAGAAGGTTACGGGTTCGGAGAACCTACTTGCTTTACTACTACTTGCTATTTACCACTGCTCGACTCAGGTGAGTCTTACAGCCCCACTTTTACTGTTTTATACTTGGGGTGAGATACTTAGCAACTGTTTTACATATGAACACAATGTACTGAACTGAAAACATTACTGATTACAAACAAACGCATGAGTTACTTTTATCCACTGAAAGCCTCCTAATCGTAAGTTGTTAGTTATGGACTTAAGCGCGATTACTAATAGATGGATCCATTTGGGACTGACAATCCCTGTCTGGGGTGGTAGCGCCACCACGTACTGATTTACACGTAGAAACAGACATATTAGTATTTGTTACATATGAGTGTGCGGATAGCACTCACGGGGGTACGTGATATATTCACACTACACGGTTAAGCTTCAACTTATGAGCTCATGGCACTGTACTGGTTTACTGATTTACTTACTTTGCTTGATAGCAATACGGGTACATACTTGTGGTTCATAACACCTACTTATCACTAAACCTGTGAGATTCACCAACCTTTTTGGTTGACACTTTTTAGCTTTGTATCTCAGGTACACTTACGGAGTAGGATCACTCCAGGATTACTAGCTAGAGTCGCATGATTTACAAACTGCATTTAACGGAGATTCTTTGGCATTATCTTTTGTAACTATGGTGATGTAATAGAATCTTCCGCTATACGCGTGGGCTCTAGGGAATTACATTTTGTATACGAAAACCTACGGTTTTCAAACGATTATTAATTATGAAATGTAACTATTTTACAAATGTCTCATTTAGAGGTCGTTTACTATTAATCTTGTGCTTTGTATATTGATTAGTAACACCCAATGTATGCTTCCGCAAATCGCTAAATTTGGGGGTGTCACAGATTGGTATCAGAGCCTAAGGTTATAGTGAACTAGGTTGCATTTAGTGGGCCTAGACTATGACCGTTAGGCAGTATTTCCTTACTAGGCATGATTGGTTCAGGAATTACATCATACGACTTTAATTTAACATAGCCTGATCAACTATGTACGATTAAGGAAAGATGATGTAAGGTCTGAAATGGTTATGTTGAGCCGGAATACAATAGAAGACTCTGATCTCGAGAGAACCGAGACTTAAACATGTTTATGCTAGACACTCAATAGGCTATATTATATAGGAACTATATGAATATAGGCCTTAATCTTACTAACGCTTTGTCTCAGAAATGGCAAATATCCCATCCAATTCATCTCGTTCTCAATCCGGGTCGCAGAACCCAAGGGTAGCAAGGAGGAACAACAGGTTGCCTCGAGCTGGCCCGTACTCTACCCACTTCACCTTACCGACCTTAGCAGCTAGGGTGAACCAACACGAGCAACGACTTCGCACCATGGATGTCGTGTTGCAGGAAACAAACGAAAACTGGAGACTTACGTCACTGGAGCGCATCGAACAAGTCTCTGAGGATCACGAAACCACCATTAATAATGTGGACGTTCTTTTCAACAAAGTGGTGGAGATAAGCGTGGAAACCGCTCTTTTGAAACACAGACTTGATGAGTGTGAACAACGCTCACGGGAAACGGAAGAATCTAACCGCGGATTGGTACAGCGACTAGCATTAGCTGAAGACAATGCTCGACAAGCCAGCAGACTTGCAAATACTGTGGATCGTCTCATCGAAATGATGGAGCAGATTAACCTACGTTAAGACTAGCGTAGTCTTCGTTTTGTAAACTATCCTGTAATCTAGTAACTATCTAAGCACTACTCTATGTTTCAGTCGGATGTAACAATTCCCGACATCTTTTGTAATACATCCGTAGGATGTAACCTTTGAACTCGTATCATCTATCAAATATTTCTTGCTGTTTCGACTCATATTAATTGCCATAATTCTTTTCATATTGATGTTATGTATTACCACCTTTATACATGTACATCTGAAATAAATGCAACTTTCTTACAAAATCTCATGTATCTTCATTTCTTTTATTGAAGAATCATGCCGCCAAAGTCAAGACCTTACACTGATGCTCAGATCACGTCTCTCATAACCCAGGCTGTTACTGAAGCCTTGGCTCGGAATACTCCACCTAACTCCACAAGAAGTAGCGATGCCGCTGAAACCTCTGCTGCTAAACCTTGTTCATACAAGGATTTTCAAAACTGCAAACCCTTGAGCTTCAAGGGAACCGAAGGAGCCATCGGACTTATCAGATGGTTCGAAAAGATGGAATCTGTTTTCCGCATCAGCAAATGTGCGGAAGACGACAAGGTCAAATTCTCCACCTGCACCCTCGAAGATGGTGCCCTCTCGTGGTGGAATTCCTATACCCAGTCCGTGGGGATTGACACCGCTTATCTACTCCCTTGGGAGGATCTAAAGAAAATGCTCACGGATGAGTATTGCCCGTCCGAACAACTTCACAAGCTGGACGAAGAGTTCTGGAACTTAAAAGTGCAAGGAACTGATATCGTTGCATACACCACCAGATTCCAACAACTCACCGTCCTTCGCCCAGCTATGGCAGGTACTGGGCCCGACAAGATTAAGAAATACATCCGCGGCCTCCTGGAACCCGTCCGGGGAAATGTCGCCTCATCAAACCAAACCACCCTTCACGGTGCCATTCGGTTGGCCCATGAACTTCTAGCCATGAACGAGGACCCAGAACCAATCACTCCATCCTCCAACAGCAATAAACGAAAATGGTCCGACAACCACAACAACCACCAAAACAAGAAACCTGAAACCATTAAAGCCTACACCTCCAGTTTTGATGACAAGGGAGCGTACAAGGGAACCAAGCCCTATTGCTCAAAGTGCCAACGACACCACTATGGTTCGTGTCCCTGTAGCAAGTGTAAGAGATTTGGACACTTGGCTAAGGACTGTAGATCAAACACCACTGACACCAACACCTCGTGTTGGGTCAAAACTGTTTCAGGTCTGAGTTGAAGTTCTGATGAGAAGACAGAGTACAAGTGATTAAAACTGTTTGCTTTAAAGGTTAAAACTGTCTTTACGAAGTTACAACTGATAGAAGAAAACTGAAGAGAAGACAAGTGTTACAACTGTTTGAAGATAGATTACAACTGATAGTTATGTGTTTGTAAGTAGTTAAAACTGCTTATGTATTAGTAACTGTTAGTTATATATGAAACAGTTAACACTGATTATGTATTTGTACTTGGTCTCATATTACAATTGAAGCAGTTACCACTGAATGTGTAATAGTTACAACTGTTTACATCAGAATGGTAGTTAAAACTGTTTATGATTTTGTGATAAGTATGAGTCGGTTATGGAAGTTATTTTATTCCATATTTGTAGGAGATTGTATAGGACTCTATATGTTATAAATAGAGATCCTTTAGACCTAGATAGGTTAATGTTAATTGCGCAGCTTCAAGGTTTTCTGTAACCCTAATACATCAAGTGTATTCGTCTTATATCATTAATAAGATTGAAGCTTTCGGTATATTGTGTGTTCATTAAATTAATTAAAATTCATTGATCTTCTTAATATTATTGAGTGTGATTCCGCAACTTCTCAATAATATATTCAAGGCTTATTAAGTAAGATTGTTTATTAAGTTAAACAGGGACTAACAAAGTGGTATCAGAGCTTGTGAAGCTTTGAAGACAGGAAGATCTGGGATTATTAATATTAGTATTTGAGTTTAGTTCAGATATTAAGTTTTGATTTCAATGGCGTCTGAAGGCAATGAAGGAATTCAAGCAACGAAGATACCCATGCTTAAACCTGATGAGTTTGACCTATGGAAGGTCAGAATCAGGCAATATATGCTTCTCACGGATTATCAGATGTGGGAAGTTGTTGTTAATGGTATACCAGTAACGCTTGATGGAGATGGAGTAAAGCAACCAAGAGCACCACCAACATCTGAAGCAGAGAGGAAAATCAGATCTACTGAGTACAAAGCACTTAGTACTCTGTTGCTTTCCATTCCGAATGAGCATCAGAGCAGATTTGATAATTGTGAAGATCCCAAGGTACTGATGGAGGCAATTGAGAAGAGGTTTGGTGGTAATGATAACACCAAAAAGAATAAAAGATCTCTGTTAAAACAACAATTTGAAAATTTTAGCCATGTGAAATCTGAAACTCTAACTCAAACCTTTGATAGGTTTACTAAATTAGTTGGAGAATTGGAAAATCACAAGGTTAAGATTGACAAAGAAGATCTTAACAGAAAGTTCTTGAGATCATTAGGTGATGAATGGACAATCTATACTGTTGGATTGAGGCAGAGTTCAGACATTGAAGTTAAGGAACTAGAAGATATATACAATGATCTGAGGAACTTTGAGTCTGAGGTTGAAAGTAAGAAGCAAGCAACTGGATACAGTCATAATGCTGCTTTTATGTCTATGGCTGGAACAAAAGCAGAATCAAGTCAAATGGGTTCTACTCATGTTTCAGGGGGAGCAGGATCATCATCAAATAGTTCTAATGATCAAATATTAGAATCTTTCTTTGCAAGTAATGTGAATTCTTCACTTACTAATGAAGATCTGGAACAATTTGATGGTGATGATCTAGAGGAGATGGACATCAAGTGGCAAATTGCATTGATTACTCAAAGAGCAAAAAGGTTCATGCAGAGGACTGGTAGAAATAATTTTGCATACAAGAGGAATGATGCAAATTGGTTTGATAAGAGCAAGATTGAGTGTTTCAACTGTCACAAGATGGGACACTTTGCCAGAGAATGCAGAAACCCTAGGCAAGAGCAGAATGGTAATGGTCAGAGATCTGGAAGCAATGGGACACAGACAAGAAACATTCCAATTCAGGGGGCTTCAGCAAATGCTTTGGTGTCTATGGATGGCTGTGGATGGGATTGGAGTGATCAAGAAGAGCATGTTGTGAAGAATCAATGTCTCATGGCCATTGCAGAATCTGACAAAAAGTCAGAAGTTCCTACTGAGGTACAAAATAAATTATGTTCTGCTGTTTGTAAACAAACTGTTAAACACTACAGAGATCATAATATAAAAGTGTGTGAGGAACTAAAACAATGGGAAATCAAAAGTAAACACACCATAGCTGTCATTGAAAATCTGGAAAATCAAATAAAGGCATATGAGGTCAATGCAACACAGTTTAAGTATGACATTGAATATGCTAGGTGGGAGAGAGACTCTTTTAAAGATAAAGTTGATTTGTTATCTAAGAAACTTACTGAGGTCACATGTGAAAGAGATAGTATAAGGCTTGATGTAAGTAAATTAGAACATGCTTCAAAGAGTGTAAATAAACTTATTAATTCACAGATTCATGATAAACTTAAGACTGGATTAGGATACAATAATGTACCTCCACCTTATAATCACACCTACTTTCCTCCCAAAAGTGAAATTGATATCAATTCACTTAAAAGAGAAATGGTAGATGAGGTTAAAAAGGCTGATCCAATTAAAAGTTTATCTGATGATGATCTGTTTGTAGAAGGTGAAGTTAGTGACTGGACTGAAGAAGATGATCAGAGTGATAGGACATCTGATAGTGAGAAGAGTGTGAAATCTGAATCATCTAAGTCTGAGTCAACATGTGAGGATGTGAAAAGAGTAATTACTGATCTAGTTGTTAATCTTAAAACTGATAAGCTAGAAGAGGGTAAGAAAATGTTTAAGGAGAAGGTTAAACTGGACTTAGAGAAGGTGAGCTTGAATACTAACAAATCTAAACATGGGTTAGGATATGTTAGTAATACAGTTAACTCAGTTACTAAACCTGTTGTTGAATCTGTTGTGAATAACTGTGTGAATTGTAAATGTAAAGCAAGTGCTTCTTCTTCACAGAGTTTTCAAAATCAAAAACCCAGAGGTAATCAAAGAAATTGGAATCAAATGATTTCACAAAAACTGGGTAATAATGTTACTGTGATTAAAGAAAAGTCTTGTTTTATATATGGAAAAATGGGTCATCTTCAATATGACTGCTATCATAATCCTGAGAATGTTCAAAGGATTAGAAAACAGTCATGGACAAAAGCAAATATGATTAACAAACAAAATTTTCAATCAAAAGTTGATCATACTGCCAGAGTTCAGAAGATAAACTCAAAGGCTACCATGTTAAACACTGTTACAGGTAAATCTACTGCAGCAGTAATAACAAAATTAGCCAAAAGCTCAAAGACTAAAACAGTGGTAACTGATTTCAAAAACAGTGTTAACAAAATTAACACTGAATCTTCAATTGGTAAAACAGTTAAAACTGTTAAGCCAAAGAACACTGTTAAGTCTAAAATTAGTTGGATTTGGACACCTATTAAGTCTGATAAATTAACAGATTCAAATACCAACAGTGCTTCACAATCAATAATCTTTAAGAAAGTTGATTATGTGAATGCACATGGGAAACCGAAAGCCAAATTGGTTTGGGTTCCCAAGAGAAATTAATTTTTTTTTACTATTTGTGCAGGGCAAGCCTAAGAGCTTATGGCATATTGATAGTGGATGCTCACGGCACATGACTGGAGACAAAGAAAAGCTGCAGGACTTTAAATCTTTTGATGGAGGATATGTAGCTTTTGGAAGCAATCCAAAAGGAGGAAGGATCACAGGGAAAGGAACAGTTCAGAGTGAAAAGCTAAGTTTTGATAATGTTTATTTTGTGGAACAATTGAGGTATAATTTACTAAGTGTGAGTCAAATCACAGATAAAAAGAATCCAGTTCTTTTTACTGACACTGAATGCCTTATCTTGTCCAAAGAATTTAAAATACCAGAAAACATGATTTTGATGAGAATTCCAAGACAAGATAATGTATATAAGTGTGACTTAGTGAATATGACACCTCAACCTGGTTTAAACTGTCTTATTTCTAAAGCAAGTGTGAATGAATCTGAACTGTGGCATAGGAGGATGTGTCACATGAATTTCAAAACCATTAATAAACTTGTCAAAAACAAGCTTGTTAGAGGTTTGCCTGAAAAGGTCTATTCATGTGATGATCATTGTGTTTCTTGTCAAAAGGGAAAGCAACACAAATCCTCATTTAAGTCCAAATCTGTGAACACAAATATCACACCCTTACACTTATTGCATATGGACTTATTTGGACCAACTAGTATAAGTAGTATGGGGAAAAAGTCTTACTGTCTTGTGATTATTGATGATTATTCTAGATTTACATGGGTTTTCTTTCTTAGGACAAAGGATGAGACAGGTGAAATACTTAGATCATTTATAACTAAGATGGAGAATCAATTGGATAAAAGAGTAAAGATCATCAGAAGTGATAATGGAACAGAATTTAAAAATCATGAGATGGATAAATTCTGTGAAGTTAAAGGTATTAAGAGAGAATTTAGTGCACCTAGAACTCCTCAACAAAATGGAGTAGCTGAAAGGAGGAATAGGACACTGATTGAGGCTGCTAGAACCATGCTATCTGATGCAAAGCTACCTATGTCTTTTTGGGCAGAGGCAGTTAGCACAGCTTGTTATGTTCAGAATAGAGTATTAGTTGTTAAGCCTCATAACAAGACACCATATGAACTGTTGTTTAAGAGAAAGCCTTTGGTTAGTTTCTTAAAATCTTTTGGGTGTCCTTGTACAATCTTAAATACCAAAGATCACTTAGGTAAGTTTCAGAGTAAGGCTGATGAGGGGATATTTGTTGGTTATTCTATTCAAAGTAAATCTTATAGGGTATTCAATCAAAGGACCAGAATCATAGAAGAAACAGTGCACATTACTTTTAATGAAAACACTGTTAATCCTGAGGGAAAAGGTCCTGAATCACTGTTTGATATTGATGCACTTAATACTGCTTTTAGATATACAAATGTGGATACTAGTGCAGGTACAAGTGCAGGTACAAATGCAGGAACAGGTGATGAAAAAGGTAGAGCAACATCAGGAACATCAATTGGAAAGAAGAATGATTCATTGGAATATATATTATTTCCAATTTGGTCTCCTGATCCCCCAGAAGTGTTTGATACTGATCAACCAACGACATCACAGGATGTGGAAACAGGAAAATCAGATGAAACATCATTTTCTCATGTTGATGATTCTGATAGACCTGTTATTGAAGATAGTACAGAAGACAGTGATGTGAGTCCAGTACAGAAGAATACAAAGGCACGTGTGAATGTTGATCAGACACCTACAAAGCATCTTGACACAGAGCAGGAACAATTGAATTATCTATATTTGATGAGTTCTACTCCTTTGTCAAAGAGAATTGCAAGAGAAGTGTCAAGTAGTGAGTCTGGTCAAGAAGGAAATTTTACCAACTTAGAGGAGAGTATTCAAGAAACAGCAGCATCTAAATACATTACTCATAAAGATCATCCACTTGAGAATGTAATAGGAGATATTGAATCAGCTGTTAAAACAAGAAATCAAAGTCAGGTGTTTGAAGCTTCAGCAAATGAGGAAGAAGTAAATCTTGATACAGAAGCTGTAAATACTTCTTTGTTTGCCTGTTTTCTGTCTCAAACAGAACCAAAGAAGGTTACTGAAGCTTTGAGAGATCCTAGTTGGATTGAAGCTATGCAAGAGGAGTTGCTTCAGTTTAAGATTCAAGAAGTTTGGACATTGGTTGATTTGCCTAAAGAGAAGAGGGCAATTGGTACTAAATGGATTTTCAAGAACAAGAAGGATGAAAGAGGTATAGTGATCAAAAACAAGGCTAGATTGGTTGCACAGGGGTATTCACAAGAAGAGGGGATTGATTATGATGAGGTTTTTGCACCTGTTGCAAGGATAGAGGCAATTAGATTGTTTTTGGCTTATGCTTCATTCAAGGGATTCATTGTGTATCAGATGGATGTTAAGAGTGCTTTTCTGTATGGCACTATACAGGAAGAGGTCTATGTATGTCAACCACCAGGGTTTGAAGATTCTAAATTTCCTGATAAAGTTTTCAAACTAGATAAAGCTCTTTATGGTTTACATCAAGCACCTAGAGCCTGGTATGATACTTTTTCAGATTATCTGTTGCAGAATGGATTCAAAAGGGGTGCAATAGATAAAACTTTGTTTACTAAAAGAATTAAGAATGATATACTACTGGTTCAAGTTTATGTAGATGATATCATTTTTGGTTCAACAAAGGATAGTCTTTGCAAGGAGTTTGAATCATTGATGCATGAAAAGTTCAAGATGAGCTCCATGGGGGAATTAACATTTTTCTTGGGGCTACAAGTAAAGCAACAGAAAGAAGGAATCTTTATTCATCAAAGTAAGTATGTGAATGATATACTGGATCGGTTTGGGTACAAAGATGCTAAAGTTGCAAGCACACCAGTTGAGACAAACAAGAAATTACATGCAGATCTTGAGGGGGAGAGTGTGGATGAACATCTTTACAGATCTATGATTGGGTCACTTATGTATCTCACTTCATCAAGGCCTGACATCATGTTTGCAGTGTGTTTATGTGCAAGATTTCAAGCTAATCCAAAGCTATCACATCTTCTAGCAGTCAAAAGAATTTTTAGATATTTGAAGGGTCAATCAAAATTGGGCCTTTGGTATCCAAAGTTTAATTCTTTTGATCTGATAGCTTACACAGATAGTGATTATGGAGGAGCTAACTTGGACAGGAAATCTACATCAGGAGGTTGTCAATTTTTGGGAGAAAGATTGGTTTCATGGCAATACAAGAAACAAACCACTGTATCTACATCTACAGCAGAGGCAGAATATGTAGCAGCTGCAAGTTGCTGTGCTCAAGTGCTATGGATTCAGAATCAGATGCTAGATTATGGTTTTACCTTTCTTAATACTCCTATTTTTATTGATAATAGCTCTGCAATCAGTATTATTAATAACCCAGTTAAACATTCTAAAACAAAGCATATTGAAATCAGATATCATTTCATTAGAGATTGTAATGAGAAAAGACTTATTCAAATTTTGAAAGTTCATACTGATAATCAGTTTGCTGATCTGTTTACAAAAGCTTTTGATGTAGGCAGATTCACATTCTTGGTTACTAGTATTGGAATGATCAATTTGTCATAAGTTATTTCTCTTGTTACGGCTTTCTATGAATAATATCTACTGTGATTTCAATTTGGGTTAATACTGATTTGTTAATTAAACACTGATTGTGTGTAATGGGTATTGTTATCACTGTTTCTTACTTTTATTATAAACAGTGGTAATAATCACTTCACCACTGTTGGTGTATAGTTAACACTGTATACTTGTATTTGTGTATGGAATTACCACTGCACGTTATATTGCTAGGTTTTGGAGTCTAACTTATGCAGGTGTTTCTGAAGAGTCACTGCTTGTGGAGTTTGCTTTCGGTAAAAAAAAAAAAATAAAATAAAAAAAAAAAATAAATAAAAAAATTCAACCACTGCTTTGTTTATATGATTTTGCTAGAACTGAAGTACTACTTGTATTAAGTTAGCACTGCCTTGGTCGGTTGGTACTGCTTGTACAAGTTAGCACTGCTAGCTTAATTATGTAAATGATGCATTTGAGAAACCAAGTGTTGATTACCACTGATGGTTATTTTCACAGTTATCACTGAACGTGTTATTTTGTTTAATTAACACTGTTTTAGTTATAATTGGGGATCTGATCAAATTAGGGCTTACAACTGATTTAATTTCAGTACTTAACTCTCAACACTTAGGGTTTCTCATTACGCTTTCAAAATTTCATATACAAACAACTGCGATAAGTCTCATTGATTTTCGATTCTGTAAAATCATCTTCGATTCTTCTCGATTACTTGATTTCTTATCATGGCATCGACTTCGTCTACTGTTCAACTACCGATTGGAAAAGATCACAATATGATTGCATTCTTAATGAAACCTGCAGAGGCAAACGAGTATGTGGAAATCATTGATTTCCTTCGTGCTTCACATATTCGTCATGCTCTTACTGTCGCACCCAGAATATCTCACGATCATATCAACAATTTCTGGGTGAATGCATCAATAAAAGAGGAACAGGGGATTAAAAGAATCGTTTCAGAAGTTATGGATACACGTGTTGTAATCACAGATGCTACTGTTAGAGCTTCATTACAACTAGATGATGAGGCAGGTATATCTTATTTAGAGGATACTGTTATGTATGATACTTTACGATTGATGGGTTATGAGGGTTCTTTTGAAATTTTTACTTTTCAGAAAACCTTATTTTCTCATCAGTGGAGATTTTTAATACATACAATTTTACACTGCTTATCATCTAAGAGATCATCTTTTGAGCAGTTTGGAAGCAACATTGCTTATGCAATTGCTTGTCTTGCAACTGGTCAAAGGTTTAATTTTTCAAATCTGATATTTTCTGGTATGCTTAGAAACATTGAGCAGCCAAAGATTAAGTTTTTGATGTATCCACGTTTTGTGCAGTTGTTCTTAAATGAACAAATTCCTAATATAACTGCACTTGAAAAGATTATTGGTATTGTCTCTTTTAAACCAAAAGTTTTTGTAAATATGAAGAGAGATACTAAATTTTCTGGGAAGGTTACAGCATTATTTTCTACAATGCTTCCTGCACCTTCCACCACAGCATCAGTACTACCAACTGAAGCTGAACCAACTACTGAGAGAATGGTTCCACCCACCACTTCTCAACCCACAGTAGTTGGGGGTACTAAGAGAAAACAAGGGACCAAAACAGCAAAATCTTCTAGAGCCAAAAAGGCTAGAACACAGATGTCTGAGGATCATGTTGCTCAGTCATCTCAGTCAATGGACAGTGGTCCAGAACAACATGTGGTCCATAAGGAGAGGGGTGACCATTCTGAGAGGGCTGCTTCTACTGCTTCTAGCCCACTGGCAGAGTAGGACAGAAGTAACATTAATAAGACCCAATCAGAGGCAACACATGGACATGATTCTACACCTGTAGATGATCCTAGTGGTCCCAGTACCAAGAACCAAGGGGACTTTGATGATCATGCTAGGCATGAGTCAGAGTTTAATGATGTCAATGATTCACCAAAGGATTCACATTCTGAAGGTGTTGAGGCTAGAACTAACTTGGAATTGACGAAAATGATTGATTATGTATGGGCTGAGTTTGTACAAGAGAGGAAGAAGAATAAGGCTAAGGATGAAGTTATAACTCAGTTACAGAGGAAAGTGAAGCAGTTAGAGAAGATTGTTATTAAGTGTTTGAAGAAAGGAAGGAAATATGTGATTCATGATACTTCAGAACCTGAGGAGACTTATAATTTTAAACAAAATGCTTTCAAAAAGGGGGAGAAGGTCTGGACAAATATGGGTGATAAGAGGAATGAGAATGAGAAGGTTGTGTCTGATGATGAAAAAGTTGATGAAGACATTGAAATGGAACAACCAGTGGAAGATGAATTTGTGCATACACCTCCAACACCACCTACAGAGCCAGAGGTTAATGAGTCAGTGTTTGAGACAGTGGAAACAGAAATGAAGGAATCAGTGGCAGATGAAGATAAGTCTGATCATACTGAGGTTGTTGGGTCTGATCATACTGAGGTTGTTGGGTCAGTGGAGCAAACTACAGAGGTGATTTTGGATGATAAGACTGAGGAGTTAAAGATTGATGAGGATGATGGTGAAGAGGTGAGTAAACCTGAGATAGCAGTTGAAAATGAAGAAGTGAAGACTGAAGTTAAAACTGATGCTCAACAAGTTGAAAAAACTAGAAAGAAGAGCATTCCAGTTAAAACTGCTAAGATGACTGGAACAGGAAAGAAGGTTGAAACTCCAAAGAAGAAATCTACACAACAACCATCTTTGCCTGGATTTCAAATTAGAGAACCTGCTGCTGCTCCTGTTCAACAGAAAGAATTGCCAAAGATAGATCCTAAAGATAAAGGCAAAGGAAAACTGGTAGAAGAACCAAAGAAGAAAAAGCAAAAACCAGTGCCACCAGAAGTAACTGCTCATGATACTGAATATGCAGAAAGATTACAGGCTGAGCTAAATGCAGAGGGCTTGATTGATGTTGAGGTTGAGGAAGGAAAATTTGTAAAAATGACAAAAGAGCAAGTGGCAGAGTGGGATGAATATTTATTGAAAGAACAGAGACAGGATGATATTGAATATTTAGTTGATCAGCTTAAGAAGAAGAAAGCAGAAGAAGCAAGAAAGAAGAAAGCTGCAAAACCACCAACAAAAGCTCAAATGAAGAAGAATTTAATTGCAAAGCTAAAAGGTGGGTATATTCCTTTGAATGCTTTAAAACAGATGAGTTTAGAGAGATTGCAGGAGTTATGGGATAAAGATGAGTTGAATCCTGATGTAATTGAGAAGAAAGAAACAGAAAAGAAAGAAGCTGAGAAGAAAAAGCAGGAAGTTGAAAAGGAAAGGAAAAAGGCTGAAAAAGAAAGAAAATTGAAGGAAAAGGAAGAAAAAGAAAAAAGAGAAAAGATAGAAGCTGAGAAGAGGAGGAAGGATGAGCTTGAGCAAAAGAAGAGAGAGTTAGATGAAATTCCTGATAGAGAAAGGAATATTGATGAATTGAAGGAGTTTATTCTATTACAGCCTATGGAATCTGAGGTAATTAATGTTGAATTACCTGGTATTATTGATTGGTCTATAGAGCAATTTGTCAATCCTGTTAAGATTCACAAGATTAAAGTTGAAAGAGCAGATGGAAATATATCTTGGTGGAGATCTTTTAGGGATTTGATAAAAAGGATTAGTAGGACTGATTTGGTGAGAATGTATGAGATTGGAATGGAAAAGAATTTAGATTTGAAAAGATTTGATAATCTGGTTGAAAAGGTTACATGGCATTGGATTAAAGCTATGTTTGAGCCAGAAGAGTTTCCATTTCAGTTTGCTACTTTTAGCAAGGTCAGAAATTGGATTTATCATGCTAAACCTGGAGTACATCAGATTGTTATGGAGGATGCAGTGTTTATGTGGTTATTGACAGATAGATTTTATGATATCAATCTGAGATTTTTGATGGGCTTGAGAAATGCAAGGTTACAAGCTGCAGTGTTAGATGATGTAGCTCTAGAACTGGTATATATGGTGTTAAATCAGATTTATAAGAAGGAGGAGATTGATAGAAGGAAGAGAAGAAAAGACTAACAGTTTTGAAAGAATTTTGTGAAGCTTATAATGGAGGATTAGAAGAAACTTAATGCTGTGAAGGACAGATTAAGTTTAGGGGGAGATTGTTGGGTCAAAACTGTTTCAGGTCTGAGTTGAAGTTCTGATGAGAAGACAGAGTACAAGTGATTAAAATTGTTTGCTTTAAAGGTTAAAACTGTCTTTACGAAGTTACAACTGATAGAAGAAAACTGAAGAGAAGACAAGTGTTACAACTGTTTGAAGATAGATTACAACTTATAGTTATGTGTTTGTAAGTAGTTAAAACTGCTTATGTATTAGTAACTGTTAGTTATATATGAAACAGTTAACACTGATTATGTATTTGTACTTGGTCGCATATTACAATTGAAGCAGTTACCACTGAATGTGTAATAGTTACAACTGTTTACATCAGAATGGTAGTTAAAACTGTTTATGATTTTGTGATAAGTATGAGTCGGTTATGGAAGTTATTTTATTCCATATTTGTAGGAGATTGTATAGGACTCTATATGTTATAAATAGAGATCCTTTAGACCTAGATAGGTTAATGTTAATTGCGCAGCTTCAAGGTTTTCTGTAACCCTAATACATCAAGTGTATTCGTCTTATATCATTAATAAGATTGAAGCTTTCGGTATATTGTGTGTTCATTAAATTAATTAAAATTCATTGATCTTCTTAATATTATTGAGTGTGATTCCGCAACTTCTCAATAATATATTCAAGGCTTATTAAGTAAGATTGTTTATTAAGTTAAACAGGGACTAACACATCGGCACCAAAGACTTGTTATGGGTGCAACGGTACGGGGCATTTCAAGAAAGACTGCCCGAAGCTGAACAACAACAACAACAGGAATAACAACAATGCTCGAGGAAGAGCTTTTGTGCTGAAATCTGGGGAAGCCCGTCAAGACCCGAATGTGGTCACGGGTACGTTTCTTCTCAACAACTTGACTGCATCTGTATTATTTGATACTGGTGCTGATAAGAGCTTTATTTCTGATGAGTTTTATCCACTACTAGACACCACACCTATTGCCTTAGATTCTAAGTACACGGTAGAATTGGCAAACGGAAAACTTATTGAGGCCGACAGTGTGATACCTAATTGCACTCTAAACTTAGCTAACGAGCTCTTTTCCATTGACTTGATACCTGTCGAAATCGGCAGCTTTGACCTCATCGTCGGTATGGATTGGTTGTCCAAGCACCGAGCCGAAATCGTTTGCTTTGAGAAAATTGTACGCATTCCTCTCGTCACCGGTGGAACTTTAAGCATACAAGGGGAGACCGGTGGGACGAGAATAAATATCATTTCTTGCATGAAAACCCGAAAATACTTGAGGAAAGGGTACCAGGCAATCCTCGCACACGTTATGGAGAAAAAGTCGGTGGAGAAGCGACTTGAGGATGTGCCTATCGTTCGAGACTTCCCAGAAGTCTTTCCTGAAGACTTGCCTGGCCTACCGCCAACTAGACAAGTCGAATTCTCTATTGATCTTGTGCCCGGCGCAGCACCCGTGGCACGAGCCCCTTACCGACTAGCCCCATCCGAACTTCAGGAGTTGTCTACTCAGTTACAGGAACTCCTGGACAAGGGATTTATTCGACCAAGTTCCTCACCTTGGGGAGCTCCGGTCCTGTTTGTGAAAAAGAAAGACGGTTCTTTCCGCATGTGCATCGACTACCGTGAACTCAACAAATTAACTGTCAAGAACCGTTACCCACTTCCTCGCATTGATGACCTGTTTGACCAACTTCAGGGGTCGAGTTTTTATTCAAAAATCGATCTACGGTCAGGTTATCACCAACTCCGAGTTCGTGATGAAGATATTCCAAAAACGGCTTTCCGAACTCGCTATGGGCATTATGAATTCCAAGTGATGCCATTCGGCTTAACCAACGCACCGGCTGTATTCATGGACCTTATGAATCGGGTGTGCAAACCTTACCTTGACAAGTTTGTTATCGTCTTTATCGATGACATCTTGATTTACTCGCGCACTGAACAAGAACACGCGCAACACCTGAAAACTATCCTAGAGCTGCTCAAACACGAAGAGTTATACGCCAAATTCTCTAAGTGTGAGTTCTGGATGCAAACCGTTCAATTCCTTGGACACGTCATTGACAATCTAGGGATTCATGTCGATCCTTCAAAAATCGAGGCTATCAAGTGTTGGCAAGCACCTACTACACCGACCGAGGTACGCCAATTCTTAGGACTCGCCGGATACTACAGGCGGTTCATTGAGAATTTTTCGAAAATAGCCCTACCTCTCACTGCACTGACTCAAAAAGAAAAGAAGTTCGATTGGACTGACAAACAGGAGTCAGCTTTCCAGCTACTAAAACAGAAACTCTGCAGTGCACCTATCTTATCTTTACCCGAAGGCAGCGATGACTTCGTGGTATACTGTGATGCTTCACACCAAGGTCTTGGTTGCGTGTTGATGCAACGAGACAAGGTCATCGCTTACGCCTCTCGACAACTCAAGGTCCACGAAAAGAATTACACAACTCATGACCTAGAGTTGGGGGCTGTTGTATTCGCTCTAAAAATCTGGAGACACTACTTATACGGTACCAAGTGTACACTATTTACTGACCATAAAAGTCTCCAACATATCTTCGATCAAAAGGATCTCAACATGAGGCAACGTCGATGGGTCGAGTTGCTTACTGATTAAGATTGCGAAATTCGCTATCATCCAGGCAAGGCGAATGTTGTCGCCGATGCCTTAAGCCGAAAAGAACGAGTGAAACCACTTCGAGTTCGAGCTCTCGGTATGACCATTCACAACGACCTCATCAATCAAACTCTCACCGCTCAACTCGAAGCACTCAAACCAGAAAACTTGATAAACGAGGCCTTGCGAGGCATGGACAAACAATTTGAAACCAAACCTAACGGGGCCAAATACTTCTCGAATCGAATCTGGTTACCAAGTTTTGGGAACCTTCGAGACTTGGTGATGAATGAAGCTCACAAGTCAAAATACACCCCGGTGCCGACAAAATGTATCACGGCATCAAGGAAATGTACTGGTGGCCCAACATGAAATCTGACATTGCAACCTATGTTGGCAAGTGTCTTACTTGTTCCAAAGTTAAAGCTGAACACCAGAAACCCTCCGGTTTGCTACAACAACCCGAAATACCACAATGGAAATGGGAGCAGATCACCATGGATTTCATTACTAAGCTCCCGAAAACTTCTAACGGTTGCGATACCATTTGGGTGATCGTTGACCGACTCACTAAATCTGCTCATTTCCTAGCCATCAAAGAAACTGATAAGATGGAACGTTTGACACGAATCTACCTGAAAGAGATCGTGTCAAGACACGGCGTGCCCATCTCAATCATCTCCGACCGATATGCTCGATTTACTTCTCGCTTCTGGCAATCACTGCAAAAATCTCTTGGTACTCGTCTGGATATGAGTACGGCTTACCATCCTCAAACCGACGGCCAGAGCGAACGAACCATACAAACATTGGAAGACATGCTACGAGCCTGCGTAGTTGACTTCGGTAAAAACTGGGAAAATCACTTACCGTTGTGCGAGTTCTCGTACAACAACAGTTATCACACCAGCATAAAGGCTGCACCCTTCGAGGCACTGTACGGTCGTAAGTGCCGGTCACCTATCTGTTGGACTGAGGTGGGGGATACACAACTCACCGGTCCAGAAATCATACATGAAACAACCGAAAAGATCGTCGGCATACAAAACCGACTAAAAGCCGCGCGTGATCGTCAGAAAAGCTATGCTGACGTGAGACGCAAACACCTTGAGTTCCAAGTAGGGGATAAGGTACTTCTCAAAGTGGCACCGTGGAAAGGTGTCATTCGATTCGAAAAACGAGGCAAACTAAATCCTAGATACATCGGACCATTCGAAATCCTTGAAAAGATTGGTCCAGTGGCATACCGCCTGCAACTTCCTGCTGAGCTTAGCAGCGTTCACAACACATTCCACATTTCTAATCTGAAGAAATGTCTGTCTGACGAGACACTGATTATACCGCTCGACGAAATTCAAATCGATGATAAACTTCATTTTGTCGAGGAACCTATGGAAATCATGGACCGCGAGGTCAAACAACTAAAACAGAGTCGTATTCCCATTGTAAAAGTCAGGTGGAATTCTAGACATGGTCCTGAATTCACCTGGGAACGGGAAGACCAAATACGACACAAATACCCACATCTCTTCCCAGACAACACACCGACCGTGCAATCGAGCTAATTTCGGGACGAAATTCTTTTAACAAGGGGAGAATGTAACAACCGCCAAATTAGGGCTAGTATTAGCGCCTAATTCTTTGTTAATACATGTAATTAGTTCTGTGTTAGGCTAATTTATGTATCGGATTATATGTTGGTAAATATATACAACTTTGCGATTTGATTAAATCGTACGCAACTTAAATAGAATGAAATTCTATTCGGTTAATACGGACGTTGGTGAACAAATGTTTAAAAACTAAAAATAACGCAATTATAACCAAAATGCTATTTTATAACAAATAGTAATTATCTCGTATCACCCGATAAAAACTTACGTGATTTAAAAACAAAAGTGACTAAATTTAATTTAAACTATTAAAGATTTACGGAAATAATTTAGGTAAATTATTTAACAAGATCCGTGATTTTATAAATATAATTAAACGCGTAAAATAAATATTTAACGCCTAAACGACGGAGAAAACGAACACCGCGCGGAGCGCGAGGGGAGACCGAAAATGGGAGGATAAAACCTCCCACTTCTTTTCTTTCTTCCCACTTTCCATTTTCCTTCTCTCTCTCTTCTTTTCTTTCTCTCTAATCACCAACCACACCACCACCCAAAATACTACCAAAATCGACAAATAAACGTACTAAACGAGCTTGGATCACACCTCTCCTTTGGAAGAAAACGTTCACCATCACACGATCTACATTCCTATCTTTTCGGATTTTCAATCCGACACTTTTTAAGTTTCCGACAAATCCCGACATCTCTCGTTTTTGATCATTTTTACTAGTTTATGGTTTAAATAGGCTTATTATGTTCATATAAGGGTTGGGTAAAAGAATCGGATCAAACGGAAACCGGGAAACTCGTTTTCGACTAAATTTCCGGCCATCAGACCGCTACGTCGCACCTGGCCAGGGGCCTCTGCGACGTCGCGACCTACGTCGCACAAAAATCTCAACGTCGCACTAGCGACGCAGCCTATTACGTCGCATTAACTTGCGGACGTCGCACGTAGCGACGTAGACCCTAACGTCGCAAACCGAACCAACGTCGCATTAGCGACGTCGCCCCTACGTCGCCCCTACGTCGCATTGATTTGCGAAGGTCGCATGATGCGACGTACCTGCCTACGTCGCACCTTACGTCGCTTGCAACGTCGCATGCGACGTCGCACAAACCAGAACCTTGAAAACTCACATTTTCACTAAGTGTCGAACTTTTACAACCTCAAATCCTTATACGATACGACCTAACAATCATAATAAAACATACTTTCCTATTACAATTACTCTAATTTGCGTATTGAATGATAAACTTTAAATATAACAAATCACCAACGGGCCGTATACTTTGATACGAACGCGAACAAACCAACATTTAAACACAACAGGTTGTATGAACAACTAGCCTATATGGTCTTGCGAGACATCTACTTACTTAACCTTACGTGTTTAGGCACTAGAAGGTTATGGGTTCGGAGAACCTACTTGCTTTACTACTACTTGCAATTTACCACTGCTCGACTCAGGTGAGTCTTACAGCCCCACTTTTACTGTTTTATACTTGGGGTGAGATACTTAGCAACTGTTTTACGTATGAACACAATGTACTGAACTGAAAACATTACTGATTACAAACAAACGCATGAGTTACTTTTATCCACTGAAAGCCTCCTAATCGTAAGTTGTTAGTTATGGACTTAAGCGCGATTACTAATAGATGGATCCATTTGGGACTGACAATCCCTGTCTGGGGTGGTAGCACCACCACGTACTGATTTACACGTAGAAACAGACATATTAGTATTTGTTACATATGAGTGTGCGGATAGCACTCACGGGGGTACGTGATATATTCACACTACACGGTTAAGCTTCAACTTATGAGCTCATGGCACTGTACTGGTTTACTTATTTACTTACTTTGCTTGATAGCAATACGGGTAAATACTTGTGGTTCATAACACCTACTTATCACTAAACCTGTGAGATTCACCAACCTTTTTGGTTGACACTTTTTAGCTTTGTATCTCAGGTACACTTACGGAGTAGGATCACTCCAGGATTACTAGCTAGAGTCGCATGATTTACAAATTGCATTTAACGGAGATTCTTTGGCATTATCTTTTGTAACTATGGTGATGTAATAGAATCTCCCGCTATACGCGTGGGCTCTAGGGAATTACATTTTGTATACGAAAACCTACGGTTTTCAAACGATTATTAATTATGAAATGTAACTATTTTACAAACGTCTCATTTAGAGGTCGTTTACTATTAATCTTGTGCTTTGTATATTGATTAGTAACACCCAATGTATGCTTCCGCAAATCGCTAAATTTAGGGGTGTTACAGTAAGGAGTTGTATTCATCACATATGTTTATATATAAAAGCGGTAATACACAACATCAGCATGAAAATGGCAGTTAATATAAGTTGGAACAGTAAGAATATTTGATAGATAATATGAGTTCAAAGGTTACATCTCACGGATGTATTACAAAAGGTGTCGAAATTGTTACATCCGACCGAATTATAGAGTAGCACCTAGATAGTTACTAGATTACAGGATAGATTACAAGACAAGGACTACACTAGTCTCGATGTAAATTAATCTGCTCCATCATTTCAATGAGACGGTCCACAGTATTTGCAAGTCTGCTGGCTTGTCGGGCATTATCTTCTGTCAGGACCAGTCGTTGCACTAAACTGCGAACATACTCCTCTGATTCCCGTGAGCGTTGCTCACATTCTTCTAGCCTTTGCTGCAAAAGGGCGGTTTCCACACTTATCTCCACTATCTTGTTGCGAAGAACCTCCACGTTGTTAATGGTGGTTTCGTGATCCTCAGAGACTTGTTCGATGCGCTCGAGTGATGTAAGTCTCCAGTTTTCGTTTGTTTCCTGCAACACGACATCCATGGTGCAAAGTCGTTGCTCGTGTTGGTTCACCCTAGCTGCTAAGGTCGGCAAGGTGAAGTGGGTTAGGTACGGGCCAGCTCGAGGCAACCTGGCGTTCCTCCTAGCTACCCTCGGGTTCTGCGACCCGGATTGAGAGCGCGATGAATTGGGTGGTGTGTTTGCCATTTCTGAGACAAAACGTTAGTAGTAGTGAGGCCTATATACATATTAATCAGACATAATATAATATAGCCTAGAGTGTCTAACGCAAGCAAATATAAGTCCCGTTTCTCTCGCGGTCAGAGTCAACTAAGGTATTCCGGTTCAACATAACTGTTTCAGTTCTTACATCATCTTTACTTAATTATACATAGTTGATCAGGCTATGTTAAATTAAACTCGTATGATGTAATCCCTGAACCAATCATACCTAATGAGGAAATACAGCCTAACGGTCATAGTCTAGGCCCACTAAATGCAACCTAGTTCGCTATAACCTTAGGCTCCAATACCAATCTGTAACACCCCCAAATTTCACTGTTGGCGGAAGCAAGCGTTGGGATGTTACTAATCAAATATCACAGCACAAAGTAAAGCAAACGACATCTTTATGCGACGTTTATAAAACAGTTATATTTCCAATATATGTTAATGTTTGAAAACATAGTGTTTTCAGTTACAAAAGTGTAGTTTCCTAGAGTCCACGCGTATAGCGGGAGATTCTATTACATAATCATAATATACAAAAGATAATGCTAAGAATCTCCGTTAAATGCAAAGTAGAAATCATGCGACTCTAGCTAGGGTCCAGGGATGATCCTACTCCGTCTGTGTACCTGAGATACAAAGCTAAAAAGTGTCAACCAAAAAGGTTGGTGAATCTTACAGGTTTAACAGTAAGTAATTGTTATGAACCACAAGTATGTACCAGTATTGCTATCAAGCAAAGTGAGTAAGTAAATCAGTAAATCAGTACAGTGCCATGAGCTCATATGTTGAAGCTTAACCGTGTAGTGTGAATATATCACGTACCCCCGTGAGTGCTATCCGCACACTCATATGTAACAAATACTAATATGCCTGTTTCTACGTGTAAATCAGTACGTGGTGGTGCTACCACCCCAGGCAGGGATTGTCAGTCCCAAATGGATCCATCTACTAGTAATCGCGCTTAAGTCCATAACTAACAACTTACGAATAGGAGGCTTTCAGTGGATAAAAGTAACTCATGCGTTGTGTGTAAACAGTAAGGTAATCAGTTCAGTACATTGTGTTCATATGTAAAACAGTTGCTAAGTATCTCACCCCAAAGTATAAAAACAGTAAAAGTGGGGCTGTAAGACTCACCTGAGTCTAGTAAGTGCGTATGTGAAATCAACCAAGTAAGGCGGATGTAAGTCCGTATGTCGGTTCTCAGAACCCTGAAACCTTCTGGCATCCGAAACGCACAAGGTTGTAAGTAAACAAGTAAATAAGTTGGTGTCTTAAAAGATCACCCATGCTAGTTGTCCACTCAACTAGGAAATGTCCAAGTGTTTGTTTAGTAATCCGTTTATAGTTTGGAAAACAAGTATGGCCCGTTGGTGACGGTTTGTAATAATAATCCAAAAGTGTTATTATTGTATGTATCGTTGAATCAGGTTTCGTTATTTGTAAGTGTTTGACACTTAGTGCGAAAAGTATTTACAACATCAAATGACGGGGGTCCGGGGGCAGCGCCCCTGGTAGCGGGGTCCAAGGGGCGGCAGCCCCTGGCGGGGTCCAAGGGGCAGAGCCCTTGGCTGGGGTCGAGCTGCCAGGTCAGCTTGGAAAATTTTTATTTCTACTACATTGTTTTACTAAAAATCGCATCTGGAGTTTAATTTCGGTGTAAAATCAAGTGATAAACCTTAGTTCATATTAGTGCTTTTATTATTGAATTCGGGTTCGAAAGACAAAGTGGGCTGCGAACCGAGCTGGGAGAACTCGACTCGCAGGCTAACTCGACTCGCAGGTCAACTCGACTCGCGGGTCAGTTCGGTTCACCGGGCAACTCGACTCGCAAGTCAATTTCGACTCGCGGGTCAACTCGACTCGCAGGTCAACTCGCGGGTCGATTCGGTTCGTTGGTGATTCCGATTCGCAGGATGGCTTCGCGAGTCAAATCTCAACTCGCCTCGTTTGACGAACAGATCTCGACTCGCGAGACGGGCTGTTCGCGTAAAACTCTAAAATTCGGCTTTTTAAGTCGGTTTTTGGACATAAACTCGTTGGGGAAATGTTCTAGCATGTAAATAAGAGTGTTACAAGTAATTTAAAAGAGTTTTAACGTTTCATACCTCAAAATCGAAAACGAAAAAGATGGAGAGGTAGAGCTCGTGATGGTGATCCTTGTGCTTGTTCCTAATGATGATGATGAACGAATTTCGGTGGTGTTTTTGGTGGTTTGGAGCTGCGGTTTTGAGAGCAAAGAGGAGGAGAGTGTGTGTTTCAAGTTGGTGGAAATGGGAAAAATGGAGCAACAAAAGGGGTTTTAAGGTAGTTGGGTCATGGGTCGCGGGTTGGGTTGGCTCCGCGGGTTTGGCCGACCCAACTTGGGTCTCGGTCTCGTGAACTCGTTCCTCAGTTGCATTACGTCCCGTGATTGATTAAATATTGTTTCGCGTTTTAAGTTAAAGTTTATCTGTAATATTTTTAAATGGAGCGTTTTATCAAAACTCTTAATAAGGAATTATAGAAATATAACTTGGGTTATTCTCGTTTGTTGGGCGTGTTTCGTGTGCTTTCGCCACTTTTGGAGTGTTTTAAAAGATACGATATACGTGTAATATATTTTCACAATATATTAATGCAAATAATGTTTGTTTGGATAATTCCACATTATTTAAAGGTTTTGTCACCAACGTCCATATTATGTAATGTCGGACCTCGTCCGGTTCATAAGTGCACGATTTAAATCAAATCGCGTAAGCGTGCGTGTAATTACACCAAAACGTTACGTATACTTAGAATATTACAAAACTAAATACATGTAATTACAAGTAGTTTAGGCACTAATTAAAGTCCTAAATTGGCGGGTGTTACATTCTCCCCTTGTTAGGAGAATTTCGTCCCGAAATTAGCTTGTAGTTGCGGTGTCGGTAGGAGTAGAGTCTGTGAACAAGTGTGGGTATTTCAGTCGCATTTGGTCTTCCCGTTCCCAAGTGAATTCAAGACCACGCCTCGAATTCCACCGAACTTTAACGATGGGAATACGACTCTGTTTTAAACGTTTGACCTCACGGTCCAGTATTTCCGCGGGTTCCTCGACAAAGTGTAGTTTGTCATCAATGTGTATTTCATCGAGGGGTATAATCAGTGTCTCATCAGACAGACATTTCTTCAAGTTAGAAATGTGGAAGATAGGGTGCACGCTACTGAGTTCGGTAGGTAGCTGCAGTCGGTAAGCCACTGGACCAATCCTTTCAAGGATCTCGAATGGTCCAATGTACCTGGGATTTAGTTTCCCACGTTTGCCAAAACGGATGACGCCTTTCCAAGGCGACACTTTCAGAAGAACTCGATCTCCCACTTGGAACTCGAGGTGTTTGCGTCTCACGTCAGCATAGCTTTTCTGACGATCACGTGCGGCTTTCAGCCGGTTTTGTATACCAAAGATCTTTTCAGTTGTTTCGTGTATGATTTCTGGACCGGTGAGTTGTGTATCTCCCACCTCAGTCCAACAGATAGGTGACCGGCACTTACGACCGTAAAGTGCCTCGAAGGGTGCAGCCTTAATGCTGGTGTGGTAGCTGTTGTTGTACGAGAATTCGCACAATGGTAAGTGATTTTCCCAGTTTTTACCGAAGTCAACTACGCAGGCTCGTAGCATATCCTCCAGTGTTTGTATAGTTCTTTCACTCTGGCCGTCAGTTTGTGGGTGGTATGCAGTACTCATATCCAAACGAGTACCGAGAGATTTTTGTAAGGATTGCCAGAAGTGAGAAGTAAATCGAGCATCCCTATCAGAGATGATTGAGATGGGCACGCCATGTCTTGACACAACCTCTTTCAAGTAGATTCGTGTCAAACGTTCCATCTTGTCAGTTACTTTGATAGGCAGGAAATGAGCAGATTTAGTTAGTCGGTCGACGATCACCCAAATGGTATCACAACCGTTAGATGTTTTTGGGAGTTTAGTAATGAAATCCATGGTAATCTGCTCCCATTTCCATTGTGGTATTTCGGGGGGTTGTAGCAAGCCTGAAGGTTTCTGGTGTTCAGCTTTAACTTTGGAACAAGTAAGACACTTGCTAACATAGGTTGCAATCTCAGCTTTCATGTTGGGCCACCAATACATTTCCTTGATGCCATGATACATTTTGTCGGCACCGGGGTGTATAGAGTATTTGGACTTGTGAGCTTCATCCATCACCAAGTCTCGCAGGTTCCCAAAACTTGGTAACCAGATTCGATTCGAGAAGAATTTGGCCCCGTTAGGTTTGGTTTCAAATTGTTTGTCCATGCCCCGCAAGGCCTCGTTTATCAAGTTTTCTGGTTTGAGTGCTTCGAGTTGAGCGGTGAGAGTTTGATTGATGAGGTCGTTGTGAATGGTCATACTGAGAGCTCGAACTCGAAGTGGTTTCACTCGTTCTTTTCGGCTTAAGGCATCGGCAACAACATTTGCCTTGCCCGGATGATAGCGAATCTCGCAATCGTAATCAGTAAGCAACTCGACCCATCGACGTTGCCTCATGTTGAGATCCTTTTGATCGAAGATATGTTGGAGACTTTTATGGTCAGTAAATATTGTACACTTGGTACCGTATAAGTAGTGTCTCCAGATTTTGAGAGCGAATACCACAGCCCCCAACTCTAGGTCATGAGTTGTGTAATTCTTTTCGTGGACCTTGAGTTGTCGAGAGGCGTAAGCGATGACTTTGTCTCGTTGCATCAACACGCAACCAAGACCTTGGTGTGAAGCATCACAGTATACCACGAAGTCATCGTTGCCTTCTGGTAAGGATAAGATAGGTGCACTGCAGAGTTTATGTTTTAGCAGTTGAAAAGCGGACTCCTGTTTGTCAGTCCAATCGAATTTCTTTTCTTTTTGAGTCAGTGTAGTGAGAGGTAGGGCTACTTTCGAAAAATTCTCAATGAACCGCCTGTAGTATCCGGCGAGTCCTAAGAATTGACGTACTTCTGTGGGTGTAGTGGGTGCCTGCCAGCACTTGATAGCCTCAATTTTTGAAGAATCCACATGTATCCCTTGATTGTCAATGACGTGTCCAAGGAATTGAACGGTTTGCATCCAGAATTCACACTTGGAGAATTTTGCATATAATTCCTCGTGTTTGAGTAATTCTAGAATGGTTTTCAGGTGTTGCGCGTGTTCTTGCTCATTGCGCGAGTAAATCAGAATATCATCGATGAAAACGATAACGAACTTGTCAAGGTAAGGTTTGCACACCCGATTCATAAGGTCCATGAATACCGCCGGTGCGTTAGTCAAGCCGAATGGCATTACTTGGAATTCGTAATGCCCGTAGCGAGTTCGGAAAGCTGTTTTCGGGATGTCATCATCACGAACTCGGAGTTGATGATAACCTGACCGTAGGTCAATCTTTGAATAAAAACTCGACCCCTGAAGTTGGTCGAACAGGTCATCGATGCGAGGAAGTGGGTAACGGTTCTTGACAGTTAATTTGTTGAGTTCTCGGTAGTCGATGCACATGCGGAAAGAACCGTCTTTCTTTTTCACAAACAGGACCGGAGCTCCCCAAGGTGAGGAACTTGGTCGAATAAATCCCTTGTCCAGGAGTTCCTGTAACTGAGTAGACAACTCCTGAAGTTCGGATGGGGCTAGTCGGTAAGGGGCTCGTGCCACGGGTGCTGCGCCGGGCACGAGATCAATAGAGAATTCGACTTGTCTAGTTGGCGGTAGGCCAGGCAAGTCTTCAGGAAAGACTTCTGGGAAGTCTCGAACAATAGGCACATCCTCAAGTCGCTTCTCCTCCGACTTTTTCTCCATAACGTGTGCGAGGATTGCCTGGTACCTTTTTCTCAAGTATTTTCTGGTTTTCATGCAAGAAATGATATTTATTCTCGTCCCACCGGTCTCCCCTTGTATGCTCAAAGTTCCATCGGTGACGAGAGGAACGCGTACAATTTTCTCAAAACAAACGATTTCGGCTCGGTGCTTGGACAACCAATCCATACCGACAATAATGTCAAAGCTGCCGATTTCGACGGGTATCAAGTCAATGGAAAAGAGCTCATTAGCTAAGTTTAAAGTGCAATTAGGTATCACACTGTCGGCCTCAATAAGTTTTCCGTTTGCCAATTCTACTGTGTACTTAGAATCTAAGGCAATAGGTGTATTGTCAAGTAGTGGATAAAACTCATCAGAAATAAAGCTCTTATCAGCACCAGTATCAAATAATACAGAAGCAGTCAAGTTGTTGAGAAGGAACGTACCCGTGACCACATTCGGGTCTTGACGGGCTTCTCCAGATTTCAGCACAAAAGATCTTCCTCGAGCAGTGTTGTTGTTCTTGTTGTTGTTGTTGTTCTTCAGCTTCGGGCAGTCTTTCCTGAAATGCCCCGTACCGTTGCACTCATAACAGGTCTTTGGTGCAGAGGTATTGGTGCCAGTGGTGTTTGATCTACAATCTTTAGCCAAGTGTCCAAATCTCTTACACTTGCTACAGGGACACGAACCATGGTGGTGTCGTTGGCACTTTGAGCAATAGGGCTTGGATCCCTTGTACGCTCCCTTGTCATCAGAACCGGAGGTGTAGGCTTTAATGGTTTCGGGTTTCTTGTTTTGGTGGTTGTTGTGGTTGTCGGACCATTTTCTTTTGTTGCTGTTGGAGGATGGAGTGGGTGGTTCTGGGTCCTCGTTCATAGCTAAAAGTTCATGGGCCAATCGGATGGCGCCATGAAGGGTGTTTCGGTTTGATGAGGCGACATTTCCCCGGACGGGTTCCGGGAGGCCGCGGATATATTTCTTGATCTTTTCGGGTTCAGTACTTGCCATAGCTGGGCGAAGGATAGTGAGTTGTTGGAATCTGGTGGTGTATCCAACAATATCAGTTCCTTGCACTTTTAAGTTCCAGAACTCTTCATCCAGCTTGTGAAGTTGTTCGGCCGGGCAATACTCATCAGTGAGCATTTTCTTCAAATCCTCCCAAGGGAGTAGATAAGCGGTGTCAATACCCACGGACTGGGTATAGGAATTCCACCACGAGAGGGCACCATCTTCAAGGGTGCAGGTGGAGAATTTGACCTTGTCGTCCTCCGCACATTTGCTGATGCGGAAAACGGATTCCATCTTTTCGAACCATCTGATAAGTCCGATGGCTCCTTCGGTCCCCTTGAAGTTCAAAGGTTTGCAGTTCTGAAAGTCCTTGTAGGAACAAGGTTTGGCGACAGTGGTTTCAGCGGAATCGTTGTTTCTCACGGAGTTCGGTGTAGAATTTTGAGCCAGGGCTTCAGTCACAGCTTGAGTGATGAGTGACGTAAGCTGAGCATCAGTGTATGGTCGAGTCTTTGGCGGCATGTTTCTTCAATAAGAGAAATAAAGATACATGAGAATTTGTAAGGAGTTGTATTCATCACATATGTTTATATATAAAAGCGGTAATACACAACATCAGCATGAAAATGGCAGTTAATATAAGTAGGAACAGTAAGAATATTTGATAGATAATATGAGTTCAAAGGTTACATCTCACGGATGTATTACAAAAGGTGTCGAAATTGTTACATCCGACCGAATTATAGAGTAGCACCTAGATAGTTACTAGATTACAAGATAGATTACAAGACAAGGACTACACTAGTCTCGATGTAAATTAATCTGCTCCATCATTTCAATGAGACGGTCCACAGTATTTGCAAGTCTGCTGGCTTGTCGGGCATTATCTTCTGTCAGGACCAGTCGTTGCACTAAACTGCGAACATACTCCTCTGATTCCCGTGAGCGTTGCTCACATTCTTCTAGCCTTTGCTGCAAAAGGGCGGTTTCCACACTTATCTCCACTATCTTGTTGCGAAGAACCTCCACGTTGTTAATGGTGGTTTCGTGATCCTCAGAGACAAACCGTTAGTAGTAGTGAGGCCTATATACATATTAATCAGACATAATATAATATAGCCTAGAGTGTCTAACGCAAGCAAATATAAGTCCCGTTTCTCTCGCGGTCAGAGTCAACTAAGGTATTCCGGTTCAACATAACTGTTTCAGTTCTTACATCATCTTTACTTAATTATACATAGTTGATCAGGCTATGTTAAATTAAACTCGTATGATGTAATCCCTGAACCAATCATACCTAATGAGGAAATACAGCCTAACGGTCATAGTCTAGGCCCACTAAATGCAACCTAGTTCGCTATAACCTTAGGCTCCAATACCAATCTGTAACACCCCCAAATTTCACTGTTGGCGGAAGCAAGCGTTGGGATGTTACTAATCAAATATCACAGCACAAAGTAAAGCAAACGACATCTTTATGCGACGTTTATAAAACAGTTATATTTCCAATATATGTTAATGTTTGAAAACATAGTGTTTTCAGTTACAAAAGTGTAGTTTCCTAGAGTCCACGCGTATAGCGGGAGATTCTATTACATAATCATAATATACAAAAGATAATGCTAAGAATCTCCGTTAAATGCAAAGTAGAAATCATGCGACTCTAGCTAGGGTCCAGGGATGATCCTACTCCGTCTGTGTACCTGAGATACAAAGCTAAAAAGTGTCAACCAAAAAGGTTGGTGAATCTTACAGGTTTAACAGTAAGTAATTGTTATGAACCACAAGTATGTACCAGTATTGCTATCAAGCAAAGTGAGTAAGTAAATCAGTAAATCAGTACAGTGCCATGAGCTCATAAGTTGAAGCTTAACCGTGTAGTGTGAATATATCACGTACCCCCGTGAGTGCTATCCGCACACTCATATGTAACAAATACTAATATGCCTGTTTCTACGTGTAAATCAGTACGTGGTGGTGCTACCACCCCAGGCAGGGATTGTCAGTCCCAAATGGATCCATCTACTAGTAATCGCGCTTAAGTCCATAACTAACAACTTACGAATAGGAGGCTTTCAGTGGATAAAAGTAACTCATGCGTTGTGTGTAAACAGTAAGGTAATCAGTTCAGTACATTGTGTTCATATGTAAAACAGTTGCTAAGTATCTCACCCCAAAGTATAAAAACAGTAAAAGTGAGGCTGTAAGACTCACCTGAGTCTAGTAAGTGCGTATGTGAAATCAACCAAGTAAGGCGGATGTAAGTCCGTATGTCGGTTCTCAGAACCCTGAAACCTTCTGGCATCCGAAACGCATAAGGTTGTAAGTAAACAAGTAAATAAGTTGGTGTCTTAAAAGATCACCCATGCTAGTTGTCCACTCAACTAGGAAATGTCCAAGTGTTTGTTTAGTAATCCGTTTATAGTTTGGAAAACAAGTATGGCCCGTTGGTGACGGTTTGTAATAATAATCCAAAAGTGTTATTATTGTATGTATCGTTGAATCAGGTTTCGTTATTTGTAAGTGTTTGACACTTAGTGCGAAAAGTATTTACAACATCAAATGACGGGGGTCCGGGGGCAGCGCCCCTGGTAGCGGGGTCCAAGGGGCGGCAGCCCCTGGCGGGGTCCAAGGGGCAGAGCCCTTGGCTGGGGTCGAGCTGCCAGGTCAGCTTGGAAAATTTTTATTTCTACTACATTGTTTTATTAAAAATCGCATCTGGAGTTTAATTTCGGTGTAAAATCAAGTGATAAACCTTAGTTCATATTAGTGCTTTTATTATTGAATTCGGGTTCGAAAGACAAAGTGGGCTGCGAACCGAGCTGGGAGAACTCGACTCGCAGGCTAACTCGACTCGCAGGTCAACTCGACTCGCGGGTCAGTTCGGTTCACCGGGCAACTCGACTCGCAAGTCAATTTCGACTCGCGGGTCAACTCGACTCGCAGGTCAACTCGCGGGTCGATTCGGTTCGTTGGTGATTCCGATTTGCAGGATGGCTTCGCGAGTCAAATCTCGACTCGCCTCGTTTGACGAACAGATCTCGACTCGCGAGACGGGCTGTTCGCGTAAAACTCTAAAATTCGGCTTTTTAAGTCGGTTTTTGGACATAAACTCGTTGGGGAAATGTTCTAGCATGTAAATAAGAGTGTTACAAGTAATTTAAAAGAGTTTTAACGTTTCATACCTCAAAATCGAAAACGAAAAAGATGGAGAGGTAGAGCTCGTGATGGTGATCCTTGTGCTTGTTCCTAATGATGATGATGAACGAATTTCGGTGGTGTTTTTGGTGGTTTGGAGCTGCGGTTTTGAGAGCAAAGAGGAGGAGAGTGTGTGTTTCAAGTTGGTGGAAATGGGAAAAATGGAGCAACAAAAGGGGTTTTAAGGTAGTTGGGTCATGGGTCGCGGGTTGGGTTGGCTCCGCGGGTTTGGCCGACCCAACTTGGGTCTCGGTCTCGTGAACTCGTTCCTCAGTTGCATTACGTCCCGTGATTGATTAAATATTGTTTCGCGTTTTAAGTTAAAGTTTATCTGTAATATTTTTAAATGGAGCGTTTTATCAAAACTCTTAATAAGGAATTATAGAAATATAACTTGGGTTATTCTCGTTTGTTGGGCGTGTTTCGTGTGCTTTCGCCACTTTTGGAGTGTTTTAAAAGATACGATATACGTGTAATATATTTTCACAATATATTAATGCAAATAATGTTTGTTTGGATAATTCCACATTATTTAAAGGTTTTGTCACCAACGTCCATATTATGTAATGTCGGACCTCGTCTGGTTCATAAGTGCACGATTTAAATCAAATCGCGTAAGCGTGCGTGTAATTACACCAAAACGTTACATATACTTAGAATATTACAAAACTAAATACATGTAATTACAAGTAGTTTATGCACTAATTAAAGTCCTAAATTGGCGGGTGTTACACAAACCTAGCAATTCCAGATCCTGTTCTGCACATTTCCAGCTCGTTTCAAACCCCAAATTTTACACAAGTTCAGGTACTAAGTCATCTAGCCAACATTTTTACCACTTAAGGAATGCTATATTGTATCTAATCAACATCAACAACACTCACTAGCACCAAGTAATCTTATTTTCCTACCAAAATCATATAACCAATTTAGGTTTCCAACTAGTTTCAATCATAGTTTAAGAACATGGATTTGAACCATATAATCAGTCAATAATCATCACATATCATCATATATAACAAGTGATCATCTTACAATTGCAAGAACAATTTCATTTAATCACTTAATCATCAATTCTATCATTTGAAATAAACCCCACTTACCTTTAAAATATGAAGAAGATGATGAATAGAAGGGTAGAAGATGATGATGATGATAGCTAGTAGATTACAATCTCCAATCACTTCCTAGTTTGATGATTTGATCCTATATTTAAGTTAGGGTTTATGTGTGTTTGTTTGAAAGGAAATTGGGAAAAGGAATTGGTAAAGTGAAAATAAAAAGATCGACCCTTCCTTTTTAACCGTTTAACATCGTGGTTATTTTATACCCGCTCTAAATCTATTGTCTGGCACATAATCACTAAATACGAGAAATTTATTTTATTGTTCCGTCAACTTTAATAATTTAAATCAAACAACATTCCACTAACCACAATAAGTCCTAAGACATATTTCACCAACTTTCATAATTAAACAATTATATCACAAAATTATTTAAAACTATTAAATACGCAATTATAAATAGAAAAATACCAGGCTACCGGAGAGGATGTTACAAATCTCCCATCCTTAAGGAGATTTCGTCCCCGAAATCTCAGCCCTATCAAACAATCCAGGATATCTGGATTTCATTGACTCCTCGGTCTCCCAAGATAGGTTGGAACCTAAACTATGTCGCCACTTTACAAGCACCATAGGAATTTGTTTCTTCCTAAGTTTAGTCACCTTTCTATCAAGGATCTCAACCGGTTCTTCAACCAATTTCTGAGTTTGATCAACCTTTAAATCTTTCAAAGGAAGAATTTGCGACTGATCCTCGATATTACACTTTCTTAAGTAACATACGTTAAATGTGTCATGAATACCAGAGAGCTCTGGAGGAAGATCCAATGCCATCGACTGATCATTTACAACTTGTCGAATCTTGAATGGACCAATGTACCTAGGCGCCAACTTTCCACATTTTCCGAATCTAATCACACCTTTCCACGGAGAAACTTTAAGATACACTAATTCACCTTCGGTAAACACAACCGGTCGTCTTTTAGGATCCGCATACTGTTTCTGTCTATCTCTTGCGGCTTTCAACTTCTCACGTGCAATAGCTACTTTATCAACGGTTATTTGTACAATGTCGGGTCCAGCAAACTGTTTCTCACCTGCCTCTAACCAACATGTAGGTGTGCGACAACGACGACCATACAACATTTCATACGGAGGCATCCCAATACTTGAATGATACGAATTGTTGTAAGTAAATTCAACCAATGGGAGATGTGAATCCCATGAACCTCCATATTCCAAAATACAAGCACGAAGCATATCCTCTAAAGTTTGAATTGTACGTTCTGACTGACCGTCTGTCTGAGGATGATAAGATGTGCTAAGGTTTACACGTGTACCCAACTCTTGTTGTAGACTTTGCCAAAAACGAGAAGCAAAACGAGTATCTCTATCCGACACAATCGATAAGGGAATACCATGTCTGGAAACGATTTCGTTAACATACAATTGTGCAAGTTTAGTCAACGATGCTGTCTCACTCGTAGCAAGAAAATGAGCGCTTTTTGTCAATCGATCCACTATAACCCAAATCATATCATTGCCTCGAACAGTACGCGGTAGCTTAGTCACAAAATCCATAGTTACGTGATCCCACTTCCACTCGGGTATTTCCAACTGTTTTAACGACCCATATGGTTTTTGATGTTCCGCCTTGACCTGAGCACAAATATGACAAGATCCCACAAACTTTGCAATGTCGGTTTTCATCGTTGGCCACCAATACAACGGTTTCAAATCATTATACATTCGAGTACTACCCGGATGAATAGACATGCGTGACTTATGAGCTTCATTCAAAATCAAATCCCGAATACCACCAATGGAAGGAATCCAAACACGAGACTGATAAGTCTTTAATCCCCTTGAATTATCAACTAATTCGTTCTTGCGTTTTAACATGATTTCAGATTTCAGATTCTGGTCTTTCAATGCTTCAAGTTGTACAACTTTAATTTGATCAATCAAATCCAAGGAAACATTCACTTTTAAATAGAAAGCTCGATCAGGAGTATTCTTTCGACTTAACGCATCGGCGACCACATTAGCTTTGCCTGGATGGTATCTAATTTCACAGTCATAATCTTTTATCAATTCCAACCATCGTCTCTGCCGCATATTCAATTCTTTCTGGGAGAACACATACTGCAAACTCTTGTGATCGGTACAAACAACACATCGAGTCCCATATAAGTAATGTCTCCAAAGTTTTAGGGCAAATACAACTGCTGCGAGTTCTAAATCATGCGTAGGATAATTCTTCTCATGTGGTTTCAACTGTCGAGAAGCATAAGCTATAACTCTATCCATTTGCATTAAGACACAACCCAAACCAGAATATGAAGCGTCGCAATAAACCACAAAATCATCAGTACCTTCTGGTAATGCTAAAATCGGTGTCTGACACAACAATTGTTTCAATGTCTGAAAAGCTTGCTCCTGTTGATCAGTCCACACATACTTCTCATCTTTACGAGTTAGTTTGGTTAACGGACCGGCTATCTTAGAAAAATCTTTGATAAACTTCCGATAGTATCCCGCTCCCAAGGAAACTTCTTATCTCAGAAACAGATTTCGGAGCATTCCAATTCATCACAGCTGCAACTTTTGATGGATCCACTTTCACACCATCTTGACAGATTATATGACCCAAAAACTGAACTTCTCGAATCCAAAATTCACATTGGGAAAACTTTGCATACAACTGTTCTCGTCTCAATGTTTCAAGAACCAATCTCAAATGCGTGGCATGCTCAGTTTCAGATTTCGAATAAATAAGTATATCATCAATGAAAACAATCACAAATTGATCCAAAAATGGTCGACACACACGGTTCATCAAATCCATAAATACCGCTGGAGCATTCGTCAAACCAAAAGGCATAACCAAAAATTCATAATGACCGTACCTAGTACGAAAAGCAGTTTTTGGTATATCCTCTTCACGAACACGAACCTGATGATAACCCGACCTCAAATCAATTTTAGAGTACACTGAAGAACCCTGTAACTGATCAAACAAGTCATCTATTCTAGGAAGAGGGTACTTATTCTTTACCGTTCTCTTGTTCAATTCTCTATAATCAATACACATCCGCAATGACCCATCTTTCTTTTTCACAAATAACACTGGTGCACCCCACGGCGAGGAACTAGGTCTGATAAAACCTTTATCCAACAATTCCTGAATCTGATTCATCATTTCATGGATCTCCGAAGGAGCTAACCTATAAGGAGCTTTAGCAATCGGCGACGAGCCCGGAACAAGATCAATTCTGTATTCTACTTCCCTAACTGGTGGTAACCCAGGCAATTCATCGGGAAACACTTCAGGGTACTCACAAACAACAGGAACATCCGAAACAGTTTTCCTTTCTAATTTGGCATCGACTACATAGGCTAGGTATGACTCACAACCTTTTGACAATGACTTCCTAGCTTTCATCAACGAAATCAAAGGAATAGCTACACCATCCCGTTCTCCTCGAGCCACAACATATGACCCTTCGGAGATTGGGATCCTAACCAACTTCCGATGACAATCAATACTAGCCTTATTCTGACTCAACCAATCCATACCAACTATCACATCGAAACTAGGGATTGGCATCAACAAGAAGGAAATAGGAAAAACATGATCATCAATAGTAATATTAGCTCCAGTCACCGAGGTGGTAACAGGAACTAACTTACCACTAACTATTTCTACTTCTATAGGCTTTGTTATCACAGTAGGGACTAATTTCAACTTATCACAAAATTGCACAGAAATGAAAGTACAATTAGCACCCGAATCAAACAATACACGTGCAGGTACAGAGTTTATAAGAAATGTACCGGTGATAACATCTTCAGTACGCACGGCCTCATCAACCGTCATCTGAAAGGCCCTACTAGTTGCTGGAGGAGGGTTCTTTCTTTTCTGACCGGAAGATCCCGAACTCCCGACCGAACCCGACCCCGTCGACCTTGCCTCTGGACATTGACCAACCCTATGCCCTTCCTTCTTACAAGTCCAACAAACAAAATTTGGATATCGGCAACTCTTTATCTTATGACCCAATTCACCACACTTCATACATTTGTTTGTCTTAGCCGTACACGGACCATCATGCCGAGACCTACACGAACTACACCAGTTGGAACTATTAAAACTTCCAGAAGAACTACTTCTTCCAACAAATTTCTTACCACCTTGCCGATTCCCTTGCCATTTGGATTTATTCTTACCCGACGATTCAGTTCTTGCCTTAGAGAAACTTGTATCCTTTCCTTGCCATAATCGCAAACCTCTCAGATCACTATCGGCAGACCGCGCGAGGTTAAAAGCATGCGATAAATCCTTAGCCAATCTCACAACCGTACGGTAGTTATCCGGTAAAGCATCCACAAATTGTTCGATTTGAGTTTTCTCATCCGGAACCCATTGTTGAACAAATCTAAGCTTATCCGTAAACTGCGAAATCAATTCATCAATAGTCATGTCATCCTTTAATCGAAGATTCACAAACTCTCTTCGAATTCTAGCAATATCAAAATCCGAACAGTATTGATTACGAACAACTTGATGAAACTGAGACCAACTAATAGCTTCTTTCTGTTGTTGAGTGAAATGACCGGTAATGGAATCCCACCAAACCATGGCATCATCCTTCATGCATTGAACCGCATACTTGACTTTAAGTTCCTCATCACAGCAAGTCACATCAAATTTACGTTCCATATCCCTCAACCAATTTAACGTTACCGTAGGATTTTTACTTCCCTGAAATTCCGGTGGTCGACTAGCCATAAAAGTCTTGTATGAACACTTCTTGTCGGATTGAGAGGATGAACCAGAACCAAAGACTGGGGCTTGCTGAAATAACTGTCTAGTCGCAGCTTCCTCAGCTTTCCTCTTGAATTCCGTAAGGAATACCAACTCGTCTTCCATCTCATGAATATACTCATCTCGGTTAGATTGTTGTCCGGTTGGTTGAGAAGTACCATTATGATCGTGTTGCTCAGTATGAGTCCCAAATTGAGGAGGGACAATCCTGGAGGCATTGTTGGGGTTGGTGGTCGGTGGTTCGTTATCTGCCATTTCTGAAATTCAACACAACACTTGAACTTTTGTTAATCGTTAGCATCTAAATACTAACTACCTTCAACCAATACTAATCCCATTCCCAAGAATGTTTGATATATCATGCTCAGGTTTTGGGATTGATCATTCAACAATGAACAATTATCCCAAAACTATGCTCTGATACCAACTTATAACACCCCTCATTCCATAGTAATAATATTATAGATAATACGGAAGCGCAAGTAAATAAAACGCAATACATTGTTACATATTCTACTAAAGTACCAAAAATCGTTTACATGTTTAAGTCACTTCAATTTAAAACTTGTTCAAAAGATTAGCATGGCGGGGTATTATATAAACTAAACGGAGTTGTTACAAAATAATCAGAGTAGCTTGAATATCAAACATTCCATTCTTCCAAGGTTTGACCTTCCTGCTACCCACCCGCATACACAAAACAAAAGTCTGCAGGAAGTAACAACGAGGGATTAGCACATAGCTAAGTGAGTAAATCCAACACTCAACATTTAACTTAGCTAAACCAATTAACTACAACAAGTATTCGCAACCACAACAATCAACAACAACTTAATGAGGATCGGCGGATCCGGGGATAACCTTAGTACCCGGGCGGCTCCCCAAGATCACTTATCCAAACATATCCGTATGGCCATAACGGACGAGACCGATAGCTAGTGTTTATTATACTTAGGTACAGTTCAGCACACACAACAAATGAAGTACATCCCTGTACCATTCACACAACAACACACTAGCCCAACCAACAGTTCATCAACTCGTTGACCTCATTAACAACGATGCACGAAGGCCACACAAAGCACATATATGCATATGATCAACAATAACAACTAATCAACTCAATAATCAAGTCTACGTTTACCCGTTGTAATCAAATGATTACAACTAAGCCAAACGGTGAGTTTTGAATCCACTCACCGATACCTTTGCAGTCAACACACCCAGCTACTAATCACTGAGTCTTTGGGGTATCTGAAACATCACGCAACAACACAAGTTAGAACTTGTCATTAATAAGTAGTATTTAAGCAACTAACGACTTTACACTAGCACTTATACTATTACACAATCACTAATACAATTAGATCATACCATAATTACCTTATTTATCTGGTTTCCAGATATAGTTATATCTTTCCATTACACTCAAAGGATATAGCTATTTTAATTCTATTTTTTTTTTGTCATAGCCGTTCAGCTTCAACATCCATAGCCGATCGGCTTGGATAGCATCACCGATCGGCTCAGCCATAGCCGATCGGCTTCCGCAGTTATTTTCAGACTTTAATTCGAGGTCCAAGTTCTGTGATGGTTTTGCACTAAGATAGCTGATTGGCTATAAATAGCCGTTCGGCTTTTATAGTTATAACCGATCGGCTTTGGCATAGCCGATCGGCTTTGCCACAAACCCAGCAATTCCAGATCCCATTCTGCACATTTCCAGCTCATTTCAAACCCCAAATTTTACACAAGTTCAGGTACTAAGTCATCTAGCCAACATTTTTACCACTTAAGGAATGCTATATTGTATCTAATCAACATCAACAACACTCACTAGCACCAAGTAATCTTATTTTCCTACCAAAATCATATAACCAATTTAGGTTTCCAACTAGTTTCAATCATAGTTTAAGAACATGGATTTGAACCATATAATCAGTCAATAATCATCACATATCATCATATATAACAAGTGATCATCTTACAATTGCAAGAAAATTTTCATTTAATCACTTAATCATCAATTCTATCATTTGAAATAAACCCCACTTACCTTTAAAATATGAAGAAGATGATGAATAGAAGGGTAGAAGATGATGATGATGATAGCTAGTAGATTACAATCTCCAATCACTTCCTAGTTTGATGATTTGATCCTATATTTAAGTTAGGGTTTATGTGTGTTTGTTTGAAAGGAAATTGGGAAAAGGAATTGGTAAAGTGAAAATAAAAAGATCGACCCTTCCTTTTTAACCGTTTAACATCGTGGTTATTTTATACCCGCTCTAAATCTATTGTCTGGCACATAATCACTAAATACGAGAAATTTATTTTATTGTTCCGTCAACTTTAATAATTTAAATCAAACAACATTCCACTAACCACAATAAGTCCTAAGACCTATTTCACCAACTTTCATAATTAAACAATTATATCACAAAATTATTTAAAACTATTAAATACGCAATTATAAATAGAAAAATACCAGGCTACCGGAGAGGATGTTACAAATCTCCCCTCCTTAAGGAGATTTCGTCCCCGAAATCTCAGCCCTATCAAACAATCCAGGATATCTGGATTTCATTGACTCCTCGGTCTCCCAAGTTAGGTTGGAACCTAAACTATGTCGCCACTTTACAAGCACCATAGGAATTTGTTTCTTCCTAAGTTTAGTCACCTTTCTATCAAGGATCTCAACCGGTTCTTCAACCAATTTCTGAGTTTGATCAACCTTTAAATCTTTCAACGGAAGAATTTGCGACTGATCCTCGATATTACACTTTCTTAAGTAACATACGTTAAATGTGTCATGAATACCAGAGAGCTCTGGAGGAAGATCCAATGCCATCGACTGATCATTTACAACTTGTCGAATCTTGAATGGACCAATGTACCTAGGCGCCAACTTTCCACATTTTCCGAATCTAATCACACCTTTCCACGGAGAAACTTTAAGATACACTAATTCACCTTCGGTAAACACAACCGGTTGTCTTTTAGGATCCGCATACTGTTTCTGTCTATCTCTTGCGGCTTTCAACTTCTCACGTGCAATAGCTACTTTATCAACGGTTATTTGTACAATGTCGGGTCCAGCAAACTGTTTCTCACCTGCCTCTAACCAACATGTAGGTGTGCGACAACGACGACCATACAACATTTCATACGGAGGCATCCCAATACTTGAATGATACGAATTGTTGTAAGTAAATTCAACCAATGGGAGATGTGAATCCCATGAACCTCCATATTCCAAAATACAAGCACGAAGCATATCCTCTAAAGTTTGAATTGTACGTTCTGACTGACCGTCTGTCTGAGGATGATAAGATGTGCTAAGGTTTAAACGTGTACCCAACTCTTGTTGTAGACTTTGCCAAAAACGAGAAGCAAAACGAGTATCTCTATCCGACACAATCGATAAGGGAATACCATGTCTGGAAACGATTTCGTTAACATACAATTGTGCAAGTTTAGTCAACGATGCTGTCTCACTTGTAGCAAGAAAATGAGCGCTTTTTGTCAATCGATCCACTATAACCCAAATCATATCATTGCCTCGAACAGTACGCGGTAGCTTAGTCACAAAATCCATAGTTACGTGATCCCACTTCCACTCGGGTATTTCCAACTGTTTTAACGACCCATATGGTTTTTGATGTTCCGCCTTGACCTGAGCACAAATATGACAAGATCCCACAAACTTTGCAATGTCGGTTTTCATCGTTGGCCACCAATACAACGGTTTCAAATCATTATACATTCGAGTACTACCCGGATGAATAGACATGCGTGACTTATGAGCTTCATTCAAAATCAAATCCCGAATACCACCAATGGAAGGAATCCAAACACGAGACTGATAAGTCTTTAATCCCCTTGAATTATCAACTAATTCGTTCTTGCGTTTTAACATGATTTCAGATTTCAGATTCTGGTCTTTCAATGCTTCAAGTTGTACAACTTTAATTTGATCAATCAAATCCAAGGAAACATTCACTTTTAAATAGAAAGCTCGATCAGGAGTATTCTTTCGACTTAACGCATCGGCGACCACATTAGCTTTGCCTGGATGGTATCTAATTTCACAGTCATAATCTTTTATCAATTCCAACCATCGTCTCTGCCGCATATTCAATTCTTTCTGGGAGAACACATACTGCAAACTCTTGTGATCGGTACAAACAACACATCGAGTCCCATATAAGTAATGTCTCCAAAGTTTTAGGGCAAATACAACTGCTGCGAGTTCTAAATCATGCGTAGGATAATTCTTCTCATGTGGTTTCAACTGTCGAGAAGCATAAGCTATAACTCTATCCCTTTGCATTAAGACACAACCCAAACCAGAATATGAAGCGTCGCAATAAACCACAAAATCATTAGTACCTTCTGGTAATGCTAAAATCGGTGTCTGACACAACAATTGTTTCAATGTCTGAAAAGCTTGCTCCTGTTGATCAGTCCACACATACTTCTCATCTTTACGAGTTAGTTTGGTTAACGGACCGGCTATCTTAGAAAAATCTTTGATAAACTTCCGATAGTATCCCGCTAACCCAAGGAAACTTCTTATCTCAGAAACAGATTTCGGAGCATTCCAATTCATCACAGCTGCAACTTTTGATGGATCCACTTTCACACCATCTTGACAGATTATATGACCCAAAAACTGAACTTCTCGAATCCAAAATTCACATTTGGAAAACTTTGCATACAACTGTTCTCGTCTCAATGTTTCAAGAACCAATCTCAAATGCGTGGCATGCTCAGTTTCAGATTTCGAATAAATAAGTATATCATCAATGAAAACAATCACAAATTGATCCAAAAATGGTCGACACACACGGTTCATCAAATCCATAAATACCGCTGGAGCATTCGTCAAACCAAAAGGCATAACCAAAAATTCATAATGACCGTACCTAGTACGAAAAGCAGTTTTTGGTATATCCTCTTCACGAACACGAACCTGATGATAACCCGACCTCAAATCAATTTTAGAGTACACTGAAGAACCCTGTAACTGATCAAACAAGTCATCTATTCTAGGAAGAGGGTACTTATTCTTTACCGTTCTCTTGTTCAATTCTCTATAATCAATACACATCCGCAATGACCCATCTTTCTTTTTCACAAATAACACTGGTGCACCCCACGGCGAGGAACTAGGTCTGATAAAACCTTTATCCAACAATTCCTGAATCTGATTCATCATTTCATGGATCTCCGAAGGAGCTAACCTATAAGGAGCTTTAGCAATCGGCGACGAGCCCGGAACAAGATCAATTCTGTATTCTACTTCCCTAACTGGTGGTAACCCAGGCAATTCATCGGGAAACACTTCAGGGTACTCACAAACAACAGGAACATCCGAAACAGTTTTCCTTTCTAATTTGGCATCGACTACATAGGCTAGGTATGACTCACAACCTTTTGACAATGACTTCCTAGCTTTCATCAACGAAATCAAAGGAATAGCTACACCATCCCGTTCTCCTCGAGCCACAACATATGACCCTTCGGAGATTGGGATCCTAACCAACTTCCGATGACAATCAATACTAGCCTTATTCTGACTCAACCAATCCATACCAACTATCACATCGAAACTAGGGATTGGCATCAACAAGAAGGAAATAGGAAAAACATGATCATCAATAGTAATATTAGCTCCAGTCACCGAGGTGGTAACAGGAACTAACTTACCACTAACTATTTCTACTTCTATAGGCTTTGTTATCACAGTAGGGACTAATTTCAACTTATCACAAAATTGCACAGAAATGAAAGTACAATTAGCACCCGAATCAAACAATACACGTGCAGGTATAGAGTTTATAAGAAATGTACCGGTGATAACATCTTCAGTACGCACGGCCTCATCAACCGTCATCTAAAAGGCCCTACTAGTTGCTGGAGGAGGGTTCTTTCTTTTCTGACCGGAAGATCCCGAACTCCCGACCGAACCCGACCCCGTCGACCTTGCCTCTGGACATTGACCAACCCTATGCCCTTCCTTCTTACAAGTCCAACAAACAAAATTTGGATATCGGCAACTCTTTATCTTATGACCCAATTCACCACACTTCATACATTTGTTTGTCTTAGCCGTACACGGACCATCATGCCGAGACCTACACGAACTACACCAGTTGGAACTATTAAAACTTCCAGAAGAACTACTTCTTCCAACAAATTTCTTACCACCTTGCCGATTCCCTTGCCATTTGGATTTATTCTTACCCGACGATTCAGTTCTTGCCTTAGAGAAACTTGTATCATTTCCTTGCCATAATCGCAAACCTCTCAGATCACTATCGGCAGACCGCGCGAGGTTAAAAGCATGCGATAAATCCTTAGCCAATCTCACAACCGTACGGTAGTTATCCGGTAAAGCATCCACAAATTGTTCGATTTGAGTTTTCTCATCCGGAACCCATTGTTGAACAAATCTAAGCTTATCCGTAAACTGCGAAATCAATTCATCAATAGTCATGTCATCCTTTAATCGAAGATTCACAAACTCTCTTCGAATTCTAGCAATATCAAAATCCGAACAGTATTGATTACGAACAACTTGATGAAACTGAGACCAACTAATAGCTTCTTTCTGTTGTTGAGTGAAATGACCGGTAATGGAATCCCACCAAACCATGGCATCATCCTTCATGCATTGAACCGCATACTTGACTTTAAGTTCCTCATCACAGCAAGTCACATCAAATTTACGTTCCATATCCCTCAACCAATTTAACGTTACCGTAGGATTTTTACTTCCCTGAAATTCCAGTGGTCGACTAGCCATAAAAGTCTTGTATGAACACTTCTTGTCGGATTGAGAGGATGAACCAGAACCAAAGACTGGGGCTTGCTGAAATAACTGTCTAGTCGCAGCTTCCTCAGCTTTCCTCTTGAATTCCCTAAGGAATACCAACTCGTCTTCCATCTCATGAATATACTCATCTCGGTTAGATTGTTGTCCGGTTGGTTGAGAAGTACCATTATGATCGTGTTGCTCAGTATGAGTCCCAAATTGAGGAGCGACAATCCTGGAGGCATTGTTGGGGTTGGTGGTCGGTGGTTCGTTATCTGCCATTTCTGAAATTCAACACAACACTTGAACTTTTGTTAATCGTTAGCATCTAAATACTAACTACCTTCAACCAATACTAATCCCATTCCCAAGAATGTTTGATATATCATGCTCAGGTTTTGGGATTGATCATTCAACAATGAACAATTATCCCAAAACTATGCTCTGATACCAACTTATAACACCCCTCATTCCATAGTAATAATATTATAGATAATACGGAAGCGCAAGTAAATAAAACGCAATACATTGTTACATATTCTACTAAAGTACCAAAAATCGTTTACATGTTTAAGTCACTTCAATTTAAAACTTGTTCAAAAGATTAGCATGGCGGGGTATTATATAAACTAAACGGAGTTGTTACAAAATAATCAGAGTAGCTTGAATATCAAACATTCCATTCTTCCAAGGTTTGACCTTCCTGCTACCCACCCGCATACACAAAACAAAAGTCTGCAGGAAGTAACAACGAGGGATTAGCACATAGCTAAGTGAGTAAATCCAACACTCAACATTTAACTTAGCTAAACCAATTAACTACAACAAGTATTCGCAACCACAACAATCAACAACAACTTAATGAGGATCGGCGGATCCGGGGATAACCTTAGTACCCGGGCGGCTCCCCAAGATCACTTATCCAAACATATCCGTATGGCCATAACGGACGAGACCGATAGCTAGTGTTTATTATACTTAGGTACAGTTCAGCACACACAACAAATGAAGTACATCCCTGTACCATTCACACAACAACACACTAGCCCAACCAACAGTTCATCAACTCGTTGACCTCATTAACAACGATGCACGAAGGCCACACAAAGCACATATATGCATATGATCAACAATAACAACTAATCAACTCAATAATCAAGTCTACGTTTACCCGTTGTAATCAAATGATTACAACTAAGCCAAACGGTGAGTTTTGAATCCACTCACCGATACCTTTGCAGTCAACACACCCAGCTACTAATCACTGAGTCTTTGGGGTATCTGAAACATCACGTAACAACACAAGTTAGAACTTGTCATTAATAAGTAGTATTTAAGCAACTAACGACTTTACACTAGCACTTATACTATTACACAATCACTAATACAATTAGATCATACCATAATTACCTTATTTATCTGGTTTCCAGATATAGTTATATCTTTCCATTACACTCAAAGGATATAGCTATTTTAATTCTATTTTTTTTTTGTCATAGCCGTTCAGCTTCAACATCCATAGCCGATCGGCTTGGATAGCATCACCAATCGGCTCAGCCATAGCCGATCGGCTTCCGCAGTTATTTTCAGACTTTAATTCGAGGTCCAAGTTCTGTGATGGTTTTGCACTAAGATAGCTGATTGGCTATAAATAGCCGTTCGGCTTTTATAGTTATAACCGATCGGCTTTGGCATAGCCGATCGGCTTTGCCACAAACCCAGCAATTCCAGATCCCATTCTGCACATTTCCAGCTCGTTTCAAACCCCAAATTTTACACAAGTTCAGGTACTAAGTCATCTAGCCAACATTTTTACCACTTAAGGAATGCTATATTGTATCTAATCAACATCAACAACACTCACTAGCACCAAGTAATCTTATTTTCCTACCAAAATCATATAACCAATTTAGGTTTCCAACTAGTTTCAATCATAGTTTAAGAACATGGATTTGAACCATATAATCAGTCAATAATCATCACATATCATCATATATAACAAGTGATCATCTTACAATTGCAAGAACAATTTCATTTAATCACTTAATCATCAATTCTATCATTTGAAATAAACCCCACTTACCTTTAAAATATGAAGAAGATGATGAATAGAAGGGTAGAAGATGATGATGATGATGATAGCTAGTAGATTACAATCTCCAATCACTTCCTAGTTTGATGATTTGATCCTATATTTAAGTTAGGGTTTATGTGTGTTTGTTTGAAAGGAATTGGGAAAAGGAATTGGTAAAGTGAAAATAAAAAGATCGACCCTTCCTTTTTAACCGTTTAACATCGTGGTTATTTTATACCCGCTCTAAATCTATTGTCTGGCACATAATCACTAAATACGAGAAATTTATTTTATTGTTCCGTCAACTTTAATAATTTAAATCAAACAACATTCCACTAACCACAATAAGTCCTAAGACCTATTTCACCAACTTTCATAATTAAACAATTATATCACAAAATTATTTAAAACTATTAAATACGCAATTATAAATAGAAAAATACCAGGCTACCGGAGAGGATGTTACATTTAGACTATTTGTAATCCTCAGTATTACGCTGCTATATTCCCGGTGATATCTAAACTTTACTTACTGTTATAATGCTTGTGCTTTATGTTATTTCAGTTTGTATTCTACATATTGCCATGTTTATAGAGTAGTTTAATATTGTGATTGTTGAAATGTAGATATTAGGAGTAGGGATGATGTTAAATTAATATTTCATTTATACGATTGGAAATTGTTATGCTATGTATCTGGTTAAGCTTATCCTGAATATAGATCTAGTCTCTTATCACCCTTTCCAGACTTTCACGTGACTGTTGCCCTAGGATAGGATCAGATCAACCCTAATACTATGAATATGCAGTTATCTCCAGTTACAGTATGAAACTATGAACTTTCCTTTATAAGGCACGGTACTTCGTATAGCGTTGGAAACACCTCGTGTGGAGTACAATTACGTGGAAGCTAAGGAAATGCCATGGATTGTTTCATCGTGGATTACCTAGAAGTGACCCTTCTAGAACTGTGGTCTAGGAATCAAAGATGTGGAAATGCTTGTTGCACTGTACACCGTCAGTACACCTAAGATCTGGAACACTGTGGAAATGCTTAAATGCCCAGTACACCGTTAGTACATCTAGGGTTTGGAACACTGTGGAAATGCCTAATTGCCCTGTACACCGTGATTATTCCTAGGGATGAACTCCTGAATGTAAAGGAGGGTCTATATTTACGATGATTAAGTATGTGCTTCAACAGATACAATACAGGGTAGTGTCAATTATAATACCTAGACATGCAAAACCCTAATCAGACCAATAGTTTAACATACATAGGATACAATCAGTATTTGCCATGATAAAAGTAAATAGACGATTAGGTGTTAAGAAAGGTCAGTAAATACAATTGCGGTCTGTTGCCTTATGCCTGCTCCCTAGATAAATCAAGGGTGACTTTGTCTATTTTCAAGCAAAAGTTCAGGGGGGTTTGAAAACAGCCTGATCTGATCAGAATCATGATAGCCTAGGATTCCAGTGACATATGTTTCTAGGGTTTCACCTGAACGTAGGGTCCTAGTGTTTACACCGAAAGTATATCTATTTTTATCTGGTAAATCTCCAATCAGTTTTATAATGAACATCATCCCGAAACCCTAATTATCCAAGTTTCAGCAATCACATCTCTACCTGTCTGCTTATTCCCTATCTTTTATCTCCTGCATTTATTTTCCTGTACTTAGGATAAATTAGAAAACCAAACCTATCAAAAATCTATCTACCTACCCCATCCTATTAGCAATCATAATCTTTGGTGATTCACTTCATTTCAATTCGCTCCGATTTAAGAACGACCTTGAGTTATACTTACTGCTTGCTCCCAAGGTAGGTAGTACTTATAGTTTGAGCCCCAGCTCATATAAATTTAAAACTCACTGTCCGCCGCTTCTATTGCTGTTGGAACAACGACCGGAGTCAAATCTGACTGACCGATAGAGCTGCGACAATGAGCTTAACGGATGAGCAAAAACATGCATATGAAACTGTTATTCATGCACTTGATCAAGACAACGGTGGCATTTTTTTCTTATACGGATATGGTGGAACAGGGAAAACTTTTGTTTAGAAAACACTATCAGCTGCATTACGTTCCAAAGGAGAAATCGTTTTAAATGTGGCATCAAGTGGCATTGCAGCTCTTTTATTAAGTGGTGGAAGAACTGCACATTCTAGATTCGCAATACCAATTAATCCTACTGAAGACTTATTTTGTTGTATTACACCTGATAGCAACTTAGCAGCATTACTAAGAAAAACAAAGCTAATAATATGGGATGAGGCCCCAATGGTACATAGACATTGCGTTGAAGCTTTAGACCGAACATTGCGTGATATATGTCGACTTAGTAATCGTAATAGCATGGACACACCCTTTGGATGAAAAGTGGTAGTCTTTGGTGGAGATTTTCGTCAAGTGTTACCTGTTATTACTCAAGGAAAAAGAGAGGATATTGTTAATGCCTCTCTAAATTCTTCTTATCTTTGGAGTAACGTTACTGTTCTTAAGCTTACACTAAACTTGAGACTACGTGGAGGGACAAACGAAAGTGATATAGAGGAAACAAAATCCTTTGCTGATTGGATATTGAGCATTGGTAATGGAACAATTGGTGAGCCAAACGATGGAGAAGCTAATGTCATAATCCCAAATGACATTCTAATTAAAGATGTCGATGATCCTATTGCTTCTATTATTGCCTCTATATATCCTAACTTCATCGAAAACTTTGGAAATCCATGTTACTATCAAGAATGATCAATTTTGGCACCAACCCACGATGTTGTCGACATAATAAATGATCATATGATGAACCTCCTCAATGGTGACGAACATGTGTTCTTAAGCTCGGACAGTATTTGTCAATCCGACTTGGATGCAGATTTCAACAATGATTTGTACACGTCCGATTTTCTCAACAGCATTAACATCGGGGGACTACCTAAACACAAGCTAATACTCAAAGTTGGTGTACCAGTAATGCTACTTCGTAACGTTGATCAGACAGCGGGCTTATGCAATGGAACAAGGTTACAAATCACAAAGCTTGGTGAGAAAATGATTGAGGCGAAAATATTGACGGGAACACATGTTGGAACAAAAACTTGTGTCCCACGAATGTTGATTGTCCCTTCCGATAAAAGAATACCATTTCGGTTTCAAAGTAGACAATATCCATTATCAGTATGCTTCGCAATGACAATTTATAAGAGCCAAGGTCAATCACTATCTCATGTAGGTTTATTCCTTCAACGTCCAGTTTTCACTCATGGCCAACTTTATGTTGCACTTTCCAGAGTTAGAAGCAAAAGTGGATTAAAGGTATTGTTTTGCGACAAAGACAAGCAACTCAGCAATTGCACAACCAATGTAGTTTACAAAGAAGTTCTATATCTTTAGTTTTCACATTTTCTCTTACACTATTTCATAATTAATATTTATTAGACTTACACTTTCATTATTCAAATATACTTTGCTTTGTATTACGGCCGTGCAAAGCACGGGCTCCAAACCTAGTATATATATATATATATATATATATATAGAGAGAGAGGTTCTAGATCAAGTAAAAAGATTGTTTATAATAAAAAGGGAAGGAAGCCATAAATAAATGACACGTGTCTTTCGTACATTTACATTTGATAGAGGGTATTTCTGGTAATACAATCAAATGTGTTCTTCTCTTTCTTCCGTGTTGTCAAAACCAGATCACACTTTCACAGTTCCACGTATAAAACACTAAATAATCAAACTTTCTTCTACCTACTTCACGGAATCATTGTTTTCATTTTCGGGCCAAACACTTTCAGGAAAGATCTTCGATCGCTTCGATGCTTCACGGGGTCCGTTTTCTTGATCGTATCAACTGTGCATCAATCGGTCACGGGTTCTGTTTTCTCGATCATATCAATAACTGTGCATCAATCAGTTTGTAACTGTGCATCAAGACTTGTGTTTCAATTTGTGCATCACTATGTTTGTACATCAATTGATGATTAACGATTGTGTATCATTAAATGATTCATCATGCATCACTTTAATTGATAAAAAATCTCATTTAATTGTATCAATGGCTATGCGCGTGTGCATCAGTGTCGTTCCAAATTGATGGTTGTGCACTGGTTAATGAACTTGTAAAACAAATTTAATAAGTGAAATGAAATTAGAAAGCAAAGAGGGTGCGGCATCAGATATATGGAACTAACCAAAGCAAACGTCGTTTATACCCTTCACAACAATGAGCAGATGCCACTTAAATTGTCAAATATTACGAAAAGACCATTTCAAGTTTTATTTTAGATCTGCTATTGTACCAATCCAACGGCCAAGAGTGTTTCTTACCCTTTTTTTATTTTAGTTATATCTTTCTACGTTAACCAAATTCTACAATAATTAATTAAATATTAAATAATGCAACAAAATGACGATTGTGGAATAATGCCAGTTCGATCTGTGTCATATACACGTTAAGATATATACACACACACATATATCCACGTACATTACCATTACCAAAGATATATTTCCATATAAATATAGTTAACAGAGTTCTGGGAACATGTCTATAGCGGCGGAGAGTGGTTCATCAACCAGATGGTCTCTGGCCGGAAAGACAGCTCAGGTAACCGGTGGTACACGTGGCATCGGTTACGCTGTGGTTGAGGAATTAGCGGAGTTAGGTGTGGTGGTCCACACGTGTGCACGCAACGAAACCGAACTTAATCAACGCTTACAAGAATGGTCTGCAAAAGGCTTCAGTATCACTGGATCTGTTTGTGATGCAAGTTCTCGTACTCAACGTCAACACCTTCTAGATAAAGTCTCCTCTATTTTCAATGGAAAGCTTAATATCCTAGTAAGTTTCTTTTTTCTTTTTGCAAGCTGAAAGGAATATATTCCAATATGAATATCTTAAAAACGTACACGGTTTATATGACTATTCCTTAGTTTCGGCCGTTAGTAATTTAGTGTAATTGAGGGATATCGTTATTATAATGGGTTGTGAGGTACGGAGTGTACACGCATTAATGTCCCTAACCCAAAACATTCGTAGAACAACGATAATACGTATGGGCAGTTTTGACCCGTCATAATTTTGAACATTGATAGTTTTAACCTGAGGCAGTTTTGATCCATGTGTTGTGACTGTTGGAGGGTTGTAACATGGCTTTGATGATGCATGATGCGAAAGGTCAAGAATATATAAAGAAAAAGCGGAGAACATTATTGGACCGTTAATTCCAATAACTCACACTATGTACATGAGAATGATAGAGACCATAACCACTCTGTCGCAAGAACATCACTCTTTGTATTATTCCAAAACAAAACTCTTGTAATCCAGAAATATAGGGTCGAATTGTTGTTTTCGAAAATTGATAACATGATTCAAAAGATATCCAATCATTGAAATCTTTACCTTTTACACGTCAAACTCCAACCGTCCTCTACAAGATGAAAGGCCTTTATTGACACATCATATATCGTCACTAAAGACATAAACATCATCGCTAAAGTAGTTACCAGTGAAAAATCATCTTGTTATGATTGTCACTATATGTCCGTCATAAATATTAATTAGAGATGGAATGTCACAAGTCTTCACAATGTGAATATGTGATGACCCTCTTTTATCACTAAATTCTATTCCATCACTAATTAAAGAAAGTGCAATTTCTAAGACGTTACCAATTCAAATTCGTGTTTCTTAAATTGTAGACTTAATATGATCTTTACATATTCAAAATGATTTGATTAACTCCTGTGCTTTTCAGACAACTTAATTCGAGAGAATTATTGTGTGTAGGTAAATAATGTTGGGAGAAACATAAGGAAACCTACGACAGAGTACACTGCAGAAGACTATTCTATGATTATGGCTACAAACTTCGAGTCATCTTATAATATATGTCAACTTGCACATCCTCTTTTAAAGGCATCTGGAAATGGTAGCATTGTGTTTATTTCTTCTGTTGCCGGTGTTTTTCACCTTCCTTCTGGGTCTGTGTATGGTGCCACTAAAGGTATAGATATAAAAGGTTTTCATGACCTACAATTTCTTAGGAAAATGGATTTCTTTCGTTAAATAAGTAATGTTTTATGTCGACGACAGGTGCAATGAATCAGCTTGCAAAGAACTTAGCATGTGAATGGGCCAAAGACAACATTCGAGTTAATAGTGTAGCACCATGGTACATTAAAACCTCACTTGTTGAAGATGTAATACACTCTCAGCTAGCCATCTTTCTCTCTAAAAATCACGTTTAAGTTTCATGTGTCCAATTGATCAGATGTGTTTTATTCACTTAACACGCATAATTTTGTTCGATTAGGATCATGTTCACGTCTGATTTGAATATTGTGTGTGTGCAGTTGCTAAGTAATGAGCAGTTTTTGAAAAGAGTGGTAGCTACAACTCCACTAAAACGCCCTGGAGAAGCAAATGAAGTATCATCAGTGGTGGCGTTCCTTTGCTTACCTGCTGCTTCTTACATCACTGGTCAAACGATTGCGGTTGATGGAGGATTTTCAGCTTATGGGTTCGAATGATTGAGACATTACATTTCCTAAATAATCAACAACTTTCACTTTTGTTGAGTTGTTTTATGTTTATGTGAGCAGCCTTTTGAAATGACTTGTTCTTGTTTCTTAATAATCACTATATTTGTCGTTCTATAGTTTATAAGATGTTCTCCATATTTGTCGTTCATGAGATCTCAAATAACGAGTATGGTATTTTCATTTCTTAAGGCGGACCACAATGTTAAAACAAGCATCACCTGCTTTGTAACGAGGAGCTAGAAAGTTGGAGAAAATAATACATAGAGTTCAACAGTTGGAATGGCTAGCAAAAACGCTAATCCTACAAACGTAATATTACAATCAAGGGTTTTACATTCCATTCAGACCAAGCGGCCCGACAACAACATCATCTGCAGCAGGCTGCAACCTGTTGCTATTTAATCAAACATAGTTCAGATTATTTGTATTTCTTAATCTCAGATAGACCAAGTTTAAAAGATAGCATTGACATTTTTTGGCAACTAAAATTCACATAAATGATGACCCAAGAGTTACACAATGAGCAGTGCTTTAGCAATCGCTAATGCTTTCTCACGACCCAAAAACTTCTCTACAATGGCCAATGAAAAATCCAAAGTCGTATCTGGGCCTTTGCAGGTAATAAGGTTACCATCTACCACAACTCCGTATTCAGCGTAACTTGGATCTGAAAGCTCGTTACACCTTGGAGGAAAAGCTGTCGCCTTCTTTCCCTGATTACATAGATAAAGCATGTGTCAATTTAATTATTATAATAGATGTCAAAAGGTTCATATTTTGGGATGTGCTACCATAATTATAAAGTTGGAATTACTTATTTGTCCAAGAACATCATTTATTGTTCCTCATTATCGTAGGGGATTTGATGTCTATAGCAGAACAATTTTAGAAGACCATCAGTTAAACACATTTCACTTCCATGATAATTACAGGGTGTTCGTTTGACAACTGTAAATATTTTAAAATCGAAGCTACATTCATAGTGATAAGTACAATGGTATAAAGATGTAGCAGGAAAAGTCGATACCATTAGTAATCCATGGGGCTCCAGCACAAGAGCCGGGGATGCACATATAGCACCATAATATCGGTCAGAAAAACTCTGCTTCCACAGCATGTTTACAAGTGTTTCAGAGCTCCGAAATGCTAGGGCACCACCAAGTCCACCCTAAACACATTGAAGATAATAATTGAACGGATGTGTGTTGCTGAAAAGTTATGAAATTCAAAATAAACTTACTGGCAACACAATGAGGTCGTATGAAAGTTTAGCAGCCTCATCAAGGAGCATGTCTGCAATTAGCTTTACTTTACAAGAAGCAACAATTTCAAGTTTATTCCCAACTGATGCCACCACAACTTCCGCTTTTGCACGTCGAAGAACATCAATGATCATAACAGTTTCCATCTCTTCGGAGCCATCCGCAATAGGTATTAGAATCTAAAAGAAGGACACAGTAATAATAATATAAAGAACCATCTATAAGAAATGCAGAGGTTTCAAAACGTTTGGTGTGCGTAATGTGTCAAAAAGGGTAAGTGTTGGACAGGTCGGGTTTGACTAAAGACACTTATGTCCTGAATTTTCAGTTACTTACATACTTGGTGTGTCAAATAAACTTATGAAAACTACATTAATTTAAAAGAATGTAATCTCTAAATTAACCGGTTTATAAGGTTTTAGGGTTAAAGACACGGATTCGTAGCGAAGTTACACTTTTGCACCGAGTTAGGTAACAATCCCATTTTATTACTAATGTAGTCAATGAACTTTTTATTTTTGTGTTGAGGTAGGTAATTAATTTTTTTTTTTTTTGACAGATTACATTTTGAAAAAGCTGATTTCTTAATGCCAAATCATTTATTATTGCTTATGAGGAATTTTAATGAAATACCACGTGTATAAAGAAATTTCCAGATAAGAAATGAAAAAATTATCAATGCCACATAATACATATTACATATCTCAACACAAAACTAAAAGGTTCATTACCTATATTGTCATTAATAATAAAATAAGTTCGTTACCTAACTTTGTACAACATTGTAATTTTGTTACATATCCGTAGCTTTAACCCAATATTTTATGCATTTTCTACGACTTTTGACAGGTTTCACCTGTCTACTTTTTCAAGAGTTGTTGTTTCTAATTTTACTCTACTTTTTCAAGAGTTGTTGTTTCTGATTTTACCCATCTGACGCGTTAGAGATAAAAACATAGCCCGAAATAAGTAAATGAATCAAAATTCTAACTTCTAGTTAGTGTTGATGAAAATCACATTCAGTTAGTTCATGCCTCGACACAACAACTAAATCATAAAACAAACAAGCCCTATCAAGAACTAACCAAATCATAACAGAGTGCCACTTCACCTTAGGTGCAGAGCTACTCGTCCATTGCAGCTTATTCAGCTCGGCAGCAATGAATTGATCGTTAAGCTTGGATGGCGTCAACTGAACAGAACAGAACAGAAAAAAATTATATTTAAAGTATCTTGCAAGGAAAGAAACACTTTTGCACTATCAAAATAACATGCAACAGCATTACTATTTACCATTACTATCAATAACGATAACAAATGACTAAATGAATTAGGCCTAGCCTTAACATTTTTGGGACTTACCTACATTCAAGTGCTCTAGAGCTATTACAAATTCGTTGAATGTTATGTGATCTGACACTAAAACTAAAAGGAAAACTAAGACCCGTCATGAGTAAATGATATAATCGAATATACTGCATCTTACAGTCTTTCACTGCATTGATAAGGTAAGTTTCTAACGATCTACACCAACTAACTTTTGAGTTATATTTTGTTTGTGTAGATTGATATTAACCTACAAGTAAAACAAGAATGTGATTCGTACAAAACGGAGGTAAATGGGTTGAATGTGATTCTAAAAATATGTAATAAAAACAATTAGATTTTAATAGTTTCCGTACTCGTATTAAAGAAAAATGGACCAAAAGTGTTTCTAAGTCAGTTGAAGCTGGACCGCACTAAAAAATTACTCATTTTGACCCGAACCCGTTTCTACATGTTGCACACCTACCCTGTGACACTCCTCCAAATTAGGTATATAATTATACTTAATTACATGCATTTCTTACGCTAATTCCCTACGATTGTGTTAACATAAACTTTTGATGTGATGTGAGTCTAGCGAGCCCAAAACAATAATACATGAAGTATTACATAAATTGTAATTTATAAAATTACGCGATTTTTAGCTGAAAAGTTACCGAATACGCGTCCGAATAAATGCGACAAAATAAATAACGAAAGTTGGTGACAAAATATATAATTAATAATTCGATTATTAATTACGAGTATTTATATATCTATAACATATAGATAAAGTGGTTCAAATATACGTTTAACATAAAACGTATTAAAACACGAACAGAAACAATTTTAAAACGCGCATACGACGTCGAATCATAAAAATGCAAATTTTCTCGTTCATTTGGAAGAAGTTAGAACATTACTTCAAAATATGAAATCCTAAATTTACTGAAAATTGGCGCTCAATTAACTGCGCGCAGTAAAATGTACAAAAATGTACAACTACCAAAAATAATGATAATCTCATTATTCTGAAAATGTACTACGAAACAGGAGAGCATCTACAAAATAAAAATATAAAATGTTAAATTTTATATTGCTATAATTATACCCGTACTCGAAATTTGCAGTACAAAAATGGGCTACTAACATCAATAATGCAGGAGACAGATTTTTTTTAAAACCATACTCCCTCCCCCATTTCTTTCTTCTGATCATCAACACACACACACCATATTCATCATCATCAATCCATTTCTTTTTCACAAAAAAAAATTAACAAGATCAGAAGAGTAACAACATCAGGAAGTGGAAGTAGAACACCAAGGCCAAGAGCATCAAACTCATCATCATCTCCATCGTCCTTCATTTTCATTTGCTTCTCATTGTAAGGAAAACACTCACTCTTTGATTTCTATGCTTAAAATTCGTTATATAACATGTAGATACACCCTAATCTAAACACATAACTTGATAGATTGATGATTTTGTTGACGAACACGAAATGGGTTTTATGAAACCAAAACTTGAATCCATAAATTTCATATATAGAAGTTGTTATAAAAGTGATATAACGATGTATATTGAAGATGCTAAGCACCTAAGTACTAGTACCATTCGAAATCTAGCGAAATCATGTTGCGATTTCGGGTTTTAAACTGCGAAAACGGTGCAGAGCGCTCGACCTGAAGCAAATAGCCGATCGGCTTATCGAAGCCGAACGGCTAAGACCAAGCCGAACGGCTATGGTCCCAAAGCCGAACGGCTACGGACTGGGCTGGGTTGTGCGACCAGATTAAAAATGATTGATGGACCGGGCGATGTGGACTAGGCCGAAACAAACGATGGACTACGTAACTGGACTGGGCCGAGGCACAAAGCCGAACGGCTTATGGACAAGCCGAACGGCTGGCCAAGCCGAACGGCTGGCCCAAGCCGAACGGCTGGCCTGGGCTGTTCTGATGAGCTGGGCCGGCTGTGAACTGGGCTTCGTGATTGGGCCGAACGATTAATGGATTATACGTTTAAATTAATTGGTTCGGGTTATATAAACAAATAAATGGGCCATTGGAGCTAAAATTAAATACGTACATTTATCGAGTGGGATTTAGAAATGATTTGGAACGTAATTACAAACGGACATATATATATAAATATATATACATACCTACGAATGTAGAATGAACCTATTGGTATATATACACATTTGGGACGAGACATATATTATATGGGACAAATAAGACTAGTGATTTTGAAACTTAAACGGCAAACAATATACACAAATGATTCATATATATATGAGATATATGTGAACGAAACAACGAACAATAATATATATATGCAAGAATATATATATATATTCAACTATATAAGTATATATGTATATATGCTTACACATTCGAATGATTCGACAAACAAACGTAACTTGGAAAATATTATTATATTCAACAACAAACATCAACGATTTGCACAAACTTAAGAAATTGATAATTTCTTCAAACAAACGAACTATTAACATAAGTAAACTATGTACTTATGGTTGATACAATATTGTGTATAGGTTGACTACGTTTGGGCTACATTACCATATCTCGCTAGCATTCACATCCGAGCACTTACAGTGAGTTCACAAACCCCTTTTCACTGTTTTAATGCTTTTAAAACTCGGGGTGGAAAACATAGAAATCGTATGTATAATTGCATGCGACAACTGCTTTAAATACTGTATGTATTTACTTGATTGTTTATGAAGGGGTACTTCATACTTGAACTATTTGTGAAAGGGTATTTCACACAACTATTTGAACTATGCTTTATGAAATGTTTTCATAACTATTTTGGGAATTTAGGCAACGAATCTTGGTACAGATCTAGGCTGAACGATGTAGTGCATAAAAGACCTTATGGCTACAGACTATAACCATTAGCTAGGTGACTCTAGCCACTGAGTATACGGATAGTACTATCGCCGTGACGACCCTCCTACGGATTTGGGAGCGTATACTTAAATGTCCTACTTGGCACCACAACAACAGATTAGGGTCGTGGTTTGGTTATAGGGTTAGATCGGGTTACCTTACTTGACAGGTTTAGCTCACCTTTCAAGGGATCATCGTCTAAATATTCCCACGCACTAAACTATTGATTAGGAAAGGATTTCCTAAGTACACTGATTTGGAAATGTTAATCTTTGTTTAGGTTAACTTGTGTTTCCTACTGATAACTGATTTAGGAAATGTTATTTATTAATAACTTGTGTTTCCTACTTGATAAACAACACTTATTTGGAAATGTTATTCTTAAATGATTAACTTGTGTTTCCTACATAACAAACAAACTTGTGAATTCACTCAACAATTTTGTTGACGTTTTACTCTATGTTTTTCAGGGAATTAGCAGCGTAAGTAAGATCTGCATGCATATCAGGATGGACTACCCTGGACTTGTTAGGATGCCACTACTTTTGGGACACATGGATTTCCTCTGTATAACTGCAACTACTGCAGTCATACCTATGAAATCTACTTTTGATATTATGTATTTTATGAAATACTGATTTCAACTATTACTATTACTGTTACCACTTCTCAAGTGGTAATCTTTTGTAAAACTTTAATTAATGGCATCTTAATCTATTTCGTTCTGCGATAATCATATGCTCTGAGTATGTATGTAACTGTTGGTTGTTTTACTGCTCGCACCCCCGCCACGTCACTAAGCTTCCGCAAACCACTCTACGTAATTGTAATTACCGTTTGGCGGGGTGTGACAGACTTGGTATCAGAGCCATTGGTTATAGCGAACTAGAAGTCTTTAGGTGACTGAAAACCTTAGAGACCTAGACTATAGCCTTGGCTAGAACATTTGTGCATTCATGCATACATACTTTGCATACAACTAACATACGACTGACACGCCACACTCAATTTCTTTTGTCACAGTATGTCTAGTCAATCACATTACCATGTTTACGCTTCGGATGAAGAGCCGACCGAGGCTACTTTTGAGGGTCCCGCGATTACAGTAGGGGATGAGTCATCAGTTCATGTGAGAGCTATGTCTGATGACACTAGTGATGCTTACTTAGTACCACCTCCGACCGCACCTGTGGTCACTCCTACCCCTACACCACCTGTTGCGAGTACCTCTCGTGTGCCTGTACCTCGGATGACAGCTAGGATCTGTGTTCGGGATTTTCCTAGGGGACCACTCGCACCGCGCGATAAGGCGCCAGTGACTGAGTCTGAGGTTCCAGTTGTCGAGCCGCCTCAGAAGAGGCTCCGACCTTCTCATCTGGACTGGATGCCTCGAGTATTGAGAGAGTGGAGATCACTAGAGGGTATTCCCTCGACCTTTGAGTTTGGAGAGTCCTCCCACTCACCACCATCTGCACATCTCACTGGTGAGCCTCTGGAGCTCACTGTGCCTACCCTTGTGGCTGTGGTCCACACCATGTTTAGGATGTCCTCTAGCAGGAGCAGAGATGTGATGGAGCTACTGAGCGATGCCTCCCGTACTGACATGGATATGGCTATGCTCCATCAGAGGATGGATTTTGTCGAGACTCACTGTCAGACAGACTGGCAGAGTCTAGCGTCCACCCGTGCACGCGTTGTAGCTTTAGAGAGGCGTGCTAGGGTGTCAGAGATTGTTGCTAGTGTTTGTGTGATGACTGCAGCAGTGATGGTTGCGGTTAGGATGTATTTACCCTGGTTCCGTTAGGTCTGTGTATGGCGGTTGTGCCTACACCATATTAGACTATTACTTTTGGGGAAATATATGTATGTATTCGTTATGGACTAGCTGTATGTTGGATGAAACTTTGTTAGTAAAATGGGTATATGTATAGGAAACCCATCATCTTTTGTATAACGCTAACCATAGATGGGTATATTAGAAATCCCATCTCATTTTGTACTAAACTCATGTAACAGCGTTTTGATCTTTAATATATAATGTATGCTTGGTTTACATCTCGTGTTCATTATGCTTATTATCAACCATGTTATTTCATCTTACAACTGTCGACTTGTGATTAAACCTATACTTTATCGACACTTTGTGACCAACTCTTGTAAACCCTGAAACATTTTACAGCTTGATGATTGATTATTCTTGAGAACCTTTGAAATTTTTACAGTGTTAAACGACAATGAAAAGAAATATGTATTGGACATTATATAATGACGCCTGGCCAACGTGATTATATTATGCTAGATACATGTAGGTGTTTCAAAGTTGTATGGCACGTGTTGTAAAAATTCTATTCATTCATCTTTTCATGTCATTCATTTCTATCAAATGTGAATCTTTGATCTATTCACATTCAATACCTCAACATTAACACTCTGCATTTTATTCATCGCAGAGTTGAATCATGCCTCCCAAACGACGAGTCACTAGAACAAGTCAAAAGACGACTACGCCTCCACCACCACCACCCACCGAAACCACTGAACAAATGATTGCACGAAGAATAGCTGAAGGTATTGCTGAATATGAGGCAAGCCGTAGTCGTGAACCTGGAGCTAACAACAGTGGATCTACCCCTGTTAATACTGAGACACTCGTGAATACTAGCCGAGGGTGTTCATACAAAACATTTCAGGCTTGTAAGCCGATTTCTTTTCGTGGCACCGAGGGTGCAATTGGTATGATTCACTGGATAGAGAAAACTGAGTCGGTATTGGATATTAGTGACTGTTCACCTGACTGTATGGTGAAGTATGCTGCTTGCACTTTGGCTGACAAAGCGCTCACTTGGTGGAACAGTCAGATCCAATCACTTGGTCGACCAGCTGCTTATTCAATGTCATGGGGAACATTTAAAAATTTGATGTTGGAGGAATTCTGTCCTCGCAGTGAGATGCAGAAAATAAAAACAGAATTGTGGAACATCACCATGATTGGTGCTGATATTACTGGGTACACCACTAAGTTTCAGGAACTTGCACGTCTAGTGCCACATATGGTGACACCCGAGTATAAGCGTATTGAGCGCTACATATTTGGTCTAGTACCACAAATCCGCAGTCTAGTGACATCATCTAAACCGGACACTTTCAGGAGTGCTGTTACTCTAGCACAAAGTTTGACCGATGAGGCAGTCAGGATGGGAAATCTGACTAAGAAAGCTGTGTCGGGAAAAGTTGAACCGAACAGTACTGATGTTAGTAGTTCTGGTGGTGCAAAGCGAAAGTGGAACGGTAGTGGTGCTGATCGCCAAGGTCAGCAAAACAAGAAACATTCTGGAAATGCGAAAGCATATGTTGCCACTACTACCGACTCGAAACCATACCTGGGTAACAAACCCAAATGTGATAAGTGTAACCGACACCACGAAGGTGGGTGTGGGTATTGTGGAAACTGTAGGGCATGGGGACATAGAACCCGAGAATGCAAAACTAACCCTCCCCCACGAGCAAACACTGAGCGTCAAAACCAGGGATGTTTTGAATGTGGTGAGCAAGGACACTACCGTAACCGATGCCCTAAGCTCAACAACAACAACCGCGGTAACAACAATAACCGAGCCAACAACATCAACAACCAACCGGCTCAAGGAAGGGCATTCGTGATCGGGGCACAAGAGGCACGCCAGGACCCTAACACCGTCACTGGTACGTTTCTTGTAAACAATCATTATGCCTCTGTGTTAATTGATTCGGGTGCTGATTTAAGTTTTGTGTCTACTGAATTTAGACCACTATTAGAACTTGAATCCCGTAAGTTAGACAACAAGTATACCATAGAATTAGCCGATGGTGAGTTAATCGAATCAGGAGAAATAGTACCGGGATGTACCTTGGAGTTAGAAGGTCATCTCTTCGAAATAGACTTACTACCGGTTAAGTTGGGGAGTTTTGACATTGTAGTCGGTATGGATTGGTTATCTAAGAACCGCGCTGAGATCATATGTCATGATAAACTGGTACGATTACCACTGTCAACAGGAGAAACACTTGCGGTTCAAGGTGAGAAACGAAAAAGTACCACAAAAATGATTTCGTGCTTGAAGGCCAGTAAGTATGTCCGAAAGGGGTACCAAGCATTTTTGGCACACATTGTAGAAAAGAAAACTGAGGAACGACGTATAGACGATGTGCCCATTGTACGCGACTATCCAGGAGTATTTCCTGATGAGTTGCCGGGATTGCCACCCCCACGACAAATTGAGTTTCACATTGACCTGGTGCCAGGAGCCGCACCTATCGCACGAGCACCTTATCGTCTAGCTCCCTCTGAAATGCAAGAGCTGTCTACGCAACTACAAGAACTTCTAGACTTGGGATTCATTCGACCGAGCTTTTCCCCTTGGGGAGCTCCGGTTTTGTTTGTTAAGAAAAAGGATGGATCTATGCGGATGTGCATCGATTATCGAGAACTGAACAAGGTAACTATCAAGAACAGATACCCGTTACCACGCATTGACGATCTGTTTGATCAATTACAAGGGTCAAGTTATTATTCAAAAATTGACCTACGATCTGGTTACCATCAACTTAAGGTACGAGAAGAGGATGTACCGAAAACTGCGTTTAGGACTCGTTACGGTCACTACGAGTTTCTAGTCATGCCTTTTGGGCTGACCAACGCACCAGCAGTATTCATGGATTTGATGAACAGAGTGTGCAAACCCTATTTGGATAAATTCGTCATTGTGTTTATTGACGACATCTTAGTATACTCACGATCGAAAGAGGATCACGAGCAACATCTGAAGCTTGTTCTCGAACTACTACAAAAAGAGAAGCTTTATGCAAAGTTCTCTAAATGCGAATTTTGGATACGAGAGGTCCAATTCCTTGGTCATGTGATAAATGACAAGGGAATTCACGTAGACCCATCCAAAATTGAGGCAATCAACAACTGGGAAGCACCGAAAACCCCAACTGAAGTACGACAATTTCTTGGTCTAGCTGGCTATTACAGGCGATTCATCGCAAACTTTTCAAAGATAGCCCAGCCACTTACCACATTAACTCAAAAAGACAAGAAATTTGAGTGGAATGAGAAGCAAGAGAATGCATTCCAACTACTGAAGCAGAAACTGAGCAGCGCACCCATACTATCTCTACCTGAAGGAGTAGATAACTTTGTTGTTTACTGTGATGCCTCGCATCAGGGATTGGGTTGCGTACTGATGCAAAACGAAAGGGTCATTGCTTATGCATCACGACAACTAAAAGTGCATGAGAAAAACTATACGACTCATGATCTGGAATTGGGAGCCGTTGTTTTTGCACTAAAGATCTGGAGACACTACCTATACGGTACAAAGTGTACGATCTTCACTGATCATAAGAGCCTACAACATATATTCGACCAGAAAGAACTTAACATGAGACAACGACGTTGGGTCGAATTACTTAACGATTACGACTGTGAAATAAAGTATCACCCGGGTAAAGCTAACGTAGTAGCAGATGCCCTGAGTCGTAAGGAACGAATCAAACCTCGAAGAGTTCGAGCCTTGGGATTGACAATCCACTCGAATCTCATTACTCAAATTCGTGAAGCTCAAGAACTTGCTTTCACTTCCGAACGCCTTAAGGAGGAATCCTTGAAAGGGATGGAAAAAACAACTCGAGAAAAAGGACAACGGAGTGTTGTACTTCATGAACCGAATTTGGGTACCATACGTGGATGAGTTACGCAAACTGATTTTGGACGAGGCACATAAGTCCAACTACTCGATACATCCTGGTGCTGACAAGATGTACCATGACTTGAAAGGCTTTTACTGGTGGCCTGGAATGAAACGTGACATTGCCACCTACGTTAGCAAATGCTTAACTTGCTCGAAGGTAAAGGTAGAATACCAAAAGCCGTCTGGGCTTTTGCAACAGCCTGAGTTGCCCAAATGGAAATGGGAGCAAATAACAATGGACTTCATTACGAAGTTACCTAGAACGGCATCGGGAGCAAATGCCATATGGGTGATTGTCGATCGATTGACGAAATCAGCCCACTTCCTCGCTATTAAGGAAACGGATGGAATGGAGAAACTAGCAAAAATCTATATTAAAGAGATTGTTTCTCGGCATGGAGTGCCACTATCTATCATCTCTGATAGAGATGCACGATTCACTTCTCGCTTTTGGCAAACATTACAACAGGCAATGGGTACTCGACTTGATATGAGTACTGCCTATCACCCGCAGACTGACGGCCAAAGTGAACGAACAATACAGACGCTCGAAGACTTGTTGCGAGCATGTGTGATAGACTTTGGCGGTAACTGGGATACACACCTACCTCTAGCCGAATTCTCTTATAACAATAGTTATCACACGAGTATACAGATGGCACCATTTGAGGCATTATATGGACGCAAGTGCCGATCACCACTCTGTTGGGCAGAGTTGGACGACAGACAACTATCTGGACCCGAACTTGTCCAGGAAACCACTGACAAAATAACTCAAGTATTGAACCGACTGAAAGCGGCACGAGATCGACAAAAGAGTTACGCTGATAACCGCCATAAACCTCTTGAGTTCCAAGTAGGCAACAAAGTCCTACTCAAAGTATCTCCCTGGAAAGGAGTAGCACGATTTGGCAAACGAGGAAAGCTGAACCCACGATACATCGGACCGTTTGAAATCCTTGCTAGGGTTGGTCCTGTCGCTTATAAGCTCAAACTACTACAAGAGCTTAGTAGCATACACGATACTTTCCACGTTAGCAACCTCAAAAAGTGTCTTTCTGATGAAACACTTATTATTCCTCCTGACGAAGTCTTCATTGACTCAAAACTTAACTTTGTGGAGGAACCTGTTGAAGTAATGGATTCTAAAACGCAGAAACTTCGACACAAACGAATCAAACTGGTTAAAGTTCGTTGGAGCTCGAAACATGGCCCAGAGTTTACCTGGGAACGAGAGGATGAAATACGAAAGAAATACCCTAACCTATTTGAGAGCGTGACCGAGACTCACGGCTCGACTTAAATCTCGGGACGAGATTTCACTAACGGGGGGAGAATGTGACACTCCTCCAAATTAGGTATATAATTATACTTAATTACATGCATTTCTTACGCTAATTCCCTACGATTGTGTTAACATAAACTTTTGATGTGATGTGAGTCTAGCGAGCCCAAAACAATAATACATGAAGTATTACATAAATTGTAATTTATAAAATTACGCGATTTTTAGCTGAAAAGTTACCGAATACGCGTCCGAATAAATGCGACAAAATAAATAACGAAAGTTGGTGACAAAATATATAATTAATAATTCGATTATTAATTACGAGTATTTATATATCTATAACATATAGATAAAGTGGTTCAAATATACGTTTAACATAAAACGTATTAAAACACGAACAGAAACAATTTTAAAACGCGCATACGACGTCGAATCATAAAAATGCAAATTTTCTCGTTCATTTGGAAGAAGTTAGAACATTACTTCAAAATATGAAATCCTAAATTTACTGAAAATTGGCGCTCAATTAACTGCGCACAGTAAAATGTACAAAAATGTACAACTACCAAAAATAATGATAATCTCATTATTCTGAAAATGTACTACGAAACAGGAGAGCATCTACAAAATAAAAATATAAAATGTTAAATTTTATATTGCTATAATTATACCCGTACTCGAAATTTGCAGTACAAAAATGGGCTACTAACATCAATAATGCAGGAGACAGATTTTTTTTAAAACCATACTCCCTCCCCCATTTCTTTCTTCTGATCATCAACACACACACACCATATTCATCATCATCAATCCATTTCTTTTTCACAAAAAAAAATTAACAAGATCAGAAGAGTAACAACATCAGGAAGTGGAAGTAGAACACCAAGGCCAAGAGCATCAAACTCATCATCATCTCCATCGTCCTTCATTTTCATTTGCTTCTCATTGTAAGGAAAACACTCACTCTTTGATTTCTATGCTTAAAATTCGTTATATAACATGTAGATACACCCTAATCTAAACACATAACTTGATAGATTGATGATTTTGTTGACGAACACGAAATGGGTTTTATGAAACCAAAACTTGAATCCATAAATTTCATATATAGAAGTTGTTATAAAAGTGATATAACGATGTATATTGAAGATGCTAAGCACCTAAGTACTAGTACCATTCGAAATCTAGCGAAATCATGTTGCGATTTCGGGTTTTAAACTGCGAAAACGGTGCAGAGCGCTCGACCTGAAGCAAATAGCCGATCGGCTTATCGAAGCCGAACGGCTAAGACCAAGCCGAACGGCTATGGTCCCAAAGCCGAACGGCTACGGACTGGGCTGGGTTGTGCGACCAGATTAAAAATGCTTGATGGACCGGGCGATGTGGACTAGGCCGAAACAAACGATGGACTACGTAACTGGACTGGGCCGAGGCACAAAGCCGAACGGCTTATGGACAAGCCGAACGGCTGGCCAAGCCGAACGGCTGGCCCAAGCCGAACGGCTGGCCTGGGCTGTTCTGATGAGCTGGGCCGGCTGTGAACTGGGCTTCGTGATTGGGCCGAACGATTAATGGATTATACGTTTAAATTAATTGGTTCGGGTTATATAAACAAACAAATGGGCCATTGGAGCTAAAATTAAATACGTACATTTATCGAGTGGGATTTAGAAATGATTTGGAACGTAATTACAAACGGACATATATATATAAATATATATACATACCTACGAATGTAGAATGAACCTATTGGTATATATACACATTTGGGACGAGACATATATTATATGGGACAAATAAGACTAGTGATTTTGAAACTTAAACGGCAAACAATATACACAAATGATTCATATATATATGAGATATATGTGAACGAAACAACGAACAATAATATATATATGCAAGAATATATATATATATTCAACTATATAAGTATATATGTATATATGCTTACACATTCGAATGATTCGACAAACAAACGTAACTTGGAAAATATTATTATATTCAACAACAAACATCAACGATTTGCACAAACTTAAGAAATTGATAATTTCTTCAAACAAACGAACTATTAACATAAGTAAACTATGTACTTATGGTTGATACAATATTGTGTATAGGTTGACTACGTTTGGGCTACATTACCATATCTCGCTAGCATTCACATCCGAGCACTTACAGTGAGTTCACAAACCCCTTTTCACTGTTTTAATGCTTTTAAAACTCGGGGTGGAAAACATAGAAATCGTATGTATAATTGCATGCGACAACTGCTTTAAATACTGTATGTATTTACTTGATTGTTTATGAAGGGGTACTTCATACTTGAACTATTTGTGAAAGGGTATTTCACACAACTATTTGAACTATGCTTTATGAAATGTTTTCATAACTATTTTGGGAATTTAGGCAACGAATCTTGGTACAGATCTAGGCTGAACGATGTAGTGCATAAAAGACCTTATGGCTACAGACTATAACCATTAGCTAGGTGACTCTAGCCACTGAGTATACGGATAGTACTATCGCCGTGACGACCCTCCTACGGATTTGGGAGCGTATACTTAAATGTCCTACTTGGCACCACAACAACAGATTAGGGTCGTGGTTTGGTTATAGGGTTAGATCGGGTTACCTTACTTGACAGGTTTAGCTCACCTTTCAAGGGATCATCGTCTAAATATTCCCACGCACTAAACTATTGATTAGGAAAGGATTTCCTAAGTACACTGATTTGGAAATGTTAATCTTTGTTTAGGTTAACTTGTGTTTCCTACTGATAACTGATTTAGGAAATGTTATTTATTAATAACTTGTGTTTCCTACTTGATAAACAACACTTATTTGGAAATGTTATTCTTAAATGATTAACTTGTGTTTCCTACATAACAAACAAACTTGTGAATTCACTCAACAATTTTGTTGACGTTTTACTCTATGTTTTTCAGGGAATTAGCAGCGTAAGTAAGATCTGCATGCATATCAGGATGGACTACCCTGGACTTGTTAGGATGCCACTACTTTTGGGACACATGGATTTCCTCTGTATAACTGCAACTACTGCAGTCATACCTATGAAATCTACTTTTGATATTATGTATTTTATGAAATACTGATTTCAACTATTACTATTACTGTTACCACTTCTCAAGTGGTAATCTTTTGTAAAACTTTAATTAATGGCATCTTAATCTATTTCGTTCTGCGATAATCATATGCTCTGAGTATGTATGTAACTGTTGGTTGTTTTACTGCTCGCACCCCCGCCACGTCACTAAGCTTCCGCAAACCACTCTACGTAATTGTAATTACCGTTTGGCGGGGTGTGACATACCCAACCCGGCCATGTTGCCACCTCTATTCGTATATTTAAGCTTAATGTGAAAACCTAGGACGAACCACTAGTCGAGAAAGTTCATCAGCTTTCTCTTCCCCGAACAGTTGCTCTATCAATGCTATAGAGTACTCCATGGCAGTTGCTGGACCTCGACTAGTAACAGCTTTTCTGTCCTGCTGGACTCGCGACTCTACGGTGGTTGCAGAGGATGATAGCTGTTCCACGAAGGATGGATAACAGGTTGCCTACAAACAGAGACCTCAATGGTAAGTATATTTGTGTCATAGCTTGTTAACAGCAGGAGCACTTGACAATCAAGAATTACAAGAAACGACTCTGAATTTATTACCTTTAAGCCCTTCCGTAGGCCCCATGACCCAAGTGCAACAGCAGGAGCTGCAGATATTGCAGCATACAGTCTACCATCTGAAGCTTGCTTGTTCACTATACCTTCCAACACATTATTTTCTTTGAGAGTGGCTGCTCCTGGCATCCCTCCCTGCAGTGAAAATTAGAATATCATGAATACTAGCCACAAACTTACGATAAGGAACTACAAAAAGAATTCTATATCCCAGAAAAAGCGGTAGCAGGTTCCTAATCAAAGATTAATGCAAAATAGAAAGACTGAGTTATGCAGTGTTGTATTACTCGGCCTATGTACTAGGTGAGTGATCGCTACTCGATCATGGTCGAGGAGATTGGACATACTCGGACTTATTAATTGGCTACCTCATAACACCGTGCAAAAATCGGGCGAATACTCGGCTTAGTCAAAACTTTATTTTGGGAAGAAAAACAGAACTAGTTATAATGGGAAAAGTTCAACCGACTTTGAGTGAGTATGACCGAGTTTCGATCGGGCTATTAGGGAAAAAATGGCTAAATAATTAGTGGGAAAACTCTAATAACCAATATTATCATTGAAGTATATGAACCATTTTGTTTCTAATCGATTATGTTAATGTTTCTAGGCCAAGAGCTCGCTACAGCATATGAACTACGGTGTATTCAAGGCATTAAACGGCGAGCAAATCAAAAACTGCAACTGTACTTAAAGTGTCAATGAAATCGCGCCAAAAATATAAGTTGTATCCAGAATATGTCATCGAGAAGTCAATCACCAGTTTCATTCTTTCTTTCAATATAAAAACCCCTGAAGTGTCAATATACACGTTTTATTGCAACTAACCATTGCTCTTTAGAGAATGCATTATTAAAAAGGCGTTTAACGAAGAAGATATATAAATACCGGAAGGGATATAAGATCGAAAACAGTATCAGCACAATCAGAAATGAAAGCATCAGCCACAATTCTAACACCATAACAAGCATCAACAGTAAGTTGTTTTTCAACAGAAGCAACGGTAACATCAGCACCAGCTCTACGTAGCACATCGATAGTAATCACAGCTTCCATCGGTTCTGTTCCATTGGCAATCGGAACAAGCACCTATTGTATTGTATGTAATAACTCAATCAATATAATCAGCTGTTACTATTCAGTTAGTAGAAACCAGCAATCAGCGAACTAATTTGATATAAACTTACCTTCCGAGAAGCAGATGCCATTACTGAAAGCTATATATGATATTAAAGGTGAGTCAGAGTTGTTAATGAACAACGATTGAGAGACGGTAGGAATATATATCTTCTTTGGTTGCACTAATGGTTTGGAAAGAACAAGTGTTAAAATACATGTAAGAGAACAATTTATAGTATTTATTGAAAACTCTATTATTCATCATGATTGTGCTAAATTTACTATTAAACGAATGGTACTCAACCAGTAGAATTTTCACACGTGATTTTTTATTTCTTCTTTTCTTTTTCTGTTTCTCTTTCTTATTCTTTGTTTTTCTTTACTCTTTCATATAAAATTGAGTAACATTAAATACGTAGACCTAAAACATATCTAACTTTTTGATTGGTTGTTTTTTTTCTCTCTCTTAATCTCATCCAATCAATTTTTCAAACTCACCAATCACATCTTTAGGTCTAAAATTAGTCTTATACATTTAGGCCTACCAATCATTTTCCTATAAAAGTTTCATCTCATTTTTTTCCTCAAGTCCCGATAACCTCTCAATCTTCATTTAAATTATCCACGCACCTCACTTTCACCTTCTTTATGGTTAAAATATTTTGTTCCAAGAAAAAAGTTAGGATTGTGAAGATATAAGCTTTTTATATGTATCATTAATCTTGACCATGTGTTATAATACATAAATAAATTTTACGATGGATTACCCTTTTCTAGAATTAACTAATTACATTAAGTGATCGAATTACTTTAGGGGGTAAATATGGATCACAAGTTACCATAACTGGATAGTGAGAAGATGAGAGAAGTGAAAAGATGTTTTGCATGTTTTAGAAGATGAAACTTTAAATATTTGTGTATATGTTAAAACGGGAATAATATTGACATGTTATAAAATTTAAATGAAACAAAATTAATAAAAGTACGTATTATTTGTATGTTCAGTTAAGCCACACTATTAATATTATTTTATTGGTTATACATATAAAAAATATAAATGGATGGCACTGAATTGATGTTATATTATTGACGTTTACATACCGCTCTAAAAAATCAATAGCTCACGCGAGTGATTGAGGTTGTCTACCGTGTATGTAAATTTACTTGCAAGTGTTTTTGAAGATATTGAATATAGTTTAGATGTGTGTTATTTAACACAAGTGTAAAAAAAATTACCATGATTTACATTTTTTAATATAACGAATATAACGATAAATCGGTCGATATCAAGTTACACTAGCTTAGTATAAATAAGTCACTAAGACAAAACCACTAATTTTACTATTAACCACTTAACTCGATTTGACGAAAAGGTACAATTTAAATGTGTTTACCGATTTACAAAAAAGTGCAATTTAAGTGAATTGACAGATATATAATATAAATATGAGAAAGTCTATACAACATGTATTCATAGTTTGAAATGAGATACACGGTATAGAGCATAAGATTTTTATAATTATTAACTTCATATTTAAGTAATTAGATTAAATATTACTATTGAATAAAAATTACATGATCAATCACCTTTTCCTTTCATCTCTTTCCCTTTAGTGCATTTTATTTTTTGGCTTTAATGTACCTCACTCACTCTCAAATACGAGTATTTAATAGCATATAGTATAATATTTCTAAAAGGGTAGTAACAAATTATTCATGGTCAATAAAATGTTGTGTAAAATGAGTTAATTATGGATACGTAGTTGTGTGTGGGTGTTAGGTAAGAATAGAGAGAAATAGGTATGAGTAAAAACAATAAAATTATTTTGAGTTTTTTTTTATGTGGATATGGTATAAAAGTCATATAAATTAAATTACTACCAATTTTAATGTAATTTTGTAATCACTAAATAAAAGCTATATACATTTAATTCTAAGGCAAAGATGGTAAATATTTTAGTAAATATTTTAGGTACTTTTATTATCTTGTCAGATAAAATAATTGACCAATGAACATAACAGCTCCATAAACCATTTAAATATTTGAATTTGACTACATATGAAACACTTACTTTTAAGTTGCATCTATACCAAAATTATTTTACAAACTAATTTAATTATTAATGTTCCGCCACAACGTACGTGCTAAAATCTGCTTGTTTACATAAAAAGAAGAGGCACGTAGTTGACAAATAATATATTTGCCCAAGAAAAAGTTATTATTATTTTATTTTAGTTTTAACCCTTAAGTATAACGAATGTAGCACCTAATATTAGGTGAAGTCAGTGTCCTGGGCATAACATTTTTTCAATAAATAAATATAAATAAATATATATATATATATATATATATATATATATATATATATATATATATATATATATATATATATAAACATTAAAAGGTTTCCTATAAATATAGAGTTGATTGCATACATCTTTCTTTCTTGAAGTTGTTCTTACAAATTCTCGATACTTGAGAGCACTTAGTTAAAAAATTAATAATAATAAGATTAAACAAAAATTGGGGATTATAGGGGAAGAGGTTATTTGAGAAAAAGGAGGAGGAGATTTATTTGTGATCATTGGATGATCTTTTGGGTTGAATCAATGGTTATAAGGGATGATAATTTTGTAATTACTTTAAAAAAAAATAAGAGTATTAGTTAACAAAAAAAAAAAAAAACATAACATTAAATTTTACCCCACACCCCTTCCACTATTTAGATTTTTACATTTTAACACATCTACTTTTCCCCCTTCTACCTTCTTTTTCCCTCAACCCCACCTACCACCACCCCCACCACCTGCTACCACCACCTGGCGGCCGCCAGCCACCGCCGATCGCCGCCGGCTGCTGATAGCATCAAATAGATACTATAATTTATAGAATTTTATCCTTATATTTATATACATTTTAGTGCATTTATATGATTTTAGATACTTATTTTGTTAATATTTGCATAAATGTATTTTAAAGTGGAGATTGAAGAAAATGAACGAAAACAAGGCAAAGGTTGAAGAAAAAGAAGATTAAATGAAGACTCGAAGAAGTTCAAGCTTAAACCTTGAAGAAATAAAGAGGATAGCTCAAAAGTGGAGTGATAAACATCAAATAAGTGTTTTGAATGAAGCTTGGGTGAAAGAAGCGGAAATTAGATCAAAAGCCGAAGAAAAGTGTAAATGCTGAATTTTCTGCGCGCTGTTAGTATTTTGACCATAACTCTCTCATACGGAGTCCAAATGAGTTGATTCAACTAAGAGAATTTAGCTAACACATAGGGCTACAATATATCAAAGATTAAGCCTATTTGGAGAAAAAATCAACCGCCGGTTGGGCCTTTCAACCGGCGGTTGGAACCGAAAATTCTAGAATCTGGTGGAAACGAAGAGTTTGACTTGGAGACAAAGTAACCAACTGCCGGTTGGACCTTCCAACCGCCGGTTGGGACCGACTTTCAACTATTATAAATAGAAAACACCTTCCAGCTTCGAAATACATACTAATTGATGTGTACGTGACAGCGTCTAGTTTTATTATTTATAAAGTACGGGAAATATCAATTACTACTATCACACAACCAGGCAAGAATACCCGATCAGAAATAGTATAGCTCATGATAAGTCCAGGTCGAACACTAGGAAAGGGATTAAAAGCAATAATAATCTTGTAAATTACAAAATAATGGGTTACGCTTTAGTTCCGTATGAACATAAGATTTATAAAATAGTAAATCAAAATAGATAAACTAAATAAACTAAATAAAACTAAACAAAACTTAAAATAAAATAAACACTAATGTACAATATGGAAGGAACATAAAGCATGTAATAATTCACCTTAGATTCATACATCTTGATACATTCACACGTTAATTATCTAGTTGTGATTTCTTTTATATCAACTTAACCCAAATTCTTCAATGAAATTAAGTTGAATGTGAACTAGCCAACGTTTCGGGTCCAACTAATTCCTATAATCTAGAGTGCTCCCTAGATTATGCATTAAGGATTCACGATCTATTATAATTATCCTGTGGTATGACTCAACAATACCTACTAATAATTACTTATTAGTCTTGTTCATCTTAGGGATATTGATTACTAATTCTTAACCTATCAGACTCAACGTATTTAGCAATAACTATAAACCTAAATTCATAATTATCAATGATTACTATTACCAAAGGAACTCAATCTCAATGATCCTAGTAACCACGTTAAGCAAGCAATCAATACAGCACCAATAAACAAGGATTCACGGATAACATAATAGTCTTCAACCAAATAACTCAACAAACGTGCAAATGAAATCATTCAATAATCATAATCTAAGATTTATTAAAACAAATACTACAAGTATCAATTCATCAAATAAGAACAGATCATAATATTAAATACTAAATTCTTCAATAATATTTAATAAAAGATTCAAACCAATATGACGAATCACTCGAAGATTGGTTGAAATGGATCCAACCGTCACTTCTCGTGCCTCCAAAATGTACCTACGACTCGAAAATATAAAAACCTAACCCTAAAAACGAAATAAAATTCGTAAACTACATTATTGGGACTGAAAAACGTAATATGTAACACCCAAACTGGTCTGGCCGAACTCTATTTATAATCTTCAAAAGTCGGCTCTCGACTGTCTACCAAGAAGCTTGACCGCCGGTCGAGATGACGTCACCCAATCAAAAGTCAACTCACGCGTTTTCTGTTGCCGACTTCTCTTTTTGGTTTTTGACCGCCTACCAACCAATTTGGCCGGCGGTCAAACTGTGAAATCCGGGCTCCAGCCCAACCAAATGGATTTGGGCTTGGACATTGACTTTGGACTTGTTTTGCATTGGGCTTTAGCCACACTTTTCCTTGGATTTGATTCTTGGACTCAAACTTGGGCTAATCTTCATTGCAAACACAATTCCACTTGATTCTTCATAATTGCGTCATTTAACTCGATTATTTACTATTTTTCGCTCTTTTCTCCATAAAGCTTGATTTTAATACCTAATTACAAATATGAACGAAATCAGTATCTAATCTTAATTAAATGCAATAAAAACATATAATAAATGGGGTAAAATACTATAGAAATATAGTACATTTAGACGCTTATCAAATATCCCCCACTTAGAATCCTACTTGTCCTCAAGTAGACTATCGATTAAAACAATTAAAAACTCATATCACCACTAATCTAAACAACTCAAAGGGTTTACATAAATCTTGCCCCATTTCAACTCAAATGTTTAAATTTAAAAACCTGTTATCTCTAAAGAAAACTTATTAAGAAACTATGAAAGTGTAACAGTCTACAACTATCCTTTCTCTTATAGAGTTATATAATCCACATAAACAATCTATACATAAGCAATTGAGCTCAAATCTTATTATTCACGTAGATATTTCCCTTAGATTCCCAAAAATTGCATACTCCCATATTCATAACGTGCTAATACATATATTCAAGAGATCTAATTAAAACAATCATTTTTCAAATCAAGACAGCGGTGACAGGTCTGTGCCTCAACACAACAAAGCGACATAACTTGATTTTGGTTTAGCAAGATATTTTAGTCAAACCATTGGTGGCAGGTCTGTACCTTAGTACAACAGAGCGACATAATTTGACTACATTTTAAGAATTATGAGTTTATTTAAACTCTTTTTGCTCTTTTCATAGTATATACTGACGGAGACCAGGTCTGTACTTTCGTACAACAGAGGAAACAACACCCAGTATATACCCCAAATGAAGTTAATTAGATTCAAAAATATTATATATCGCACGCTACTCCTACGGGAATTAAGACAATAGTCATACACAACTAAAGTTCCTCTAAAAGTAACATCTACATTATTTATCTTCACTTAAAGGCTCAAAAACCTATATATAAACTGCTCATCAACATTTTCTTTTAAATCTCAAGAACTGTTAATTCACCCTTCATTGTCACAAAATAAATTAACCTTAGAAAAACAAAAATTTAAATTTAAAAATTTGGTTGAAAAACGGGCAATTTATAACCTTTTACTTGCGTATCTTAATGGGATAAACAATAAATTAAGGACAAGTATGTGGAACATAATTCTTTTCTCTCATATCCCCCACTTAAAGATGTACAATGCCCTCATTGTATAAAAACTAAAACAAAAATGGAAAAAGAGAAAAGAATAAAATAAGACTTCCCTGAATTTGAAGCAAGATGTCCGCGGCAAGTTGTTCGGCAGACGTTTTATTCTTAGAAAAATACAACAGCTCACACTTTCGTAGTTCATCACGATTGCATTTAGCATATGCAATAAGCCTTTAAACCCCTCGGTATCCCAAGTGGACGAGTTATAGTCTCGTGAGGGTTTCCAGGGAACACACCCACAAAGTTCAACAATAAACATAAGAAATAAATATAACCTGCAAATTAAACTAATCATATCATAATAAAATAATACAGAGTGATAGTCATAAGAATATTAGTACATTCATCCAACAAATAAAAATAAAAATAAAATAAAAATAAAAATAAAAATAAAATAGAAGTAAAATACTAGCTAACCACATCAATCACTGTCACCATCCTCTCCATCTCTGCGAACACCGGATGGTCCTCCATACTCAGATGGTACAAATGGATCATAAGAAAGCTGATGGTAATCAAACAGCTGGTGCACTAATCTGGTGGAGTAATCAAACTGTCTCTGCTGCTCACGATAATGGTGCTGCTGCTCCTGATACCTCTGCTCCTGATAGCGATGCATCTGCTGAAACTGCTGCTGATATGTCTGCATCTGCTGGAACTGCTGCTGCTGAAAATCATACATCCTACCAATCTCTTGCTGTAAGTGATACATATCATAGACTGGACCCTGATGAACCTGTGGCTGTGGTGGAATATCTGCATGCTGCTCCTCGGGTGCAATCTCAACCTGTGGCTGTGCATCACGTCGTCTCCTCACACGCCTAGCACCCGGAAGTAATGGTGGAGTCCAAAGATAGAAGTCTCCCTCCATAGGTCTCATGATAATCGAAATCTCTAGGAGCTTAAGAGCTCCCATAAACTGCATACCCGGTAGAACAGGAGCACACGACTGATACATATCCTGTGTAAGACCGAACCACCTAGCCAATCTAGTCACATACTGGCCACCACAAATAACACTCGAAGCCTTTGTACCTGTGGCCCTATGTGTCATCCAATCTACCAATCTCCAAGGGATATTCACACTCCTACCCTGACTAATAGAGTGCAAATAAAACAAATCAATCCTATGCACCTTCTCGTGACCTGTCTTCCTAGCACATATCGAATGAGATAACATCCTATGAATAAGCTTATGTGCAGGGATCCTCACTAACACATCAAAAGGACTTCGGTCACCAAATGCTCCATTAGCAATGTCTGTCCATCCTGCAGTAACCTCTAAATCATCATACCTATTGGTACGAGCAGCTATCAGAAAATCCCTAAAATGAAGATTATCCTCATCCTCAGCAGTGTACAACCCAATAGCTCGTGCAAATTGAACCAAGTCCAGATGCCGTGGCTCACCACCAAGCATAAAACTCAAAGTATGCTGCAGAATATCCTCTGATGACATATCAAACCTAACTGTGCTATAAAACTCAACAACCAACTCCCTGAAGATAATCTCATGAATACCAAATAATCTCTCCCAAGCAAGAGAAGTAAAACCAACACTACCATCATCCAACAAATAATCAACTGATAATAGTCGGTGTAAATACTGAATACCTGTCTCATGAGTATCGGGATTAATCACCATTTCCATAGTATCCCAATCTAACACCTCTGAAGCTACGATTTCCTGATCAATGTTGGCTTGTAATCTATTCTGGATTCTAGCTCGGTCACCTGGCGATATAGTATGGTGCATAAACTGAAGAATAGGGTGAGTGCGAATAATCGGGTTAGCAACAACAGCAGCTCCCCTATCTACACGCATATCATACTCCATCTGAAACAATAAACTTACAAACATTAAAAGAATTTCTAGTAATTGAAATACAATTAAATATACATTTATTAAAAAGCTTCATAAATAATTAGTACAAAAATTATAGCTAACATGAACCTACATAATTTAGCCTATTAGAAATATACATATACCCCTAAAGCATAATAAAAATTCTTACAAAAACTAAATATATCTACCATTAATTTAAACAATTTCACTTATACACCTTACATAATATTATAATAATAATATTCACATAATAATCATATTTACATAAAACTTATTTAAACTTAACTACTTACAATTAGTTACTAAAATTCCGAAAACCTACCTACTAATCTTTTTTTAAACCTGAACATTAAAAATTAGATTATTAAAACATGCAAAATATACATATACAGATCGAATGGCCTGATTCTGCCTAAACCCATTTGGCCGGCGGTCAGACGCCTTGACCGGCGGTCTCCAGCGTTGACCGGCTACCTCCGGCGTTAACCGGCGGTCAAACCACATGTTCCCATAAATACAACCAACTCGATTATAATTTCAACATTCCAATACCCTCAACCGATTTATTCACACATTCATTCATCAATCACAAAATAATAAGCTTATTACTACATTACCACGTATACAAGTCACAATCCGTATAAACGAACTAACATTATTCAACTAAACTAGGGATTCACACAAAAAGAATAACAATTCGGGTTTTTAGCCAAGAAACCCTAAAATGCGAAACCCTAATTAAATCTTTAATGTAAAAACGAATTGGAAACGAGAATGCAAGTAAAAGCCACATACCTTCAATGAAATAACAAAGTTCAATGTTGAAACCGGTTGATTAGTAGGAGAAATCGAAATTTTTCGAGAGGTATTTTGAGGAAAATAGGTGTTAAAATGAAGAAGAAAGGGTTTCTGCCGTTTTATTTACCCCAGGCGGTTTAGCCGCTTGCCAAAGCTTGAGGCCGGCGGTCAGAACCCAAAAGTTTGGACCCAACCCGGTTCTGTGACCCGCGCTTTTTTTTTTAGAACAAATAAGAATGAAAATTAAAAATTAAAAGTTAATTAATCTAATTTACTTTACACACTTTAATCAAAACTTTCTTTTAAAACACCTACTCATTTTAATTTAAACTAAACACATATATTAACAAATATATAATTTACAACTAAATGGAATAAGCAACTAGTCAAATAATTTTAAATTGAAAATTGGAACAAGAACACTCCCCTCTAAAAATGAGTTGATCAATTGAGCGGGGGTAAAGAGTCTTCAAGCTAGCAATTTCCTTGACCATTTCTTTCGCCTTCAATTGCTTACTCACTATTTTCTAAACATTAAACACTTCTAAATACAAACATTAGATCAATAACAATAAATACATAACAATTCACAATATTCACAAACAATTAATCAACAATGTACAAAAATTTACAAGATTACATTCTTTTTATTACCGCTTTCCCCGGCAGCGGCGTCAAAAACTTGATGTGTACGTGACAGCGTCTAGTTTTATTATTTATAAAGTACGGGAAATATCAATTACTACTATCACACAACCAGGCAAGAATACCCGATCAGAAATAGTATAGCTCATGATAAGTCCAGGTCGAACACTAGGAAAGGGATTAAAAGCAATAATAATCTTGTAAATTACAAAATAAGGGGTTACGCTTTAGTTCCGTATGAACATAAGATTTATAAAATAGTAAATCAAAATAGATAAACTAAATAAAACTAAACAAAACTTAAAATAAAATAAACACTAATGTACAATATGGAATGAACATATAGCATGTAATAATTCACCTTAGATTCATACATCTTGATACATTCACACGTTAATTATCTAGTTGTGATTTCTTTTATATCAACTTAACCCAAATTCTTCAATGAAATTAAGTTGAATGTGAACTAGCCAACGTTTCAGGTCCAACTAATTCCTATAATCTAGAGTGCTCCCTAGATTATGCATTAAGGATTCACGATCTATTATAATTATCCTGTGGTATGACTCAACAATACCTACTAATAATTACTTATTAGTCTTGTTCATCTTAGGGATATTGATTACTAATTCTTAACCTATCAGACTCAACGTATTTAGCAATAACTATAAACCTAAGTTCATAATTATCAATGATTACTATTACCAAAGGAACTCAATCTCAATGATCCTAGTAACCACGTTAAGCAAGCAATCAATACAGCACCAATAAACAAGGATTCACGGATAACATAATAGTCTTCAACCAAATAACTCAACAAACGTGCAAATGAAATCATTCAATAATCATAATCTAAGATTTATTAAAACAAATACTACAAGTATCAATTCATCAAATAAGAACAGATCATAATATTAAATACTAAATTCTTCAATAATATTTAATAAAAGATTCAAACCAATATGACGAATCACTCGAAGATTAGTTGAAATGGATCCAACCGTCACTTCTCGTGCCTCCAAAATGTACCTACGACTCGAAAATATAAAAACCTAACACTAAAAACGAAATAAAATTCGTAAACTACATTATTGGGACCGAAAAACGTAATATGTAACACCCAAACTGGTCTGGCCGAACTCTATTTATAATCTTCAAAAGTCGGCTCCCGACCGTCTACCAAGAAGCTTGACCGCCGGTCGAGATGACGTCACCCAATCAAAAGTCAACTCACGTGTTTTCTGTTGCCGACTTCTCTTTTTGGTTTTTGACCGCCTACCAACCAATTTGGCCGGCGGTCAAACTGTGAAATCCGGGCTCCAGCCCAACCAAATGGATTTGGGCTTGGACATTGACTTTGGACTTGTTTTGCATTGGGCTTTAGCCACACTTTTCCTTGGATTTGATTCTTGGATTCAAACTTGGGCTAATCTTCATTGCAAACACAATTCCACTTGATTCTTCATAATTGCGCCATTTAACTCGATTATTTACTATTTTTCGCTCTTTTCTCCATAAAGCTTGATTTTAATACCTAATTACAAATATGGACGAAATCAGTATCTAATCTTAATTAAATGCAATAAAAACATATAATAAATGGGGTAAAATACTATAGAAATATAGTACATTTAGACGCTTATCACTAATAACCTTAATAATTCGTAGGTTACGAATTATTAACCCCAAATTCGACTAGAAACACTTTCTAGGGGTTTTAGGAGCAATTTAGAGTCGCGGGTTCGCAAGGGTTTGTTTACGATCAAGCATACGGAGCGTGGTTCACGGTTTTGGTGTGCGTATCTTATTCTTTATTTACTTTTGAATGTGTTTTATTATTGAATATTGATTATGATTATGTTTAACTTAATTATGAACTAATATTTATTGTATTTGCTTAGATAAAAATTATTGTTGAAACTATATTATTGAATGTTTATTATACAAGAATTATCTGTATTATATTATATTAATGATGGTTCTTAACATAGCTAACTGATTTATATTAAACGAGGATGACCATATTAAGTTTTTATAAATTAAGTGATTGTGTTTATGTCTTGATCTTAACCTTATGCGATAGACAAAGAATATAATTCATTGATGTAAAATAATATTGTGATTCACGCCATACCGATGAAATTGTACTAATAAACTGCTGATAGATTTTAATAATTATTGATACTTTGCGTAACCTTATGATTGTGTTGCTATGATAAAGATTAGCTTAAGCTTAAGTAATTTTCTACATTCGTAATTCACCAATAATAATAACCAACAATAAATAATCTAAGTTGTCGCACCCCCAAAACACGTGGCAGCGGAAACATGAGGTGTCACGGGGGCTACGACCAAATCAAATATCACAACACAAAGATTAAAGCAAACGACCTCTATATGAGACGTTTGGAAAAATATTACATTACCATAATTCAAATGTTTACAAAATATCCGGAGTTCGCATAAACCGTTAGAGATTTCTAATACATAAATGTTGATACAAAATATCGTAATGCAATCTAATCTCTTGTTGTTTGTGAAAACATGTGACTCGAGCTAATGCTTTCCAAAAGCATCCTACTGCCTTGTTTCCTGTGGGAAGTCCTACAGCGTCTGTGAACCTGAGAAATACATGCTAAAAGGTCAACATAAAGTTGGTGAGTTCATAGGTTTGTTAAACAGTTGTCCAAAATATTGGTATGAAACACAAGATTTTTGTTTGTATCGCTAAACCACGATAAGTAAGTGTGTCTGTAAAGTAATAATGTAAACACATGATTTTCTTGTTGTAAAATAAATTTCTGTAAAACAGAGTTTCTGTATAAATCAAGTTCTGTATACTATTGCCAATATCGTATTTGTAAATCACCAGATTTAATAGTTTGTATTGCTTTACCACAATATCGAAATGTTTGTATTTCTTTAACGCAATATCGTTTTGTATTGCTTTACCGCAATATCGTTTTGTATTGATTTACCGCAATATCGTTTTGTATTGCTTTACCGCAATATCGTTTTGTATTGCTTTACCGCAATATCGTTTTGTATTGCTTTACCGCAATATCGTTTTGTATTGCTTTACCGCAATATCGTTTTGTATTGCTTTACCGCAATATCGCAAGCGTAAATCAACAGATTTATATGATTGTATTGGCCTTAGTGGAAAAGAAAGTAACTCATGCAATACGTATAAGTGTTTTACTAACAACAGTTCACATCACAGTTCATAAAATAGTGCATGTATTCTTACCCCAAAACAGTTCAAACAAGTAAAAAGGGGGCTATGAAACTCACCTGAGTTTACCAAGCAGCTAGCAAATAATCAAATAAGCAAGCAATGAGTGTATCTAACGTGCAACCTTCTAACATCCTAAACGTATAAGGTTGTATGTAAGTAGATGTCTCATAAGACCATCTATAGCGATTGTATAAGTGGGGGTCAATGTCCACTTAAGCCAATCGTCTAGGTGGAGGGTTAATGTCCACCTAAAGCTAGTTCATCAACTAGTATGTCCAAATAAGTTGTTCAAGTTCGTTTATTAAAAATGAGTACGACCCGTTAGTGAAAGTTTGTAATAATAATTCATTTAGACATTATTATCAAGTTTGTTTCGTTGTAACTATTCATTAGTACAAATCGTGTGTTGCAAACAGATTATTTTAATTTGTATAAGCCTTAAACCGTAGGTCAAAGTTTGGTCAACTCGTTGGTCAAAGCTGGTCAAACCTGTTAATTTATGAGACACTTACTGATTTTATGAGTCACTTCTCAATTTATGAGACACTTACTGATTTTATGAGTCACTTCTCAATTTATGAGACACTTACTGATTTATGAGTCACTTCTCAATTTATGAGACACTTACTGATTTTGTGAGTCACTTCTCAATTTATGAGACACTTACTGATTTTATGAGTCACTTATCAATTTATGAGACACTTACTGATTTTATGAGTCACTTCTCAATTTATGAGTCACTTCCTGATTTTATGAGTCACTTACCAATTCAAGTGTTCTAAGTGTCGGTTTCTAATTCGGGAAACTTTCTAAGTTTAGTTTTCGGTCCAAGTTACTAACTAAGTCACCCAAACCCATTTTTGTTACCACTTTCCAAAAATAGTAAGTTTTGTCGTTTTTAGAAACCGAGCCGTTTTTGTTGACTTGGTCAAACCTACCCGGTTTGACCCGAAACTTTTACCCAAATTTTATATCAGTTTATAGAGACCATAAAATTTGTCGGTTCATGTCGGAGTTCAACCAAAGTGTCGGTTTCTAACATGCAACCTAAAAATTCAATTTCTCATGTTTTTCGACTTTTGTCGGTTTGGTTCGCCATTTAATTTCTACTACTTCTAGTCCAAATCAAGTCTCACAAATTTTATCAATTGATCATCAATGTTTCTGTTCTAACATATAATTTTTACAGCAACCATAGTGTCCATTTACATATTTTAATAATTTTGCGAAGGAACCGAACTCGGTTTTCAAAAACTTCCGGACCAGACTCAAAGATCAGATTATAGCCAAAAATACGTATGGATATGGAAAAAGTGCAAAACCCGAAAGTTGTAGCCCTTTTCAATACACAACTTTAAAAAAAAAATTCGTTGTCTAATTCTTCCTAGAACTCAAGATATGCTCGTTTTTGTAAACTGATTTTTCTGGGACAGATTCTGTGTTTTTATATATGTTTGGTAAAAACGTATTTTAACAAGTTTTTAGGACATAATCTAGTTAGATGGACTATATATCATGTAAATAGACATATATGAGAATAGAGATGAGTTCTTACAATGATGAAAATGGAGATGATTGGAAAGAATTGAGATGGGATGTTCTTGAGCTCCTTATTATTATAAAAAGTTAAGTATTTTTGTTTAATCTTCAAGGTGAATGTTGATGGTGTTATGGTGGAAGATGGTGGTTGTTATGGTGGCCTTAAGATGTTCTTGGGGCTGCTATTCACTGATTTTTGGAGAGAGGGTTTTTGGTTAGAGAGAAATGAAGAAAGAAAGGAGTGTAAGTAATTGAGAGAAAATGATGGTAATGATTCTAGTGCATGTATGGAGAATGGTGCAATAAGGAGGTGACCTTGTGAGTATGGGGGAGGGGGAAAACGTTTTTGGGGGCCCCAATGGGTGGGAAAATGATTTAAATTTTGTCTTTTAAGTTTACATTACGTATTGTGGTCGTTTACCCGTTATTCGTGTTTAAACGTCAAATCGCGTAGATTTATTTTGAGTCGTCTTAATTAACGATATGTTTTGGGTAAATCTTCATTGAAGTATTTACTAAAATGCTTTAATTTAAGTTTTCAATTTATTTATTGACGTTTGTTTGGTTGCCGAATTCAATTCGCGCATTTTCATTGCGTTTGAGACGTTTTAGCCAAAACGTCTAGGTTTTTCGTGTATTATTTTAACATAATAATAATAAGTGATAAATAACTTCTAAAAATAGATTAAAGTTATTTATAGAAAGGTTTTCACCAACGTCCGTATTTATACTGTGTCGGACTCCGTCCGGTTGTTTCGCACAATTTTGTCAAATTGCGTAAGTGTAATTATAACCAATTACGTAAGCGTAATACAAAACAATTACGTAGGCGTATATTCAGATAAATATACAAATACTCACAAGTAATTACAAGTATTTAGCCTAATACTAAACTAAACACACGTAATTAAGGTTTCCAGCATGTTAATCAGTAACCCTAAATCGTCGGGTGTCACATTCTCCCCCTGTTAGGAGAATTTCGTCCCGAAATTAGTTTGCAGTTACGGTCTAAGTGGGGTCTATGAGAGTGTAAGTGTGTGTTTGTAGCGTATCTGAGTTTCTTATCCACAAGGGAATTCAGGACCTCGTCTTGAGATTCATCGGACCTTGATGATGGGTAAGCCATCATGGTCTAAGTTCTTGGTTTTCTGTTTTAGGGATTTGGTAGGTTTCTTATGGCAACGATTTGGATGGGATTCTTAGATAGCATCGAGAAAGGAAAAGAGAAAGGAAGTTTCGATCTCGATGGTTTATTAAGTCTAGAGAGAAAAGTTTTGTCTGTTTGTTTCAAAGTGAGGTTCTAAATTCTGATTTATGATTACTCGACTAAAATCAATCTGTTATTTCTGCGTTATTCTTAGCTTCTAGGTCTGTGGGGGGTGATCGCGTAATTTAGTACCGAATAAGATTGAAAACGGTCAAGTTATTGAGCAGTACGTACCCGTAACAATGTTATGGGTCATGTCAAGCGTTGTTGTTTCGGTTGTTATTTCGTGATGTAAACATATCCGTTCATATACGTTTGAAAAATTATCTCCGTGTACTATTAGTAGGACAATTATTCCTAAATAGTCAGTCGTAGTAAGGTCATTTACTATAAGGTTCGTAGTAGGAAAACATTCCTATGTGGTTCGTTGTAGGAATCGTAGTTGGAAGCGTGTATTATGTCTCGGGTATTGGGTAATTCGTTGAGGTACAAGTCAAGGTAGTGATCAGATCTTGATAAAAGAAAAGAAAAAAAAATGAAAGTAGTAATTGGATTCCAATAAATAGTTTGTTAAAACTGTCAATAAACCATTTTGTTAACAATTCGCAAGTTATGAGTAATTCGTTGGATCACATCCAATAAAAATCGTTGTAAACGTATATCCAATATGTAAACCATTAGAAGACCCGCAGGTGTTTCAAAGTATAAGTCGTTATCGTTCGTTAGAAAACATAGATCTTTGAGAAAAATTAAGTGAAAATCAAGTGTTTGTTTATAGGTACGGTTTTTATTTGTTAAAATGTGATCATAATATCTGTTGAAAACTTAATGTCAATCAAAATACGTTGGAAACTCTTGTCAGCACGTTGAAAGACTCCGTTTAACCAAAATTCGTTGAAAGCTCTGGCTATTGGAAAGTGTTGAAAACTCTCTTTTGTCAAAAATCAGTTGAAGGTTTACGTCTATGAAAAATCCATATCGTCTATTCTATTGTCGTGGCAGCGTAGCCTAGCAGCTAGTACCAGAACGGTATGATGAGCGGGTCCCTATTCGTATGGAGGGGTATTCATGTTGGAAGATTCTCCGCGTCTCAAGAGTTGTAAATAGCCAAATCGTAGTTTCAAAAATTAGTCATGACAATGACCTGGTAGTGTTCTTGAAGTAGTCAATCATGACTATGTTATTGTTTCAAAATAAATGAATGTTTGATAAAGGTGTTCGGAGCAGTCAAAGTCGCGAATCAAGTTATGAGTAAATCGTTTAACGAACGAGTCGAAATAGTGACCAAACATGATCAAGTAGAAATAGTATGAATAGGATATGGTCTAATTCGAGGTGGTCTGTCTGTTCTTCTAGTCGTGTGTAGCACGCGCGCTCCATGGGTCTATGATACAAGTGGGAACGAAGAGTGCGTAGTGACGGAAGTAGGTGTATGGTTTAAGTTCTATACGTGTTCTCATTTGGGTGGCGAATCCTTTGGTGGATTCTCCTAAAGTGAGTCCTATTCGATTATATCGTTGCCCGGTGCGGTTGGGCGAGCGGGTATCATGGATATCTCTATAGTAGTAAATGAGGTTTGTGTTTCGTGTTCGATGTCATGTGATATAGTTGTGGGAGTGGTTGCCATGTAGAGTGGCAAAGAGTTTAGTATACAAAAAGTTAAGGTTATATATATAGAAATATAATAACCTAGCACATAAGCACGTATAAGGTTGGTCCCGTTCTATCCTCGGTCAAAGTCTTCTAATGCATTCTCGTTCACTATAACCATTTCAGGTCTTGCATCGAATCTCCTTTAATTGTACAAAGTTGATCAGGCTATGTTAAATTAAATTTAATTGATGCAATCGCTGAACCAGTCATACTAAACAAGGAATACTAACTTAACGGTCATAGTCTAGGTCACTAATGCAATCCTAGTTCGCTATAACCTTAGGCTCTGATACCAATCTGTCGCACCCCCAAAACACGTGGCAGCGGAAACATGAGGTGTCACGGGGGCTACGACCAAATCAAATATCACAACACAAAGATTAAAGCAAACGACCTCTATATGAGACGTTTGGAAAAATATTACATTACCATAATTCAAATGTTTACAAAATATCCGGAGTTCGCATAAACCGTTAGAGATTTCTAATACATAAATGTTGATACAAAATATCATAATGCAATCTAATTTCTTGTTGTTTGTGAAAACATGCGACTCGAGCTAATGCTTTCCAAAAGCATCCTACTGCCTTGTTTCCTGTGGGAAGTCCTACAGCGTCTGTGAACCTGAGAAACACATGCTAAAAGGTCAACATAAAGTTGGTGAGTTCATAGGTTTGTTAAACAGTTGTCCAAAATATTGGTATGAAACACAAGATTTTTGTTTGTATCGCTAAACCACGATAAGTAAGTGTGTCTGTAAAGTAATAATGTAAACACATGATTTTCTTGTTGTAAAATAAATTTTTGTAAAACAGAGTTTCTGTATAAATCAAGTTCTGTATACTATTGCCAATATCGTATTTGTAAATCACCAGATTTAATAGTTTGTATTGCTTTACCACAATATCGAAATGTTTGTATTTCTTTAACGCAATATCATTTTGTATTGCTTTACCGCAATATCGAAATGTTTGTATTGCTTTAACGCAATATCGTTTTGTATTGCTTTACCGCAATATCGTTTTGTATTGATTTACCACAATATCGTTTTGTATTGCTTTACCGCAATATCGTTTTGTATTGCTTTACTTCAATATCGTTTTGTATTGCTTTATCGCAATATCGTTTTGTATTGCTTTACCGCAATATCGTTTTGTATTGCTTTACCCTAATATCGTTTTGTATTGCTTTACCGTAATATCGTTTTGTATTGCTTTACCGCAATATCGTTTTGTATTGCTTTACCGCAATATCGTTTTGTATTGCTTTACCGCAATATCTCAAGCGTAAATCAACAGATTTATATGATTGTATTGGCCTTAGTGGAAAAGAAAGTAACTCATGCAATACGTATAAGTGTTTTACTAACAACAGTTCACATCACAGTTCATAAAATAGTGCATGTATTCTCACCCCAAAACAGTTCAAACAAGTAAAAAGGGGGCTATGAAACTCACCTGAGTTTACCAAGCAGCTAGCAATTAATCAAATAAGCAAGCAATGAGTGTATCTAACGTGCAACATTCTAACATCCTAAACGTATAAGTTTGTATGTAAGTAGATGTCTCATAAGACCATCTATAGCGATTGTATAAGTGGGGGTCAATGTCCACTTAAGCCAATCATCTAGGTGGAGGGTTAATGTCCACCTAAAGCTAGTTCATCAACTAGTATGTCCAAATAAGTTGTTCAAGTTCGTTTATTAAAAATGAGTACGACCCGTTAGTGAAAGTTTGTAATAATAATTCATTTAGACATTATTATCAAGTTTGTTTCGTTGTAACTATTCATTAGTACAAATCGTGTGTTGCAAACAGATTATTTTAATTTGTATAAGCCTTAAACCGTAGGTCAAAGTTTGGTCAACTCGTTGGTCAAAGCTGGTCAAACCTGTTAATTTATGAGACACTTACTGATTTTATGAGTCACTTCTCAATTTATGAGACACTTACTGATTTTATGAGTCACTTCTCAATTTATGAGACACTTACTGATTTATGAGTCACTTCTCAATTTATGAGACACTTACTGATTTTGTGAGTCACTTCTCAATTTATGAGACACTTACTGATTTTATGAGTCACTTATCAATTTATGAGACACTTACTGATTTTATGAGTCACTTCTCAATTTATGAGTCACTTCCTGATTTTATGAGTCACTTACCAATTCAAGTGTTCTAAGTGTCGGTTTCTAATTCGGGAAACTTTCTAAGTTTAGTTTTCGGTCCAAGTTACTAACTAAGTCACCCAAACCCATTTTTGTTACCACTTTCCAAAAATAGTAAGTTTTGTCGTTTTTAGAAACCGAGCCGTTTTTATTGACTTGGTCAAACCTACCTGGTTTGACCCGAAACTTTTACCCAAATTTTATATCAGTTTATAGAGTCCATAAAATTTGTCGGTTCATGTCGGAGTTCAACCAAAGTGTCGGTTTCTAACATGCAACCTAAAAATTCAATTTCTCATGTTTTTCGACTTTTGTCGGTTTGGTTCGCCATTTAATTTCTACTACTTCTAGTCCAAATCAAGTCTCACAAATTTTATCAATTGATCATCAATGTTTCTGTTCTAACATATAATTTTTACAGCAACCATAGTGTCCATTTACATATTTAAATAATTTTGCGAAGGAGAACTCGGTTTTCAAAAACTTCCGGACCAGACTCAAAGATCAGATTATAGCCAAAAATACGTACGGATATGGAAAAAGTGCAAAACCCGAAAGTTGTAGCCCTTTTCAATACACAACTTTTAAAAAAAAATTCTTTGTCTAATTCTTCCTAGAACTCAAGATATGCTCGTTTTTGTAAACTGATTTTTCTGGGACAGATTCTGTGTTTTTATATATGTTTGGTAAAAACGTATTTTAACAAGTTTTTAGGACATAATCTAGTTAGATGGACTATATATCATGTAAATAGACATATATGAGAATAGAGATGAGTTCTTACAATGATGAAAATGGAGATGATTGGAAAGAATTGAGATTGGATGTTCTTGAGCTCCTTATTATTATAAAAAGTTAAGTATTTTTGTTTAATCTTCAAGGTGAATGTTGATGGTATTATGGTGGAAGATGGTGGTTGTTATGGTGGCCTTAAGATGTTCTTGGGGCTGCTATTCGATGATTTTTGGAGAGAGGGTTTTTGGTTAGAGAGAAATGAAGAAAGAAAGGAGTGTAAGTAATTGAGAGAAAATGATGGTAATGATTCTAGTGCATGTATGGAGAATGGTGCAATAAGGAGGTGACCATGTGAGTATGGGGGAGGGGGAAAACGTTTTTGGGGGCCCCAATGGGTGGGAAAATGATTTAAATTTTGTCTTTTAAGTTCACATTACGTATTGTGGTCGTTTACCCGTTATTCGTGTTTAAACGTTAAATCACGTAGATTTATTTTGAGTCGTCTTAATTAACGATATGTTTTGGGTAAATCTTCATTGAAGTATTTATTAAAATGCTTTAATTTAAGTTTTCAATTTATTTATTGACGTTCGTTTGGTTGCCGAATTCAATTCGCGCATTTTCGTTGCGTTTGAGACGTTTTAGCCAAAACGTCTAGGTTTTTCGTGTATTATTTTAACATAATAATAATAAGTGATAAATAACTTCTAAAAATAGATTAAAGTTATTTATAGAAAGGTTTTTACCAACGTCCGTATTTATACTGTGTCGGACTCCGTCCGGTTGTTTCGCACAATTTCGTCAAATTGCGTAAGTGTAATTATAACCAATTACGTAAGCGTAATACAAAACAATTACGTAGGCGTATATTCAGATAAATATACAAATACTCACAAGTAATTACAAGTATTTAGCCTAATACTAAACTAAACACACGTAATTAAGGTTTCCAGCATGTTAATCAGTAACCCTAAATCGTCGGGTGTCACATTCTCCCCCTGTTAGGAGAATTTCGTCCCGAAATTAGTTTACAGTTACGATCTAAGTCGGGTCTATGAGAGTGTAAGTGTGTGTTTGTAGCGTATCTGAGTTTCTTATCCACAAGGGAATTCAGGACCTCGTCTTGAGATTCATCGGGCCTTGATGATGGGTAAGCCATCGTGGTCTAAGTTCTTGGTTTTCTGTTTTAGGGATTTGGTAGGTTCTTATGGCAACGATTTGGATGGGATTCTTAGATAGCATCGAGAAAGGAAAAGAGAAAGGAAGTTTCGATCTCGATGGTTTATTAAGTCTAGAGAGAAAAGTTTTGTCTGTTTGTTTCAAAGTGAGGTTCTAAATTCTGATTTATGATTACTCGACTAAAATCAATCTGTTATTTCTGCGTTATTCTTAGCTTCTAGGTCTGTGGGGCGTGATCGCGTAATTTAGTACCGAATAAGATTGAAAACGGTCAAGTTATTGAGCAGTACGAACCCATAACAATGTTATGGGTCCTGTCAAGCGTTGTTGTTTCGGTTGTTATTTCGTTATGTAAACATATCCGTTCATATACGTTTGAAAAATTATCTCCGTGTACTATTAGTAGGACAATTATTCCTAAATAGTCAGTCATAGTAAGGTCATTTACTATAAGGTTCGTAGTAGGAAAACATTCCTATGTGGTTCGTTGTAGGAATCGTAGTTGGAAGCGTGTATTATGTCTCGGGCATTGGGTAATTCGTTGAGGTACAAGTCAAGGTAGTGATCAGATCTTGATAAAAGAAAAGAAAAAAAAATGAAAGTAGTAATTGGATTCCAATAAATAGTTTGTTAAAACTGTCAATAAACCATTTTGTTAACAATTCGCAAGTTATGAGTAATTCGTTGGATCACATCCAATAAAAATCGTTGTAAACGTATTTCCAATATGTAAACCATTAGAAGACCCGCAGGTGTTTCAAAGTATAAGTCGTTATCGTTCGTTAGGAAACATAGATCTTTGAGAAAAATTAAGTGAAAATCAAGTGTTTGTTTATAGGTACGGTTTTTATTTGTTAAAATGTCATCATAATATCTGTTGAAAACTTAATGTCAATCAAAATACGTTGGAAACTCTTGTCAGCACGTTGAAAGACTCCGTTTAACCAAAATTCGTTGAAAGCTCTGGCTATTGGAAAGTGTTGAAAATTCTCTTTTGTCAAAAATCTGTTGAAGGTTTACGTCTATGAAAAATCCATATCGTCTATTCTATTCTCGTGGTGGCGTAGCCTAGCAGCTAGTACCAGAACGGTATGATGAGCGGGTCCCTATTCGTATGGAGGGGTATTCATGTTGGAAGATTCTCCGCGTCTCAAGAGTTGTAAATAGCCAAATTGTAGTTTCAAAAATTAGTCATGACAATGACCGAGTAGTGTTCTTGAAGTAGTCAATCATGACTATGTTATTGTTTCAAAATAAATGAATGTTTGATAAAGGTGTTCGGAGCAGTCAAAGTCGCGAATCAAGTTATGAGTAAATCGTTTAACAAACGAGTCGAAATAGTGACCAAACATGATCAAGTAGAAATAGTATGAATAGGATATGGTCTAATTCGAGGTGGTCTGTCTGTTCTTCTAGTCGTGTGTAGCACGCGTGCTCCATGGGTCTATGATACAAGTGGGAACGAAGAGTGCGTAGTGACGGAAGTAGGTGTACGGTTTAAGTTCTATACGTGTTCTCATTTGGGTGGCGAATCCTTTGGTGGATTCTCCTAAAGTGAGTCCTATTCGATTATATCGTTGCTCGGTGCGGTTGGGCGAGCGGGTATCATGGATATCTCTATAGTAGTAAATGAGGTTTGTGTTTCGTGTTCGATGTCAGGTGATATAGTTGTGGGAGTGGTTGCCATGTAGAGTGGCAAAGAGTTTAGTATACAAAAAGTTAAGGTTATATATATAGAAATATAATAACCTAGCACATAAGCACGTATAAGGTTGGTCCCGTTCTATCCTCGGTCAAAGTCTTCTAATGCATTCCCGTTCACTATAACCATTTCAGGTCTTGCATCGAATCTCCTTTAATTGTACAAAGTTGATCAGGCTATGTTAAATTAAATTTAATTGATGCAATCGCTGAACCACTCATACTAAACAAGGAATACTAACTTAACGGTCATAGTCTAGGTCACTAATGCAATCCTAGTTCGCTATAACCTTAGGCTCTGATACCAATCTGTCGCACCCCCAAAACACGTGGCAGCGGAAACATGAGGTGTCACGGGGGCTACGACCAAATCAAATATCACAACACAAAGATTAAAGCAAACGACCTCTATATGAGACGTTTGGAAAAATATTACATTACCATAATTCAAATGTTTACAAAATATCCGGAGTTCGCATAAACCGTTAGAGATTTCTAATACATAAATGTTGATACAAAATATCGTAATGCAATCTAATCTCTTGTTGTTTGTGAAAACATGCGACTCGAGCTAATGCTTTCCAAAAGCATCCTACTGCCTTGTTTCCTGTGGGAAGTCCTACAGCGTCTGTGAACCTGAGAAACACATTCTAAAAGGTCAACATAAAGTTGGTGAGTTCATAGGTTTGTTAAACAGTTGTCCAAAATATTGGTATGAAACACAAGATTTTTGTTTGTATCGCTAAACCACGATAAGTAAGGGTGTCTGTAAAGTAATAATGTAAATACATGATTTTCTTGTTGTAAAATAAATTTCTGTAAAACAGAGTTTCTGTATAAATCAATTTCTGTATACTATTGTCAATATCGTATTTGTAAATCACCAGATTTAATAGTTTGTATTGCTTTACCACAATATCGAAATGTTTGTATTTCTTTAACGCAATATCGTTTTGTATTGCTTTACCGCAATATCGAAATGTTTGTATTGCTTTAACGCAATATCGTTTTGTATTGCTTTACCGCAATATCATTTTGTATTGCTTCACCACAATATCGTTTTGTATTGCTTTACCGCAATATCATTTTGTATTGCTTTACCGCAATATCGTTTTGTATTGCTTTACCGCAATATCGTTTTGTATTGCTTTTCCGCAATATCGCAAGCGTAAATCAACATATTTATATGATTGTATTCGCCTTAGTGGAAAAGAAAGTAACTCATGCAATACGTATAAGTGTTTTCCTAACAACAGTTCACATCACAGTTCATAAAATAGTGCATGTATTCTCACCCCAAAACAGTTCAAACAAGTAAAAAGGGGGCTATGAAACTCACCTGAGTTTAGCAAGCAGCTAGCAAATAATCAAATAAGCAAGCAATGAGTGTATCCAACGTGCAACCTAATAACATCCTAAACGTATAAGGTTGTATGTAAGTAGATGTCTCATAAGACCATCTATAGCGATTGTATAAGTGGGGGTCAATGTCCACTTAAGCCAATCGTCTAGGTGGAAGGTTAATGTCCACCTAAAGCTAGTTCATCAACTAGTATGTCCAAATAAGTTGTTCAAGTTCGTTTATTAAAAATGCGTATGACCCGTTGGTGAAAGTTTGTAATAATAATTCATTTAGACATTATTATCAAGTTTGTTTTATTGTATACTAATCATTAGTACAAATCGTGTGTTGCAAACAGATTATTTTAGTTTGTATAAGCCTTAAACCGTAGGTCAAAGTTTGATCAACTCGTTGGTCAAAGCTGGTCAAACCTGGTCAAAGCTGGTCAAACCTGTCAATTTATGAGACACTTACTGATTTTATGAGTCACTTCTCAATTATGAGACACTTACTGATTTTATGAGTCACTTCTCAATTTATGAGACACTTACTGATTTTATGAGTCACTTCTCAATTTATGAGACACTTACTGATTTTATGAGTCACTTCTCAATTTATGAGACACTTACTGATTTTATGAGTCACTTATCAATTTATGAGACACTTACTGATTTTATGAGTCACTTCTCAATTTATGAGTCACTTCCTGATTTTATGAGTCACTTACCAATTCAAGTGTTCTAAGTGTCGGTTTCTAATTCGGGAAACTTTCTAAGTTTAGTTTTCGGTCCAAGTTACTAACTAAGTCACCCAAACCCATTTTTGTTACCACTTTCCAAAAATAGTAAGTTTTGTCGTTTTTAGAAAACGAGCCGTTTTTGTTGACTTGGTTAAACCTACCCGGTTTGACCCGAAACTTTTACCCAACTCTTATATCAGTTTATAGAGTCCATAAAATTTTTCAGTTCATGTCGGAGTTCAACCAAAGTGTCGGTTTCTAACATGCAACCTAAAAATTCAATTTCTCATGTTTTTCGACTTTTGTCGGTTTGGTTCGCCATTTAATTTCTACTACTTCTAGTCCAAATCAAGTCTCACAAATTTTACCAATTGATCATCAATTTTTTTGTTCTAATATATAATTTTTACAGCAACCATAGTGTCCATTTACATATTTAAATAATTTTGCGAAGGAACCGAACTCGGTTTTTGAAAACTTCCAGACCAGACTCAAAGATCAGATTATAGCCAAAAATACGTACGGATATGGAAAAAGTTCAAAACACGAAAGTTGTAGCCCTTTTCAATACGCAACTTTTAAAAAAAATTCGTTGTCTAATTCTCCCAATAACTCAAGATATGCTCGTTTTTGTAAACTGATTTTTCTGGGACAGATTCTGTGTTTTTATATATGTTTGGTAAAAACGTATTTTAACAAGTTTTTAGGACATAATCTAATTAGATGGACTATATATCATGTAAATAGACATATATGAGAGTAGAGATGAGTTCTCACAATGATGAAAATGGAGATGATGGGAAAGAATTGAGATGGGATGTTCTTGAGCTCCTTATTATTATAAAAAGTTAAGTATTTTTGTTTAATCTTCAAGGTGAATGTTGATGGTGTTATGGTGGAAGATGGTGGTTGTTATGGTGGCCTTAAGATGTTCTTGGGGCTACTATTCACTGATTTTTGGAGAGAGGGTTTTTGGTTAGAGAGAAATGAAGAAAGAAAGGAGTGTAAGTAATTGAGAGAAAATGATGGTAATGATTCTAGTGCATGTATGGAGAATGGTGCAATAAGGAGGTGACCATGTGAGTATGGGGGAGGGGGAAAACGTTTTTGGGGGCCCCAATGGGTGGGGAAATGATTTAAATTTTGTCTTTTAAGTTTACATTACGTATTGTGGTCGTTTACCCGTTATTCGTGTTTAAACGTTAAATCGCGTAGATTTATTTTGAGTCGTCTTAATTAACGATATGTTTTGGGTAAATCTTCATTGAAGTATTTATTAAAATGCTTTAATTTAAGTTTTCAATTTATTTATTGACGTTCGTTTGGTTGCCGAATTCAATTCGCGCATTTTCGTTGCGTTTGAGACGTTTTAGCCAAAACGTCTAGGTTTTTCGTGTATTATTTTAACATAATAATAATAAGTGATAAATAACTTCTAAAAATAGATTAAAGTTATTTATAGAAAGGTTTTCACCAATGTCCGTATTTATACTGTGTCGGACTCCGTCCGGTTGTTTCGCACAATTTCGTCAAATTGCGTAAGTGTAATTATAACCAATTACGTAAGCGTAATACAAAACAATTACGTAGGCGTATATTCAGATAAATATACAAATAGTCACAAGTAATTACAAGTATTTAGCCTAATACTAAACTAAACACACGTAATTAAGGTTTCCAGCAGGTTAATCAGTAACCCTAAATCGTCGGGTGTCACATAAGTAAATACATATTTATCTCTAATTGTTTACTATCCTTAGTTAATTGTTTTCTATTGAATTGGTTATAATTTATTATTCTTAAATACGTTCATACGGAACTAAAACGTATCCCCCTTATCTGTATATTGTATATTTTAATTGAATTATAAATTCTATTTTATTTATAACCACCATTCCCAGTGTTCGACTCGGACTTACTTAAAAGCTATATTATACGAACGGGTTATTCTTGTCTGGCTTGTGTGATAGTTATTTTAGTATTTCCATTTATTTAAAACTTGTTATTTTGTACTCTATTCACACGACATCAAGTTTTTTGCGCCGTTGCCGGGGAGTGGTTGCGTTTATTCAATTTGGAATTTATAGTATTTTATTTTAAATTTACCCTGTAAAAATTTTTTATACATTGTTGGTCAATCAAAATATCGGCTAACCCATTGAGAATACTGAAAAAAACAAAGGTATAAGGAGAGTTAAGCCCTACCTCATTGATTTATCATATAAGAGGTAAGGTGTTTCTCGAAAGAGATAGGTTTTTGATAAGGTTCGCGCTGACATATTTCTCCGCTTTTGTGTACAATTAATGGAGCTACCGAGATCTGTTGACTAGCTTTGTAAAAGAATTTTTATTGGAATTTTTTTTTTTTTTAGTTAGTTTTTATTTTCTTTTGTTTTCTACTCTTTTTCTTTTTCTTTTATTTTGACAGGTATGTACCACCGTAGGAATAATATTCCTGTGATTTATCAAAATGCGAGAAACTATTATATGAATGAAGATATGATGATTATGGATGAAGAGGAGGATATGCATCGAGCTTTTGATAGGATAGAGGCATTCCTTTCGAAAGCTATTCAAGATAATGAAATTTCAATGAAGCGTAATGAAGAATTTTCGAATGAAGATCCAATTTTGAAGGATATGGAAAGTGACAAGGTGGAAAATTCTGACAAACCTAAAGATGAAGGATATAACCCAAAGGTGAATTTGGAGGAGATGATGAGTCAAATGTCAACTACAATTACGCGATTCATGGAGACTTCGAGTAAGCAAATGGAAGAAACCAAAGCTATTGTACAAAATCAAAGTGCTTCCGTTCAAAAACTTGAGAAAATGGTAAAAGACATGGAAGGCAAAAAGGAGGAGAATCTTAACACACTTAAGATTGTAGGACAAGAGACAAATGCAACACCAAATATAAAAAATTACAAGCCTTCACCTCCTTGCCTAAAAGCCTTAACGGAAGAAATTATTAAAAAGTACACACCTCCACCGCCGTATCCACCTGCTTTGAATAGAAATTACAAGAAAATAGATGGATCAATTTTTCCAAAGCTTAATAAAAGTGCTGTTAAAAGTATATCTCCACCAGTGATTGTGAAAGCTACACAATCTATGGAGATTTCAAACGAAAAAGTGGAAAATACCGAAACTATTGGCCATAGTCAAGGAAATTCCATTAAACAACTTAAGGAGATAAATTGAACAGATAAGTGTTCTCAATCCTCTGAATCCTTATTTTCTAACGACATTTTTAGTGAAAGTAAACAAGAAGAAGATATGGAGATAGACTGGATGCCTTTGCCAAAATTTGATCACTATGATTCTGATGAGGAAATACTCTCGCTACTTGATTGTACTGAAGAAGAAATCCTTGAATTGAGAAACCAAGATGGGGTTATGACAGAAAAAGAATTAATAGTCACTATGGATCCAACTATTAATGAAACTATGACATTACCTCCGGAGGTGAACCAGCAGGAAAAGAATGATCAAGCAATGGTAAGGACTGGAGAAGAAACAGAAAACAAAACTTGCGGTAATCAGATGGCAGCCGAACCAGTTGAAATTCAAACGGTGGTTGAGTCGATACAACCAACGGTTGAAGTATCTATAAGCACAAGTTCATTGTTTTATCAATATGAAGATCCTTTTTGGCAATTCGAGCGAAAAGCAAGTTTCTCACAGTTTTTGGAAAATCATGGAGCATCACGGTCTGAACAAATGCCTGCATTAAACGATAAGTATTTCTTTTCTTTAATTTTATTAAATTTAAATTTTTGGATTATTTATAGATATTACCATCCATGCTTACTTTTAAGTGTGGGGAAAGTCACTAGATTTTTAGGTAAGTAAGGTTGGAGTCAAGCTAGTGACTCGAACAAAAAAAAGCGCTTCTCGGGAGGCAACCCGTGCTTGTATATTATGTTGTAGAATTTTTAGGTAAATTTAGGTTTAGTATAGTATGTTATATTTTTCTTTTTAGTTTGTTATTAAGGATAGATTTAAGAAACCAAAATCACTAGAAAACGTTGCTACGTAAATTAAATTAAATAGGGCTAATTAAATAAAATATGATAAAGGTCGTTATTTACAAAAAAATCGTTGCTAGCAACCAACCGGCGGCTGACAAAGTTAACCGGCTGTTGGACACTTTTTCGATTAAACACTAAAAGCAGCAGTTATAATTACCACACGTTTTCATAAAAACCAAAGAACACCATACAATTATTCTTAAAGTAAATTGTTATGATAATAAATAATTGTAATATTTGTTAAGGTTTCATATTTTGGGAATATCTAATTACGAAATTGTCATATTTAGTTTCTTAGAAATTTGTTATTTAGGGTTCACTCTAGTAAAATAATTTCTCTTAAAATTGATTCTAATATTTTCAATTCTTGTTTAGAGATTCAGATTAGGTGATAAGTGTAAAATCTTGGGGTTTAACTTAAAACTTATTAAGGTCAATATGAATGGTTTATAATATATTTGATAACATAGTTTTCATAATAAGTTAAGATCTTCAATTTAGTTAACCTCAGTAGAAGATTTGATCTAAGTTTAAATTTTAAAATGAGAAATTGGAGCTACATTGTATCTACTTTTATCTAAGACTCTTACTAGTAATTGAATTAGGAAACCAACGGTTGTAGGTACCCAACTAGCGGTTGAACACTTTTTGGCATTATTTGGAGATAATATGATGAACAGCAGTAGTTTCATAAGTTTTTATCACACAACTAGCCCATTAGAAATGACAAAAATTAGTAGCATGTAGTTATATGTTTCTGGACTATCTTTAATTTGTATTTTTCATTTTAATTTTAGTTTTTATTTCTTTTTTATATATATTATTTGGTACGTTTAATTTATTTGCTTGTTTATTTTTAGAAAATTGTTGCCACTTTTCGAAGTTGGCATATAGTATACAATACAGTATAGTACAGCTGAACTATGCATTGAAATTGGAATTTTTGGAAATTTAATAAGTTTATCTTATTAATTATGAACTTTGTGGGTGTGTTCCCTGGAAACCCTCACTAGACTATAACTCGTCCACTCGGGATACCGAGGGGTTTAAAGGCTTATTGCATACGCTAAATGCAATCGTGATTAACTACGAAAGTGTGGATGTTGTATATTTTTGAGTAAAGATCGCGGAAACCAATACGTTGAAATACAAATAGAAAAGATGAACCATTCAGCCGAATCAGATCACGATAATCGCTTCTAAGTCAGGGGAGTTTTTCTGTTCTACTTTTTCTTTCCTTTACTCACTTTTGTTTATCAATTTTTATACAATGAGGGCATTGTATAATTTAAGTGTGGGGATAGGGTTCGTAAGAAAAAGAATTTCTTTAATTAAACAATTAAGTGTGTCTTGTCTAATATTTTTGAAAATTTAAAATTTTTAAGTGAATAACTAAGTAATTATTAGTCAGAATACTTTTGTTAAAAGTTTTGTTTTGTATTTAAAGGTTTAGACTTTAATGTGGATTAACTGTTTTGTACATATAACGTAAGCTACTTAATAATAAGTGATATATAGTTACATGATATGATGTACTAATAGGCAATCTATATGAGGATTTCTGAATTTTAAAAAATTAATAAAATAACTTGTATATTATTTTATGGTACATAATATGATGTATGACATAAAAGTCTTAATTCTTAGATTTATCATGCGATAATTTTATATCTTTATACTTATATGAAAACATTTGGGGGTCTACTAATTGTTTCCTCTGTTGTACGAAAGTACAGACCTGGTCTCTAATTAGTATTCTTAAATAAAGCAAAAAGAAAGAAAAATCTTTCAAAAATAAAAAAAATAAAAAAATTAAACTATGTCGCTTTGTTGTACGGCTGTACAGACCTGTCACCGCTGGTTTGATTTAAATAAAACTGTTTTACCTGAATCAAGTTATGTCGCTTTGTTGCTTGAAAATGCAGACATGTCACCAATGTCTTGATTCTTAAAAATGGATTTCATATATTTATTTGGAATATAAAAGTAAATTGCATGATTAAGTTTAAGAGTATATCATATATGGAAATCATAAGTAATATACATACTAACAATAAAGGTGTATTCAGAAGTATAAAATAGATTGTTTAAAGTGGACAAATATATTAGTAATCGTTCATAAACTATATATTGCATAAATAATAATAAATTTTATTTGTACATTATAGTTATCCATGTTAATTAAATTGTTTAAAGTTTTAAATCATGAAACAGGTTTTTAATATTAGTATTTTTATTATTAAATATTAGTTTGATACTTATCTTAATTTTATTCAGTATTCTACTTGAGAACAAGCAGAACTTAAGTATGGGGATATTTGATAGCATCAAATAGATACTATATTTTATAGTATTTTATCCTTATATTTATATACATTTTAGTGCATTTATATGATTTTAGATACGCATTTTGTTAATATTCGCATAAATGTATTTTGAAGTGGAGATTGAAGAAAAGGAACGAAAACAAGGCAAAGGTTGAAGAAAAAGAAGATTAAATGAAGACTCGAAGAAGTTCAACCTTAAGCCTTGAAGAAATAAAGAGGATAGATCAAAAGTGGAGTGATAAACATCAAATAAGTGTTTTAAATGAAGCTTGGATGAAAGAAGCGGAAATTAGATCAAAAGCCGAAGAAAAGTGTAAATGCTGAATTTTCTGCGCGCTGTTAGTATTTTCACCATAACTCTCTTATACGGAGTCCAAATGAGTTGATTCAACTTGGAGAATTTAGCTAACACATAGGGCTACAACATATAAAAAATTCAGCCTATTTGGAGAAAAACTCAACCGCCGGTTGGGCCTTTCAACCGGCAGTTGGAACCGAAAATTCTAGAATCTGGTGGAAACGGAGAGTTTGACTTGGAGACAAAGTAACCAACCGCCGGTTGGACCTTCCAACCACCGGTTGGGACCGACTTTCAGCTATTATAAATAGAAAACACCTTCCAGCTTCGAAATACATACCAATAACCTTAATAATTCGTAGGTTACGAATTATTAACCCCAAATTCGACTAGAAACACTTTCTAGGGGTTTTAGGAGCAATTTAGAGTCGCGGGTTCGCAAGGGTTTGTCTACGATCAAGTGTACGGAGCGTGGTTCACGGTTTTGGTGTGCGTATCTTATTCTTTATTTAATTTTGAATGTGTTTTATTATTGAATATTGATTATGATTATGTTTAACTTAATTATGAACTAATATTTATTGTATTTGCTTAGATAAAAATTATTGTTGGAACTATATTATTGAATGTTTATTATACAAGAATTATCTGTATTATATTATATTAATGATGGTTCTTGACATAGTTAACTGATTTATATTAAACGAGGATGACCATATTAAGTTTTTATAAATTAAGTGATTGTGTTTATGTCTTGATCTTAACCTTATGCGATAGACGAAGAATATAATTTATTGATGTAAAATAATATTGTGATTCACGCCATACCGATGAAATTTGTACTAATAAACTGCTGATAGATCTTAATAATTAGTGATACTTTGCGTAACCTTATGATTGTGTTGCTATGATGAAGATTAGCTTAAGCTTAAGTAATTTTCTACATTCGTAATTCACCAATAATAATAACCAACAATAAATAATCTAAGTAAATACATATTTATCTCTAATTGTTTACTATCCTTAGTTAATTGTTTTCTATTGAATTGGTTATAATTTAGTATTCTAAAATACGTTCATACGGAACTAAAACGTATCCCCCTTATCTGTGTATTGTATATTTTAATTGAATTATAAATTCTATTTTATTTATAACCACCATTCTCAGTGTTCGACTCGGACTTACTTAAAAGCTATATTATACGAACGGGTTATTCTTGCATGGCTTGTGTGATAGTTATTTTAGTATTTCCATTTATTTAAAATTTGTTATTTTGTACTCTATTCACACGACATCAGCTGTTGCCACCCGCCGGAAATTTTTTTTTTTTTTCAAAAAAAAAAAATTTTCCACAAATTTTTTTTCCCCAAATTTTTTTTTCCCATAAATTTTTTATTATATATAGTATTCCTTTTCCACTGCATTTAAATTAGAACTATAGGTTTTTTCAGTGCATTTTGTATCTTATTGTTGATTAACTAAAACTTTTAATTATTTTACCGCATATTCTATACCCGACATCAATAAAATATCGTACAAATGGATAATATATATAATATAAAATGCAGTAAAAAGAGAACAATATGTCCTAAATGAAATATATGCAAAATGCAGTAAAAACAACAATATGTAGTATACTTTAATATAAAATGCAGTACAAATAGATAATATGTATAATACAATATGCAGTGATTAACAAACAATATATAATAAACGAAATATATGAAAAATGCAGTAAAAATAACAAAATGCAGTACAAATATCAAAATGCAGTACAAATAGATTATATATAATATAAAATGCAATAAAGATAACAAAATACAATAAAAATAACAAAATGCAGTACAAATACATTATGTATAATATAAAATGCAGTAAAAAGCGAACAATGTGTACTGAATAAGTATATGCAAAATGCAGTAAAAACAGCAGTACGTATAATACTTTCATACAAGATGCAGTAAAAATGGATCATATGTATAATATAAAATGCAGTAAAAAATAAACAATATGTAATATCTGAAATATATGCAAAATGCAGTAATAATAATAAATTGCAGTGTAATTTTAATAAAATGCAGTACAAAATATATTATGTATAACTTAAAATGCAGTAGAAAACAAACAATATATATTAGATCAAGGTGTATAAATAAAATGCAGTAAAAACATCAAAAGAATAATGTGTAAAATACAAAAATGTAGTAAAAAACGAACAATATCTACTAAACATGTATATACAAAATGCAATAAAAATAATAAAATACAGTATAATTCAAATAAAATGCAGTACAAAGTGATAATGTGTAAAAAAATTATGAAAAAAAAAAATTAAAGTTTAAAAAAATTGAAAAAAAAAATTTCTGGTGGCCTGCGACGACGAGTGGCAAAGAAGAAAGTAGGAAGGAGTAGTGTAGAATATTAAAAAGGTGAAGGAGGTAAAAATGAAACTTTGGAAATTTTTCTCCTCCTTCTCCTCAAATGGTACCTTCTCCTCTGAACCTCATCCTTAAATTAAAAGGGAACGGTTGAGAGGAGAACAAAAGGGGGAGGGGGAAGGGAGGGCAGGGACTATTTTGCAATTATAATAAAGTTTTGAACCTGATCGAAAAATTGCACGAAAAATTGTTCAAAAATTGTCAAAAAAAAAATTAATAAACAAACTTCTAATATTAAAGATTCTATCAAAAATGCTTATAAATATAAGATGCGGTAAAAATATACAAGATGCAGTAAACATGTAATATTAATTTTTTAGATTCAAGAATAAAACCAATATTTACATAAGATGCAGTAAAATAAGTATAAGTAGTTTTTTTATTTGAATACATAAAATACCAAAACAACATAAGATGCAGTAACTATAACACCCCTCATTTCACTAAACCATTATAATAATGATTTTGACTCGGAAGCGTATATTTAAAATATATATCATATAAAATGTACATAAATTGGTTTTCTTCAAACTCAAACTTTACAACAAAGGTGTTATATAATTCCAAATACACTTTGATTTTATCAAATCAATATCAGAGTAAACGCTCAGTTGTCAAACATTCCATTCCAGTGTAATCTTCTTGCCCAACCCATTATCAAATCATAACCTGCAAGAAGTGTTAATGTGGGGGATTAGCTCAAAGCTAAGTGAGTAAATCAATAAACAACGGTCCAACTTAGCATAACAACTTTGTGCACAACAACTAACCATATGCACACAACACACCTGTTTACAACTTATCACATCACAATCAACTGGCGTCAAAAAGGACCGGTGGTTCTTGAGGTACCACCCTCTCAAAGAACACTTTAAAACCACTGCAGGCCCATACAGAGGTTTAACCGACTACTTGGTGCTATCACTCAAATAACACAGGCTACGACAATAATACTTGTACTAAGACCCTGTGTTATCCAACCAATAGCAAACCCAAGCCCAGCCCAGATGTCTGCTAGCCTCTGAATCAACTGGTGCCCAAAGGCAATACAACAAGTGATCACATAGCTACTTACTCATCATGTACCATATCAGACTAAAAGTCTATCAACAATATTATTATTAAACCAAAATAATCATGGCAACTAAATCAATAATAATACATTTACCCGTTGTAACCAAACCTGTTACAACTAAATCACACTGAGGTTTATAGATCCACTCACCGAATACCTCAGTCATCCACTCAGTAGTCTAATATCACTGAGTCTTCTTCATATCTGATAATACAACAGAATAACACAAGTTAGTCACTTGTCTCAATATTGATATAACATCATACAATTGTAATTACATCAAACAACTTATCACTAACTTGTATTATTTCAACATTCATTATTTCAAGATTATGAATAATCACTTTAATCGTCACAATTCACAATCTCTTATCAAATTTTGATCATTAGGATCACATTATCACCTTCATCCATCTTAATCATTGTTAACTAATACAATTAGATCATTAAAAAGATTATTAACTTCCAACATCAACAATTCATCAAAATCCCAATATTAGGTCTAATGAATAATTCACCAAATAAGTTCTAACTTTACTCCTTGATTATCAATCAAGTGTTCTAAATCATAAACCATACCAACTTTATCATATAACCCATGATAATCATCATAATCAATATAATTCTCAAGAACACTTAATCATGATTAGAACTTTTAACTTGAAAAGTGTTAGACATCGTCATTAATCACCCATATTATGATTATTAACCACACTTATCAATCATACATCACTAACTTAAGCTTTAAAATCAAAATTCATGAATAATCATTTAAACCCATGATTTTCTTCATGATCATCATTTAATTTTTTTCATTTCTAGCTTAAGTTTCACTTATAATCATGTGATAATCATTAACTAGCAACTATATGATTATTACAAGCTTCAATTTCATATCAATCATCCTAATTTCATCAATTACTCAAAACCCCACTTATTAGGTTTATAGAAATCACAAAATTAAGACTTATAACATGATTAGGATAATCAAGGAATGATTTACTCACGTTTTGGAAGCTTAATTCAAAGTTCCTTAGCTTCAATTTCACTTCCAAACTTGTTTCACAAATTTTAAATCGTCCCTCTGGTGTATACGTACGGACAGAGTGATACCAGGAAGAAGAGGGTTTAATTCTTATTAGTAATTTGATGATTTATGATGAATTATGGTTTCTAAATATTTCACTCGCGATGTAATCGACTTCCTGGAATTATTTTTGAAGTTTCTAACATCTTCCAGACATATATTAAGATATATATACATACTAGTTTTGTCCCCTTTTATATCTATTGTCTGGAACTTAAAAACCATTCGCGAGGAAAAACTATTTTATTTTACCGTCAACTGAATTAAATTAAAACAATTAATAATTTATCAGTCACAATAAATTATTCGACTCTTTTCCCCATTTATTTTCAAATAACACAACGTACCTATTTTCTGACACATTAAATAATACTTCACCGTCAGAAAATATTAAATTACTACCAAACCCGAGGAATGGATGTTACAGTAACAATATACAAGATACATTTAACATGTAATATTAATTTTTTAGATTCAAGAATAAAACCAAAATTTACATAAGATGCAGTAAAATAAGTATAAGTAGGTTTTTTATTTCAACACATAAAAAGTTAAAAACAACATAAGATACAATAACAAAATACAAGATGCAGTAAACATGTAATATTTTAGATTCAAGAATAAAATCAAGATTTACATAAGATGCAGTAAATAAGTATAAGTAAATTTTTTTATTTCAACACATAAAAAGCTAAAAACAACGTAAGATGCAGTAACAATATACAAGATGCAGTAAAAAACTACTTATATACGTTAAATAAGTACTACTACAAATATACATGAATTGAATATAAGATGCAGTAACGCAAGATGCAGTAGAAAAATGCCGGATGCAGTCGATTTTTTTCAGATCTAAAAAGTAGATCTTATCTTAGTAACGCAAGATGCAGTAGAAAAATGCAGGATGCAATCGGTTTTTTTTCAGATCTACTTTTCAGATCTAGTTTTTAGATCTAGATCTACGAATTTTCAGATCTAGATCCTCTTAGATCTAATTGTTTTTATAAAGTAGTGGTGCTGTCAAGTTGATGACGAAAGTGGTGGTGGTGGTGAAGAGGCGGTGGTGGCGTGGATCGGCGGAAGAAGATGGAGAAACATCACGGTTGGTTACGTCCGGTGGAGGCCGGTTCACCAACGGTGGTGGTTCGCACCTCAAACTCTCCGGCCATAAAATACGCCATCGATTCTCCGCATATTTTCTCCGATCACGAAGTCGGTGGTGGTGATGGTGGAGCGACGGTGGTGGTTGCGGTGTAGCGACAATGGCGGCGGTGCATCGACGGTGGTGGCGGTGGTGGCGGTGGTGCATCGACGGTGGTAGCGGTGGTGCATCGACGGTAAACGATGAAGGTGGTGGTGGAAGGTGGTGGTTATGGTTTGTAGTGTATGTGTTTTGTAGAGAGAAAAAGAGAGTTTTGTGTGTGTTTTTTGTGAAAAGTGGGAAAAATGATGCTGACCAAAATCTGACCCTTCCATCTAATTTACACAAATATTGCAATTTAGTCCCTCTGTCCAAAATCTTTGCAAAATGGTCCCCGCGTGACTTGTCATGATATGGACCATTGATGAAGAGAATGAATGGTCTGGATCACCTTGTCCTCCTTAACTACCATGCCCCTCTAATCTCAAATCTAAACAAAATAATTATAAATTGAAAGATAATCCCTAATTTAATGACCAATTGATAGGTTGAATACCTTAAATTGAAAAAAAATTTATAATTATATTTATATATATATATAGAGAGAGAGAGAGAGAGAGAGAGAGAGAGAGATGTGGGTTCAAATAAGAAGGTTAATTTTCGTAAGAACGTAGGAAACCCACAAAATCACTTTTTAACTACTCGAAACACATTATTCTTCAAAACTTTTTCAATGATTACTATTAAAATAACTTTTTGAAGCTATGATATAAATATAAATAAAAGATATTAACTTTTTTTTGAATTTTTTTTACAGTCGTTACTGTTGTGATTATTTAAGATAATCACAAAATATAACATAATAATCACATGTGATTATTCTCAAATATAATGTGATTATCATGTATTCGAGATAATCACAAAATATGACATGATAATCACATATCATGTGATTATCAAGTTATAAAATGTGATTATTGTGAATAAAAAAATTAATTAAAAAATAATAAAACGTTGAAAAAAAAATTATTTGAAAATAGATTACAAAAGTTATTTGAAAAAGAAGGTACGGAAATTTTTTTGTAAAATAACGTGGTTTGGATGGCTAAAAAATAATTTTGAAGTATTTCTTACGTTCTCACGAAAATCAACCTTCTTATTGTATTTAAGTAAAAATTGTGTAAAGTATTTTCCCATTGTTAAATAGGTTAATATTCCAATATGTCTTTTGTAAACGGAGTCCCTAACTCAACTTATTAAGGTTAGATTGTAACAACCAACACTCCCAATTTAATTTCAAATATCTATATACTCTGAAAAATGCCACCATTATCAGAACAAAACAAACTAACCAAATATTGTAGCCTACAAAAACCAAAACATATAATAAACCAATAATTTTGTTATGCGGTCATCTATGTTGTTTCTTTTAGTTAAAGTTATACTAAAAGTTTCCACTATGCCCATTCAGAGGGTAAAGAAAACTTGAAAAGAAATAATAATAAAATAAGGAAAAAAGGAAAAATAAAATAAACAAAGTGCTTTCATTTGCACTGCGATTTAATAAGTTTTTTAAGCCCGTAACAAATAAGACAAGGAACTTTTTCATTTTTATCTACACCACTAGTTAAATATTTTACAAAAATAATAGTTGAATGATCAAGACAGCCAGTTTCTTTGCTGCAGCTAATGCCCAGTTCATTTACAGGGTGCAGTAAGCCTAGAGGCACACAAAGTTGGCTATTTGAAATGTCTTTAACCATTCATAGCGACAAAAATATGATAAAAAACGTCGTCAACCTACTGGTCTTCGAGTATCCTCCTCTTGGCTGTGCCCACTGCATATTATGTAAAGGTTATGTTGATGAAAGCAGCAACAGCTTAAGTACTGTTTTTTTTATCACTTCCATATATCCATCATTGTTTTTCTTTCAACCATACAAATGGGACCCACAAAAATGCCAAAAGAATAGTGGCAGTTTCGACCCATTTTTTTGTGTATACAAGTTGATTTGGATTATATATTTTTCCCCAAAAAGTAAGAATAATAAGGTTAGCTAAATGGGAAACCAGTTGAAGGGGTCGCTTGAGTCAAACCGGTTAAAGTCACCCAAAGAGTATTTAAACGTCTAACACATCCTAAATCGTTTTATCAATAAAATGTGTATATTCTCGTTAAATTAATATACTTTTTTTAATCATGTTTAAAGCATTTATTAGTAATAAACTTGTTTTGACCCCCATTTTGCACCACTTATTATTATGGTTGAGTATATAAAGCCACATTTGGAAGCAAAAGCAGGAAAAAGAGTGGATACCTAGCTGGCAACAACAGATAATACTTTTCTCTTTAGCTTCTCAATCATCTGAAATTGAAACAATGCAATAAAAATGCAGTTACTAATCTGTGTGTCTCAGATTCGTGAAAGTTTTGAAATGCATACCACGGTAGAAGCTTTTGCCCATCGATCAGCACAAGCAGCAGCATTTTTAAAGTGTCTAGAATTAGCACCATCATAACTTAGAAAGTACGTTGAATTATCAATTGCGTCAGCCACCCATATATTATTCCGTTCGTCCTTGGCACCTTTGATGAGATTACAAAACCCAACCTGCAATAAACATTGAAAACAGTTGCTTGATTGTCATAGATTTATAAGTAACCCGCCCAATACTATTTACTTCAAGTAAAACTAATCCCTATACTGCAAAAGAAGATAGATAATGACTTTTGAAGTCAATAGAAAAGTGGCTAAACTGTAGTACAAACAAGAACATCATTGTTAATAGCTGACACAATAAACTACAACGTTTGGTTCGTTTTTGTGAATGTGTAAATGTCTGTCATCCATAATAAATCCATATTAACTGAATTTCATAACAAGTGTTATTAAGCTCGATCTTATAAGCATTATATTTTTCAGTAGCCAAATTCAGGTGAAGTGATAACATCTACAGGGCATCGGCATGTTAGTATCTGGATACCAAGAGGTTGTGAGTTAAGTCTCACTAGAGACATAGTTGTCTATAATGTGTGTAATGCCTTTCGAAAAAAGTGCAAACCACTATTATAGTTTTAAGATCAAGTTGAACTAGTGACATGTAAGAGACAAATAAAAGAATCTTATACAATAAACATTATCCGTAACATAATGGGTGGGCTTTGTTCAGTTCAAATTAGAAAATTGTAGTACGTGTTAGGGAGGTTGGTAGACCAGAACACTTTTATCTATTTTGAATTTTGATAAAGCAAAAACAATTACTGCACTGAGAGGAGCTATCTAAAAGGTTGTATGCTTTAAAGATAGACTTTGCCAACTTCCAGTCCCATTGACCCATTTGACTTGTCCCCTTTTTAGCTATGTTTTGATTCCCCGTTAAACATAATAACTAGACATAAACCAAATGAACTCATTTATTAGAAGAGGGTTGAATGTTGTATGCTACAAGTACCCTTCATGCACATAAGACGTACCGTTGATCCCACAAGGTTGTGGTTGATTGGAATAACGGAATCACAGTCTACAGATGGTGAACGGAAGCTGATAGCAAGCAAATCATGTGACAGAGAACGACTGCCGTCTGCTACAAAAATCCATTGAGTCTTCTGATGAGTAGATTTATGCACTTCACCCACATAGATAACAAATGCAGCAACATCAAATTCACTGAAACACCATGAATTATTGAATCATTACTTGCAAATTCCATGAGAGAGATCACCAGATATATAGGTAGTTCACAAAATATACCCGAAGAGAGGAACTTCACCCAATTTTAGTAACGATACTGATTTTCGAGGATTAAAGAATGGCCTGAAACAAAATTGTTTAAATAAATCAAGACAGAGAAAAACAGTCAACCAAACATGAAAAAAGTAGAGGTGGCATTTTTGGCCTGCAAATAAACAGATGTGTTGCATCAGGTGTAGTTTTATCTCCTACTGGTCAAATACGTTGCATTACATAAAAAAGAAATGAGTCGAGCAGGTAAACTCATCTGAAATGAATTCAAATGCATAAAACCATTTACAATGTTTCACAAAGAAGTTCAGATTATTATTGTAAGAATAATTTAGTTCTGTAATCAGGTTCTAGCACAACTATTTACAGATAAGAATAAGAACATAAAGTGTGTGCAGGACCTGTTGTGACCATCCCAAATACCCATTTGACTTTGACCTGCTACCCAACACAACCCCTTTGCCCCCCTATGTAAATGAAAGTAGACATAATGGGGACTTACTGATACTGTCTGAGTGTGGAAAGAGATAACGGCTGCCATCTACTCGTAGATCCTCTATCATGCAAATAAATAGTATGTGACTCACAGGCATTTGGTGTAAGACCCGCAACAACATATGCTTGCCCCTCAACCAACTCAGATTGCTGCAACAACGAGTAAATATATAGATGAAACTTCCAGCTACCCTCAAAAGCAAGTAACAAAAGCAGCAGTCAAGCCTTGTATGTCATTTGTATTCATTTATCCAACAACGAAGTTGTGTTGATGGAACTCCTAGTATTTTCAGTTCTGGTGTGTATTACCGACAGCTCAAATACACCTTGAGATTGGTAATTTCCTCTTCTTTTATCTTTTCCTTTTTTAAACGGCAAACACACACCCCTAACCCACATATTATTTACACATTTGGTCTCTAAATGAGACTTGAAATACAACCTTTTTGGGTTACCCTGATACCACTAGGCCAAATGCCCTTTGGTGTCGATTCTTCTGTTCATGGAAAAATAAGAAAGGAGGTTTATTGCCTATGAGTTAAAAATTTGAAGTGGCAATCTTGAACTGAATAGTTATGAACGCGCAAATTCAGGTTGTGTGATAGTTCTAACGGGTCAAACAGGTAAAGAAAACTAGCTAAAATGAAAAGGACCAAATCAATGGAAAGGGCCAATAGCCCAAAAAGAGTTTTTATTGCAAAGACCTCCTAAATCTAAAATATGTAGATTGTTAATGAAGTCATAAAATTTTGAATTCAATTAGACACCAACTCTTTAAGAACAGGTTCCAATGTTGAATAAAAGCGTTTTGGGTCAATGCCACATGTACCAAAATATCATCCGTCTAGAACAAGTAACCCAACCCAATATTTTCCACCTCTAATTGAAACATGTAAAGGGGAAGAAATATCTGAAGCACTTTGATTGTAGAGAATGACAGTTATAACAAGATTCACCTGTTTCTCAGTCGGGTTCCAGATTGTTACCAAACCCTGCAATGAACAGTTCCTCTGAGTATAGCTTCTACTAGTCAAACCAACCACTCTCACCCTCATAAATGTGTCGACTTTCCTCTTACTTAGTCCAGCTTCCTCCAATTCCATTTCAATTGATTTTTGCATCTCTGACTGCCTAGTTGCCTACAAGAGAACTATGTTCATTACACACTCATTTATAACCAGACAGTTTATTAGGGAGACTTGGGAGGTTTTAGCCAGTTGGAGTTACGTTTGGAGTCAAAAAGGTCAACCAAATAAAATAGAAACAATTAGCTAAGGAGAAAACAGGCCAAATGGTACAAACAGGCAAAACTGGTCAAATGGATCGAAAGTCGCCCAAAATGTAATTTTAAAACATATTATCTCATAAATCATTTTGTTTAAAAATTCATATTTCATTGAACTAATATATAACTTGTGTATCATATTTGGCACTCTAATTATGTATAGAAGTATTAAATTTATGATAAAAAGTGCTCGGTGTGAAGCCAACCCCTTTCAACCCGTGTAAAATGATCTGTTTTAACTCAAACAGCTTTTGACATGTGACCATCCCATTTGGCATCCTTTACTATTATGCAAGGCCCCTCAGAGAGTTACCTCAACTTTTGCTTGATAAGCAGCAAATGAAAGAAGTTGTTCTTTACTCATATCAGCCATTATAAGTTCTGGTTCAGCGGCTTGTTCTAGTTGCTGGAAAAGTTTTTCCCCTTCATCACCAGTATCTTGCCCATTGTCAACTTGGAAACTTTTGAGCCCCCACTGAAATTCCGAAATAACACTCTCCACTATGCTCGAACGTCTACAAAAAGGTCAAAAGATAAGGGTTGTCAACATTGGTTAACAGCTATTTGTATCTAAGACAGAAGCAAAGCATGTCCATATGCAAACATTCCTTCAACTAAACCTGACATAGATATAAGTAAATGACAGTCTGGTTATCTTCTGACAATATTCAAAAGCAGGACATTTATCTAAACTTCAACAGGATTCAGCATAAGGACTGTATTTGTCACAGATCACATGCTCATAAGCATTATTGATTACAATAAAGCATATAAAATATCATCATTGATAAGTTTATGCACCATAGTTGCTTGTATATTAACAATGGCTTCCTTCGGTTACTAATTAGTATCACTCTACATGTCTTCAGACAGAGTTACTGCATAGGATTATACCTTACACACACATACAGAAAGGACACGTTTAAACTAAACACAGAGACAAGCTAGTCATATTTTTAACTAACATCCAGGCACTATTGAGTATTGACACACATCATCATGAACCTAATAAAGTTAAATATCAAGTGGGTTCATACTCAAGTGCAATCATCATTAATTAAGATATACATTCAATGTAACTAACTACCTCTGCTCATACAATTGGGTCGCTTTGCTTTCCATCCTCTCTGATCTTACCACGAAAGACCCATTACTTAACCTAGAAGTGAAAAACAACAAAAGTCAGCACAGTAAAATATGAGGTTGTAGAATATACTACGAAGTATAAAACTTCAGCATACCTTTCTCTGTACAGAACAGGATATACCCGAGTGACTCCAACCAATGTGCTGGGAACTACCCCTCCAGATGCTTTAATACACTTAAATGCTAATGGAGGACAACCGCTTTTACCTAGAAAAGAAGAAAAGGAATCACCATATATTCTGTAAATGAACTGCCCCTTTAAGCAAATAATGCACGTATATGTAATTAAGTCTTACAGAATCCCAAACGGTCAGCCCAATGAGCTCTATATGTCCCATTGATGTGCAAGCATAAGCTGATCTCTCTTGATGCCTAGTTAAAATATTTTAATAAAAACCCTATTGGTTTCAATAACTATTACCATGTGGTTTCAGTTCAAACATTTGCTTGGAATTTACCTCAAGGGGTGAAACAGGTGCATTCCAACCGCATAAACGAGCTCCCCAGATCTTCATAAGATGATTGATAGTTAGCAATAAGGGAACATAAAAGAGAATTGTGACTGAACATAAAGATAAGATTGATTAAGTACCCTAATTTTTTGTCCCACGAACAATTTTTTCACAACAAATTGTCTTATAAGTAATTCATCCAAGAGACCTTTCACTGAGTACCTAAAAGACAAGGAAGTTAAACAATAAACATATACAAGGAGCACGGATTCAAATTTTCAATGTTAATTTCAGTTTACCATCCATCTGTTAATTCTATGCTTGTAACTGTAGCATTATCCGCAGCATTTGATGTAGATAGAACCTCTATATCTGATTCAGCAACACGCTTCAACTGTATAGATGCTATGCAAAGTATTAAAGGGGAAGAAGGGGGAGCATCTCCCTCTAAAATTCTTTTGAGAGCTGATTTGTGACCATTGTTAACTTCTCTCTCGTATCTAAAGAAAGGCATATCATACACAATAGCAAAAATCAATTATGTAATCCATATCAAAAACACGTCTGCGCAATATGTATTTGTCTTTATAAGATGGACTTCTAACTAGTTCTAAAAAAATAGATAACTATACCAGATTTGAAGTTATGATGGTCATGTGCTATTTTTAAGAAATCAGTAGGTAAATATACATGATCAAAGATATTACAAGTACCTATATTTCAGCTCCTCGAGTACATTGTCAGCAGTCAAAAGTTTACCAGAAAATTTAGCAGGATAGCATCTGTCATAGCATGCTAGTTTCCAGACAATCCATCTGTAGTGATTTGCTGTCCACCTACAGTGACAAAATAGAAATTGTACAATCATTATAGTTAGAGGACGCATATTAGAATCAGATATATTGATGGATAACAATCTACTTTTTTCCAGAAGTGAAACAGCTATATCTAGTATTTACAAAAACAATTAATCACCAAGAGATGTTGCAAGTGCAATGTACTGCAGAATATGAGAACAGCGGTTAATCCATTTCCTTTTGGAATTAACCAAGAGATTTGTACATCTGCAATGTACAGCAGTATACGAGATGGGTGGTCGATCTGCGTACATAATCCATCTTCCTTTGGAATTAACTCAAGTACTCGATGTGTAAGTAGATACCCCATGACAAGTAACTGTCACACTGGTATACTTACTTTGATCCTTTTTACTACCTAGATTCAAGTATCAGCATCCAATCCTCACAATTATAGCAACTTCAATTTGACAAAAAAGGGCCTAAACTTACTGAACTACAATATTCATTCTGGAGGATAGTAATACGAGTTATAACTGTTAAGTACTTACTCTTTTGAAAGAGTTGAACATCCTGATTGGCCCAATATGTAAAAGAAGGAATCCAGACCAATGCTTTTTAAACCAAATTCATCCTCAAACATGTGCTTGTCCGCATTTTCTGGGTTTATCTTTCTTAACCATTCAGGCAAGTTCTTGAACTGTTGACATAAATTCATTACAAGTTGTGTCAAGGATGAAATGAAAGCGTGTCCAAATTACAAGGATGTGGTTATGGTCTACTGACCATGTTCTGAAAGTACGGTGGTTCTCCAAGGTATTCCCTGATGTACTTGCGATGATACTGAAATGGATATCGAGTGGAAACGCTTCCCTTGCTACATTTCCTTTCAGGAAGTTTGGGCATTGTTCCTAATGCATATAAATACTTCATATGATGAAAGGATTATATAGCAGAATCATAAAATAACAATAGTAATATCTGTTTTTGAGATTACCATTAGGAACTACTGTAGATTTGGTGTTCAATGGAGAGATAAATTTGGAATTCCTGGGCTTCTTGAATGGAGTTGGATATTTTTGGTTTGGTAGTTTCCTCTTATCTCCTGTGACTCGTATGTTGTTCAAACCAACAGTATTTGAAATATCTATCAATGGCGCATTCAAAGACTTCCGCAGTGGGGAAACACCTACAGTTCGACCGTTGTTAAATGTGGCTCGTCTTACTCCCTCGAGTGCATGAGGTGTATTTTCGGTAAAAGCCGCCGACGAACATGGCATATCAGTATCATGTTCTGCTGCGTCAAATTCTTTAATCAAATTCTTTCCTAATCTGACTGCGTTCTTCTTATCAGGTAAAGCTGATCTTAATGGGGATACGAAGTTATTAGACATGTGTGTCGCTTTTGATATACCATCACTAAAAGAAGGACGTGCATTATTATTTTTGTTGAACATGTTATTATATGATAATGCAGGAGAACCTGCATCCCCTTCTTTTAAGAAATCCCCCAAGTCAGGATCTCCTAGAAGGCTCCTTGCTCGTTTCAAGGCATCAGCCGAAACTTTAACAGATCTTCCACCAGCTGTCTGAAACTTAATAGGTGGTGGTCTAGAAGCACAATGCACAGAACCATTAGTAATCTTCATCATTTCACCTCCATATTCACCAGACTGAAATTTTAATAGTGAATTCGGAACAGGTGTAGCCTCTTGACAGGTGAAGGTTTCACCAGCATTTGCATGTTTTCTTGATTGTTCTGGACCTTTGGAAACATCATCCAAATTTTCTTCCAGTCCTAACAAAGTTCTGGCTTTGATGAGACCTGTAGAACCTATGTTTACGGCTTTCCCTGATCCCTTTTGGAACATGGAAGTGGTTCCATCATCTCTACCAAATGATCCACCTGCCCAATCTGTAAGAGTACAAAATTAGTATGGCGGATTGCCAAAGTCAAACTTATATAAGATTTTAAATGCAAAAGAAGAGGAACAGTGATATAAACAAGGAACATTGGAAGTAAACATGCAAAGCTCTAGTAATTATAATGTCAACACACTTAGATTGGACTAGGTTCTTTTTCGAAATGGAGAGGTAGAAATATTCGAGACAAGAATAACTTCTCCTTTAGAAAGAGTTTCTATCACAGTCATTTCAAGCCAAATGAACCATATACACATTGGTTTCCATAAATAGTGTAGGCCCAGGAAAATTAGAGCATAATAATTCAGAAAGACAGGATCCCACAAATAAGGGTTGATTCTGCTTTCTGTTGCATAAAAATGTAATGCACCAGAATGTTATTTTTATTTCACTTTGACTTCAATCCAAGGCTATAGAATATCTTTCACTTTTAATACTTGGTATTGATTAAAGAAAATCAACACTGAGTGGCATCAAAATGGAAGAGATAGGTAAAAAATTATCTGAAAAGGGTAAGGGATCATCAACCAAATTCCTCGATCCATTCTGATTACTAAAAGAGGTCTCAGCTTTATTATTGCAATTCTCACGTACCTTCAAACATCCTGTTCCGAGATGAACATTACTCCAGAAATTAGTAAGCTTTCATGAGCATGAGTGTTTATCAAATGAAAATTTGGAGGTAGGATAATTTAAAATTTGTCTAACCACACCAATACCAAGTATTAAGGAACTAGTAGTTAACTAACACTCTTACTTAACTTGTACATAGTAAGATATATCAAACATTTGTACACGTTGCAACAACCCAAGATTAAAACACTAGTAAACTGAGTAGCTCAACCAAACCTGTATGAGAAGAGGTCTTTCGAAATATTATTTAAAATGTTATATAAGTAGACTTCTAATAGACCTGTATCTACAAAAGCATCATCGTCTTGGCGTCCAAACATTGATTGCGCTTTTGACAAAGAGGACTGTTTGATAGCAACTGGTTTCCCTGATCCAGTCCGAAATATGCCTGTTGTCCCAACTACTTCAGAATTACCCTCTAGTTTGGAATAACCTGCTTCCAAACATATAATAAATCACCTGATACTGAAATTCATATTGATGTATAATACTCTTAGAGCGTCCCCAATGGAAGATTTCTTTATAGGTTTTTTGTACTAAAAAATCAAAGAAAGGTTTTTTCCACTGGTGACAAGCTTTTTAGTGAATGACTTGGGGAAACTTGAGACATTGCCCAAGACTTTTTTCTTTTGTTGTGTGTTAGCTTTGATTAAGAAAAATTAAAGAAGAAATAACTTTGAAAGTTTTTCCCATTAAGCACGTACAATTTTTTATAAAAACAAGTTAGTGAGATGTAAGGTGGCAACCAAAAAAGCCTATAAAGCTTTTTTCCAATGGGGATGCTCCTTGGATCATAAACAAATAAATATATAACAAAGGTCTGGCTTTCATAAGACCTGTAGAACATATGTTTTCGGCTTTCCCTGACCCTGTTTGGAACATGGAACTCGCTCCATTATCTCTACCACATGATCCTCCTGCCCAATCTGTGAAAATACAAAATCAGTACAGTGGATTCCTAATGACAAATATATAACAATTCAAATGCAAAAGAAGGAGAACAGACATTTCATACTCCATTGAAAGAAGTATTAAATGTTGAATTGTACAAGTTATATAAACAGGGACTGTGGCACTGAGCATGCAAAAAGTCTAATATTTGTAATGTACTCACTTTGGCCCCCAACAGAGCAAAGGTTGGACTAGGTTCTTTTTGGACATGGAGTGGTAGAAATATTTGGGACAGCAACACCTACTCCTTAAAACGCAATTATTTCAAGCAAAATAAACCATATACAGATTCCTTTCCTTAGATATTGTAGCCTTCTAGGCCCAGCAAAATAACAAAAAATAAGATTGATTATGCATAAATATGGAGATTGCCAGAATGTATTTGTTACTTCACTTTTGTAGTTTTAGCGGAATGTTGACTTCGAGTAAAAGAAGTAAACTGCTAAGGCTATACAATATCTATCAGTTTTGATACTTGGTATTGATAAAAATCAGCACCGAGTGGCCTAAAAACGGATGAGAAAGGTAATGAATTACCTGAAATGGGCAAGGCGTCATCGACCAAATTCCTCGCTCCAGTTTGAAAAGTCAAAGAGGTCTCAGCTTTATTATTGCTATCATCACATACCTTCAAACATCCTGTTCCGAAATGAAAATTACTTCACAAATTAGTAAGCTGTTATGAGCATTGATGTTTATCATTTGATTGATTATTTATTTTTGCACTTGCGACAATTTTAAATAGACACTTTCCTTCGATTTGTCTAACCACACCAATACCAAGAAACTAGTACTTAAGTAATTCTTATATTTAACTTGTACATAGTAAGATACATCGTTATTTATATACATTGTAACACCTCAAGATAAAAACACTAGTGATCTTATTAGAAAAGTTAAACAAGTAGACTTCCAATAGACCTGTATCTGCAAAAGTGTCATCGTCTTGGCCTCCAAACATTGATTGTGCTCTTGACAAGGAAGACTGTTTAAAAGCAACTGGTTTCCCTGATCCAGTCCGAAATATGCCTGTTGCCCCAACTACTTTACAATTATCTTCTAGCTTCGAATAACCTGCTTCAAAACAAATAATAATACATCACTCGTATTCATATTCATATATACTATAATACTCTTGACTCTTGAGCATCTCCAATGGGATGTTATCTAGAGGTTTGTCGTATAAGAAGTCACTGAAAGTTGTTCCATCTGAGACAAAAGCTTTTGAATGAAAAAGCTTTTAGAAGCTATTTCCATTGGAGCACATAGCTTCCTTATATATACAAAGGATCTCCAATGGTAAAAAGCTATTAAAGACTGTTTTGATTGCCACCTAATATCCCATTAACTTGTTTTTGTAAAAAACCTATCTACTCCAGTGGAAGAAAGCTTACCAAAAGCTTTTTTGTTCAAAACCTACACACAAAACTTAGCAAAAAAAACCTTTGGGCCAAAGACTCCATTTTTACAAAGCTATTGGTAAATATAGTCTTTACCTCCAACAGAAAAAGTTTTCAACAAGACTTTTAGTGCAAAAAAGCTGTAAAATAAACCTACCTTTGGAGATGCTTAGTGTGATATGATGTGGCAGACAAAAAAGACTTTAGAAGCTTTTGGATTACAAACAAATAATATCTATATATGTTTTTTAGTCAACTATATTAGCATTCATCGACCTGTATCTTGATCTCCAAGAAAGGTTGATGCTTTAGCTAAGAAAGATTGCTTCATAACAACCGGTTTCCCTAATCCAGTAGGAGGTTTATGGCAGGTGAAGATTTCACTGCTATTTGCACGTTTACTTGATTGTCCTGGGCCTTTAAAAGCATCACCATAGTCATCAATATTTTCTTCCAATCCTAACAAGGTTCTGGCTTTGATGAGACCTGTAGAACATATGTTTACAGCTTTCCCTGACCCTGTTTGGAACATGGAACTGGTTCCATGATCTCTACCAAATGATCCTCCTGCCCTATCTGTAAAATTTACAGAATCGAAATAGTGGATTGCTAATGTCAAATATATAAGACTCCAAATGAAAAAATGGGAGAACAGATATGCCATACTCCATTAAAAAAGAAATAAACATTACACTGTAAAAATTAACATGACTGTGGCACTGAACATGCAAAAGCTCTAGTATTTATAACGTACTTAGTTTGGGCACCAATAGAGTAATATTTGAACCAAGTACTTTAAGGAATGAAGAGGTAGATATATTTTAAACAAAAAAAACTACTCCTTCGGAAGAGTTTCAAACGCAATCATTTCAAGCCGACTGAACCATATACAGAATGTTGCCCCTTATATATAGTAGGCTCAGCAGAATAATAACACTGCCATAATAAATCAGAAAAGCAAGATCCCACAAATAAAGTTGATATTGCTTTCCCTTGCATAATAAAATTAATTTTATTTCACTTCCGTAGTTTTAGCAGATTGTTGACTTCAAGTAAAAAAATCAAACTGCTCAGGCTATGGAGTGGCCTAAAAATGGAAGAGATAAATAAGAATTACCTGAAAAGGACAAGGCGTCATCATCCAGTCTGAAAGACCCCTCTTTTGCTGCAACCAAATTCCTCGATCCATTCTGAAAAGTCGAAAAAGTCTTAGCTTTATTACTGCTATCCTCACGTACCTTAAAACATCCTGTGCCAGAAAGAATATTATTCTAGGTATTAGTAAGCTCTTATGAGAATTGATGTTTCTCAAAGGATATATTTAATTAAATTTGGACTTGAGACAATTTTAGTTAGACACTATCGTCTAACGACACCAATACTTGATAAACTAGAACTTAACTAACTCTGATATTTAACTTGTACATACTAAGACATATCAAAATTAATACACATTGTAAGTTTGTAACACCACAAGATCAAAGAACTAGTAATCTTATTTGAAAAGTTAAATAAGTATACTTCCAATAGACCTGTATCTATAAAAGCGTCACCATCATGGCCACCAAACATTGATTGTGCTTTTGATAAGGAGGACTGTTTGATAGCAACTGGTTTCCCTGATCCAGTCTGAAATCCAACTGTTGTCCCAACTACTTTAGAACTATCTTCTAGCTTCGAATAACCTGCTTCAAGACAAATAATAATGCACCACTCTATAATCATATTAGCAAAATTCAAATAAGGTAACATAAGATCGAGAAAAGCTTAAAACTAGGAAATCAAAGATCATACAGCATAATAATAGGACTCGTCAACATTTTTGGTGCATTATGATCTTTGGTTCCCTATGGATTTCATGTTACCTTTTTATGAAATTTGCCCTAAAATATAGTACTCTCTACCTGAATCATAAACAAACAAAAACAAACATGTATACAGCTAGGTCGTAAAACAATATATGGACCTGTATATTGATCTCCAAGAAAGGTTGATGCTTTGGCTAATGAAGATTTCTTAACAACAACCGGTTTCCGTAACTCAGTCGCACAGTTATCACTCCGGTTCTCAGTGGTATATAGCTTTGAATATCCTGTATTATTAATAATTGCCAAAAAAAAAGAAAGAAAAAAAAAAAGAGTTTCTCTATTCATTTCATTACTAAATTTTACAACCACAAATCTCAAAACTCGGAACTATAAATAAATGATTATATGTTAAATAAATAGAAGATTTATAAAATGTATATTTAATGTAAAATACCTTGAAGCAAGACATCGGAGACAGAAGGGAGATGATGGTGAGAAGGAGAATTAGGTTTTCCAATTAGGGCTTTTTGTGTGGAAGTGGAAGTGGAAGTGGAAGTGGAAGAGGAAGAGGAAGATTGCCACCGGAAATTATTCTGGCCATCGGAAAAGACTTGCCACGTTTTTGTCATTTTACGATCAAAATGATTTTTCTTCTTCGCCTTCCAGATTAGAGCTCCAATCGACACACACAGGGGAACTCCTCGTTTTGTTCCTATTTTTGGCGGGAAATCTCAATTTTTTTTGGTAGCGATATTTTCTCTAAACCCCGTCAGTTTTGCAGATAACAGTTTAGCCCTTTGTTATTACTGTAGACCTGTAGTAAAAACTCTTTCAAGAATTTGTGTTCCTTATTTTTATTTTTTTAAGGCGGGATAATTAATTTTAGTACTAGTATTATTTTCTTCGAAATGGAGCCCCTTTCAAACTAGTGTAATACTCGTGTAATACTCGGGCGTTGGTCTTCCGATGGGCATGTATAAACATTGATTGATTGATGTTTTTCGAAGAATTCAACAGTCCTTTCTATATTTAGAAAAAGCTAAGACTAACGTATCATTTACAATCACCTCCTAGTAAGTTAATATTTTATATTTTTTTGCATACATCAAGTATTGCGTCATGCACATCACCAGTTTCGTATTAGTTTACCGTACCATTCTAATATAAAAAACACGCAATCAACTGTGTTTAATAGTTACTGTGTAGTTGGTGATCACATTAAGTTAGAAATTTCATAAAATTTATACTTTGCTGATAATGTTGGAAATCAGTCTCTCCCTTGAACCCGAATGCCCACCCACAAACACACACTCATTGAATGACTCTCATGTGTTGGGGTTTTTACTGTGTATATTACTTTCAATATGGGAAAACTGATTATAAGATTATAAAAGAAACCTACCCTATTTATAAGCTAAAACTAAACAGAAAATAAACCAACGTGTTTACCCACGTTCTCCTAACTACTCGGTACTAAGTATGACCTATTCTTTTAACTAACCCAACGTGTCACATGCACATATGAATCGGTCAAACACCCTATACCAATTCTATTTTATTCAGCTAATAAAACAACTGAAATATCAGACCCATGATCCAGCTCCATGACCCGCTCCATGGACTTAACCCATCAAGATTACCCTACAGATAACATTATCTGTTAATATCTTGAAGGTAATGAAATGTGAAAAAACAAAACGATGTAATGGACTATACGCATGTTCATGCTTGAAACTGGTCCACGCCTCGTATTTCGGTTATAGTAAATAATGATCTGGATAATATACAAAGGATTCAGGATTTGTGCCAATCTAGCTATGTGACTTATCATTGAGGCGATCAAGGGCGGAGTATTATAAGGGCAGGGTGGGGTCCCGGCCCCTCCTAAACTTGGAGGTAGAAATAGAATATAGTTAGAAACTATAAGGGTTGAAACGAAACATGCTGTGAAAATACAATTCGCCTCTCCAAGAGAATGGAGAAAATGAGAAATCAAACATGGGCGTGACTGTTTATAACACCACATGATTTGGAGAGACATTTTTTTTTTTAAACATATATCGGAAGCGATTAAATACAAATCATGCATTATAGATTGCGTATAACATAGTTCCCAAAACACAATCTATGCCTGCATGATAAGTTGATACAATAACCACATCAGTTACAACATTAAGTTAGGTGTTATTTAAATTCCAAAACATAAGTTTATAAACGACTACATGTCGTGTAGTCAGAGTAGGCAGTCAAACATTCTTCAAACTAACTTCTTGCCCACCCACATCAAAAGTAATCTGCAAGAAGTGAGGAGAGGGATTAGCACGAAGCTAAGTGAATAGATCACAACTATCAATCTAAACTATCATAGCAATTGATCACCACAAAGCATCATAACAAATACATCAAAGAGGATCGGTAGTCCTTGAGGTACCCTCATGCCGCGGTGGTTCCCCAAGTAACACTTATAACCACTGAAGGCCAAACAGTGGTTTTACCGATAGTTTAGTATCATTACTACATACGACATGATTTCAATAAACAACACATGTACAAAGTTATCATGTCGTCCAAAGTAATAGTATCCAAACCCAATATCATATTGACCCCTGACAAGATAGCACATTCCATAATCATCATGGCAAAATGTACTTATTCAACATATAACTATAAAACCATGTTTACCCGTTGTAACCGGATTGTTACAACTAATTCAGAATGAGAGTCAATGATCCACTCACCCTTTACAGTCACCGTCTTCACTCAAAGTTCTAATATTATTGAGTCTTCGGTTTATCTGAGAACACAAGAGAATTACAAGTTAATACTCGTTTCAGATGATATCTAACTTTCATTAGGCACTTATTATCAGTTCAGCAAGCATTAATTGTCATAACGATAGTATACAAGTTGATTAACACAAGTTCTAGCAAACTAAAATAACAATTTCTGCAAATAGTGGGAATCCGCCGGATTCCAATGAATCCGCCGGATTCAAATGAATACGGTCGGATTCCCATGAATCCGCCGTATTCTCTGACACCCGTCAATTTAGGACTAGAATTTAGTGCCTAATCAATTTTAATACATGTAATTAGTTCTGTGTTAGGCTAATTAATGTATCAATTATTATATATATTGTTGAATATATATCTACACAATTATGCGGTTTGTTTAAATCGTACAAGTTTCAAATCGAATGTAATTCGGTTCAATTTAATACGGACGTTGGTGAACAATTTAATTAAATAACATAAAGATTATTTAATGAAACTATCATATCTCAATAATATTATTTTTATAATATGTCGTATTCATCCCATATCGTACAAGCGAGAACAACGCGATTAAATGTGAACTCGCAAACAAACAAAATCGAGATAACGTTTTATAACACAATTATTAAGTACTTTATAAAATACTTCAACAAAAATATTGAATAATTATTTAACGTTTAAACGACGGAGCAAACGAACACCACACGGAACGCGGGGCAAAAACTGAAAAGTGGGGATAAACCCCCACCTCCCATCTTTTTCTTCATTTCATCACTTTCTTCTCTCTCTCTCTCTCTTTTCTTTTCTCTCTAAACAAACAAAACCACCAAACCATTAAAAATCGCAAATAATACCACGAAACGCAACCGTATCATCAATATTTTTAGAGATTCACGACCACCTCGCGACGATCTACAACGCTACCTTTCCGGGTTTTCATTTCGGCAAATTGTAAGTTTCCGACAAAATCCCGAAATCTCTCGATTCTTAGTATTTCTCACTTGTGATTGTTTATATAACATATATATGTCCCTTACTAAGTATATAACACGATTTCATAGCTTAAAAACGAGTTTAAAACGGATTTTTGGTCGGAATTATTGTGACAGCCGGATTTCTGGGCTGGTGTTCATCCATGCGACACAAGCCTTGTGTCGCATGTTGTGTCGTATTTCGGCCTTTGTGTCGCATAAACTCCCTTGTGTCGTATTTTGTGTCGTACCCGAGAATTAGTGTCGCAAGTCCTGCGACACAACCACTATGTCGCATACCCCATACGACACAATCACTATGTCGCTGTTGAATCAGCATCTCGCATCTATGCGACACAACCATTGTGTCGCATAGACATTATGTCGCATTCCTATGCGACACAACCCTTGTGTCGCATAAACACTTTTGTGTCGCATATTGTGTCGCAAAACACAGAAAACTCAGATTTTTACTAAGTGTCGAGACTCGAAAATTATCACTCGATTTTACCCGAATTCAGATCCCAGATGCGTTTTTCGTCAAAGCAATATAGTAGGAATAAAAATTTTCCAAGCTGACCTGGCAGCTCGACCCCAGCCAGGGGCTCTGCCCCTTGGACCCCGCTACCAGGGGCGCTGCCCCCGGACCCCCGTAATTAGATTCCGTAAGCACATTTTTCACCAAGTGTCAAACTTGTACAACTTCAAAACACTTATACGATACAACTTTTCAAACATAATGGAATTTGTTTTTCAAGTATAACGCTTCTAAATCAATGTGGTAACATCAAGACTATTGTTACAATTAATCACCAACAGGCCGTACATGTTTTCAAACATATTTCAGAATCAAACAAGTCGTTGTAACTTGTATCAATTCAATCAAACAAGTCGTTGTAACTTGTATCAATTCAATCAACCAAATCGTAGTAATTTGGACATATATATAAAGTTGTATAACAACTACAAAGGTAGTCTTTCGAGATACCGGTACAATTAATAACAATCAAGTGTCGTGAACACATTCAGGTTTCAAGTCTTTGGACATCAATTCACCGCTAATTACTTCAAGTTTATTAAATTAAACACTTCAAGACTCAGGTGAGTTTCATAGCCCCATTTTCACTATTTTACAACTAGGGGTGTGATAATACTGCTCTGTTTTGTTTTACAAGTAGAACGCAAGTGCCAAACTTCAAATACTACATGAGTTTCAAGCTAATCAATTTAAAGTCCTCCATAGCATAGTCTCTAGTATTTATAGCGTGAATGTTAGTATATGATATCATATGGGATTGACAATCCTCATCCGGGTTAGCACGCACTAACCGGTCAAACGGATGTATTAGCATTTGGGAAGGCGAGTGTGGATTAGACACTCGTAGGAGGCATTTCAAGTTAGGTTTCCTTAATTGGGCCTGACAAATCAAGTTAAGCTCAGACTATGTGCTCATGGACAGTATAACTTTTATTTTGCTTAATTGCATTTTAAATTCAATATAAATCTTGCGGTTCTTACAACTATACATTGACATACAAACCTGTGAGCTCACCAGCGTTTTCCCTGACCCATTTTAGTATTTATCACAGGTACCCAGCAGTAGGTTGGCTGCTGTAACACCCCCAAATTCGTTTATTTTGTTTAGCGGAAGCATTTAGTTTGAGTACGGGGGTGCCACAATAACAAAGCATGCATACGTATCAGAGCTTATGATTACAACAGAACATAATATATTAAGATGCCAAATGTATTAATTACAAAGTTTACGATTCATCGAATCGTACAAGTTAAAAGTAATAAGTTTACAAAAGTAGATTTCTGAAATATGACTAAAACATTTCAGTTATACTAAAGAAATCCATGTGTTTCCAAAAGTTGGCATCCTAAACTTCACGGGTCGCCTAATTCTCCATGTGTGTTGGCGATTCTTATATGCGCAGCTAATTCCCTGAAAAACATAGTAAAAGTCAACAACTAGGTTGAGTGAATTCACAGGTTTTATGTTTACACAAGTTGAATCAAGTTTGTAGCACAGTTGTTATCCAAATACGTTCACAAATAGTATTGCCATAATAGTCGAGAATAAGTTTAGTGGAATGCTATCCAAATACAAGTTTTCGTGGGTTGTCCGCCCAAAGTTCAAGTTTAGTGGGTTGTTCGCCCAAAGTTCAAGTTTAGTGGGTTGTTCGCCCAAAATTCAAGTACAGTGGATTGTTCGCCCAAAATTCAAGTTTAAAACACGTGCTGGTCGTTCTCCAGCGATTTACAAATAAACAGTACCGGTCGTTCTCCGGCCAAATACGCACGGGTCGTTCTCCCGTTCAGCAAAAACAGTTTACCGGTCGTTCTCCGGTCTAGTTACGCACGAGTCGTTCTCCCGTCCAACAAACGCATGGGTCGTTCTCCCATCCAAGACGCACGGGTCGTTCTCCCGTCCCTTGGCCAGTCGTTCTCTGGCACTAAAATACGTAGCTGGTCGTTCTCAAGCGTTTTACATAAAAGTACCGGTCGTTCTCCGGTATACCAAACAAGTTTAAAGGTTTACAGTCGTTTGCAAAACAGCTTACCGGTCGTTCTCCGGTCTAGTTAAAACAGTTTGTCGAATAAATTATCCCATTTGTTCAGTATGTCAATATGAAAATGTTATCTCATAAACACCAGTTTGTTTAATAGTTTAATAGTTCAAAGTACTCTAATTGTTCGAGTAAACAAGTATGATAAACAATCATATAAGTAAAAGCAGTGATGGCAATAAGTAAAACAGTTGACTATGTTTTCCACCCCTGTTCAAAAGCAGTTAAATCAGTAAAAGTAGGGGCTGTGAACTCACCTGTTGAGTTAAGCAGTTGTGCGAGTGCTAGCAAACCTAAGCCAAAGTACAGTCCAGAATCTCCTAACGTCCTAAACGTACGAGATTTAATAAGTATGTGGATGTCTAAACTAATCATCCATGCTAGTGTTTGTACAACCAAGTCATGTCCAAAGTATTTGTTGAACGTTTACGTTGTATTTCGTTGTTTGTGAAAATGTATACGACTTGTTGGTGATGTTTTGAAACAATAGTTCAAAAATGTTATTATCTCATTTGCTACAGTACTGCTACAGTAAAATTTGACTTTTCTACAGTAACTTTTACTTTTTAAAATGTGTTTTTAGGGTTCTGACTTGTGCGACGCAAGGTGCGACGTAAGGGTCTGCGTCGCATTCAGGTTTTGCGACGTCATGGGTTGCGTCGCATAGGCGACGTTCGCAATTTAATGCGACGGAACGGGTTGCGTCGCTATCTGCGACGTGGGGATGATTATGCGACGCAAAGGCCTGCGTCGCAGTACTATTTTTGGGCCAAAAGCGACGTAGTCGCCTGTTCGACGAACAGCTTAAAAATCAACGAGTTTTGGGTCGATTTGGACGTTTTTGGTTGTACAAAACGCTAAAACATGATAATCTAAGTATACTAAACATGAAATATTAACTAAAACTACAAAATCTAGGAATTGACGGGATTTGTCGGAAACTTACGAGTGTCGGTTTTGAAATCCGGAAAGATGGAAAGATAGATCGTAGTCTCGTGGTCGTTTTATTCCAAAGAAGTATGGTGATTCGGCGTCGTTTGATGGTAGTTTGTGGCGTTTTTGTGATGGTTTTTGGTTGGTGGTGGTGAAAGAGAGAAAAAGAGAAAGATGAGGTGATGATGAATGAGAAAAATGGGGAGGGAGAAAGGGTTTTGTTCCCTTTTTCCTTCCTCTGTGTTTGCGCTCCGCGTTTGTTTACCCGATCGTTAACTGTTACTTTATTTTAACTAATATGTTTTTAATTACATTTTTCATTATATTTATAATTAGGCTCTTTTTATGAAACCAAATTAATAAATTTTATAAATTTCAAACTTTGTTTTATTTTAAATTATTCGAGTTGACGTTTTGCATTATAAAATGATATGTAAATATTATCGACATAATATTTAATTGTTCACGACGTTATTTAATAATTTCGTTTTATTAAATAATTTTGTTCACCAACAGTCGTATAATTTTGTCGCGTTTGTTTTCAGATTGTTCAGTACGTAATTACAACTAATTACGAATACGTAATACTACGCGTATTATCTAGTTGGGCTTTGCTAGACTTACCTTTAAAATGTGTTGTGAATTCACTCAAGTAGGGAATTAGCCTAATAATGCAAGTGATTAACGTTAATAATCGCGTTTTAAATTGCGGGGTGTTACATTCTCCCCATGTTAGAGAAATCTAGTCCCGAGATTTAAAATCAAGTCGGATCGCCCGCGGCGTCCGAATAAGTCACGTCGTCGATAATAATACCAATTTGCGTGGCGCTCAATTGTTGCCAGAAAAGTTTTAACCAGTTTAGTATACTCGCTGTATAGTTTAAATAGTTATGCGTTCGATAATGGTCGAAGTTTACCAAGCGTTAAGTTTGAATAGACATTCGTAAGAAACGTATGTTAAATCGTAGCAATAGCTGCTAAGACATACCGTGTTAGCCGAGGTCTGCAACCGTTTCCGGTGCACGGAGGATGTATGCGCGGCTTGGGGTGTAGCCTTTGTTAACGATGCGGTTGTTGTCGTTTTGATTGTTGCGGTTGTTGTTGTTCTGATTGTTGTTCCCGGTGTTGTTCTGGTTGTTGTTCAGTTTTGGACATTGGTTTCGAAAGTGTCCAGATTCACCGCACTCGTAGCACGCATTTGATCGAGGAAGAGGGGCTGTTTTACAGTTTTGGGCCAAATGACCCCAGTGTTTGCAATCTTGGCAGAAGGCGCAATTGCCGGCATGATGCATCCCGCACTTGTCGCATTTTGGTTTGTTGCCAAGATAGGTTTTGGGTCCAGGGTTGGTGATCGCGGAGAAGGCTCGGGTGTTTCCCGGGTTTCTGTTTTGTTGACCCTGACAGTCGTTACCCTCGTTGTTCCATTTCCGCTTATTGTTTCCAGAGTCGCCCGCATCAGTACGGGTAGGTTCAGTTTTCCCTGTAGTAGTTTTCAGGGTTCCAATCAAGACTGCGTCGTCGGTCAAGCTTTGAGCCAGATCAACTGCGCTCCTAAATGTGGCGGGTTTGGAGGACATAACCATGCCTCGGATTTGTGGTACCAAACTCCTGTTGTAACGCTCAATGCGTTTGCTCTCGGGGGTTACCATGTGAGGCACCAGACGTGCAAGCTCCTGGAATCTAGTTGTGTATCCGGAAATGTCAGCGCCGATCATTTGAATGTTCCAAAACTCGGTTTCAAGTTTCTGCATCTCGTTGGGAGGGCAAAATTTCTCCATCAGCATCTGTTTCAGAGTTTCCCAAGTCATGGAGTAAGCAGCTGGACGCCCCATAATCTGGACCTGAGCGTTCCACCATGTTAACGCTTTGTCAGCTAAGGTACACGTGGCGTACTTCACGATTTTATCGGTGGCGCAGTCGCTGATGTCGATGACTGATTCCATTTTCTCAATCCAGTGGACTAGGCCGATGGCCCCTTCGGTCCCGGTGAAGGAGCTGGGTTTACAAGACTGGAAGGTTTTGTAGGAACACCCCTGCTGGGTATTGGTTGGGGTTTCGCTGTTGACTGGAGTGGCTCCGCTATTGTTGGTCAGGTTTTCACGATTGCGGCTGGCCTCGTATTGAGCGATGGCTTCAGCCACGCGGCGTTCGATTATTTGCTCGGTTGTTTCTGGAGGCGGAGGTGGAGGAGGATCATTTCGTCGACTGTTTAGAGTGTTCCTTCGTTTAGGCGGCATGATGACGTTCTGCGATGAAAAGATGCAGAAGTCAATGCCAATGAAAAGATGTGAAGAATAAAGTTTCACATAGTTTTAGTTATCGAATATTTGAGAAGAAATGACAAGATCCCCATCACATATCTCACGACTATGAAACACCCATATGTACTTAGTATAATATAATCACGTTGGCCAGGCGTCATTATATGATGCTAAATACATACTTCTTTTCATCAATCGTTTAATACGATCAGGTTCATATGGGTTTTGAGTGAAAGTGAACAGTTCAGACATAGTACGGTTCGACGAAGGAATCACGTGTATCGATGTGTCGTAACGATAGTTAGACGTATGCAAATGTGTGTATGCATGTGCGTTCTAGCCAAGGCTATAGTCTAGGTCTCTAAGGTCTCTAAGTAACCTAAGAAATCTAGTTCGCTATAACCAATGTCTCTGATACCAATCTGTAACACCCCCAAATTCGTTTATTTTGTTTAGCGGAAGCATTTAGTTTGAGTACGGGGGTGCCACAATAACAAAGCATGCATACGTATCAGAGCTTATGATTACAACAGAACATAATATATTAAGATGCCAAATGTATTAATTACAAAGTTTACGATTCATCGAATCGTACAAGTTAAAAGTAATAAGTTTACAAAAGTAGATTTCTGAAATATGACTAAAACATTTCAGTTATACTAAAGAAATCCATGTGTTTCCAAAAGTTGGCATCCTAAACTTCACGGGTCGCCTAATTCTCCATGTGTGTTGGCGATTCTTATATGCGCAGCTAATTCCCTGAAAAACGTAGTAAAAGTCAACAACTAGGTTGAGTGAATTCACAGGTTTTATGTTTACACAAGTTGAATCAAGTTTGTAGCACAGTTGTTATCCAAATACGTTCACAAATAGTATTGCCATAATAGTCGAGAATAAGTTTAGTGGAATGCTATCCAAATACAAGTTTTCGTGGGTTGTTCGCCCAAAGTTCAAGTTTAGTGGGTTGTTCGCCCAAAGTTCAAGTTTAGTGGGTTGTTCGCCCAAAATTCAAGTACAGTGGGTTGTTCGCCCAAAATTCAAGTTTAAAACACGTGCTGGTCGTTCTCCAACGATTTACAAATAAACAGTACCGGTCGTTCTCCGGCCAAATACGCACGGGTCGTTCTCCCGTTCAGCAAAAACAGTTTACCGGTCGTTCTCCGGTCTAGTTACGCACGGGTCGTTCTCCCGTCCAACAAACGCATGGGTCGTTCTCCCATCCAAGACGCACGGGTCGTTCTCCCGTACCTTGGCCAGTCGTTCTCTGGCACTAAAATACGTAGCTGGTCGTTCTCCAGCGTTTTACATAAAAGTACCGGTCGTTCTCCGGTATACCAAACAAGTTTAAAGGTTTACAGTCGTTTGCAAAACAGCTTACCGGTCGTTCTCCGGTCTAGTTAAAACAGTTTGTCGAATAAATTATCCCATTTGTTCAGTATGTCAATATGAAAATGTTATCTCATAAACACCAGTTTGTTTAATAGTTTAATAGTTCAAAGTACTCTAATTGTTCGAGTAAACAAGTATGATAAACAATCATATAAGTAAAAGCAGTGATGGCAATAAGTAAAACAGTTGACTATGTTTTCCACCCCTGTTCAAAAGCAGTTAAATCAGTAAAAGTAGGGGCTGTGAACTCACCTGTTGAGTTAAGCAGTTGTGCGAGTGCTAGCAAACCTAAGCCAAAGTACAGTCCAGAATCTCCTAATGTCCTAAACGTACGAGATTTAATAAGTATGTGGATGTCTAAACTAATCATCCATGCTAGTGTTTGTACAACCAAGTCATGTCCAAAGTATTTGTTGAACGTTTACGTTGTATTTCGTTGTTTGTGAAAATGTATACGACTTGTTGGTGATGTTTTGAAACAATAGTTCAAAAATGTTATTATCTCATTTGCTACAGTACTGCTACAGTAAAATTTGACTTTTCTACAGTAACTTTTACTTTTTAAAATGTGTTTTTAGGGTTCTGACTTGTGCGACGCAAGGTGCGACGTAAGGGTCTGCGTCGCATTCAGGTTTTGCGACGTCATGGGTTGCGTCGCATAGGCGACGTTCGCAATTTAATGCGACGGAACGGGTTGCGTCGCTATCTGCGACTTGGGGATGATTATGCGACGCAAAGGCCTGCGTCGCAGTACTATTTTTGGGCCAAAAGCGACGTAGTCGCCTGTTCGACGAACAGCTTAAAAATCAACGAGTTTTGGGTCGATTTGGACGTTTTTGGTTGTATAAAACGCTAAAACATGATAATCTAAGTATACTAAACATGAAATATTAACTAAAACTACAAAATCTAGGAATTGACGGGATTTGTAGGAAACTTACGAGTGTCGGTTTTGAAATCCGGAAAGATGGAAAGATAGATCGTAGTCTCGTGGTCGTTTTATTCCAAAGAAGTATGGTGATTCGGCGTCGTTTGATGGTAGTTTGTGGCGTTTTTTGTGATGGTTTTTGGTAGGTGGTGGTGAAAGAGAGAAAAAGAGAAAGATGAGGTGATGATGAATGAGAAAAATGGGGAGGGAGAAAGGGTTTTGTTCCCTTTTTCCTTCCTCTGTGTTTGCGTTCCGCGTTTGTTTACCCGATCGTTAACTGTTACTTTATTTTAACTAATATGTTTTTAATTACATTTTTCATTATATTTATAATTAGGCTCTTTTTATAAAACCAAATTAATAAATTTTATAAATTTCAAACTTTGTTTTATTTTAAATTATTCGAGTTGACGTTTTGCGTTATAAAATGATATGTAAATATTATTGACATAATATTTAATTGTTCACGACGTTATTTAATAATTTCGTTTTATTAAATAATTTTGTTCACCAACAGTCGTATATTTTTGTCGCGTTTGTTTTCAGATTGTTCAGTACGTAATTACAACTAATTACGAATACGTAATACTACACGTATTATCTAGTTGGGCTTTGCTAGACTTACCTCTAAAATGTGTTGTGAATTCACTCAAGTATGAAATTAGCCTAATAATGCAAGTGATTAACGTTAATAATCGCGTTTTAAATTGCGGGGTGTTACAGACTTACAGCTGCACAAGCAGGAACTATTAGCTCGAGTCAGCATTCATACAACTAGAGATTGGATTGCATTATTATATTTTGTAAAAGTAATTATGCTATGTAATCTCTCAATTTCAGGAATCGAGCTAATGTAACAATATTTTGATGTAAACATTTACTTTATCTATACAAGTTTAAAACGACGCATATAGTGGTCGTTCATTATATCTTATGTGCTTTGTATATTGATTAGTGACACCCAAATCGAGCTTCCGCAAATCAATCAAATTTGGGGGTGTCACAGATTGGTATTAGAGCCTAAGGTTATAGTGAACTAGGTTGCATTTAGTGGGCCTAGACTATGACCGTTAGGCAGTATTCCTTATTAGTTATGACTAGTTCAGGGATTACATCATACGACTTTAATTTAACATAGCCTGATCAACTATGTACAATTAAAGAAAGATGATGTGACACCTGAAAGAGTTATGTTGAACAGGAATACATTAGTTGACTCTGACCTCGAGAGAAACGGGACTCAAAACATGTCTGTGCTAGACACTCAATAGGTTATTATGTGATATACATATATTTACATGAATAGACCTCATTACAACTTTAGGCTATATTATATTATATGAATATTGGCCTATTTCTCTCTAACGTATTATCTCGGAATGACAAACACACCACCAAATTCATCGCACTCGGACGAGTATCTCACTTCCTTTCTTTGTTCTTTCTTACTCAGTATCATGCCTCCTCGTCGTCAAATTACCCTTAGCGAAGCTGAGATCGCGGGAATAATTGCCCGCAGTGTGACCGAAGCCTTGGCTACCCGAACACCACCCGGTAGCGAGGACACAGCAACCAATACTCCACCACCCAAACCCTGCTCCTATAAGGACTTTCTTAGCTGTAAACCACTATACCTCAAGGGCACGGAAGGTGCCATTGGCTTGATCCGTTGGATTGAGCGTATGGAATCTGTTTTCAGTCTCTGCGACTGCACTGAGAACAACAAGGTCAAATTCGCTGCTTACACCTTTCAAGAAGGTGCACTCACGTGGTGGAAAACCCACGCAAACTCTGTAGGCCTTGAGGTTGCAAATCGACTTCCTTGGGCCGAACTGAAAAAGAAGCTGACAGAAAAGTACTGTCCTGAAGAAGAATTGCACAGGCTGGAGGAAGAATTCTGGCATCTGGCAGTACAGGGAAATGATGTTGCTGAATATACCACCAAATTTCAGCAGTTTGCTTTATTATGCCCGAGTTTGGTCGAACCAGAAAGTAAGGGCATTAAGAGATACATTCGTGGACTCCCCGAGAACATCCAGGGAAACGTCGCCTCATCCAAACCAACCACCACTGAGAGTGCCATTCGATTGGCCCACGAACTCATGGCCCTAGTTGTCAGCCGTGAGACCTCTAACACCTCATTCTCCAACAACAACAAACGCAAATCCACTGAACACCACCACCACTCAAACAAGAAAAACAACGCCATCCAAGTCTACACCACCAACTCTGAATCCAACCGCAGCTACACCGGGGACAGGCCTTATTGTCCCAAGTGTAACTATCACCACTTTGGTCAGTGCAATACCCCTTGCAACAACTGCAGGAGGTACGGGCATTCGACTAAGGATTGCCGAGCCCCCAGATCCAACAACAACTCCTCGGACAAAAATGCCCGACAACCTAAGTCCTGCTATGAATGTGGAAATCCAGGACACTTTAGGGATACGTGCCCGAAATTGAAGAATAAGGGCAACAACAACAACAACAACAACAACAACAACAACAACAACAACAACGGCCGCAACAATAACAACGTCAAAAGTAGCGCCTTCGTGATCAACTCAGCGGACGCCCGTCAGGACCCGAATGTGGTCACGGGTATGTTCCTCCTCAACAATTTAACTGCTTCTATTCTGTTTGATACTGGTGCCGATAGAAGTTTTATTTCCGATGAATTTTGCCCTCTACTTGACATCACACCTGTTGCTTTAGACGTTAAGTACACCGTAGAGCTAGCAAATGGCAAATTGATAGAAACCAATAGTGTGATACCTAATTGCACTTTAAATCTAGCCGACGAAATCTTCTCCATAGATCTTATGCCTGTTGAGATAGGAAGTTTCGATGTCATCGTAGGCATGGACTGGTTGTCCAAACATCGCGCCGAAATCATTTGCCATGACAAAATTGTTCGCATACCTCTCGCCGTCGGTAGAACCTTGGTCATACAGGGGGAGACCGGTGGGACGAGGCTTAACATTATATCTTGCCTAAAAACCCGGAAATTTCTGAGAAAGGGTTATCCATCAATCCTCGCGCACATCATGGAGAAAAAGTCGGAGGAGAAGCGACTTGAGGATGTTCCAATTGTTCGAGACTTTCCAGAAGTCTTTCCTGAAGAACTACCTGGTCTACCACCACCAAGACAGGTTGAGTTCTCAATCGATCTTGTACCAGGTGCTGCGCCGGTGGCCCGAGCGCCATACCGCTTAGCTCCATCCGAACTTCAGGAGCTGTCCACCCAGTTACAGGAACTCCTGGAACGAGGGTTTATCAGGCCGAGTTCTTCACCTTGGGGAGCTCCGGTCCTATTTGTTAAGAAGAAAGATGGTTTTTCGAATGTGTATCGACTATCGAGAGTTGAACAAGTTAACTGTCAAGAACCGGTATCCATTTCCTCGAATCGATGATTTGTTCGACCAACTTCAAGGGTCGAGTTGTTATTCAAAGATAGATCTCCGATCCGGTTATCACCAACTGCGTGTCCGCGATGCCGATATTCCAAAAACCGCTTTCAGAACCCGTTACGGGCATTACGAATTTCAAGTGATGCCATTCGGCCTAACCAACGCACCGGCTGTATTCATGGACCTTATGAATCGGGTGTGTAAACCTTATCTTGACAAGTTTGTCATTGTCTTTATCGATGACATACTCATTTATTCGCGCAACGAGCAAGAACATGCGCAACACCTCAAAACCATCCTTGAACTACTTAAACACGAGGAGCTATATGCAAAATTCTCTAAGTGTGAGTTCTGGATCCAAACAGTCCAATTCCTTGGTCACGTGATTGACAGTCAGGGGATTCACGTTGACCCATCAAAAATCGAGGCCATCAAAGACTGACAAGCACCCACCACTCCGACCGAAGTACGCCAATTTTTGGGTCTTGCCGGGTATTACCGACGATTCATTGAAAATTTCTCCAAGATAGCCTTACCACTCACGACTCTGACCCAGAAAGACAAAAAGTTTGACTGGACTGATAAACAAGAGTCGGCATTCCAACTATTAAAACAAAAGCTTTGCAGTGCTCCTATTCTATCATTACCCGAGGGCACCGATGACTTCGTGGTATACTGCGATGCTTCTCATCAAGGTCTCGGTTGCGTGCTTATGCAACGAGACAAAGTCATAGCTTATGCTTCACGACAGCTCAAGATTCATGAAAAGAATTACACTACCCACGACCTCGAATTAGGAGCCGTCGTTTTCGCCCTCAAAATTTGGAGACATTACCTCTACGGCACTAGGTGCACAATCTTTACAGACCACAAAAGTCTCCAACACATATTCGATCAGAAGGATCTCAACATGAGGCAACGTCGATGGGTCGAGTTGCTTACCGATTACGACTGCGAACTCAAATATCATCCAGGCAAAGCAAATGTCGTTGCTGATGCCCTCAGTTGGAAAGAGCGAGTGAAACCACTTCGGGTTCGAGCCCTCAGTATGACCATTCACAACAATTTAAACATTCAAATTCTCACTGCTCAACTCGAAGCCTTGAAACACGAAAACGTCAAAGATGAAGCCTTGCGGGGCATGGATAAACAATTCGAAGTCAAACCTAACGGGATTAGGTATTTCTCACACCGAATCTGGTTTCCTAAATTCGGGAATCTACGAGACTTGGTGATGGATGAAGCTCACAAGTCCAAATATTCTATCCATCCGGGATCCGACAAGATGTACCACGGTATCAAGGACTTCTATTGGTGGCCGAACATGAAAGCTGAAATCGCCACCTATGTCAGCAAGTGCCTTACTTGCTCCAAGGTCAAAATCGAATATCAAAAACCTTCTGGTTTACTTCAACAACCCGATCTTCCTGAATGGAAATGGGAACAAATTGCCATGGACTTCATAACCAAACTACCCAAGTCAGCGAACGGTTGCGATACCATTTGGGTGATCGTGGATCGTCTCACAAAGACTGCTCACTTCCTGGCAATCAAGGAATCCGACAAAATGGAACGCCTCACCAGAATCTATCTGAAGGAAATCGTGACTAAACACGGTGTTCCAATTTCAATTATCTCCGATAGAGATAGTCGTTTCACTTCACAATTTTGGCAATCACTTCAAAGATCACTAGGTACTCGACTTGATATGAGTACCGCATACCATCCTCAAACCGACGGCCAAAGTGAACGAACAATTCAAACACTAGAAGACATGCTACGGGCCTGCGTAGTAGACTTCGGTGTAAACTGGGAAAAACACCTACCATTATGCGAGTTCTCGTACAACAACAGTTATCATACCAGCATTAAAGCTGCACCATTCGAGGCACTGTACGGTCGTAAGTGCCGGTCACCTATCTGTTGGACCGAAGTTGGGGATAGCCAACTCACAGGTCCAGAAATCATTCACGAGACGACCGAGAGAATCGTCGAAATTCAAAACAAACTCAAAGTCGCGCGTGATCATCAGAAAAGTTATGCTGACGTGAGACGTAAACCACTCGAGTTCCAAGTTGGAGATCGAGTACTACTCAAAGTATCGCCTTGGAAAGGCGTAATTCGATTTGGCAAACGAGGGAAGTTAAATCCCAGATACATTGGACCATTCGAGATTCTCGAGAGAATTGGTCCAGTAGCATATCGATTGCAGCTGCCATCCGAGCTCAGCAGCGTGCATCCCACATTTCATGTTTCGAATCTGAAGAGGTGTCTGTCTGATGAGACACTTATCATTCCACTCAATGAAATTCGAGTTGACGAGAAACTTCACTTTGTTGAGGAACCCGCCGAAATTATGGACCGTGAGGTCAAACAACTTAAACAAAGTCGTATTCCCATTGTCAAGGTTAGGTGGAATTCGCGGCGCGGTCCGGAATTCACCTGGGAAAGGGAAGATCAAATGCGACTCAAGTATCCTCAACTCTTCACTGACTCAACATCAAACACGACTACAACATAAATTTCGGGACGAAATTCTTCTAACAGGGGGAGAATGTGACACCCGTCAATTTAGGACTAGAATTTAGTGCCTAATCAATTTTAATACATGTAATTAGTTCTGTGTTAGGCTAATTAATGTATCAATTATTATATATATTGTTGAATATATATCTACACAATTATGCGGTTTGTTTAAATCGTACAAGTTTCAAATCGAATGTAATTCGGTTCAATTTAATACGGACGTTGGTGAACAATTTAATTAAATAACATAAAGATTATTTAATGAAACTATCATATCTCAATAATATTATTTTTATAATATGTCGTATTCATCCCATATCGTACAAGCGAGAACAACGCGATTAAATTAGAACTCGCAAACAAACAAAATCGAGATAATGTTTCATAACACAATTATTAAGTACTTTATAAAATACTTCAACAAAAATATTGAATAATTATTTAACGTTTAAACGACGGAGCAAACGAACACCACACGGAACGCGGGGCAAAAACTGAAAAGTGGGGATAAACCCCCACCTCCCATCTTTTTCTTCATTTCATCACTTTCTTCTCTCTCTCTCTCTTTTCTTTTCTCTCTAAACAAACAAAACCACCAAACCATTAAAAATCGCAAATAACACCACGAAACACAACCGTATCATCAATATTTTTAGAGATTCACGACCACCTCGCGACGATCTACAACGCTACCTTTCCGGGTTTTCATTTCGGCAAATTGTAAGTTTCCGACAAAATCCCGAAATCTCTCGATTCTTAGTATTTCTCACTTGTGATTGTTTATATAACATATATATGTCCCTTACTAAGTATATAACACGATTTCATAGCTTAAAAACGAGTTTAAAACGGATTTTTGGTCGGAATTATCGTGACAGCCGGATTTCTGGGCTGGTGTTCATCCATGCGACACAAGCCTTGTGTCGCATGTTGTGTCGTATTTCGGCCTTTGTGTCGCATAAACTCCCTTGTGTCGTATTTTGTGTCGTACCCGAGAATTAGTGTCGCAAGTCCTGCGACACAACCACTATGTCGCATACCCCATACGACACAATCACTATGTCGCTGTTGAATCAGCATCTCGCATCTATGCGACACAACCATTGTGTCGCATAGACATTGTGTCGCATTCCTATGCGACACAACCCTTGTGTCGCATAAACACTTTTGTGTCGCATATTGTGTCGCAAAACACAGAAAACTCAGATTTTTACTAAGTGTCGAGACTCGAAAATTATCACTCGATTTTACCCGAATTCAGATCCCAGATGCGTGTTTCGTCAAAGCAATATAGTAGGAATAAAAATTTTCCAAGCTGACCTGGCAGCTCGACCCCAGCCAGGGGCTCTGCCCCTTGGACCCCGCTACCAGGGGCGCTGCCCCCGGACCCCCGTAATTAGATTCCGTAAGCACATTTTTCACCAAGTGTCAAACTTGTACAACTTCAAAACACTTATACGATACAACTTTTCAAACATAATGGAATTTGTTTTTCAAGTATAACGCTTCTAAATCAATGTGGTAACATCAAGACTATTGTTACAATTAATCACCAACGGGCCGTACATGTTTTCAAACATATTTCAGAATCAAACAAGTCGTTGTAACTTGTATCAATTCAATCAAACAAGTCGTTGTAACTTGTATCAATTCAATCAACCAAATCGTAGTAATTTGGACATATATATAAAGTTGTATAACAACTACAAAGGTAGTCTTTCGAGATACCGGTACAATTAATAACAATCAAGTGTCGTGAACACATTCAGGTTTCAAGTCTTTGGACATCAATTCACCGCTAATTACTTCAAGTTTATTAAATTAAACACTTCAAGACTCAGGTGAGTTTCATAGCCCCATTTTCACTATTATACAACTAGGGGTGTGATAATACTGCTCTGTTTTGTTTTACAAGTAGAACGCAAGTGCCAAACTTCAAATACTACATGAGTTTCAAGCTAATCAATTTAAAGTCCTCCATAGCATAGTCTCTAGTATTTATAGCGTGAATGTTAGTATATGATATCATATGGGATTGACAATCCTCATCCGGGTTAGCACGCACTAACCGGTCAAACGGATGTATTAGCATTTGGGAAGACGAGTGTGGATTAGACACTCGTAGGAGGCATTTCAAGTTAGGTTTCCTTAATTGGGCCTGACAAATCAAGTTAAGCTCAGACTATGTGCTCATGGACAGTATAACTTTTATTTTGCTTAATTGCATTTTAAATTCAATATAAATCTTGCGGTTCTTACAACTATACATTGACATACAAACCTGTGAGCTCACCAGCGTTTTCGCTGACCCATTTTAGTATTTATCACAGGTACCCAGCAGTAGGTTGGCTGCATAAGCAGGAACTATTAGCTCGAGTCAGCATTCATACAACTAGAGATTGGATTGCATTATTATATTTTGTAAAAGTAATTATGCTATGTAATCTCTCAATTTCAGGAATCGAGCTAATGTAACAATATTTTGATGTAAACATTTACTTTATCTATACAAGTTTAAAACGACACATATAGTGGTCGTTCATTATATCTTATGTGCTTTGTATATTGATTAGTGACACCCAAATCGAGCTTCCGCAAATCAATCAAATTTGGGGGTGTCACAGATTCCCCACCCCATCTCAGCACCAAATTGGGACATAACTCCCACTAAGGAATACGCCCCAGGAATACGCCGGATTCCCGTGAATCCGGTTCCCATTATCACCTGAATCCGCCGTATTCCAGGGAATACGACCGGATTCCCGTTTGATCTAGACTGACATAAAAAGGGGGAATCCGACCGGATTCCCGTGAATCCGCCGGATTCCCAAGATCATCAGACACGCCCAGAACCTGCAACAAACCAAACTCGAACCAAAAACCACAACTAACCAAATTCGAACACTTTGCATGATCTATACATAAAAACAACTTAAAGCATCAATATATATCAAGTTCTAACAACAATAATCTCATCAATCATCAAATCTACTCATTTCTACTTAATTTCATCAAACCCTAACATATGCATACATATAATCAAAGGTAATTTGAACTTACAATCGAGATGATAATCCGTTAAAGATGAAGATAATCACGTGCTAGTACCAATCCAAAGCCTCAATCGATTTCTAGTTGTTAATCTTTGATCTCTTAATTGTTAGGTGTGTGTGTGTTTTTGTATTTGGGAGGTTATAATGAATTGGGGATGGGAAAACAATGAACCGATCCACCAACTAAAATGATTATAAGTGGATACCAAATAATACCCACTCTAAACCTATTGTCTGGAACCTAAAAACCGTTTACGTGAAAATATATATATTATACCGTCAACTATAATAATTTAAAACAAGTAATAATTCATGTATCACAATAAGTCATTTGACCAATGGACATATTTATTTCAATTAGCCAAATAATACTAATTATTTCTAAACTCAATTAAATAATCAAATGAATTAAGTACATTACCAAATTTCTCCTAGGCCGGTAATGAGGATGTTACAAATCTTCCCTTCTTAAGAAGATTTCGTCCCCGAAATCTCGCCACGCTCAAAGAGATTTGGATAACGCACTTTCATGCTTTCCTCCATTTCCCAAGTAAGATTAGCACCCAAACTATGTCGCCACTTAACCAAAACCATGGGTATCTCCTTCTTTCGAAGTTTAGTCACTTTTCTATCTACAAGCTCTATGGGTTCCTCTACAAGTTTCTGACTTAAGTCGACACGCAAGTCTTGTAACGGAAGGACTTGGGATTGGTCCTCCACCTTACACTTCCTTAAGTAGCAAACATTAAAAGTGTCATGAATACCCGCTAATTCAGGAGGAAGATCTAACGATACCGTTTGATCATTAACTATTTGGCGAATTCTAAATGGCCCAATAAACCTAGGAGCAAGTTTACCACGCTTACCAAACCGAATCACTCCTTTCCAAGGGGAAACCTTTAAATATACCAATTCACCCACTACAAACGAAACTGGACAATATCTGGATCGGCATACTGTTTCTGTCTATCCCGAGCAGCTTTCAACTTCTCACGAGCTATATCTACTTTATCCGCAGTAATCTGAACAATATCTGGACCCGCAAATTGTTTCTCACCCGCTTCCAGCCAACATGTGGGTGTTCTACAACGACGCCCATATAGCATTTCATACGGAGGCATACCTATACTCGAGTGATAAGAATTATTATACGCAAACTCGATCAATGGCAGGTGTGAATCCCAAGACCCACCATATTCTAACACACAAGCACGCAACATGTCCTCCAAAGTTTGAATGGTGCGCTCTGATTGACCGTCCGTCTGAGGGTGATAAGCCGTACTCAAATTGATTCTAGTACCCAATTCCTTTTGCAAACTCCGCCAAAATCCAGATGCAAAACGAGGATCTCTGTCTGATACAATAGATAACGGAATCCCATGCCTCGAAACAACCTCACTGATGTACAACTGAGCTAACTTACTCAAAGATGCCGACTCACTAGTAGCAAGGAAGTGAGCACTCTTAGTTAGTCGGTCCACAATCACCCAGATCATATCATTTCCTCTAATGGTTCGCGGAAATTTTGTTACAAAATCCATCGTAATGTGTTCCCATTTCCACTCGGGAATCTCAAGTTATTTCAACGACCCATACGGTTTCTGGTGTTCGGCTTTCACTTGAGAGCATATATGACACGATTCCACAAATCGAGCAACATCCGTTTTCAAAGTAGGCCACCAATACAAAGGTTTCAGATCATTATACATTTTTGTGCTCCCGGGATGAACCGACAATCTGGACTTATGAGCTTCCAACAATATTACATCACGAAGCCCACCAAGCAAAGGAACCCAAACACGCGATTGGAATGTCTTTAATCCACGAGAATCGTCACATAACAGTTCTTTTCTTTTCAATAAAATCTCGGCCTTCAAATTTTGATCCAACAATGCATCCATTTGTGCCATTCTCAATTTGTCAATCAAATCTGAGGAAACTTCTAATCGCATAAAGCAAACTTTCTCGAATTTCCCTTTTCTACTCAACGCATCGGCGACTACATTCGCCTTACCCGGATGGTAACGAATTTCACAATCATAATCTTTTATCAACTCTAACCATCTCCTCTGACGCATATTCAGTTCCTTCTGAGAAAACATGTACTGAAGACTCTTATGATCCGTACAAATAACGCATTTAGTACCATACAAATAGTGTCTCCAGATTTTCAAGACAAAGACTACAGCTGCAAGTTCTAAGTCATGGGTAGGATAATTCTTTTCATGAGGCTTAAGCTGACGAGAAACATACGCAATGACTCGACCACGTTGCATCAAGACACCACCCAAACCCGCATGCGAAGCATCACAATACACAATAAAATCCTCGGACCCTTCAGGCAAGGCTAAAATTGGAGCCTGACACAATAACTGTTTCAAAGTCTGGAAAGCCGACTCTTGTTGATCATTCCACTGAAACTTAACATCCTTTCGAGTCAATTTCGTCAAAGGACCCGCGAGCTTAGAGAAATCCTTGATGAACTTTCGATAGTAACCCGCTAGACCAAGAAAACTCTTAATCTCTGAAGCAGACTTAGGTGCTTGCCAATTCATAACTGCCTCAACCTTAGATGGATCTACTTTAACTCCATCCTCACAGATAATATGCCCCAAAAATTGGACTTCACGCAACCAAAACTCGCATTTGGAGAACTTAGCATACAACTTTTCTTGTCTCAAGGTGTCAAGCACTAAACGTAAGTGTATTTCGTGATCGGATTCAGATTTAGAATAAATCAATATGTCATCAATAAATACTATAACGAACTTATCAAGATAGGGTCGACAAACTCTATTCATCAAATCCATAAAGACCGCCGGAGCATTAGTCAACCCAAAAGGCATAACAAGAAATTCATAATGACCATATCTAGTGCGGAAAGCCGTCTTAGGAATATCCTCCCCACAAACCCGCACTTGATGATAACCCGACCTCAAGTCAATCTTAGAGAAATAGGAAGACCCTTGCAATTGATCAAACAATTCATCTATTCGGGGCAAAGGGTACTTATTCTTTATGGTTCGCTTATTCAACTCTCTATAATCAATACACATCCGAAGGGTGCCATCCTTCTTTTTAACAAACAACACGGGTGCACCCCAAGGAGACGAACTAGGCCTGACGAAACCCTTATCTAATAGCTCCTGGATTTGGGTCATCATTTCACAAATTTCGGAGGGAGCTAGTCTATAAGGAGCCTTAGCTACGGGAGTAGAACCCGGAATTAGGTCAATTCTATATTCCACCTCTCTAATGGGAGGCAACCCAGGCAATTCATCAGGAAAGACGTCAGGGTAATCAGAAACCACCCGAACATTGGAAACGGTTTTCTTTTCTAATTTTGCATCAACTATATAAGCCAGGTAGGATACACACCCCTTAGCTAGAGATTTACTAGCTTTCATCATAGAAATCATAGGGATACTACCTCTTTCCCGTTCCCCTCGAGCCACAACATATGACTCATTAGAGATTGGAATCCTAATTAGTTTCTTATGGCATTCTATACTTGCCTTATTCTTACTTAACCAATCCATGCCTAAAACCGCATCAAAACTGGGGATAGGCATCAATAGAAAAGAAATTGGGAAACTATGATCCTCAATCAAGATGCTAGCTCCAGTCACCGATGTGGTAACTGGAACTATCTTGCCATTTGCTATCTCAACCTCAATAGGATTTGTAATACAAGTGGGAGTCAATTTCAGTTTATCGCAGAAAAGCATAGATATAAATGAGCAATTGGCTCCCGAATCAAACAGAACAGTAGCTGGTACAGAGTTGATTAGAAATGTACCAGTTATAACATCTTCAGTCCTGACAGCATCATCAGCTGTCATTTGGAATGCCCTACCAGTTGCCGTTGGTGGATTCTTTCTTTTCTGGCCAGAAGATGAAGACCCTCCGACCACACCCATCTTTTGTTTCCCAGCCTCCGGACACAAACCCGAACGATGACCTTCCTTTTGACAATTCCAACACACATGTCTAGGAAACGCACAATCCTTGATGTCATGACCAAGTTGTCCACATTTGATACACCTAGCAGTTTGTGCAGTGCAAGGACCCGTGTGTCGCGATTTACAATTGTAGCACCAATTGGTTCTGTCCAATGATTTACTATCCGAACTGGACTTCTTAGGTTGATGAGATCCCTGCCATTTCTTCTTTCCAGGACTACCCGAAGATTCACCCTTGGGTTTAAATGGAGATTTTTCCTTAACCTCCAAGCCCTGTGCCCTAACATCCCCATCCACAGAACGGGCAAGATCAAAAGCTTGGGAAAGAGTACCCGCCAATCTCACGGTCGTCCGATAAGTATGCGGTAATGTTGCGCCGTCAGAGTGCTGACACAGCCGCGGTCGTTTTCCAAGGGGGGCTGGCACGGCGGTCCTGCAGGCAACGACGCAACAACGTGTGAACGTGTTAGGTTTTAAATTTATATGAGCTGGGGCTCAAACTATAAGTACTACCTACTTTTGGGGAGTAAGCAGTAAGTATAACTCGAGTGTCGTTCTTAAAATCGGAGCGAATGGAACCAAAAGGGACTTACCGTAAATGAGCTTTCTGATAGGATGGGTTTATAAAAGTAGGTAGGTTTTGGTTGGTTATCTAAGCTACTACTAAATAAAACAAGTAAATTAAACAGAGAGTAGGCAACAGGTAGAGCGTGATTGCTGAAACTTCGATAATTAGGGTTTCTGGATGATATTCATTAGACAGATGATTGGAGACTACCTTGGGCAAATCATCAGACGGACAGTCGGTGTAAACACTAGGACCCTACGTTTTAGTCTAAAAGCCTAAAAGCATATGTCACTGAGTCCTAGGTTATCCTGATGCTGATCAGAAACAGGTTGTTCAAACCCCCCTCACTTGCCTTGTAAGACTAAGCGACCTCTACGGATGATATATCCTGGGTGTAGGCATAAGGTAACAAACTGCAATTTTCTATCTGACCTTTCTTAACACCTAAATCTATCTGAGTTTATCTAGGTAAGTACTAATTGTATGTTGTATATGTTGAGCTGTCGGTTATGTTGAGTTAAGCGGTTTAAGCATCTTGTATTACAGCCGAATACTTGTTTTCTTTTCAAAACTCATTTATTACTGGTTTAAGCATAATTAACTCCGTCATGAATTAGACCCTTCTTTGCTATCAGGCGCTCATCCCTAGGAATACTCACGGTGTACAGTGCATTTGGTATATCCACAGTGTTCCAGACTCAAGGTATACTCACGGTGTACAGTGCATTTGGCATATCCACAGTGTTCCAGACTCAAGGCATACTAACGGTGTACTGTACGTTAAAGTAGTTCCACAACTGTATGTTAACCTTGGTGTACTAACGGTGTACGGTGCAGCGAGCATTTCCACAGCTGTATTTGAACCTTGGTGTACTAACGGTGTACGGTGCAGCGAGCATTTCCACAGCTTTATTGTTCCTAGACCCATATTCTAAAAGGGTGACTTCTAGGTATTCCACGATGAAATAATCCTACGGCAGTTCCTTAGCTTTTCCCACGTGTTTAAACGTTATACGAAGTACTGTGCCGCTTTACGGAATATTCATAGCTTCATACTGTAATATGAGATAACTATATCTACGTAGTATTAGGGTTGATCAGATCCTATCCTAAGGCAATAGTCTCGTGAAAGACTGGAAAGGGTGGACACTTTATTAAGTCTAAATTCATGTAAAACTCAACCAGATACACAACAAAACAATCACCAATCATAATACTGGGGACATTATTCCATAACGGATTGTGCCCACGACTTTCATAGCTTCCACGTTCCGTACTACACACATTCGTGATGATTCCGGCGCTATACAAATGAAAGCCGTATAACGTTACTTCCGTTATTTCATAAGTATTATCCCACTGAATTAAATATCATCCATAATCCTAATATCTACATTTCAACAATCACAGTATTAAACTACGTAAATAGCATGGCAATATTCGCAACACAAACAAAGATATCATGCAAACAAAACATAATAACCGTAAGTAAAGGAATAAGTAATAACCAGTATTTAAGCAGCGTAACACTGAGTAGTACAAGCTAGAATCTTGAAAACTTCAATACAATAAAATTCCCAAGCTACAGCTATCTTCCCCACTCGAACCGTGCCTACATCTCTCTAGTTCTCTAGAGAGAGAAACTAGAGAGAGAAGCTAACCTAATCTAATTCTCCTCTAACTCCTAAGAGTAGTGCTAGAGAGAGAATGTGTGTGAGAGAGAAAGTGAGAGAATTCTATGAAGAATGGTGTGTGAAATGAGGTGAATGAGCTCTCTATTTATAGGCAAGCCTTGGATCCAAGAGTACAAGTCCACAAGCACACGTACAAGCCAAAGAAGCAAGGAAGAGGCCGTGTGAGACCAACAGAGGCCGTGTACGGCCTAAACAGGGCCGTGTACGGCTTGTTTATGGCCGTGTACGGCTATAGCAAGGCCGTGTACGGCCTGGTGGTGGCCGTGTGCTAGGCCGTGTGATTTTTCCGACTTTTCTCGCATCTTCGGAAGGCCGTATCTTCTTCGTTTCACGTCCGATTGACTTGATTCTTTCACCTACGGCTTCGTAATTCCGTTACGCTTCTAATGATGCCAATTTGGTAGAAATTGGATGTGTGGGGCCCGGGCGTGTTCAGAATACGTTTTGTAGCTTTCGGTTGCGCTGTAACTTGCATAACTTTCTCGTCCTTGATCCGTTCTGAGCAATCCTTATATCCACGTTCTCGTAATCTTCATAGCTACAAAATAAGACTATTATGAGGTTCTGGTATGAAGTTTACAGTAGAATTAGGGTTGGGCTCAGAATAATGCCTATTTAGGTCAGTTTTCTGCCCTTTTTGCTTGATTTTCAAAAGACCGACAAGTTTATACCTTTCTAACAAAAGTTAATGAATAATTATGATTTTAAGATGTATTTGTTAGAAAAGAGCTAAATATGGGACAATTAATGCATGTAAAAACGTGACTTTTTGCGATACATCAAATATCCCACACTTAAGCTTTTGCTTGTCCTCAAGCAAACCTCATTTGGAAAATAGTTTTTTTGAAAAAATATTTTTGAATGCTTAGAGTATCTTCCGCAGAAAGTCACTTTCTTCAAAGTAGATAAATCTTTTCGGAAAATAAGCATCAACAAAATTAACTATACTTAAACATAAAATTGTTCAACCCTTTTTGGCATGCTTTGCAACTCTCGAGACGTAGATGTACATGACTGGGCGATTCTCACAAGTGGGTCACTCAATTCACTCAAAGTGTATCGGGTTACCTATAATCTATAGAAACGAAATCGCTCATTGCCAGTCATGCAGTGCTTATCGTCATAGGCTTGGTCGAGAATCGAATCTCCACCACTCCTTTGAGAACGGTGCTAATTATCCCAAGGCATTTTAGTGGGTTGTGTGAATAAGGGTAAAGTAGGTAAGGATAGGGGTAGTTTGGTCAATGGTTTTAGGGTTTTTGAACTTCAGACTCGGAGCTTTCAAAGATCAAAGCAAGTTTCACTTGAGATAACTTCTAGAGTAGACTCATCTCCTAGATGAATAATCTCTTCTCTTGATGTTTCTTTTGAGTTCTGATTGATTTTTCTTCTTTGGAGAGTAGTCTTCTTCTTCTAGGAGTTCTCCAAGGTCTGCTTTTCTTTTCTTTTTTTTTTCTTTTTCTTTTTCTTTTTTCTTATTTTTATGACCTTGGAGATCCTTCGTATAGTGAGACATCTTTGACTTCTCTTTTGACAAGTACCAATTTTTCGTACTGTCTTTAGCGGATAATATCTTCGTGATGAGTAATAACTTCGCTTTTGTACCGTATCTTCACTTTGGATTTCTTTTTTTAAACTCTTGATAGGTACGGAGAGATGTTTGAAGATGAGACACCAATAGAAAGATACCTCAAGCAGCCCTCACTTATGATCTATGAAGTTTCACGAGCTGGAATGGTGTTTGGTGGGAAAGTGTTTGTGTTGTGGGGAAGTGTTTTAGGGTTTAGAGAAATGAAATGGCTAAGGCGCAAAGGGTTTTCTAATTGGATCATCAACAATCTTAGAAAGAAAGTTGGAAGGGTTGGCTTGAAAAGATATGAAAGAAATGGGTTAATCCTAATAAATGCCAAGATCCTCTAATTGCACCTATACCTCGTACGGCACTCATTGGTATGGTCTCGAAACGCATTCAGGAGCAAGTTCTAATTCAAAGACACATGCATCGGCGCACACTCAGAAATGAAAGTGAAGCATTAAAAGTGAATGCTTATTAAAGGCTCAAGTACCTCAAAATCAAAGGGTTATATGCACCAAGTCATGCGATGCCTAGAGGATTTCTCAATTTTCAGTTTAAGATACGTTCTTATCTTTGCCTTATCTTACTTTCCAAAGCAATTTATTTATTTTGACAGAAGGTTTATCTCTTTTAAAAGAATAATCTAAGACTAAAATCTTTTGAAAATATTCGAAATCAACCAAATGGATGTCGAACATCGTCGAGGTTGGGTTTTCGAATGTTTTGGTGATAAAAAAATCTCAACCTTTTGGGTTGGTTTTGCGAAAAATTTTTGAAAAAGTTTGAATGAAAACGGAGGTATTACTTTGGACAGGCAAATATAAACTTGCGGTATATATATACCGTGTATCCCACACTTAAAACAACATTGTCCTCAATGTTCTTTGCTAAGACGTAGGATTTTCTTCGGGAAAAATCCCACACTTAGGTTTTGAAATAGTGGAACAATTTTAAGTGTTTTGAAAAATTTGGTGGGATGGAATCCCACACTTAGAATTTAGGCATATTTGGATATGTGGTAATGGTGAAAATCATGACAAAAAGAAAGGAACTTCCCTACGATAGAGACGTGGAGATGGTTTTAAGAAAGAAGCGGCGGTCTACAGGTGATTGAAATTCCTTGGTTGAATCCATGCAGAAAGCGGTTTCTTCGTGAATGATCGGCATCTCCTTTCCTCAATTCTCATTTGCACAAACACAATTCACTTATTCTAACTAAGAAGAAAAACAGAATTAAAAACATAATAAGTAAACTAAATAACTGATAACTTAAATACTAAAAGATAAAGAAACTAAACAAACTGTGTCTGATAGTTCATGTTCCAAAAATATAACAAAGTAAAGTTCCACAACCACGCAATAAGTCAAAAGTATGGAATAGAGGAAATAGTAAGTATGTAGATATGGGTGCACAGATCTAGGGTGCTGGAGAACCCTGGTCAGAGTCCTGAACAGAAGGCTGGACCGGTGGAGGAACTGAGGAAGGTCCGGCAACTGACTGCTGACCACTGGAGACTCTCTGCTCCTCTGACCTCACCTGCCTATACTGCATCAATACATCTCTAAGGGAGCAAGCAGGTAAGTTCATCGGATCATCTAATGCCAACTGTCTGAAATCCTCGAAAGTCATCCCCTCTTGCTCCATCTTGGATCTGTAGATGTGCCTAAGTATCTCCTCTGTAGGAAGCTGATCAGAAGGTATAGGGTCTAATGCCAACAATCCCTGAAACTCTGATAAGGTGAATGGATCAGTGCCCAAATGAACAACATCTGGTCGGTAGGAACCAACAGCCTCTCCTCCTGCGGACTGCTGAGAAGAACGGGCTCTACGGGCTGACATAGTAGGATGTGGGAATGCAGCATCAACCGATAAACAATGCTCGACTGACTGTGTGGGTGGAATGGTAGTGGTAGGTGGTATGTGGGTAGTGTATGGTGGTATGGTAGTAGGTGGTGGAATGGTAGTAGATGGTGGAATGGTAGTGGATGGTGGAGCTGGTGGTAGTGGCACACACTCGTACAGGAGCGGCTCGGGAGCTGGAATACCTAAAGCCCTAGCTATAAGTGCCTGATGCGCGTTGTTGGCAGCCAACGCGTGCAATATGAAGTACTGGGTCAAGGGAGTGACTGGATCTGTATGTCGTATCTGAGCTCGGGGACCTGATGTCCCAACCCCAGCATCCCTGACTGGTGTCCTGGTACTCCTAGGCACAGCCGGTACTCTATCTACTCTATCAACAACCGGAGTCTCAATATCCTCCTCTCTGACCCTCTTCTTGGTCATGAAACATCCAGGGATAAGCTCATCAGTGTCCTTCCAGTAACACTGTCTCTCAGAACCCTCAGTGATCAAATGGATCTGCTTGCAGTAGTCCAAGTCACATGGTAATGAAGTGGAAGACACCCTATACTCGGCCTCATGACTCTTTTTCAAGAGTCGCAACCCTCTCAACAATATGGTGATGAAAGCTCCCATAAACACATGCTTCGTCAGGTCCAAGTTCTTCTCCTTCGCCATCCTCTCAGCAATAATGCAGGCCACATTAATATTCTGGCGGCTCATGATAGCATCAATGATATATAGCTCATCCCCATTTATCGGCCCGGTCTCCTTCTTTCCCATAATAGATGTAACAATCAGCTTGTGTAGGAGACGTAGCTGAGGTAGAATCAAGGCCGAGGACTTGGCACCACAAGTATAATGTGTGCCCGTCAGCTCACTCTAAATGACTCTATGGCTCCTCTCGGGATGATGAGGAATCGTCTGATGACTATGTAAGAACCAATCTGAGCTAATCTGATCCGCTGAATATAATCCCAAATGTCTAGCTAAGCCCGAAATAGAAACACTCTGGCTCTTCCCTCGGTATCTGAATGCTATCTTCTTGTCATCTTCAATTCCTAACTCTGGGTTAAGCTCAAATGTCATCAGAAACTCAGTGACAACCTCGGGGTATATGGGCTCACGAATGCTAAAAAGCTGAATCCAAGAGTCGAACTTATGTTCCTGAACCTCATATCCTATCAAATTCCTCAACCTGTCCTCGATTCCAAGTTTCCCCATGTCTTCCCAAACTATGTACCGATTACTTCCAAATGTCCTCTTTAGCCATTTCCGAATCAAAGTCTTTTCTTGTGTAGTTTTGGCCAAATAAGCTAGAGTAGGTGGAATCGGGTCCATCTGTTTAAGAAAAACAAGGAAACAAATCATATAACAATAATTGGACAATATAATATTTATTCCAAATTTTCAGAAAAAATTCGAAATGTAGGCTTTAGATTTTGCAATTATCCTATTATTATTTTTATGAATACCCTAAAAACCGCAATCATCAATCCACAATTTATCCAAATAAACAAAACCGCATCTTTCCTATTTTTCTAAGATTACTTAAAGATGAATATTTCTAAACATGCTAAGTAATCGAATAATCAAGCAAGCATCATGATCATAAATCATATAATTACCTTACTATGATTAAAATAAGCAAGCAAAGCGATTTTATTTACCATCCATCATTTTGTTTAAGCATAAGACTTTAATTAGAGGATAATTAATTCGAAAACTCACTAACTTTATTAATTAAAGTAGTGCTACTCCAAATATATTTAATTGCATTTTCATGAAGCAAATTATACAAAGTTTAAAATAAATACCATTTTAAAAGATAATGATTTTAATTAAAGAAATGGTTTTTAAATAGTTTTGTATAAAAAGCCTTTCTTTAATTCATAAGCATGCAATTAAATTAATCCTCTAATCCTTAATAATCAATTACTCATGTAAACTAATCATTTTAAGCGCAAATTAATCACCGAATAGTCAATCATAAGCAAATAATCATTCAAGAAAGTCAAAATAGCTAAAACCCTAACAAAAAGTCAACATTCAAAATCAAAACATCAAATCTAGCCATGGAAACCTCAAATTACTTCCGCAAACATGTTAACAATCAAGCATATAGCACTTTGCAAGCAAAAAGCATGGAACTTGATGATCAATACTCAAGATCTAAGCATAAACCCTAACTTTATAAAAAATATTCAAAATGATGATTTTAGGTTAGAATCATACCTCAACCTTGATGTAAAGATGTTCTAGATGCAAAAGAGATGAAGATATGGAAGATTTGAAGCTTGATTTGAAGAAAAATGATGAAAAAATGGAGAAATGGAGATGGTGAAGGTGGGTGACGGTTTTGGAGAAGAAAAGAGGAAGAAGAAGTTGCTTTTTACTTTTTGTAAAAAGTGGTGGAAGCTTCCTTTGCTTTATGCATTTTTAAATTGCATTTTTAAAATGCAATTTCAACTTAAATGCGAATGAAACGAAACGTATACTTGGGTTTTTAAAGTTTAAAATATTTTTTTATGAAAATCAACCAAAATACGCACGAAACTTTCGTATTTAAATTCGTATATTAAAAACGTAACATTAATTCGCGTGCGAAAACATTTTTGTTTTTAAATACGTTTATTAAATCTTTTTGTGTTCTTTAAAATTCAAAACCAATCCAAATAAAATTTTCCAAAATTTAAATTAAAACTTTGTCAAATTTCTGAAACGTTTGGACCGTTCGTGAAAATTCGTTTAAAAACTTACGCGTTTAAACTCTAAAGAACGTTTTTCTTTGTTTTTATAAAAATAAATTAAAAGAAAATCTAATTAAAATTATTTTTGTCCTAATTAACGAAATATTCAAACCTATTTACATCAGACCATCACCATTTATCTGTCAGTGCTTGTGACCGCACTTTCAGATAAGCCTGAAACATGCGAGAAAGTGTGGCGAAGAACGAACGTACCTTGAAGCGCTTTAATGATACTATGAATTAGGTCAGCGGGATTTATATAATAACGCTCAAATTCTCGTAAGAATTCTTTTTTCTTCTTGACCTAATGCTAGTAACACATCAATGAATTGGTTAAATGCTCGTCTTACCTTTCTCGGATTCGAAATACCATCCCTGAATCCTGTGTCTATAAAACATAGATCAAAGAGCAATTCTCCGATAACATGCTGAAATTCCTTTTCTTCTTCTGAATCAGGGTTTCCAGAAGTAGAGTGAACTACTTGTGAAATCTTTCTGATGTAAATCCTTTGTTGCTCAGTAAAAGGGAATTTAGATGTTAGTAACAACTGAGTAAGCTTAACATGGATTTCTTTTCTCTTTTGAAAGAAAGCAGAATCCATGGCTTCCTCAGTAGAATTAGGAAAAATTGATCTCAGTTCATTAATCAGATAAGTGGCAGGATCAACAAAGAACAGTTTAACGCATGGAATCAAAGTATAAGTGATAGGGGCTCTTTCAATCCAAAATTCGAGCTCGTCAATCAGGGAAGCAACATAACGATTAATCTTAATCTGGGAAACAGATGGATACTCGGTGCTAGCTATTAGATCCATTAGTAGGTCTAACTCTGATTTCAGTGATAACTCGTCTTTTTTATTGTAATTAGCACGTAGACATGTTATTATCCTATCAATCACTACAAAGGTCTTCCTCTGCTCAGTTGAAAAAGGGAAATCTGATATCTTAAGGTTTCTAAGAAAATTAACACAGATATCTATTCTCCTACTGGGCTTGTGAAAGTTTCCTAAGTGATGTTCATTACTTGATTCTGATGGGTTATTACTTGATTCGGTGTTGGGCAAGGTTGGTGGTTCTAGTTCAGGATCCTCCGGATATTGGAGACGCTCATCCACTTCTACACTTTGGAAAAGAGTAGTGGGGTAGGCTCGCAATATATCTGGAAGATCATACCTGAAGTATTCATCTAAGCAATGAAGTCGCTCATTTAAATCCATCCAAGGCATTGGTGGATAGAAGAAAACTTCAATACCGAAAGGAACGTCTTCTAGTAGGGTGGCAGGTCTAAGGTAATGTGGATATCTAGATAAGATTGATAAAATCTCAGGGTCAAGTGTCGGTTGACCACTTAATTCAATAGTGACAGAAGGTGGAATCTTCTGCTGAGATGTATCAAAACCTAGGTCTAAGGATGAATATTCGTCAATCTCAACTTCCTGGTTAACACAGACCTCTTTGTGGGAAGACACAAAGAATTCCGCATCGTCCATGATCGTTATCTCATCCATGGGAGAAATAAGATTGGAAGGAGAATTAGGGTTTTTATGGTTTTCTAATTTTTTTGTATTTTCTCTAAATTAATTAACTACTAAAGCAAATAACTTCCTAAGTAATGAAAATCTTAAGGAAGGGTCTCCTAAAAGTCAACTATCTACGGTAATCTTAAAGTTCACTACGCTCAACCGATCCCCGGCAGCGGCGCCAAAAACCTGTTGCGCCGTCAGAGTGCTGACACAGCCGCGGTCGTTTTCCAAGGGGGGCTGGCACGGCGGTCCTGCAGGCAACGACGCAACAACGTGTGAACGTGTTAGGTTTTAAATTTATATGAGCTGGGGCTCAAACTATAAGTACTACCTACTTTTGGGGAGTAAGCAGTAAGTATAACTCGAGTGTCGTTCTTAAAATCGGAGCGAATGGAACCAAAATGGACTTACCCTAATTGAGCTTTCTGATAGGATGGGTTTATAAAAGTAGGTAGGTTTTGGTTGGTTATCTAAGCTACTACTAAATAAAACAAGTAAATTAAACAGAGAGTAGGCAACAGGTAGAGCGTGATTGCTGAAACTTCGATAATTAGGGTTTCTGGATGATATTCATTAGACAGATGATTGGAGACTACCTTGGGCAAATCATCAGACGGACAGTCGGTGTAAACACTAGGACCCTACGTTTTAGTCTAAAAGCCTAAAAGCATATGTCACTGAGTCCTAGGTTATCCTGATGCTGATCAGAAACAGGTTGTTCAAACCCCCCTCACTTGCCTTGTAAGACTAAGCGACCTCTACGGATGATATATCCTGGGTGTAGGCATAAGGTAACAAACTGCAATTTTCTATCTGACCTTTCTTAACACCTAAATCTATCTGAGTTTATCTAGGTAAGTACTAATTGTATGTTGTATATGTTGAGCTGTCGGTTATGTTGAGTTAAGCGGTTTAAGCATCTTGTATTACAGCCGAATACTTGCTTTCTTTTCAAAACTCATTTATTACTGGTTTAAGCATAATTAACTCCGTCATGAATTAGACCCTCCTTTGCTATCAGGCGTTCATCCCTAGGAATACTCACGGTGTACAGTGCATTTGGCATATCCACAGTGTTCCAGACTCAAGGTATACTCACGGTGTACAGTGCATTTGGCATATCCACAGTGTTCCAGACTCAAGGCATACTAACGGTGTACTGTACGTTAAAGTAGTTCCACAGCTGTATGTTAACCTTGGTGTACTAACGGTGTACGGTGCAGCGAGCATTTCCGCAGCTGTATTTGAACCTTGGTGTACTAACGGTGTACGGTGCAGCGAGCATTTCCACAGCTTTATTGTTCCTAGACCCATATTCTAAAAGGGTGACTTCTAGGTATTCCACGATGAAATAATCCTACGGCAGTTCCTTAGCTTTTCCCACGTGTTTAAACGTTATACGAAGTACTGTGCCGTTTTACGGAATATTCATAGCTTCATACTGTAATATGAGATAACTATATCTACGTAGTATTAGGGTTGATCAGATCCTATCCTAAGGCAATAGTCACGTGAAAGACTGGAAAGGGTGGACACTTTATTAAGTCTAAATTCATGTAAAACTCAACCAGATACACAACAAAACAATCACCAATCATAATACTGGGGACATTATTCCATAACGGATTGTGCCCACGACTTTCATAGCTTCCACGTTCCGTACTACACACATTCGTGATGATTCCGGCGCTATACAAATGAAAGCCGTATAACGTTACTTCCGTTATTTCATAATGTTTATCCCACTGAATTAAATATCATCCATAATCCTAATATCTACATTTCAACAATCACAGTATTAAACTACGTAAATAGCATGGCAATATTCGCAACACAAACAAAGATATCATGCAAACAAAACAAAATAACCGTAAGTAAAGGAATAAGTAATAACCAGTATTTAAGCAGCGTAACACTGAGTAGTACAAGCTAGAATCTTGAAAACTTCAATACAATAAAATTCCCAAGCTACAGCTATCTTCCCCACTCGAACCGTGCCTACATCTCTCTAGTTCTCTAGAGAGAGAAACTAGAGAGAGAAGCTAACCTAATCTAATTCTCCTCTAACTCCTAAGAGTAGTGCTAGAGAGAGAATGTGTGTGAGAGAGAAAGTGAGAGAATTCTATGAAGAATGGTGTGTGAAATGAGGTGAATGAGCTCTCTATTTATAGGCAAGCCTTGGATCCAAGAGTACAAGTCCACAAGCACACGTACAAGCCAAAGAAGCAAGGAAGAGGCCGTGTGAGACCAACAGAGGCTGTGTACAGCTTAAACAGGGCCGTGTACGGCTTGTTTATGGCCGTGTACGGCTATAGCAAGGCCGTGTACGGCCTGGTGGTGGCCGTGTGCTAGGCCGTGTGATTTTTCCGACTTTTCTCGCATCTTCGGAAGGCCGTATCTTCTTCGTTTCGCGTCCGATTGACTTGATTCTTTCGCCTACGGCTTCGTAATTCCATTACGCTTCTAATGATGCCATTTTGGTAGAAATTGGATGTGTGGGGCCCGGGCGTGTTCAGAATACGTTTTGTACCTTTCGGCTGCGCTGTAACTTGCATAACTTTCTCGTCCTTGATCCGTTCTGAGCAATCCTTATATCCACGTTCTCGTAATCTTCATAGCTACAAAATAAGACTATTATGAGGTTCTGGTATGAAGTTTACAGTAGAATTAGGGTTGGGCTCAGAATAGTGCCTATTTAGGTCAGTTTTCTGCCCTTTTTGCTTGATTTTCAAAAGACCGACAAGTTTATACCTTTCTAACAAAAGTTAATGAATAATTATGATTTTAAGATGTATTTGTTAGAAAAGAGCTAAATATGGGACAATTAATGCATGTAAAAACGTGACTTTTTGCGATACATCAGGTAACATTCCCACAAAATGGTCAATCTTCATACGTTCCTCCGGTACCCATTGTTGCACGAATCTCAACTTGTCAGTGAATTGGGAAATGAGATCATCCATCGTCATCTTATCCGTTAATTGCAAATCCAAAAACTCGCGTCGAATCCGAGTCATGTCAAATCCCGAACAATATTTCTTACAAACCTCATTGTGAAAATCAGACCAACAAATCGATGCTCTCTGCTGTGGGGTAAAATGTGATGTAATGGAATCCCACCAAACCATTGCTGGACCCTTAAGTAGTTGCACCGCAAAAGGAACTTTGACTTCCTCTTCACATCGACAAACTTCAAACTTTCTTTCCACATCCCTCAGCCAATCCAAGGTAACGGAGGGATTTGTACTACCCGAATAATCCGATGGTCCACAAGACTTGAAAGTCTTAAAAGAGCATAGCTTAGGTTAATTCTGAGCTTGAAATATCGGAGTCTGATAACCCGAAGGTCCGGAAGAGAATGGAGCCGAAATCGGATAGGTACCATAGTGTGGATGATGATAATAAGACTGAGATACTGGAATTTGCGAAGTCACCAAAAGTGGTGGTACAGTGCTAACAGTAGGTGGCAAAGATTGCAAGATTTGTTGTGAAGACCGGTTTTGTTGTTGTTGTTGCAAAAACTGTTGTTCTATTGCCTTAAGTCTCAGATTTTCTGTCTCTAGATGAATCATATAATCATCATGATCAAAATCCCCTGCAGAAAAGGTAGTACCAGTTTGACCCTGGCTAACATTTTGGGTTTCAGTAGGGGATACATTAGTTCGGGGGGCATCATTGGGTGTGTCAGCTGGAGGTTCATTCTCTGCCATATCTGTACCAAAACAACATCTCATAACACATTAGTTGTTAGTACCTATATACTAACCAACTTCACGTGCTAACAAAATCCCACTCATAGGAATGTTTGACTGACACACACATAGATTTGGGATTGAACACTTAACCCATGCTCAATTCACCCAAACCTAGGCTCTGATACCAATTTATAACACCACATGATTTGGAGAGACATTTTTTTTTTTTAAACATATATCGGAAGCGATTAAATACAAATCATGCATTATAGATTGCGTATAACATAGTTCCCAAAACACAATCTATGCCTGCATGATAAGTTGATACAATAACCACATCAGTTACAACATTAAGTTAGGTGTTATTTAAATTCCAAAACATAAGTTTATAAACGACTACATGTCGTGTAGTCAGAGTAGGCAGTCAAACATTCTTCAAACTAACTTCTTGCCCACCCACATCAAAAGTAATCTGCAAGAAGTGAGGAGAGGGATTAGCACGAAGCTAAGTGAATAGATCACAACTATCAATCTAAACTATCATAGCAATTGATCACCACAAAGCATCATAACAAATACATCAAAGAGGATCGGTGGTCCTTGAGGTACCCTCATGCCGCGGTGGTTCCCCAAGTAACACTTATAACCACTGAAGGCCAAACAGTGGTTTTACCGATAGTTTAGTACCATTACTACATACGACATGATTTCAATAAACAACACATGTACAAAGTTATCATGTCGTCCAAAGTAATAGTATCCAAACCCAATATCATATTGACCCCTGACAAGATAGCACATTTCATAATCATCATGGCAAAATGTACTTATTCAACATATAACTGTAAAACCATGTTTACCCGTTGTAACCGGATTGTTACAACTAATTCAGAATGAGAGTCAATGATCCACTCACCCTTTACAGTCACCGTCTTCACTCAAAGTTCTAATATTATTGAGTCTTCGGTTTATCTGAGAACACAAGAGAATTACAAGTTAATACTCGTTTCAGATGATATCTAACTTTCATTAGGCACTTATTATCAGTTCAGCAAGCATTAATTGTCATAACGATAGTATACAAGTTGATTAACACAAGTTCTAGCAAACTAAAATAACAATTTCTGCAAATAGTGGGAATCCGCCGGATTCCAATGAATCCGCCGGATTCAAATGAATACGGTCGGATTCCCATGAATCCGCCGTATTCCCCACCCCATCTCAGCACCAAATTGGGACAGAACTCCAACTAAGGAATACGCCCCAGGAATACGCCGGATTCCCGTGAATCCGGTTCCCATTATCACCTGAATCCGCCGTATTCCAGGGAATACGACCGGATTCCCGTTTGATCTAGACTGACATAAAAATGGGGAATCCGACCGGATTCCCGTGAATCCGCCGGATTCCCAAGATCATCAGACACGCCCAGAACCTGCAACAAACCAAACTCGAACCAAAAACCACAACTAACCAAATTCGAACACTTTGCATGATCTATACATAAAAACAACTTAAAGCATCAATATATATCAAGTTCTAACAACAATAATCTCATCAATCATCAAATCTACTCATTTCTACTTAATTTCATCAAACCCTAACATATGCATACATATAATCAAAGGTAATTTGAACTTACAATCGAGATGATAATCCGTTAAAGATGAAGATAATCACGTGCTAGTACCAATCCAAAGCCTCAATCGATTTCTAGTTGTTAATCTTTGATCTCTTAATTGTTAGGTGTGTGTGTGTTTTTGTATTTGGGAGGTTATAATGAATTGGGGATGGGAAAACAATGAACCGATCCACCAACTAAAATGATTATAAGTGGATACCAAATAATACCCACTATAAACCTATTGTCTGGAACCTAAAAACCGTTTACGTGAAAATATATATATTATACCGTCAACTATAATAATTTAAAACAAGTAATAATTCATGTATCACAATAAGTCATTTGACCAATGGACATATTTATTTCAATTAGCCAAATAATACTAATTATTTCTAAACTCAATTAAATAATCAAATGAATTAAGTACATTACCAAATTTCTCCTAGGCCGGTAATGAGGATGTTACACTGTTTAACTATTTATTTGGGCCTGACATGTTTTATTTGGTATACGAATATATATACGATATACAGAAAAGAGAAATCGCTTTCAAAAGGTTGACTTTCAATTGTTTTATTGATGAGTTATATCACCTTCAACATTTTCGAATTAAGTTAACATTATTTACTTTTAGTGATTTAACGTTTTTCTTTTGTACGATTTTTTGTATGGTTTAATGATTAAAAGTATCCTTGAAAACGAGATCGCTTTACTAAAACTATACTTGAAAGTTAGACCGATTTTAGCCCCCCCCCAAACACATTCAAGTTCCGCCACTGGAGGCGATGTTGTCGGTGGATTGATGCATATTGTACGTGCGAAGATGGAACCATCGACATGTTGAACTGTATACAAAGGGAGATTATAGTAAGGCAACAGTAGTAGTTTGTCAATGAAGTTCTTAATACTATATTTTTGTCGTTATCGCTTATGATGATGTCTTAAAAATCTTGATGTATGGGAATGAAATTTATAATAAATTGATTGGTTACAAATCAAATTCGATTATAAGGTGTGATATTTAAGCTGAACTTTCAATAATACTTCTGTGAATACGTCACATACTTATCAGTTACCAAAAAAAGGAAAAACTAACAAAAGAAAACATGCACATTTACAACGCAACAATAAAAAATTATACTAGTAACATAAATTAAGATATGTATCACATTGTAATCTTTATTTTAAATGTAACACATGTCATGATCCATATGTCAAATTACAATTACATCATATACATTTTGAAGTTTGTTTAAATTTTTTGGTTTACATACAATTGTTGTCAAAGTGAAATATAATATTACAATACATGGTTAAATTTATCTACGTCCCTGCAAGTCTACGACTGAAACATAATATGATGTATGATAATTACTAATTAGCTGATGATAAAATTAAGAATATATAAACAGTTGCATGAAGTAGCTGTTGAAATACAGTTATGCCAAACGTTTTGAAATCGTAATGACGTAATATGAAAATTCACATTTTTTGGGCTTAAATTAAGAAGACACCTCTACATATTAAGTAAATGACATACTCAATTAAGTTCTATAATCATTAAGTAAAAAACAAGCAGACCTTTGCTTATATTATCAAACAGCATTATATAAATACGGAGTATTTGTGTATGATCATAATTAGAATAGCTATAAAAATTGGACCATTTGAACTGGGAGAGACTAATGGCTATGGTACTCATTTCAACATATACCAGCCATCAAATTGGAGCCCAAACTGCACCAACTTAACAATATCATACCAACATAGCAAGAGTGTTTCAAAAGGGTACTTGATGGTTATAAGCCTGTAGTTTGACTTTTAAAAGGTCAGAGATTGATGTGGTTGTTTTGATCAACTGCTTTTTAGTATGGATGGAGGATTATTCTACTTCTGAAGCTGACTTTAAGTGTTCTTGTGCTGTTCATGAATTGAATTATATCGAACGAGCAATCGCCGAAGGTATGTGTAACAACCGGCAAATTAGGCCTAGAATTAGTGCCTAATTCTTTGTTAATACATGTAATTAGTTCTGTGTTAGGCTAATTTATGTATCGAATTATATATATTGTTGAATATATATACGAAAATGCGATTTGGTTAAATCGTACGCAATTTAAATCGAATGTATTTCGATTCAATTTAATACGGACGTTGGTGACCAATTTTAGTAAATAACATTGTTATATCAAAAATATTATTATAATATTTCGTATTTATTCGTATTGCACAATCAGAAAGTTACACAATTTAAGATGTTAAAACGCGCAACTAAATAAATTAACGTACAAATTAGAACTCAAATATACATTAAATTGTAAAATATTTAAATAAATTCTCGCGTAATAATTTGTATTTTTAAAACGTACATTAATATTTAAAATAATTATTTACGATTAAACGACGGAGCAAACGAACACCGCACGGAGAGCGGGGACCGGAAAATGGGAGGATAACCTCCCATTCCCCACCTTTTCTTTCATTCATTTCTTCTTTCTCTCTCTCTCTTTCACTTTTTCTCTCAACTTTTCATCACCAAAATTCATCAAAAATCGACAAATACTACCACTAAACGCACGCGAAACATACTACTCTTTTGGAAGAAAACGTTCACCACATCACGATCTACAACGCTATCTTTCCGGAATTTCATTTCGGCGTTTTGTAAGTTTCCGACAAATCCCGACATCTTTCGTTTTTGATCATTTTTACTAGTTTATGGTTTCTATAGGCTTATTATGTTCATATAAGGGTTGGGTAAAAGAATCGGACCAAACGGAAACCCGAAAACATGTTTTTGGCTCAAAATCCGTCGATCAGACGTAAGTGACGCACTGATGAACCCAGATATGCGTCACTTCGTGCGACACTGACTAAGTGTCGCATAAGCCCTCTTTTCCCGTCACTACCTAAGTGACGCATTTTCAATATCCGTCACTACTAGCGTCACTTGCCTTAGTGACGCCTCTGATCGAAATCTAATTTTATACGACTCTCTTGCCCGACACTACTTTAGTGACGCCTAGAACCTTAACCCGACACTTGTTACCGTCACTCCCTTAGTGCCGCCATATTTCTTTTACACGACACTTCTTGAGTGTCGCTATACTATACGTCACTCCATAAGTGACGCCTAAATCTCAGAATCTTCTATGTTACACGACACTCCTTGAGTGCCGCTATGTTACGGAACCCGTCACTTCATAAGTGACGCATAAGCTGATACACGACACTATCTCAGTGACGCATACTCTCAAACTGACACCGATACCCGACACTCCATAAGTGACGCATAGAACACATAAGTGACGCATAGAACACATAAGTGACGCATATAGTGTCGCATAAAACAGCAGGTTGTCTAACTAAAATTTCACTAAGTGTCCAACTTTTACAACTTCAAATCCTTATACGATACGACTTACGAAACACTTTGGGACACTTTTGTAAGTGCAAAACATCGATAATTTGATAATAATACTTAAAGTTTACTATTTCAAACTCGTCACCAACGGGTCGTACACTTTTATACAAACGATAACGAACCAACATTCGGACACATTGGGTTGTATGAGCAACTAGCCTAGATGATCGTGCGAGACATCTACTTACTTGACATTACGTGTTTAGGCATTTGGAGGTTACGGGTTCGGAGAACCAACTGTTGATATTACTTACTCGTTTATTGATATAAACGCACTTGCAAAGACTCAGGTGAGTCTTACGGCCCCACTTTTACTGTTTTAACTTATTGGGGGAGATACATGCTACTGATTTTTCTTGAATACAAGTGCTAAACTGTTTACTATACCAAACGGAATTGCATGAGTTACTTACTATTTACTGAAGTCTCTCCATCATATATCGTTAGTTATGTACTTAAGCGCGAACAGTAGTTAATGGATCCATTAGGGAAATGACCCTCCCCGCCCGGGGTAGTAGCGCTACCACGAACCGTTATGTATAAACGGGCGACTATTATTTCGTTTACTTATGCTTGCTCATTTATGAGCATGTCACGGGAGCAACTGATTATTTACGGGTTAAGCTTCGATTATGAGCCTCATGGCAACGGTATAACTTGATTACTTTACTTTTGCGAGATTTGCAAATACTTGATATACGCCTACGGGCACTACTGATGAAATCTTGTGTTCAAACTGATTATTTACTGATAAACCTGTGAGATTCACCAACCTTTTGGTTGACCCTTTTTAGCATGTATTCTCAGGTACACTTACGGAGTAGGATCACTCCAGGATTACTAGCTAGAGTCGCATGATTTCCAAACTGCATTTAACGGAGATTCTTTGGCATTATCTTTTGTATCTATGGTTATGTAATAGAATCTCCCGCCACCTACGCGGACTCTAGGCTTATATATTTTTGTAAAGAAAACTATATGTTTTCAAACGAATTAAATTATGAAATGTAATTATTTTACAAAACGTCTCATTTAGAGGTCGTTTGCTGTATATCTTGTGCTTTGTATATTGATTAGTAACACCCAAGTATGCTTCCGCAAATCACTAAATTTGGGGGTGTTACAGATTGGTATCAGAGCCTAAGGTTATAGTGAACTAGGTTGCATTTAGTGGGCCTAGACTATGACCATTAGGCAGTATTCCCTTACTAGGCATGATTGGTTCAGGAATTACATCATACGACTTTAATTTAACATAGCCTGATCAACTATGTACAATTAAGGAAAGATGATGTGAGGTCTGAAATGGTTGTGTCGAACAGGAATGCGTTAGTTGACTCTGACCACGAGAGAACCGGACCGGACCATTACTTGATACGTGCTAAACACTAGGCTGGATATGATATATGTATATATATATTAGCCTCGTCTTACTTACACTCTGCCACAGGAATGGCAAACGCACCACCTAATCTGACACACTCTCACTCACGTGGGTCACGGAACCCACGAGTGGCCAGGAGGAACACAAGGTCACCTCGAACCAGCCCTTATCCTGTACATAACTCTCAGAACTCGGCACATCTCACGTTGCCAGTATTGGCTACCCAATTCCGCCGTCAGGAACAAAGACTCGAAAATCTTGAACTGGAACAACACCGAATGACCTACCTGCTTCGTCAGGCTCTTGACCGCATATCACAACTACAGCGAGAACAAGAGGATACTAACCTCTCTGTAAGCATAATTCAGGATTCCATGACCGCCGAATTAGGTGCGGATGAACTTGTCAGAAACCGACTAGAAGAATGTGAACAGCGTTCACAGGAGACTGCGGATCACTCGCGAACACTAGCACAACGACTGGCCTTGGTTGAAGACAATGCCAGGCAAACCAACCGACTAGCAGAAACCGTGGACCGCCTTGTCGCGCTAATGGAACAAATTAATCTACAAGACTAGCATAGCCTTTGTCTTGTAATCTATCTTGTAATCTAAGGACTATCTAGCGCTACTCTATAAACTAGTCGGATGTAACAATTCCCGACACCTTTTGTAATATCCCTGTAGGATGTAACTTTTAAACTCACTTTATCTATCAAATATCACTTGTTATCCCAACTCACATTAATTGTCATTTTCCATGTTGATGTTATGTATTACTGCTTTCATACATGTACATCTGTGACAATTACAAGTTCATACAAAATCTCATGTATCTTCATTTTTTTATTGAAGAATCATGCCGCCAAAGACACGACCATACACCGACGCCCAGATTACCTCCCTTATAACCCAGGCTGTTACTGAAGCCTTGGCTCGGAATACTCCACCAAATTCCTCGAGAAACAGCGATGCCGCTGAAACCACTGCTGCTAAACCTTGTTCTTACAAGGACTTCCAGAACTGCAAACCTCTAAACTTTGCAGGTACCGAGGGAGCAATCGGTCTGATACGATGGATAGAGAAAGTTGAATCGGTATTTCTCATCTGCAACTGTGCGGAGGGGGACAAAGTCAAGTTCTCTGTTAGTACTTTTACTGACACCGCACTCACGTGGTGGAACACCTATGCCCAAACTGTGGGCATTGCCGATGCTTACAAACTCCCGTGGGAGGAGTTGAAGGAGATGTTAAGGGGTGAGTATTGCCCCAGGGACGAACTGAAACAACTGGAGCTGGAATTCTGGAACCATAAGATGCAAGGTAATGATATCACCGGTTACACCAACCGTTTCCACCAGCTGGCACTTCTGTGCCCAACCATGGTCGATCCTGAGTACAAGAGGATCGAGAAATATATTGATGGATTGCCCGAGAAACTCCAGGACCTGGTGACTTCATCCAAACCAGGTACTATCCAGAACGCCATCCGTATGGCCCATGAACTCACGGCAAACGCTGTCCGCCGTAACACAACCTCAGCCCCACCTACCAACAACAAACGAAAGTGGGAAGGAAACCCCAACTCATCCAACCAGATCACCAACCGAAAGCCTGAGCCCCTTAGGGCTTATTCATCTGGCACTTCAGAAAGGAAAGGGTACGTTGGAAGCAGGCCCTACTGTCCCAAATGCAATCGTCACCACGACGGTTCCTGCCCTTGCACAAACTGCAAACGTTTTGGACATCTGGCCAAGGATTGTCGAAACACCAGTGCCCCGAAGACTTGTTATGGGTGCGGAAGTCCTGGGCATTTTCAGAATAATTGCCCTAAGCAGAAAAACAACAACAACAACAACAACAACAGCAACAAACGGAACAACAACCCTGCTCGTAGCAGAGCATTTGTCATCAAAGCTGGGGAAGCTAGGGAAGACCCGAATGTTGTAACGGGTACGTTTCTTCTCAACGATCTTACTGCTTCAGTATTATTTGATACCGGTGCTGATAAAAGTTTCATATCTGATGAGTTTTGTCCACTACTTGATATCACCCCCGCGGCCTTAGATGTTAAGTACACAGTAGAACTTGCAAATGGTAAACTTATAGAAACCGATAGTGTGATACCTAATTGCACTTTAAACTTAGCCGACGAAATCTTTTCAATCGATCTAATGCCTGTCGAACTGGGAAGTTTCGATGTCATCGTGGGTATGGACTGGTTGTCCAAGCACCGGGCCGAAATTGTTTGCCATGATAAAATCGTCCGAATTCCTCTCGCCGCCGGTAGTACCTTGATCATACAGGGGGAGACTGGTGGGTCGAGACTAAACTTAATCTCTTGTTTAAAAACCCGAAAATTTCTGAGAAAGGGTTACCCAGCAATACTCGCGCACATCACGGAGAAAAAGTCGGAGGAGAAGCGACTTGAAGATGTGCCAATCGTTAGGGACTTTCCCGAGGTCTTTCCAGAAGAACTACCTGGTTTACCTCCACCTAGACAGGTTGAGTTCTCGATTGATCTCGTGCCGGGTGCCGCACCGGTGGCCCGAGCACCGTACCGCCTAGCCCCATCCGAACTTCAGGAGTTGTCCACTCAGTTACAGGAACTCCTGGATAGAGGATTCATTAGACCGAGTTCTTCACCTTGGGGAGCTCCAATTTTATTTGTCAAAAAGAAAGACGGTTCATTCAGGATGTGCATTGACTACCGAGAGTTGAACAAACTAACCGTCAAGAACCGATACCCACTCCCTCGAATCGATGATCTGTTCGACCAACTTCAAGGATCAAGCTGTTATTCGAAGATTGATCTTCGATCAGGTTATCACCAGTTGCGTGTTCGCGATGCTGACATTCCAAAGACCGCATTCAGAACCCGTTACGGGCACTATGAATTCCAAGTAATGCCCTTTGGCCTAACCAACGCACCGGCTGTATTCATGGACCTTATGAATCGGGTGTGTAAACCGTACCTCGATAAGTTTGTTATTGTTTTTATCGATGACATTCTTATCTATTCGCGAAACGAACAGGAACACGCACAACACCTCAGAACCATCCTAGAACTACTTAGACACGAGGAGCTTTACGCCAAATTCTCTAAGTGTGAGTTCTGGATAAACACTGTTCAATTCCTTGGACACGTTATCGACAGTCAGGGAATTCATGTAGACCCGTCAAAAATCGAGGCAATCAAGAATTGGCAAGCACCAACCACTCCCACCGAAGTACGCCAATTTTTGGGATTGGCCGGTTACTACCGCCGCTTCATCGAGAACTTTTCAACAATTGCCAAACCCCTCACCGTGCTGACTCAGAAGGAAAAGAAATTCGATTGGACCGAGAAACAAGAGTCGGCATTTCAACTGTTGAAATCCAAGCTTTGCAGTGCACCTATTCTATCACTACCCGAAGGCACCGATGACTTCGTGGTATACTGCGATGCTTCTCACCAAGGTCTCGGTTGCGTGTTGATGCAACGGGACAAGGTCATTGCTTACGCCTCCAGACAACTTAAAGTTCACGAGAAAAACTACACAACTCACGACCTCGAATTAGGGGCCGTGGTGTTCGCCTTAAAAATCTGGAGACATTATCTTTATGGTACCCGCAGCACTATATTCACCGACCACAAAAGCCTCCAACACATTTTCAACCAGAAAGATCTTAACATGAGGCAACGTAGATGGGTTGAATTACTCACCGATTACGACTGCGAGATCAAATATCATCCGGGCAAAGCAAACGTGGTTGCTGATGCTCTCAGCCGTAAAGAACGAACAAAACCACTTCGAGTCCGAGCACTCAGTATTACCATTCATAACGATCTCACCACCCAAATACATCTTGCCTAACTCGAAGCCCTGAAACCCGATAACTTCAAGAACGAGGCCCTGCGAGGCATGGATAAACAATTCGAGATCAGACCCAACGGAGTTAGGTGTTTCTCTAACCGAATCTGGTTGCCTAATTTCGGAAACCTACGGGACTTGGTGATGGATGAAGCTCACAAGTCCAAATATTCTATCCACCCGGGATCCGACAAAATGTATCACGGCATCAAGGAGTTTTACTGGTGGCCGAATATGAAAGCTGACATTGCTTTGTACGTCAGCAAATGCTTAACTTGTTCCAAGGTCAAGGCCGAGCACCAAAGACCTTCTGGATTGCTCCAACAACCTGAAATTCCTCAATGGAAATGGGAGCAAATTACCATGGATTTCATAACCAAACTACCTAAATCGGCGAGCGGTTGCGATACCATTTGGGTAATCGTCGATCGTCTCACCAAATCGGCTCATTTCTTGGCAATCAGAGAAACCGACAAGATGGAACGCCTTACACAAATTTACATCAAAGAAATCGTTTGCCAACATGGTGTCCCTCTCTCGATTATCTCTGACAGGGATGCCCGTTTCACATCTCGCTTCTGGCAATCACTCCAAAAATCATTGGGTACCCGTCTCGATATGAGTACCGCGTACCATCCTCAGACCGATGGCCAGAGCGAACGAACTATTCAGACACTGGAAGACATGCTACGAGCCTGCGTAGTTGATTCTGGTACAAATTGGGAAAGACATCTACCGTTGTGCGAGTTCTCGTACAACAACAGCTATCACACCAGCATTAAAGCTGCACCTTTTGAGGCACTGTACGGTCGTAAGTGCCGATCACCGATCTGTTGGACTGAAGTGGGAGAGAGTCAACTCACTGGTCCTGAACTCATACATGAAACCACAGAGAAAATCGTTGAAATCCAAAACCGACTCAAAGCCGCGCGTGATCGTCAGAAAAGCTATGCTGACGTGAGACGCAAGCCACTCGAGTTCCAAGTTGGGGATCGAGTACTCTTAAAAGTATCGCCTTGGAAAGGCGTAATCCGATTCGGCAAACGCGGAAAATTAAACCCCAGGTACATTGGACCTTTTGAGATCCTCGAGAAGATAGGTCCAGTGGCATACCGATTGCAGCTGCCCTCTGAACTCAGCAGCGTGCACCCTACCTTTCACATTTCTAACTTAAAGAAATGTTTGTCTGACGAGACACTTATTATACCCCTTGACGAGATCCGCATCGATGACAAACTTCATTTCGTTGAGGAACCTGTCGAAATTATGGACCGTGAGGTCAAACAACTGAAACAAAGTCGTATTCCAATCGTCAAAGTCAGGTGGAATTCGCGACGCGGTCCGGAATTCACTTGGGAACGGGAAGACCAAATACGACTCAAGTATCCCCACTTATTCACCGATTCTGCCCCTAACGCGACTTCGACTTAAATTTCGGGACGAAATTCTTTTAACAGGGGGAGAATGTAACAACCGGCAAATTAGGCCTAGAATTAGTGCCTAATTCTTTGTTAATACATGTAATTAGTTCTGTGTTAGGCTAATTTATGTATCGAATTATATATATTGTTGAATATATATACGAAAATGCGATTTGGTTAAATCGTACGCAATTTAAATCGAATGTATTTCGATTCAATTTAATACGGACGTTGGTGACCAATTTTAGTAAATAACATTGTTATATCAAAAATATTATTATAATATTTCGTATTTATTCGTATTGCACAATCAGAAAGTTACACAATTTAAGATGTTAAAACGCGCAACTAAATAAATTAACGTACAAATTAGAACTCAAATATACATTAAATTGTAAAATATTTAAATAAATTCTCGCGTAATAATTTGTATTTTTAAAACGTACATTAATATTTAAAATAATTATTTACGATTAAACGACGGAGCAAACGAACACCGCACGGAGAGCGGGGACCGGAAAATGGGAGGATAACCTCCCATTCCCCACCTTTTCTTTCATTCATTTCTTCTTTCTCTCTCTCTCTTTCACTTTTTCTCTCAACTTTTCATCACCAAAATTCATCAAAAATCGACAAATACTACCACTAAACGCACGCGAAACATACTACTCTTTTGGAAGAAAACGTTCACCACATCACGATCTACAACGCTATCTTTCCGGAATTTCATTTCGGCGTTTTGTAAGTTTCCGACAAATCCCGACATCTTTCGTTTTTGATCATTTTTACTAGTTTATGGTTTCTATAGGCTTATTATGTTCATATAAGGGTTGGGTAAAAGAATCGGACCAAACGGAAACCCGAAAACATGTTTTTGGCTCAAAATCCGTCGATCAGACGTAAGTGACGCACTGATGAACCCAGATATGCGTCACTTCGTGCGACACTGACTAAGTGTCGCATAAGCCCTCTTTTCCCGTCACTACCTAAGTGACGCATTTTCAATATCCGTCACTACTAGCGTCACTTGCCTTAGTGACGCCTCTGATCGAAATCTAATTTTATACGACTCTCTTGCCCGACACTACTTTAGTGACGCCTAGAACCTTAACCCGACACTTGTTACCGTCACTCCCTTAGTGCCGCCATATTTCTTTTACACGACACTTCTTGAGTGTCGCTATACTATACGTCACTCCATAAGTGACGCCTAAATCTCAGAATCTTCTATGTTACACGACACTCCTTGAGTGCCGCTATGTTACGGAACCCGTCACTTCATAAGTGACGCATAAGCTGATACACGACACTATCTCAGTGACGCATACTCTCAAACTGACACCGATACCCGACACTCCATAAGTGACGCATAGAACACATAAGTGACGCATAGAACACATAAGTGACGCATATAGTGTCGCATAAAACAGCAGGTTGTCTAACTAAAATTTCACTAAGTGTCCAACTTTTACAACTTCAAATCCTTATACGATACGACTTACGAAACACTTTGGGACACTTTTGTAAGTGCAAAACATCGATAATTTGATAATAATACTTAAAGTTTACTATTTCAAACTCGTCACCAACGGGTCGTACACTTTTATACAAACGATAACGAACCAACATTCGGACACATTGGGTTGTATGAGCAACTAGCCTAGATGATCGTGCGAGACATCTACTTACTTGACATTACGTGTTTAGGCATTTGGAGGTTACGGGTTCGGAGAACCAACTGTTGATATTACTTACTCGTTTATTGATATAAACGCACTTGCAAAGACTCAGGTGAGTCTTACGGCCCCACTTTTACTGTTTTAACTTATTGGGGGAGATACATGCTACTGATTTTTCTTGAATACAAGTGCTAAACTGTTTACTATACCAAACGGAATTGCATGAGTTACTTACTATTTACTGAAGTCTCTCCATCATATATCGTTAGTTATGTACTTAAGCGCGAACAGTAGTTAATGGATCCATTAGGGAAATGACCCTCCCCGCCCGGGGTAGTAGCGCTACCACGAACCGTTATGTATAAACGGGCGACTATTATTTCGTTTACTTATGCTTGCTCATTTATGAGCATGTCACGGGAGCAACTGATTATTTACGGGTTAAGCTTCGATTATGAGCCTCATGGCAACGGTATAACTTGATTACTTTACTTTTGCGAGATTTGCAAATACTTGATATACGCCTACGGGCACTACTGATGAAATCTTGTGTTCAAACTGATTATTTACTGATAAACCTGTGAGATTCACCAACCTTTTGGTTGACCCTTTTTAGCATGTATTCTCAGGTACACTTACGGAGTAGGATCACTCCAGGATTACTAGCTAGAGTCGCATGATTTCCAAACTGCATTTAACGGAGATTCTTTGGCATTATCTTTTGTATCTATGGTTATGTAATAGAATCTCCCGCCACCTACGCGGACTCTAGGCTTATATATTTTTGTAAAGAAAACTATATGTTTTCAAACGAATTAAATTATGAAATGTAATTATTTTACAAAACGTCTCATTTAGAGGTCGTTTGCTGTATATCTTGTGCTTTGTATATTGATTAGTAACACCCAAGTATGCTTCCGCAAATCACTAAATTTGGGGGTGTTACAGTATGACATCAAGAAATCTAAAATGGAGCTGCTGATTTGGTCAAATAATGATGATGTGTATCATTTAAAGTTGTAAAATTTAAAGACTCAAAATGTTGATAAAAAGCATGGGTACGATGATTTCAGAGAAGTCGTTAAAGTGTTAAAGGGATGCAGTATTGAGAATTTGAAGTATGCAGTTGCCGGTATGAGCTTACGGGTTGACCCCGGAAGCCATATGGTGGACAGAAAGATCTCTTGTGAGGATGTCGGTAAAGATGATTACTGGGCTGATGATATGGGTAATTATAAGGGTTCTAATAATAAGAAATGGGCGAGAAATGATTGGAAGGCTGATTGAAATAATGCTAAGAGATGCAAATTAAAATCTAATCAGGCTATTTGGAGTTGGACTCGGAGATTATGGATTATTGCTTAATTGGTCATGTTGAGCCCAAGAAATGAATTTGTTAATATTAGGGATTATTGGGCCTGTTATGGCTGGATAATTTTCATAAAGCTGGCATCAAAAAGTTTTAAGCAATTGAATGATCATTTTTGCATAGAAATACATCCGTGTATAGATTTGTATCCTTTTACCCAAAGCATATTTTGGATAGAACATTAGGATCTCACTGTAAAAACCAACATTGCAAATTGCAAATTCTCTTAAAAGAAAAAGATAAAAAAGGGAGGCATAAAAGTAAACTCAAATTAGACAACCAACGTTCAACCCTTCTCTAGTTACATCTTCATCACCTGCATAATGAATGTGATACATACGTAAGCGCAAACACAAAAGTGCTAATATAAATCATAACAAAAGCCTTGAACATGTGAAGAACTGATGGTAATATGGACGGGTCGGGCAGTTATGCAATGGGTCAAAAACAGCTCCTTATTAAATGCGGGTCAACCAGTCAAAAGGGTCAAGCCAGGTTGGGGTTGATCTGCCAGCGTGCTTATCCAGTTATTAGAAACTTATATCTAGCTACGGTAATATATATGAGTATATAAAGTATATCATTGATATATCCAACTTGTTAGTATAGCTCAGTTTCAGACGTTAAAAGAATCTGCATTATCTCTTTTGGTAACTTTTAATGCATTTGACCCGTTTCACCTTTAGCTAAATTTGACCCCTTTACCCATCAGAGACATAATTTAATCCAAACAAATCTATTTCAAAGTGAATGGGTTGAGATTGCAGAATAGGTCATTAGAATACCTGTCATTAAGGGTTTCGTCGTCTTTCCTTTAAGAGAAATTGCCCTATGTCTTTTCTTTTTTGCTTTTGATCTTCTTTCCGAGTCGTCTTCATCAGTTCTGAGACAGTCATTCCATCATCAGGTTCAATTGACTGACACATCTTTTTGTGACTGCCATTCAGATTTCTTTTCTTATTTACAGCATCATTCTCATCATCTGCTCATTGAAAATCAAAATCATTTTTAAGTAGAAAAAACTTCAATAATCTTATTTTAGGCGCATGCATAACTATTTATATACCCCTAATACTCGAAACATAATAAGATGCAAGAAGCTCAGGTTCATCATCATCATTATATTCTTCATCATCTATAAAGCTATCGTCAGAGTCATAGTCATCATCAAAAGTACCACAACTCGATTCCTCTGTAGCAGAACTCCCAATATCCTCCTCATATAATTCTCTTTGCAATCAAAGTCAAGAATACAATGATTTAATTCACGTATTATTATAAGCATTGACAAATGGTTAATTGTAAGACATACGAAAAAGTCACAATAACAGATAAACAATAAAGGATACGATTCAATTTTCATTTTTGGTTGTCGGTTGTAATCAACATAGTATCCAGTAAGGTACACGGGATACAAACCGAGCACAGAAAACCTCACATCTTCATCCTCATCAAATTCCACATTCACTTGCAGCGACTCGGTTTTATTAGGTATCAGCGTACATAAAAGAACAGGACGATCGTATCCAACCCTGCATTGCACCGAGCTCCCTTCAGTCGCATATCGCGCCAAAGTTGCCTATAACATCGACACAAAATGTCACTTAAAAGTTAAAATCGTTAACTACAAATGAATTCAATACAAATATTAGTGAATCAATGTGTTATACCAGAGATACATGTAGTCGGCCTTTACCATTTCTGAATGAAAGTGTGTAAGGCTTACTGGGTTTCACTTGAATTCCTAATATATTATAATCATCATCAGAAATCAGAAAACAGAAATATAGATTAAAAATCAACCAAAAAATATAAATTATTGCTCACCCCAGAAAGTCATGATCAGAATAAGAATATATGCTAGAGTTTTTACTATTGATTAAAAATAAAATAAACAAAAAACTTTGTTTGTGAGTTAAACCTTGCCGCGATTCTACTTTCTAGTCTAGGGTTTATATATGGTTGTGAAAAGGACCAAAAATGGCAGAAAAAAATAAGAGGATCGCGCGCGTTTTTTATTTTGAATCATACCGCCTGCTCGATAATTGACGTAATTTATGTGAATTCCATAAAAAAAGGGATCCAATAAATCCTTACCATATCCTTCGCGTTGATTAGATGATGATTCTCGTAATAATAATCATGATGAAATAGCCAATCCGAGTAATGGTTTGGATGGTGTTATTTGCCGTTTCCAAAAAAAAGAACTAACCAATTTTCATATGGATTTTGCTATAATATGGCTCTAGCGTAGTGTAACCGTACAACCGATTATTTTTTTCATTGACTTGTATCTTTGATGGTCCGATTGTGTTGACTTCAAATCTTAGCCATCATTTATTCGAGACTTTCCGTTATTTTGCGTCATAAATTTGGTTTGCCCAGAAAGGTGGATGCGCCAGGATAGATGCCCACGTTTTCCAAATATACCGGATCATCCTCACTTTAAATTTTTTTTAATTAATATATAAGTTTCTTTCAAATAAATGTCAGTGTTTATCATTTTTATAATTACATAAGCATATATAAGTTTATATTGATATGTTGTATTATGTATGTATGTTATGTTTTTTCATAAAGTGATTGTTACATTAATTATATAATTTTTAATAGTTTACATTTTCTATGTTTATATGTTTACTTTATATATTGTTTTTTATATATAATTATATATCTCTCATTCTCAGTTGGTCATATACAATTAAACATGAATACATTAAATCATCCGTGTTATTCAAAATCTTATATTTGTTTCATCAAGTATATAATTTTTCACTTAAACTTTATACAAGTATATATACATGACTGTCAGGTCTATGTCTTACTTAACTACTTTATTCTTATATACTATTATGTTACGAAAAATAAATAAACTTTACGATTATAATGTTTTCCTTATGTCAGCAATTAAGCTGGGCAACGTTCGAGTTAACTACTAGTTATATTTAAGTGGTGTGAAACTTTAAAGAATACATATTTATATATTTGTGTCATTTCAAATTATATATTTATACTCCCACCGTCTCATTTTTATTGTCCATGTTACTATATTTATGTGTTCCAAAAAGATTGTCTACTTGAAAAAAAATAACTATTAAATTTTATTAAACTAGCTAATTTACACTCATTTAATACTTTCAATCATTTATTTCATAAAAATTTCATGTCAAACTTGTCTTGAATATATGGAAAATTGGCATTCATCCAAACTATCTTAAATCCGACAAAATTTTTAATGAGACAATATATATGGGACGGGTGGAGTATTTATATACACTAGCAGGATACCCGCGCGATACAACGGGAAAAAATTTATTTGTTTCACGTTCGTTCGATAACTAATATTACGCTTCTAAATCATCTTAAAAATCAAAAACTATATGACAATACGCGAAGGATATTATTTTTAAATTGAAAAAACTTTTTACGAGATGCACAAAATTAAAAATATCATAATATGCCATTGCAAACTCGATGGTCGGTTCGCGAGTTGCGAGTGTCGGGTTCCGAGTTCTAAATGGTTAGTTTGCGATTTGTGAAGTCGTTGGTTGAGTCTAGAGGTTTGACTTTCATTGATTTTTTGTTCTTCGTTTGCTTATTTGTATTTTGATATTACGCATTATGTACATTCAATTGTAATTCTAAAACTTGGTAAAAAATTGAATTTCTCAAAAATAAAAATTGACAACATAACAACGAAATTAAACGTATAAATATAGGTATAAAAATAGAATTCCATTAAAAACTGTAACACCCCCAAATTCGTTGATTTAGATTAGCGGAAACATTTAGTTTGAGTACGGGGGTGCCACAATAAAGAAGCATGCATACGTATCAGAGCATATGATTACAACAGAACAATATATACATTAAGATGCCAAAAGTATTTAATTACAAAGTTTATGATTCATCGAATCGTACAAGTTAAAAGAAATAAGTTTACAAAAGTAGATTTCTGAAATATGACTAAAACATTTCAGTTATACTAAAGAAATCCATGTGTTTCCAAAAAGTTGGCATCCTAAAACTTCATGGGTCGCCTAATTCTCCATGTATGTTGGCGGTTCTTACATGCGCATCTAATCCCCTGAAAAACATAGTAAAAATCAACAACTAGGTTGAGTGAATTCACAGGTTTTATGTTTGCAATAGTTGAACCAAGTTTGTAAGCACAGTTGTTATCCAAATATGTTCACAATAGTATTGCCATAATAGTCAAGAATAAGTTTAGTGGAATGTTATCCAAATACAAGTTTAGTGGGTTGTTTGCCCAAAGTTCCGTTTACGTGGGATGTTACCCAAAATATATTTACAAACAGTACCGGTCGTTCTCCAGTCAAATACGCACGGGTCGTTCTCCCGTCCAAACACTGCTGGTCGTTCTCTAGCGAAATACGTACCGGTCGTTCTCCGGTCCAAATACGCACGGGTCGTTCTCCCGTCCACTTGGCCAGTTGTTCGCTGGCACTAAAATACGTAGCTGGTCGTTCTCCGGCCAATTGAGTAAAGTTTTTACCGGTCATTCTCCGGTCAAATAAAAACAGCTTGTCAATAGTTTATCACGTTTGTTCAGTTTATAGTATGAAAATGTTATTTCACAAACAGTAGCTTGCACAACGGGTCAATAGTTCAAAGTACTCTATTAGTTCGAGTAAACACGTATACAATCATGTATAAAAGCAGTTATGGCAATAAGTAAAACAGTTGACTATGTTTTCCACCCCTGTTCAAAAGCAGTTAAATCAGTAAAAGTAGGGGCTGTGAACTCACCTGTTAAGTAGTTGTGCGAGTGCTAGCAAAGCCTAAGCCTAAGTACAGTCCGAGATCTCCTAACGTCCTAAATGTATGAGATTTTATAAGTATGTGGATATCTAAGCTAATCATCCATGCTAGTGTTTGTACAACCAAGCTATGTCCAAAGTGTTTGTTAAACGTTCAAGTTTGCATTTCGTTGTTTGTGAAAATGTATACGACTCGTTGGTGATAGTTTGAAACAATAGTTCTAAAATGTTATTATTTCGATTGCTACAGTGAATTGCTACAGTAACTGCTACAGTAAATTTGACTTTTCTACAGTAACTTTGACTTTAAAATCCTGATTATGGTTTCTGCAACACAAATTGCGACACAACAGTTTGGTATGTATAACACCCCTCATTCCATAGTATTAATATTAATGATAATACGGAAGCGCAGGTAAATAAAACACAATACTTCATTACATATTTTTCCAAAGTACCAAAACAGTTTAGATGGTTAAGTTACTACTATTTAAAACTTGTTCAAAAGACTAGCATGTCGGGGTATTATATAAACTAAACTGAGTTGTTACAAAAATAATCAGAGTAGCTTGAATATCAAACATTCCATGCTTCCAAGGTTTGACCTTCCTGCTACCCACCCGCATGCATAAACAAAAGTCTGCAGGAAATAACAACGAGGGATTAGCACATAGCTAAGTGAGTAAATCCAACACCCCACATTCAACTTAGCTAAACCAATTAACTACAACAAATATTCGCAAACACAACAGTCAACAACAACTTAATGAGGATCGGCGGATCCGGGGATAACCTTAGTACCCGGGCGGCTCCCCAAGATCACTTATCCAAACATATCCGTATGGCCATAACGGACGAGACCGATAGCTAGTGTTTATTATACTTAGGTACAGTTCAGCACACACAACAAATGAAGTACATCCCTGTACCATTCACACAACAACACTCTAGCCCAACCAACAGTTCATCAACTCGTTGACCTCATTAACAACAATGCACGAAGGCCACACAAAGCACATATAGGCATATGATCAACAATAACAACTAATCAACTCAATAATCAAGTCTACGTTTACCCGTTGTAATCAAATGATTACAACTAAGCCAAACGGTGAGTTTTGAATCCACTCACCAATACCTTCGTCTTCACTAACTCAGATTCTCGGGGCAACGTTATCTTTCGGAGGATCTGAGATTCAACATCAAATAAAAGTTAGTAATCGTTAAAGTCCAAATATAACTTATAGAAAGTTCGACACATTTGGAGCTCATTATCCTAAACACTTATATTATCGACTACTAATCATACACATCAAATAATTACATGTACTAACACTTGAAAGGTTTTAAAAACTAAAAATGAGAAATCCCTGGAAACAGCCAGAAGCCGCCGGCTTGGCCATGGAAGCCGCCGGCTTCCCATGGCTAGCCGCCGGGTCATGCCCTTCACCCGCCGGGTGAATTAAGTTTTTCATCAACAGAAATTTATTGAGTTTTAAAGCCTCTAGCGTCCGCCGGTTTGGGTCATTGACCCACCGGTTAGGGGTCACAAGCCGCCGGCTTGGTAGGTGAAGCCGCCGGCTTCCCCAACATATAACAGAACCCGCCGGCTTGGCTCATCATGCCGCCGGCTTCTCCTCCAGTTCAAGAACAGCAGCTGCAGCAAAGAATTTTGCACGAACCAAAACTAACAATTCCAACTTTTGAGCATAATCCGCAGAAAACTCGATTCCTAATGCTACTACAACTTCATATGATATCAATTTACCATTTAGCAACTACAATAACACCAAAATAACCAAGATTCACACCAAAATCATCAAACCCATTCATATTATCAAACTAATTTAAATCTTAACTCAAAACTTGAATTCGATACATTTAACTAGTTAATAACCATTACCTATCATCATATGTCACAAACAATCACTATATAAACTTACAAGGATCATTCAATTCATCAATTTCATTTCTATTTAACATTTGAACTTATACACTATAAACTTTCTTACCTTACCAAATGAAGAAGATGAAGAGTAGAAAGGATGAGAGCAACTAGCTTGAATCACAACTTGAAACTTTAAATCTTGTTTATGATTCTTGATAAATTTAGAGGATCATATTTAGGGTTTAGGTGGTTAATGAAATTGAAATGAGAGAGCAAGAAAGAAATTGGGAAAGTGATCCCCAATTAAAAGTCGACCCTCACTAAAACCGACCCACAACTTTGGGTATTTTATACCCGCTCTAAATCTATTGTCTGGAACCTAAAAATCAATTTCGAGAAATTTATTTTATTATACCGTCAACTTTAATAATTTAAATCAAGCAACATTTTACTAAACACAATAAGTCCTGAAACTTAATTTACCAAGTTTCACAATTAAACAATTATATCGCAAAATTATTTAAAACTATTAAATACGAAATTATAAATAGAAAATACCAGGCTATTGGAGAGGATGTTACAGTATGCGACACAAGGGTTGTGTCGCATAGGAATGCGACACAAGAGCTTAGCGACACAAGGGTTGTGTCGCATAAGCGATCGGTGCTAAATCAATAGCGACATAAGGGTTGTGTCGTATAAAGTTTACGACACAAGGGTGCGACACAACGTACGACATAAGCTACGACACAAAATACGACATAACACGGTTTATACGACACAACATGCGACACAATGGTTGTGTCGCAAAGATGAACACCAGCCCAGAAAGTTTCGCCTGACGCATTTTTCCGCACCAAAACCCAAACCAAACGCATTTTTAAGCTATAAAATCATGTTTTCTTTGTTGTTTAGGTTATAACTAAGTATATTAAACACTAAATATTAATTAAAACTTTAAAATCTAAGAATTGACGGGATTTGTCGGAAACTTAGGAGTGACGGATTTGAAATCCGAAAAGATAGATGTGTAGCTCTCGTTGTGGTGATTGTTTTCTTCTAAATGAGTTAATCGATTGGGTGCCGTTTAATGGTTGTTTTGGTGGCGTTTTTGGTGATAGTTTTTAGGTGGAGGTGGTGGGTGTAGAGAGAAAAAGGAAGATGAGAGAGGAGAAAGATGGAGAAATGAGGGTGATGGAGGTGGGAAGGTGGGTTTTGTTTCCCCATTTCCATCTCCGTGGTTGCACTCCGTGTTTGTTTACCCGATCGTTAAATGTTACATTATTTTAACTGATACATTTTTAATTACACATTTCATCTTATTTTTAATTAGGATCTTTTTATGATATTAATTCAATTAAGTTACAAAATTTTAACTCTGTTTATTTTTAATTATACGTTTTAACGTTTTGCGTTATAAAATGATTTGTAAATATTTTCGACAAAATATTTATTTGTTAACGACGTTATATAATAATTCCGTTTTATTAAATAATTTTTGTTCACCGATAGTCGTATATTTTTGTCGTGTTTGTTTTTCAAATTGTTCTGTATGTAATTACAACTAATTACGAATACGTACTACTACGCGTATTATCTAGTTGGGCTTTGCTAGACTTACCTCTAAAATGTGTTGTGAATTCACTCAAGTAGGGAATTAGCCTAATATGCAAATGTTTAACGTTAATAATTATGTTTAAAGTTGCGGGGTGTCACAAAAACATATTTAAGCATTCGTTTTTAACCATTTAAACCTTATAATACGTGTAAAATTGGAAAAAGTTAAGTTTTAAGCGTTTTAGAGGCTAAATTTCGCTCTGAAAGATGGACGTTTTAGAGGCTAAAAACATAATTGACACGTAATGTAACCATTAATGGTTCAAAAGTTATGTGTTTTCCAGAATTCCTCATAATGTAACTCTTCATAAGGGGTAAAATAGTATCTTATATCTTAAAAAAAAATATTACAAATGCTTTATATAATAGTACAGATATATAGAAGTTGAAGTTGAAATTAAATGTCATATATATTAATTAGTTTATGATTTTATAATGCTCATTAATGGAAATTTAATAGATGTAGGGGTATTTTAGTCATTTATATGTATTTTTTAAAATGCTCTTACTAATTATAGGGGTAAAATAGTAATATCTATCTTAAAAAAATATCACAAATACTTTATATAATAGTATAAATATATATAGAAGTCAAAGTTAAATTTAAATATCATATATTAATTAGTTTATGATTTTATAATGATAGTATTATTGGGAATCTAATGGATGTAGGGGCATATTAGTCATTTATATGTACTTTTTAAATAAAGCTCTTAGGGGCTGCTTACTTTTTCTTACTATTGAGTGCTGTTTGCATGTGATGTTTGTTTGGATAAACATATCTGTTTATAAAAAGTGCTGTTTAAGTAAATGTAATTTTTTTTTACCAAAAAAATGAAGTTAAATGATATAAAGTTTGAACAAGAAATGACGTGTTTAATTTCCATTGGAGAAAAAATGGTGAAATATATATATATATATATATATATATATATATATATATATATATATATTGGGAGGTTCAAATGAGAACCATTCATAGATTGAGAACTAAAAGAACTAAATGAGAAAAAGGGCAATTTAGTCATTTGCATCAAAACCTTTATCAAAAGAAATCTCAGTCAACATTTTTGTACGTGATTTTTGGAATTTTGGGAATAATATTTCCACACATCTCTCTCCTCTGGTTACCTCCATTGATGAAGATTGATTAGACGCAATAATTTTACTAAATGAAAATGAAGAAAATATCAAGATGAGGAGGATGATTGTTTCATGATTAACGTCACTAATGAAGATGATGATGATTCTAAACGGGCTGTTCACAGGTGCACACCGACTGTTCCCCAGTGCACTGCACACGCTTGTTCACAGATACACTGCACACGCTTGTTCACCGGTGCACACGGGCTGGTCATGAGAAAAAGAAAGTTTATCCATGCTATGAAACTGGAGAAAAAAAATAGATTGTTCACAAGTGCATATACGACCAGGCAAAGACGTTGGAAATCTGATTAAGAAGATGAAGATAGAGAAAAAAAATTGGTTGTGCACATCTGTACATCACAACATTCTGGATACCAAATGATGAAGAAAGCAAAAAGAAAAAAGAAAAAAGGAATAAAATAAAATAAAATATAGTTGATCACTTGTGCACATAGCCTTTGTGTGTATGAATGTGATAAACATTGCTTCTAAAGTCTAAACGCCCCTGAGAATGAAGGAACCGGGATGTTCACATGTGCACACGGGTTATTATTTTTGCACACAAGCTGTTCATTATGGTCTTGTTTAAGAACCTTAGAAATTTTTATGATAACTATGATATTTTGTATATTTTTTACATTCTTCTTACTCATGGATTAATCATCATCAACATGAATAAATCAATTGTAATCTGTGGATTTAAGATGCTGATGATATGAGAGAACATAAAATAAAAATAAAAAGAAATTCCAAAAAAGGTGGAACCTCCAAAACAAACGGTTACAATTTTTTTAATTTATCAAAATCAATAAATTTGTAGTTTACTATTATACCCTTTTGAATTATTGAAAATATGAAGAAAATAAAAAAATTTGATTGGTCAATATTTAGTTCTCTTAGTTCTTATGTTGGGTTGGTTCTCATTTGAACCTTCCCCTATATATATATATATATATATATATATATATATATATATATATATATATATCATTAAGTGCTTTTTTTGTAAGGGCTTCATTTTTCTCCCTATTTCAAAAACAGACATTCATTTCAGATTAAGTGAAAAAAAAACAACAATTTATTTGTCTAGATTAAGAAGTATATGAAAACAGACCATTAAGTAGAAAGTAAACATGCCCTTAGTAATTGTAATGGTAATATAGTAATTTTCATCTTAAAAAGAAACATCACACATGCTTTATATAATAGTATCTTTATCCCTATCTCTATATCTCTATATTTATTTATTTATTTATATTATTATAAGAAAAATAAAATTAGGTAGTCTTCTTAATTTAAATTCCGCATGGATATAATCCTAACCCTCCATTTCGTTAATCTATCTTACTTTAGCCCTTGATTTAATTCTTAATTCTTGACTATGCAATAAGTCCCAAGTGTCATGCTAAGTTTACCGAATTACCCTTCATTAAGATATACACCATTAATATTGATTTCAAATTAAGAAGACTTTTTAATGGAGGGCAGAAATTCGATATTCAAACTTCTAACCCTTAGAGCTTGCTTCAGAGTGTTAATTTTTAAAGAAAGGGAAAGAAGTGGAAAGAAGCTACAAAAAATTGTGTTCCTGAGTTTTTATCATAAAAGAGAAGATAATAGAATTGAAAATATGATCATGACAAATCTTCTTTCCAAATTTTCTCTCCAATATTGAAATGATTTGGACAGATGGAACTCTAAAAAAGGACGTTGATTTTTTATGTCACCAAAATACCCTCACCTAATACATGTCTCCTAATCTATATCTTTACTATTGTCAACCTAACATCAAAACGTACATCTCATTTCATCGGTACTCATCATCTCATCTTTTTCAAGGTTTGTCTTGAAACTGTTCCTACTATTTACTTTATACTTGTTTTTACATATTGGCATACGCATTGATGATATATTTTGATTCCTATTTGTGTATTAGAATATTTGAGCATCTTATTAGTTAATTGTGTTGGTTGGATTGTGTAGTGTTGGGTAATGTTTATTTTCTAATTTAACATTCAACGTTTGGGGTATGTTTGGCAAAACTAGCTGTAGGCTGTAGCTGTAAGCTGTAGCTGTTGGTTGTAGCTGTAGGCTGTAGCTGTAAGTTCAAGCTGTAAGCTATAACTCCGTTTCTATAAAATTGTTTGGCAAACTAACTGTAGCTATAACTTTGAAGTATAAAATAACTTAAAATGAGCTTTTCATTAATTTAAAAGCTACAGCTACTACACACCAGCTTTTCAATTTGGAGCTTTTCATTTAAATTAAAAGCTACAGCTACTACACACCAAACAATGCTTTTATTATTTTTGGAGCTTTTATTTTTAATATTAAAAGCTAAAGCTCCTAAAAGCTCTGAAAAGCTCCTCGCCAAACATAGCCTTGAGCCCTTGATATCTAATTTATAACAAGAGGTGTTCATTTTTTTTTTTCTGTTTATAAAACCATCTTTCTGATGTTGAATGTTTTAATAACCGGTTCGGATCATGTGTTTTGTTAAGCATTAGCATGTTACGTCTTATTTAGATATAAAGGGAAAACATTTAAAATTACAAATTTTCCTTTCATTTCTCTTCAACTCAGGAACACAAAAAGATAATAATTAATTTTTCTTTCCAACTCGGGGACACAAGAGTAAAAAAAAACATAAGTGATAAGTCCTTTTCTTTCTTTTCTATCATTTTATGTCCCCTTCTTTTCTTTTCTGGGAAATTAACAATTTATCTAAGGGATTAGTGCTGGGGAATGCATTTAACTTTAATCCGATGTCTATAGTGTGTATCAAACTTCGTTTTGGTCTATTGTATGTATCAACCTTTCAAGGTTGGTCTATTGTGTGTATCTGGCTGACGTGGCACCCGTTTTTGATGATGTGTTAATGACGTGTCGGATGACGTGGCACATTATACGGTTGCTACGTTATCAAATTAGTCATTGAATACACACAATAGACCAAAGTTGAAAGATTGATACACACAATAGACCAAAGAAAGTTAAGCACATACTATAAACATTGGACTAAAGTTAAGTACCTTCCCCTGCATTAAACCCTTTATCTAATAGATCGGCTTTTGGTTCAATTGCATACTTTATTGATGTTGAATAGTACGTAAGCTTTCTTCCACCACCACAAACTTACATACATATAATATTTTACATACATCAAGTAATTCACAAAATTAGAGGCTGAATGATTATAAGCAAAGTCGAATAGCACTTCTTATGGTTAAAATTCAGTGCGTTAAGTTGTGACTATAAAAACTATATTATCACGATACGTTTCCAACTTATTGAATAAACAATCTAGGTGATGCACTATATAACATAACCACATGCATTGATCCAAATGTATATAAAACGTAAACCACATTCAACATTGAAAAACTTGTTAATACCAACATCTGCACATTCTCAGCGAAAAAAAAAGGAAACATAAAAAACTGAACTCAAATTTCACCGCAGCTATGACCATCAAGACTTCAACCTTTCTCCAGTTACTTCATTGTCACCTGCATAATGAATGTGTAATGTAATACATACGTACGTGAAAAACACAGAGTCGATGGACTAAGATTGCACAAAAGGTCATGAGAATACTTATTCGGAAGAGGTTTTGTCGTCTTTTCCTTTGGAGGAATGCTGTCGTCTCTTCTTTTTTGATCTTCTTTTGAGTACTACTTCATCAGGTGAATAAGGGACGGACAAAATTGGTTGAACCCCTTTCCTGTCACAAAGTAGAAATATTAATATAAGAACTTGATACAACTATTCTTGATTCCAGATCCTAACTATTCACATAACAAGTGATTCCATATGATACTTTAATCATACGTAAATTCACAATATCAACCTTGAAATTTAATCTGCACACAAATTAATCAATCAATTACTCACCCTTCAGTCTTGTCTTCTTCAACAGTATCAGAATCAATTGATTGACAACACTTTTTCAGTCTTTTATAACCTCCATTCACAGTTTGCTTCTTCGTTGGAATGTCGATCTCATCATCATCATCATCATCTGCTCATCGAAAATCAAAATCTTTTTAGGTACAAAAAACTTTAGTATCCTGATCTTAGGCGCTTGACTATTATTATACCTCTATCACTCAAAATAGGATCGTCATTGATGAAACCGTCCTCCAGATCATAGTCACTGTCACTACCATGGTTCAGTTCTTGTGAATTGGAATACTCGATATCCTCTCCCAGTGGCTCCCTTTGCAATCAACGTGAAGGATACAAATATTCAATTCAAGTATTAATACTTTTTTTTATAATCGGTAAATTCTACAGAATAATAAAAAGTCATTATAAACACTAAAGGATACGGTTCTTCTTGCACATTGGATTCTTGGCAGTCACCAACAAAGTAACCAGTAAGACAAACAGGACGTGGACCGATCACAGAAAATATCACATCCTCAGCCTCATAAAATTCCACACTTAATCGTAAAGACTCTGTTGTATTAGGTATCAGTGTACATAAAAGAACAGGAAGCTTGTCTCCAACTCTGCATAACACTGAGCTCTTAAGTGTGGGTGTTCCAATAGCCAACGTTGCCTAAAACATCAACAGAAAGACTTATCTTAAAAGCATAAATACACACAAGAAGTAGCAAATTTGACACCATCAGGTATGAATGAGTATTTAGGTTTGGTTTTCTTTCTAATTAGATGTTACTAAACAAATAGTCCTAAAAATTATTAAATGTACACCGACACAACTAGGCAACAAAATGTTTGGGAAAACTGTTCAAACCAAAACGAACTTGCAAAAAATAAAGAACATACATTACATGGTTGGACAATTCAAGACGATCTATCTGCTTAATCTACAACCGAACTTAGAGAGATTTTACTGATTTCAAATGTCGGTTTCTAATTAGTTAACAATTGTTTAGAAAAAGAACATAATAGTAATTCTAATCCAACATGAGGGCAGAATTTGATCAACACGTCTGTAAGATACAAAACATGGACCAAATGAGAACGACATTTTTATGTTTATATATTGAAGAGTGAGAAGATGTTGAACTAAAACTTTAACTTTGATTCAAAAAAATTCTACGTGAAGATTTCTTTTACTTGATCCCAGTAATTCAATACAAAACAGAGACCAAAATGTAATGATGCACAATTATGTGAACCCTCTCACAAAGTAATTACTGAATCAACGTCTTATAATCGAAAAACCTCTTCGCTCTGGATCCTGATATGACATACATACGTACATATGTACTATACATATGTACATATTCCAAGTGCAAATTTTTCAAGAATGACCTTACACACAAATTAAAAAAATCAAACAATAACAAAAAATACAAATATACCTGTGTAATACGTAGTCGGTACGTACCATCTCTGTTTGAATGAGTATACGGTCTACCGGGTTTTACTTGAATTCCTAAGATTGTAATCAACAAAAACGCTAGATCAAAAAATACTAAACTAACCCTAGACAGTAAGTAGGTGCAGAAAACACATATAACTGCATTCATGCATTCAAAATATGATGATGATGAAAATGAATGTAAAATAACTAACCCCAGAAAGGCATGATGATCGGAATTATATTTAAGTTATGATAAACACTTAATTCGTTGTATTTCAATTCTTTTGATGAACAATTTATGTTAGTGACAGAAATTAATCTTTTCCCCCCCTGAATATATATATAGCTAAAAAGACCGGACGATTTTATATTATTTAATGTTAATGTTAATTAACTAATCAACGCCTAAAATACTGTTTTGACTACAAGTTTACCATATATAATATATATATATATATATATATATATATATATATATATATATATATATATATATATATAATGGGGGGAGATCCTTGGGGAAGTAAAATAATTAGGGAAGGAGGGAAGTGATTTTCAGCCACACATTCTGGTCAACTCAAAAGTCAACGCGGTGGCATTTTTGTAAATAACTTAAAATCACCTCCCATGCTCGTAAACATGCATTTCAAAAGCATGTTAATCAAAATCAAATTTTCAGCACGTTAACATGCATTTTAAAAGCATGTTAATCAAAGTTACAATTTAAACATTCATTTAAGGTGAATATTAGCTCATATTGTTATTATTGTATAATAACTCATATTCATTATGAATGCATGTTAATATCTCATTGAATTTTTAACATTCATTCATGATGAATATTAACTTATATCATGCTGATGAACATCATAACATTCATTTATAATGCATATAAGCTCATATATATTGCGATACATTGATGAACGTTATTTTATTACGTTCAACATGTATAATAACTTATATAAGGTAAAAAACAACAAAAATGAATGTTTAAGAATCTTTATTGTAATTTTGATTAACATGATTCGCAAATGCATGTTAACCTTCTGAAATTTACATTTTTGAAATTCAATGATGAATGGCGATTATAATACAATTAATTCCTCGTTTATAAGTTTTGAATTACGAAATTCGTTTAATTTTATTGTTTTCATTGAAAAATAAAATATTTCACAAAAACCCAAAAGTTACACCCAAACTTTAATATTTTTGATGAATATGTATAACGAGGAATTGATGATCTAAATGAACGCGATTGATGAATTCGAAATTTATAATGTTTCTGATTGATGAATCAATGAAAAACATACTTTAATTTGGGTTTTTTTGACAAAAATTGGTGAAGTGTGTAGGAAAAAAGTGGGGAGGAAATGAGTGGCTGAGAGTTGCTTCCCTCCTTCCCTCAAATTTAGTACTTCCCTCTTAATCCTTCCCCTATATATAATTATACTAAAGATAAAGAAATGGGTTTGTAAAGAATTCACAATTAAGGGAATGATTATAGCTTTTCTCTCTTTTCTTTTAAATTTGGATTTTGATAAATACTGCTCTGTGGTTAAACTTTTGTAACATAGATTCAAATTATTTAATAAACACTTACTTTCCTTGTTTACAATGAATACCCTCTATAATTAGTGATATTCCTGCTTATATTAATTTACATTTTAGTTTAAATAAGGAAATATGGTGTTTATTAACCACTTAAAAATTATATTAGAAACCTTAACGACTGCCTTAAGGGCAAATAGTTATCAAAACCCTTTAAATTTTAGTTTAAATAAATTTTTTAACAGAGACAATATTTCTTTTTTATGCAATGTCGAATATCCTAATCACTAAATGGAGGATATTGAATTAAAAAATATAAATGTCCGTCATTTAACAAAGTCAAAAACACAAGTCAACCACCGAGTACATGTTTAGATTACGTTTTGAGAGTTGTCGAAATGAGAATAATTTTTTTTTTTGTCAATTTGATCGGAATAGAGGAATTATCTGAGCGATTCTTTTTCATCAATTCCACTTTCTTTCATGCTATTAAAAATTAAATATATCAAAAACATTAATTGAAAAATTATAAAAATTGCACTAAAAAATCACCGGTTTTTTTTCGGTTAGACATTCCACATGGTATACTTTCAACGCACTTTTTTTTCCCGTGTTTTCGGTGGTTTTGAAAACTACAATCACATTTGATAATAACAACTACCACATGTGATACCAACAAGTATCACATGTGATATATTTTCTAATTTGTAAACCCACTAAAAAAACGAATAAAAAAAATTCGTTGAAAGTATACTATGTGAGATGTCTAATCGAAGTGGAAAAAAAATGCTAAGTTTTATGGTGAAATTTTTATAAATTTTCGACTAGCCGCTTTTGAGATATTTAATTTTAAAAGACGTGGGGGAAAATGGGGGGTTTTGTTAAATGACTTTTATACCCTTGTAAATGAAGCTGAGTGATTGGTTCATCTATTCTTGCTAAATGTATGTGTAATCATTTAAACCTTACTCAGCGTTTTGAATAGATTATTTAATTATTGCCTTCGCAAAACGCAAATGATTAGAAAAAAGTGTGTGCTAGAAACTTGATAATCTTCTTTTGGATAAAGAGAAAACACAATAATGAAAAAACAGGTTGGATCATGCATTTTGAACGGCTGAGATTAAAAACTATCATGAAAATTAAAAACTGCCTATTAACCATTTCTTATACATTAAATGGCTGAGATTGAAAATTATCATATTATTGTACACTTTGAACGGCCAAGATCGTAGGGTTAAAAGTGACGGTTGACTTGGCTCCGTCAATTCTGAAAAAACAGGTTGGATCATGCATTTTCCAAACGTCATTTTAACGGTGCAAATTTTATATTGACAACGTAATCCCAAACACCTTCCAATGTATATGGGGACTGAGAACTTATGCATGCATGCATGTATGCTTGCAGCTATCTATTTCAATAGACAAAAACAATCTTAGCCCATAATGTTTGAAGCATTTTGTGTAAATATTAAATTTTGCTTAATATTCTTCAAATTGGATTCCCCAAAAGAGCTTGCCCTCCATCCCATAAGACGATGTATATAATATAGTTAATGATGTAAAAAAAGCCACTTGTTCCAGTATTAATCGCTCCCTCGATCCTTCCTTATGCTATGCTACTACCCTGCATTTAGAGCACCACCTATGACCATGTCTTGACCCCCGTTCAAGTGGCACGGACGACCGTTGCAATAGGCATAGGGCCGTTTGCAAGGGCAGATCCACCCTTCTACAAACTAGGTCCTTTGACCCATGTTGAAAATAATTTTTTTCTAATGATTAGTGGATAACTTTATAAAGGAACAAGGTTAAAAAATAAATAGGACCTACCTAATAATTTAACTCACTATAAATACAAAATTGGGTTAATTGAAACCCAATATCATAAAATCTACTTTCAAAATTTCCCATAAATCTTAGCCCAGTTGTTCAAATACTCCCAAAAATGAAATATTTAAATAAATATCCTTAATAATCTAATATTTTTACTATATAAAATCTCATCAGGAACAACTTTTGCCTTTTATTTTTTTAAAAGATTTTAAATTCATAATAATGATCCGACCCGACCCGTCAACCCATTTGTTTTATCATGATTATTTGTTATGTCAACCAAGTCATTGAGTCGGTATATTAAGGAACCATGTTATCGTATGTGCTAGATCCGCCACTAGCCGTTTGGGACAAATGTTGGAAAATGTTGATTGAAAATGTACATTTTTCATCAACTTTGGACATAAATAACTATAAGTATATTTAATATATACCCTTTGTGGGTTTGTATTCTCAACTTTGGACATAAATAACTATAAGTATATTTAATATATTGTAACACCCCCGAATTTAGTGATTTGCGGAAGCATACTTGGGTGTTACTAATCAATATACAAAGCACAAGATATACAGCAAACGACCTCTAAATGAGACGTTTTGTAAATTAGTTACATTCCATAGATATAATGTTTGAAAACTTAGTGTTTTCGTATAAAAAATGTAGTTTCCCCTAGAGTCCACGCGTATAGCGGGAGATTCTATTACATAATCGTAATATACAAAAGATAATGCTAAGAATCTCCGTTAATGCAGTTGTGTTGAAATCATGCGACTCTAGCTAAAATCCTGGAGTAATCCTACTCCATCCGGGTACCTGAGAAAACATGCTAAAAAGTGTCAACCAAAAGGTTGGTGAATCTCACAGGTTTGTAAGTAATATCAGCTTTGAACACGAGGTTTCATCAGTAATGCCCGCAGGCGTAAAATCAGCAATTTCAGTCCAGAAATCGTAAACCAGTATTTGCAATCCCGCAAATGTAAGTAAGTAAGTTTATACCGTTGCCATGAGGCTCATAATCGAAGCTTAACCCGTAAGTAATAAGTTTGCTCCCGTGACATGCTCGTAAATGAGCAAGCATCAGTAACGAATAAGTTGTCACCCGTTTATACGTGTAAATCGGTACGTGGCAGCGCTACTGCCCCGGGTGGGGAGGGTCATTTCCCTAATGGATCCATTAACTACTGTTCGCGCTTAAGTCCATAACTAACGATGTATGATGGAGAGACTTCTGTAAATAGTAATTAACTCATGCAATTCCGTTTGGTATAGAAATCAGTTTAGTACTTGTGTTCAGGAAAAATCAGTAGCATGTATCTCCCCCAATAAGATAAAACAGTAAAAGTGGGGCCGTAAGACTCACCTGAGTCTTTGCAAGTACGTTTATATCAATAAACGGGTAAGTAATATCAACCGTAGGTTCTCCGAACCCGTAACCTTCAAATGCCTAAACATATAAAGTTAAGTAAGTAGATGTCTCGCAAGACCATCTAGGCTAGTTGTTTACACAACTCATTATGTCCAAGTGTTTGTTTAGTAATCCGTTTTTAGTTTGAAAACAAATATGGCCCGTTGGTGACGGTTTGTAATAATGATTCAAAGTGTTATCATTATATGTAACGTTGAATCAGGTGTTAAAATCTTGGTTCCGACACTTAGTAAAAAAAATCTGTGTTTTTCTAGTTTCTGGTTTGTGCGACGTAGCATGCGACGTAGCATGCGACGTAGGGTGCGACGTTGGCATGTACGTCGCATGATGCGACCTTCGCAAATCAATGCGACGTAGGGAGTGGCGTCGCTAATGCGACGTTGAGATTTTTGTGCGACGTAGGTCGCGACGTCGCTAAGTGCGACGTTGGCCACTTAATGCGACGTTGGTAACGACGTCGCTATGTGCGACGTTGTGAGGTGTATGCGACGTTTTGAGCTACGTCGCAGATAGCCCAGCGTCTCTGCGACGTAGCGGTCTGATCGGAAATTGGTGGCCGGAAAATCGGTCGAAAAGCTTCCGTTAGGTCCAAATCTTTTACCCAACCCATCTTTGGACATTTTAAGCATATTTAAACCATAAAAACGTAAAAATGAGCAAAAACGGAGAGTTTCGGGTTTTGTCGGAAACTTACAAAATGTCGGATAGAAAATCCGAAAAGATAGGAATGTAGATCGTGTGATGGTGAACGTTTTCTTCCAAAGAGAGGCTATGATCCGAGTGCGTTTAATATGTTTATTTATTGATTTTGATGGTGGTGGTGTGTTGGTGAAATAGAGAGAAAAAGAAAGAAAGAGAGAGAAAGGAAAAATGAAGGATGAAAATAAAAATGAAAGAAGGAGGTGATTTAGGTGGGAGATCCCCACCGTTTTCAGTGTACGCCCCGCGCTCCGTGCGGTGTTCGTTTTCTCCGTCATTTAGGCGTTACATTATCTATTTTACGCGTTTAATTTTATTTATAAAATCTCAAATCTTGTTAAATAATTTACTTAAATTATTTCCTTAAATCTTTAACAGATTAAATCAAATTTGATTACTTTTGTTATTAAATCATGTAAGTTTTAATTGTGTAATACGAGGCAGTTACTAATTGTTATAAATTAGTATTTCGGTCATAGTTGCGTTATTTTAGTTTATAAACACTTGTTCACCAACGTCCGTATTAACCGAATAGAATTTCATTCTATTTAAGTTGCGTACGATTTAATCAAATCGCAAAGTTGTATATATATATATATACCAACATATAATCCGATACATAAATTAGCCTAACACAGAACTAATTACATGTATTTACAAAGAATTAGGCACTAATTCTAGTCCTAATTTGCCGGTTGTTACATTCTCCCCTTGTTAAAAGAATTTCGTCCCGAAATTAGCTCGTTTGCACAGTCGGTGCGTTGTCTGGGAAGAGATGTGGGTATTTCTGTCGCATTTGGTCTTCCCGTTCCCAGGTGAACTCAGGGCCGCGCCTAGAATTCCACCTGACTTTTACTATGGGAATACGACTCTGTTTCAATTGCTTGACCTCTCGGTCCATGATTTCCATAGGTTTCTCGACAAAATGAAGTTTATCATCGATTTGAATTTCGTCGAGCGGTATAATCAGCGTCTCGTCAGACAGACATTTCTTCAAGTTAGAAATGTGGAATGTGTTGTGTACGCTGCTAAGTTCAGCAGGAAGTTGCAGGCGATATGCCACTGGACCAATCCTTTCAAGGATTTCGAATGGTCCGATGTATCTAGGATTTAGTTTGCCTCGTTTCCCGAATCGAATAACACCTTTCCACGGTGCCACTTTGAGAAGTACCTTGTCTCCTACCTGGAACTCAAGGTGTTTGCGTCTCACGTCAGCATAGCTTTTCTGACGATCACGTGCGGCTTTCAGCCGGTTTTGTATGCCGACGATCTTTTCAGTTGTTTCATGTATGATTTCTGGACCGGTGAGTTGTGTATCCCCCACCTCAGTCCAACAGATAGGTGACCGGCACTTACGACCGTACAGTGCCTCGAAGGGTGCAGCCTTTATGCTGGTATGGTAACTGTTGTTGTACGAAAACTCACACAACGGTAAGTGATTTTCCCAAGAAGTACTGAAGTCGACTACGCAGGCTCGTAGCATATCCTCCAGTGTTTGAATAGTTCGCTCGCTTTGGCCATCGGTTTGCGGGTGATAAGCAGTACTCATATCCAGACGAGTACCAAGAGATTTCTGTAGTGATTGCCAAAAGTTAGAAGTAAAACGGCTGTCCCTATCTGAGATGATCGAGATAGGTACCCCGTGTCGCGAGATGATTTCTTTGACGTAGATGCGAGTCAGACGCTCCATCTTGTCGGTTTCCCTGATGGCCAGAAAATGAGCAGATTTCGTGAGACGGTCCACGATCACCCAAATGGTATCGCAACCACTCGAAGTTTTTGGTAGTTTGGTAATGAAGTCCATGGAAATCTGTTCCCATTTCCATTGAGGAATTTCAGGTTGTTGGAGCAACCCCGAGGGTCTTTGGTGTTCGGCCTTGACTTTGGAACAGGTTAGGCATTTACTGACGTACAAGGCGATGTCAGCTTTCATGTTAGGCCACCAATACAACCCTTTGACGTCGTGATACATCTTGTCAGAACCAGGATGTATAGAGTATCGAGATTTGTGAGCTTCAGCCATCACCAAATCTCGCAAGTTTCCGAATTTGGGTAACCACACCCGGTTAGAGAAGTATCGAGTTCCATCAGGTTTGATTTCGAATTGTTTATCCAAGCCTCGCAAGGCTTCATTTTTCAAGTTTTCATCGTTGAGTGCTTCAAGTTGAGCGGTAAGGATTTGAGCAGGAAGCTCGTTACGAATTGTCATAGAAAGTGCTCGGACTCGAAGGGGTTTCACTCGTTCTTTTCGGCTTAAGGCATCGGCCACTACGTTAGCCTTTCCCGGATGGTATTTGATCTCGCAGTCGTAGTCACTAAGTAACTCAACCCAGCGACGTTGTCTCATGTTTAGATCTTTCTGATCGAATATGTGTTGGAGGCTTTTGTGATCGGTAAAGATAGTGCTTTTCGTACCGTAGAGATAATGTCTCCAGATTTTTAATGCGAAGACCACAACACCTAACTCGAGGTCGTGGGTCGTATAGTTTTTCTCGTGGATTTTCAGTTGTCGTGAGGCATAGGCAATGACTTTTTCCCGTTGCATCAACACACAACCAAGTCCTTGGTGTGAGGCGTCGCAGTAAACTACGAAATCGTCGGTGCCCTCGGGTAAGGACAAGATTGGTGCACTGCAAAGTTTATTTTTCAATAGCTGGAAGGCTGACTCTTGTTTATCCGTCCAATCGAACTTCTTATCTTTCTGAGTCAGTGTGGTTAGGGGAACAGCTATTCTTGAAAAGTTTTCGATGAATCGACGATAATAACCAGCAAGACCTAAGAATTGTCTCACTTCGGTTGGAGTGGTCGGTGACTCCCAGCCCTTGATTGCTTCAATCTTGGCGGGATCAACATGAATTCCTTGGCTGTCAATCACGTGCCCGAGGAATTGAACGGTTCGAATCCAGAACTCACACTTAGAGAATTTGGCATATAACTCTTCGTGTTTCAGAAGTCCTAGAATGGTTTTCAGATGTTGAGCATGTTCCTGTTCGTTGCGAGAGTAAATCAGGATATCATCGATGAACACAATGACGAATTTGTCAAGATATGGTTTGCACACCCGATTCATAAGGTCCATGAATACGGCCGGTGCGTTGGTCAACCCGAATGGCATCACTTGGAATTCATAATGCCCATAACGAGTTCGGAAAGCTGTCTTTGGGATATCATTGTCACGGACTCGGAGTTGATGATAACCCGACCGTAGATCAATCTTTGAGTAAACACTCGATCCCTGGAGTTGGTCAAACAGATCATCAATTCTAGGAAGTGGGTACCGATTCTTTATGGTTAGCTTATTCAGCTCTCGGTAGTCAATACACATGCGGAGAGATCCATCTTTCTTCTTCACGAATAAGACCGGAGCTCCCCAAGGCGAGGAACTTGGTCGAATGAATCCTCTGTCCAGGAGTTCCTGTAGTTGGTTAGACAACTCCTGCATTTCGGATGGTGCTAAACGGTAAGGGGCTCGTGCCACGGGTGCAGCTCCGGGCACAAGTTCGATTTGAAATTCAACTTGTCTAGGTGGCGGCAGTCCGGGCAAGTCTTCAGGAAAGACTTCCGGGAAATCCCGCACGATCGGAACATCCTCAAGTCGCTTCTCCTCCGACTTCTTCTCCGTTACATGTGCGAGGATGGCTTGATACCCTTTTCGTAGATATTTTCTAGTTTTCAGACAGGAGACAATATTCAGATTCCGTCTGCCGGTCTCCCCTTGTAGGACTAAGGTTCCACCGGAGACAAGAGGTATGCGAACGAGTTTGTCATGACAGATGATTTCAGCTCGGTGCTTGGATAACCAATCCATACCGACAATAATATCGAAGCTGCCGATCTCGACGGGGATTAAATCAATGGGAAACGTTTTGTTCGTGAGGTTAAGTGTACAGTTGTGTATGATACTATCAGTCTCAATCAGTTTGCCATTAGCTAATTCAACAATGTATTTAGTATCTAAGGCAGTGGGAGTTATATCAAGTAAAGGGCTAAATTTCTCAGAAATGAAGCTTCTATCGGCACCGGTATCAAATAACACAGAAGCAGTAAGGTCGTTGAGAAGGAACGTACCCGTCACGACGTTCGGGTCTTGTCTGGCTTCCCCAGCCTTGATAACGAATGATCTGCCGCGAGCAGGGTTGTTGTTGTTGTTTTTCAGCTTTGGGCAATCTTTCTTGAAATGCCCTGTATTTCCGCACCCAAAGCAGGCCTTTGGTGCATTGGTGTTGGGGGTAGGACTGTTCGTTCGGCAATCCTTGGCTAGATGCCCGAACCGCTTGCAGTTGGAGCAAGGGCAAGAACCGTCATGGTGACGATTGCATTTGTTACAGTAGGGTCTGCTTCCAACGTACCCTTTCCTTTCTGAAGTGCCAGATGAATAAGCCCTAAGGGGCTCAGGCTTTCGGTTGGTGATCTGGTTGGACGAGTTGGGGTTTCCTTCCCACTTTCGTTTGTTGTTTGCAGGTGGGGCTGAAGTTGTGTTACGGCGGACAGCGTTTGCCGTGAGTTCATGGGCCATACGGATGGCGTTCTGGATAGTACCTGGTTTGGACGAAGTCACCAGGTCCTGAAGTTTTTCGGGCAGTCCATCAACGTATTTCTCGATCCTCTTGTACTCAGGATCGACCATGGTTGGGCACAGAAGTGCCAGCTGGTGGAAACGGTTGGTGTAACCGGTGATATCGTTACCTTGCATCTTATGGTTCCAGAATTCCAGCTCCAGTTGTTTCAGTTCATCCCTGGGGCAATACTCACCCCTTAACATCTCCTTCAACTCCTCCCACGGGAGTTTGTAAGCATTGGCAACGCCCACAGTTTGGGCATAGGTGTTCCACCACGTGAGTGCGGTGTCAGTAAAAGTACTAACAGAGAACTTGACTTTGTCCCCCTCCGCACAGTTGCAGATAAGAAATACCGATTCAACTTTCTCTATCCATCGTATCAGACCGATTGCTCCCTCGGTACCTGCAAAGTTTAGAGGTTTGCAGTTCTGGAAGTCCTTGTAAGAACAAGGTTTAGCAGCAGTGGTTTCAGCGGCATCGCTGTTTCTCGAGGAATTTGGTGGAGTATTTCGAGCTAAGGCTTCAGTAACAGCCTGTGTTATAAGGGAGGTAATCTGGGCATCGGTGTATGGTCGTGTCTTTGGCGGCATGATTCTTCAATAAAAGGAATGAAGATACATGAGATTTTGTATGAACTTGTAATTGTCACAGATGTACATGTATAAAAGCAGTAATACATAACATCAACATGGAAAATGACAATTAATGTGAGTTGAGATAACAAAGGATATCTGATAGATAAAGTGAGTTCAAAAGTTACATCCTACAGAGATATTACAAAAGGTGTCGGGAATGGTTACATCCGACTAGTTTATAGAGTAGTGCTAGATAGTCCCTAGATTACCAGATAGATTTCAAGACAAAGGCTACGCTAGTCTTCTTGTAGATTAATTTGTTCCAACAGCGTGACAAGGCGGTCCGCAGTTTCTGCTAGTCGGTTGGTTCATTCTTAGTTAGGGTTCCTGGCCTTCGGATTCGTCTTCCGACTCCAGGTTCAGGTCGTGTGGGTGGTAGCGTGCCTCAAGCATGTCCCTGTATCTTTGGGTCGTGGAGCGGTACCTAGTCTCCTCCGTTGTCTTCCTGCCCAAACGTTTGATCCATGTTTTGGTCCTACGGGTTAGGTTGGTGGCCACTTTCTTCCAGTAACGGATCTTATCTTTGATTCGTGTAGGGACAGATCGGTTTGAGATTCTCAATCTTTGTTCATAGTCTATGCACTTACGCTTAAGTGCCCAATTTCGGCCGTCTAGTCCCACGGCCTGATCTCGCACTCTTTCATATTCTTCTATGTCGATGCCAGTCATTCCGAAATTCTGATTTTCGTTTCCCTCCAGCATGATTTCTTCTTCTGGTACGATGTCCTCATCGAGATACGTGTACTGGATTTGTTCCTCGTGGGCTTGGTCACTATCAGACATGTAGTCGTCCATTTGGGAATTCGCGGCTTTGAGTTCTATAGAAATGACAGAGAGAGAGGATTTTAGTCCTTGGAAGTACGTTGCTTCCGGGTGTTAGATGTGATTTTCATAAAATCATTAGAGTGCGCCACAAGGTGGTGTGACGGAAATCAAGTCTGTCATGGTCGGTGCAAACCGCTGAGAGAAATTTGTAAGTGTCGCCAGAGAAACGTCGGCTATCTCTATAGCGAGTGTGTTTACGTGCGAGGCTTATTCATATATATTCAATATATAATAGCCTAGTAGTATAGTCAGTGAGTGAGGCCTATGTATGTATATACTCGTATATCACATAATAGCCTAGTGTATGTCTAGCACATAACAAGTAAGAGTCTCGGTTCCCTCGTGGTCAGAGTCAACTAACGCATTCCTGTTCGACATAACCATTTCAGACCTCACATCATCTTCCCTTAATTGTACATAGTTGATCAAGCTATGTTAAATTAAAGTCGTGTGATGTAATTCCTGAACCAATCATGCCTAATAAGGAAATACTGCCTAATGGTCATAGTCTAGGCCCACTAAATGCAACCTAGTTCACTATAACCTTAGGCTCTGATACCAATCTGTAACACCCCCGAATTTAGTGATTTGCGGAAGCATACTTGGGTGTTACTAATCAATATACAAAGCACAAGATATACAGCAAACGACCTCTAAATGAGACGTTTTGTAAATTAGTTACATTCCATAGATATAATGTTTGAAAACTTAGTGTTTTCGTATAAAAAATGTAGTTTCCCCTAGAGTCCACGCGTATAGCGGGAGATTCTATTACATAATCGTAATCTACAAAAGATAATGCTAAGAATCTCCGTTAATGCAGTTGTGTTGAAATCATGCGACTCTAGCTAAAATCCTGGAGTAATCCTACTCCATCCGGGTACATGAGAAAACATGCTAAAAAGTGTCAACCAAAAGGTTGGTGAATCTCACAGGTTTGTAAGTAATATCAGCTTTGAACACGAGGTTTCATCAGTAATGCCCGCAGGCGTAAAATCAGCAATTTCAGTCCAGAAATCGTAAACCAGTATTTGCAATCCCGCAAATGTAAGTAAGTAAGTTTATACCGTTGCCATGAGGCTCATAATCGAAGCTTAACCCGTAAGTAATAAGTTTGCTCCCGTGACATGCTCGTAAATGAGCAAGCATCAGTAACGAATAAGTTGTCACCCGTTTATACGTGTAAATCGGTACGTGGCAGCGCTACTGCCCCGGGTGGGGAGGGTCATTTCCCTAATGGATCCATTAACTACTGTTCGCGCTTAAGTCCATAACTAACGATGTATGATGGAGAGACTTCTGTAAATAGTAATTAACTCATGCAATTCCGTTTGGTATAGAAATCAGTTTAGTACTTGTGTTCAGGAAAAATCAGTAGCATGTATCTCCCCCAATAAGATAAAACAGTAAAAGTGGGGCCGTAAGACTCACCTGAGTCTTTGCAAGTACGTTTATATCAATAAACGGGTAAGTAATATCAACCGTAGGTTCTCCGAACCCGTAACCTTCAAATGCCTAAACATATAAAGTTAAGTAAGTAGATGTCTCGCAAGACCATCTAGGCTAGTTGTTTACACAACTCATTATGTCCAAGTGTTTGTTTAGTAATCCGTTTTTAGTTTGAAAACAAATATGGCCCGTTGGTGACGGTTTGTAATAATGATTCAAAGTGTTATCATTATATGTAACGTTGAATCAGGTGTTAAAATCTTGGTTCCGACACTTAGTAAAAAAAATCTGTGTTTTTCTAGTTTCTGGTTTGTGCGACGTAGCATGCGACGTAGCATGCGACGTAGGGTGCGACGTTGGCATGTACGTCGCATGATGCGACCTTCGCAAATCAATGCGACGTAGGGAGTGGCGTCGCTAATGCGACGTTGAGATTTTTGTGCGACGTAGGTCGCGACGTCGCTAAGTGCGACGTTGGCCACTTAATGCGACGTTGGTAACGACGTCGCTATGTGCGACGTTGTGAGGTGTATGCGACGTTTTGAGCTACGTCGCAGATAGCCCAGCGTCTCTGCGACGTAGCGGTCTGATCGGAAATTGGTGGCCGGAAAATCGGTCGAAAAGCTTCCGTTAGGTCCAAATCTTTTACCCAACCCATCTTTGGACATTTTAAGCATATTTAAACCATAAAAACGTAAAAATGAGCAAAAACAGAGAGTTTCGGGTTTTGTCGGAAACTTACAAAATGTCGGATAGAAAATCCGAAAAGATAGGAATGTAGATCGTGTGATGGTGAACGTTTTCTTCCAAAGAGAGGCTATGATCCGAGTGCGTTTAATATGTTTATTTATTGATTTTGATGGTGGTGGTGTGTTGGTGAAATAGAGAGAAAAAGAAAGAAAGAGAGAGAAAGGAAAAATGAAGGATGAAAATAAAAATGAAAGAAGGAGGTGATTTAGGTGGGAGATCCCCACCGTTTTCAGTGTACGCCCCGCGCTCCGTGCGGTGTTCGTTTTCTCCGTCATTTAGGCGTTACATTATCTATTTTACGCGTTTAATTTTATTTATAAAATCTCAAATCTTGTTAAATAATTTACTTAAATTATTTCCTTAAATCTTTAACAGATTAAATCAAATTTGATTACTTTTGTTATTAAATCATGTAAGTTTTAATTGTGTAATACGAGGCAGTTACTAATTGTTATAAATTAGTATTTCGGTCATAGTTGCGTTATTTTAGTTTATAAACACTTGTTCACCAACGTCCGTATTAACCGAATAGAATTTCATTCTATTTAAGTTGCGTACGATTTAATCAAATCGCAAAGTTGTATATATATATATATACCAACATATAATCCGATACATAAATTAGCCTAACACAGAACTAATTACATGTATTTACAAAGAATTAGGCACTAATTCTAGTCCTAATTTGCCGGTTGTTACATATATACCCTTTGTGGGTTTGTATTCTCAACTTTGGACATAAATAACTATAAGTATATTTAATATATACCCTTTGTGGGTTTGTATTCTCCTTGAAAAGAGCTTCGCAATGAGATAAGATATGTCCAAATTGAAGTAACGGTGAATGAGATATCAAGACTTGAAGTAAGCAACTTGAAACGAACAAATGAAAGAAAGGATGTGGGTTTTAACTTGTCCCACATCGGTTCCGGAACAAATTTTTGAGCAGCATATATGTTCAAGTGTGGAGGTCATAGTGTGATCTCTTGTGGTGTGTTTTACTCCCTTGCCTATGTGCGCGCATGGGTCAAATCATGCATGGGAAGTTTGTAGGACCGGCAATTTCCGACTAGGGGTGTAAATGAGACGAGACAACTCGTGAGTTACTCGAGATTGACTCAAAAAATATTTGAAATCGACTCGTAATAAGTCGAGTTGAGCTCGAGCTACTCGAGTAGAGTTTCGAGTCGAGCTCTAGTAGTAAAATACTCGCCTCGAGTAGAGTTGCACTATTTTACATTTTTACCCTCCATTTATATGTATATTACCATTTTACCTTATTTAATAAACTTCTAGTAGAGTCGAACTTGAAAGCATCGAGTCGAATCGAGTCAAACTTGAAAGTATCGAGTTCAAAAATATTATAAATGATAATCGAATCGAGTCGAGTCGAGCCAAACTCGAAAGTATTGATACATTAGTCGAGTTGAGCTCGAGCTTAAAAAAAAAGCTCGATCGAGCTCGAGTTGAGTTTCGAGCTTCGAGTTTTTTAATCGAGTCGAGCTCGAGCTTGGGACTGTGTCGGCTCGACTCGACTCGATTACACCCCTATTTCCGACACGACACAAAATCGACTCGAAAATAAGCAGGTATTTCGTGTCGGGCCAAGATTTTCTGATCCGCCAACCTGCTATTTTTTGGGTCGGGTTCCGGTCACCCAATGGGTTTTTGGGTTGACTCGACAACCCGAATAAATTATAAATGTAGTTCAAAATTCAAAAGTTTATTTTGATTTAATAGATCAAAGTTTTTAATGATGTTATAGTATTAGACTTTAATGAACATATTAGTTAATATGATATTTTTTGGTACTTTATAACTACTTTTATGCTTATTGATGACGAATTCTAAATTTAAAGATTAACCCACGTGACCTATTTGACCCGAAATTGACCCGTTAACCAAAATTGCACCGAAAATAATTTTATCCAATTAAAAAAAATGGGTAAACTGAGTCGGGTCAGGGTTGGGTTGAAAAACTCAACCGGATTAGAAAATCAGGTCGGGTTTGGGTCGACTACTTATGACCCACCAATTCGATAATCGAGCGGGTCAACTCGACCCAACCCGAATTGCCACCCCTAGAAGTTTGTGTTCGAGCTAGTGAACCAATGCATGCACGCGCGGCCTGCGGACACGAATGCAGCTCCGAAATTTTCGAGCTTGCGCAGGTCCGTTTTGCTCCAGCTCGTAAATTTTTGAACCTTCTAGAAATTCTATTTTTGAAATAGATCATTTCATTTAATTTACATATCTGATTGAAAGCTAACGATTTGCAATATCGTTTCGGTTTTACACAAACTCTAACTTGGTGAACAAGTCGGTTTCTCTGTATAATTACCGACCTCTAGCTTCATTCAAAACACGTGAAAAAATATACGGTTTCTCTCTTTCGTTAGTACCATCTCTCAATCGATTCTAGCATACGTTTTTCTCGTGAAGTTTCAGGCAAGTGGTCCAACTCTGGCAGTACGCTGATTTTAGCTGTAACACCCACTTCATGGGTCTAATATTATTTTAATATTTTCCATGACGTTAAATGATTATTTAATGTGTTTGGCAAAAATATTTTGTTTAAGTTACGTGAAAATATGTAACACCCCAAATTTCAGGAATTTAATATCCTACGCGAATATATTTTTATTATGAAATAATAAAATGTAGATAACGAGATATAGTGAAAAACGTAAATGGTTTTATCAGTTCCAGACTGTAGAGTTTAAAAAGGGTATTAAAACAGATAGATATATATGTACAGTGTTATGTTTATCTTTTATTTATTCTAAAAATATTCCAGAGAATTTGAGAAAGAGCGAGGGAGAACGAGAATAAACCACATAGACAATCCTAGCTTCAATTCCTTTCTTTAATTCTTTGATTAATTCTTTCTAAGGTTCAATTCATGATCTTCTTCATCATCTTCATTCATATGTAAGTGATTTCTCTTTAGTTTTTAACCTAGTTCTAGTTAAAATGGGTTTTAGAGAGTTTTATGAAATTAGTGAATTTAATTACGAAATCAAGGTTTGAAATTGTCTAAGAAAGTTTGGTGAGTGATACGGGGGGTTAAACAGGTGATTTGGTTGTGTAGTACCGTATAGCTTGCGGGCTAGAGGTTTGCACAATCAAGGAAAGTTAATTGTTATGTTTGTTTATTTATGTTTATTGCTTATAATAGTTAATTGTGTTAAATTACTTGTTATGTTTAATTGTTATGTGAATACATGTTATTTGGAAAAGTCAGTAGTGATTATCTCATTAGCGAGTAATGAGTATGTCACTAGCTTGAAGGTAAAGGAATAAGTAAATTGTGAATAGTGTATGATTCAATTGTGTTGGATCCGGATTACTGTTGAGTAAGAGGCTACACAATTGGGTGAAAGATAATGTGTTAATATATGTGGATTAAATAATTGAGATTATGTGATTATGATGTTATATTAAATTGATAGTGTATGATTCAATTGTGTTGGATCCGGATTACTGTTGGGTAAGAGGCTACACAATTGGGTGGAAGATAACGTGTTAATATATGTGGATTATGTGAAATATGTGTATGCAGTGAAACAATGTTAGTATGCATACCGTTGTGGTATGGTACTCAGTGAAATAGTGTTAGCATGCATATCGATGTGATATGGTGCTCAGTGATCAGTGTTCAGTGTTCAGAGCATAGTGATGTTGTAATTATGTAATTGTGTTGATATGTGTTGTAAGTGTTATGTGGAATTGCTTGTTTAATTGCCTGTGTACTCACTAAGCAGTTGTGCTTACCCGTTTCAGTGTTTATTATGTAGGTTGAAGTTTTGCTAAAAACATGTGGATAGAAGATGTATAAGAGATGTTGATATGGGTTACGGAGCATGCTTATGGTTAGATTATGCTCATCCTTTTGAATTGTTGTTTTGATGCCTAATTGTGTAATTCGCCCAAATAAAGAGTTTTTGAAGTAAACATGTTAGTCAAAGTGTTGTAGTTGACTATGGAAGTCAAATAATGAAAAGAGTCTAGTGTATGTGGTTTAAAAGTGTATGAAGTCATATGATTGGTTTTAGATGTTAAAATGGTGAAGGAGTTAAGTATGATTGGTGGGTCAAATATGGAGTTGACAAATATTTAATGATGTTGAAAATGGTCAAACATATGTGTATCGAGTGATGTTTTGGTTGAAAAGTGGTTGATTTATGAAACGGGTCAAAAAGGGGTCAAAATGGGTCGTGAACGTGTCTACGTGCGAAAACGAGTTAGAATTTGATTTGAAACAAGTGGAAGTTGTGATTGGTGTCAAAATGGTATTAGAAAAGTGAGGGCAAAGTGTCCAGGCCTGAATATGAATGGTTTGTGTTTTGAGTTGTTATTTAAAAGAGTCGAAATGGTCATAAAGAGGTGACACGTCTAAAACGATTATTTTTGGGAAATTTGAAAAAGTGTCAAAAGGGAAAGTTTTATAATGTTATAGTGGTTGTGTGTGCAAAATTTCAGGTCCTAACTCGCAACGAGTTAAAAGTTATGCATGTTTGAATGTCGGTAGTTTTGAGAAAATAGGGCAGTTTTGAGGGTAGCGTTGGGGCCAACAGGGCAGTTTTGAGGGTAGTTTTGAGGGCAAAGAGGCGGTTTTGAGAGGAAAGTGTAAAAATGAAAAACGTTCATTTTGTTACAGTAAAGGTGTCTGCAAAATTTGGTTGTCTAATTGTTAACGAGCAAAAAGTTGTGCATGTTTAAAAAGGGCAGTTTTGAGCAAATAGAGGCAGTTTTGAAAATGAGTAGTTTTGTCCAGATTGTATGTTGGGCAGTTAATTTGCGTAGTCTTGCGTACGTATTCATGTGTCATATTTTAGTTGAGTGTCGGGACCTAAACAAGAGTAAAAGTATAAAAAAAAAATTGGTTCTATTTTCGGGGCGTTACAAGTTGGTATCAGAGCAATGGTTTAAGAGAGTTAGGTGATCCATGATAGGATTGCTTAAACTTAAACCATTATGTGATGTTTGACTTGTTATGATGATTATGATTATGTATAATAGTTAATGTGAATTATTTGAACTAATTTGATTTTGTGATATGAATTGATATTGAAATACAAAGATGGATCGACACAGGTAAGAGTAAGTATTTATGTTGAGTTAATTGCTGTAATTGTATGTGCAATTAAGGTAGATAAGTAGTGAAGTAGTTTCGATTATGTGTTTAATTGTTAAATTAGTTATTGTGTGTTATGTGTTTGTGTGGGAATCACATTGAAAAACAATGATATGAGATAGCTTGAGAATGAAGTGTGTATAACATAATATGTCTACGCCTGATCATCGTAGTTATATTATGCTAGTTCACATGGAATTGTTGGAGTTATCAAATATCAAAGTGATTTAATGTGATTGTTAGAATAGAGTGTAAGGGAAGAGGTGTTCAACATATGTGAATTACGGGTTAGATATTATGATAGGCAGAGATAATAGAGAAAGTAGAATTAATAGACTTGTATTTAGTGATACGTATTTCACTTATTATGTGAAACCAATATGTAGGGGGTATATAATTAATAGCTTGTAAAGTTAGTGTTAATAATGTATTTGGTGTTAGAGAATAGTGATATATGCGTTTATGTATAATCAGTGAATTACGTTAAGTGCTCAGAGTATGATTAAGTGTTTGTGTAGAACAGAGATAGCGTTAAGACCGAGTAATATGAGTGCCATTCGTGAGGACACGAATGAGATAAGTGGGGGAGAGTTGTAACACCCCAAATTTCAGCAATTTAATATCGTACGCGGATATATTTTTATTATGAAATAATAAAATGTAGATAACGAGATATAGTGAAAAACGTAAATGGTTTTATCAGTTCCAGACTGTAGAGTTTAAAAAGGGTATTAAAACAGATAGATATATATGTACAATGTTATGTTTATCTTTTATTTAGTCTAAAAATATTCCAGAGAATTTGAGAAAGAGCGAGGGAGAACGAGAATAAACCACATAGACAATCCTAGCTTCAATTCCTTTCTTTAATTCTTTGATTAATTCTTTCTAAGGTTCAATTCATGATCTTCTTCATCATCTTCATTCATATGTAAGTGATTTCTCTTTAGTTTTTAACCTAGTTCTAGTTAAAATGGGTTTTAGAGAGTTTTATGAAATTAGTGAATTTAACTACGAAATCAAGGTTTGAAATTGTTTACACTAGTGTTAGTTGATGTTTTGATTATGATTATGAACTATGTATCATCATGAAAGTGATTAATTTGAAGAATATAGCTAGTAATCAAAGTGAGGTTTTGGTGGGATTTCATAAAACTAGTAATTATGATATGAATATGTGTTTAATATGTTAAATTGATGCTAGTGAAGCTAAATAGTGAAAGAATTAGTGTTAAAATGAGTTGAAGATTTATAAGTTAGTAATATATTTATAAAGGTTTTGATGAATTAAGATGAATTTATGTAAGAAGCTTAATAGTGTAATTAGAAGTGTTAATAGAGTATGAATATGATTAATAGTTAGCTTAATGATGATTAGTGTCTAAAAGTGTTGTATGTATCATGTATGAATTATGTAGGTGATAAAGACATGGAGTGCTTTCAATGGTGAAATCGTCTAAGAAAGTTTGGTGAGTGATACGGGGGTTAAACAGGTGATTTGGTTGTGTAGTACCGTATAGCTTGCGGGCTAGAGGTTTGCACAATCAAGGAAAGTTAATTGTTATGTTTGTTTATTTATGTTTATTGCTTATAATAGTTAATTGTGTTAAATTACTTGTTATGTTTAATTGTTATGTGAATACATGTTATTTGGAAAAGTCAGTAGTGATTATCTCATTAGCGAGTAATGAGTATGTCACTAGCTTGAAGGTAAAGGAATAAGTAAATTGTGAATAGTGTATGATTCAATTGTGTTGGATCCGGATTACTGTTGAGTAAGAGGCTACACAATTGGGTGAAAGATAATGTGTTAATATATGTGGATTAAATAATTGAGATTATGTGATTATGATGTTATATTAAATTGATAGTGTATGATTCAATTGTGTTGGATCCGGATTACTGTTGGGTAAGAGGCTACACAATTGGGTGGAAGATAACGTGTTAATATATGTGGATTATGTGAAATATGTGTATGCAGTGAAACAATGTTAGTATGCATACCGTTGTGGTATGGTACTCAGTGAAATAGTGTTAGCATGCATATCGATGTGATATGGTGCTCAGTGATCAGTGTTCAGTGTTCAGAGCATAGTGATGTTGTAATTATGTAATTGTGTTGATATGTGTTGTAAGTGTTATGTGGAATTGCTTGTTTAATTGCCTGTGTACTCACTAAGCAGTTGTGCTTACCCGTTTCAGTGTTTATTATGTAGGTTGAAGTTTTGCTAAAAACATGTGGATAGAAGATGTATAAGAGATGTTGATATGGGTTACGGAGCATGCTTATGGTTAGATTATGCTCATCCTTTTGAATTGTTGTTTTGATGCCTAATTGTGTAATTCGCCCAAATAAAGAGTTTTTGAAGTAAACATGTTAGTCAAAGTGTTGTAGTTGACTATGGAAGTCAAATAATGAAAAGAGTCTAGTGTATGTGGTTTAAAAGTGTATGAAGTCATATGATTGGTTTTAGATGTTAAAATGGTGAAGGAGTTAAGTATGATTGGTGGGTCAAATATGGAGTTGACAAATATTTAATGATGTTGAAAATGGTCAAACATATGTGTATCGAGTGATGTTTTGGTTGAAAAGTGGTTGATTTATGAAACGGGTCAAAAAGGGGTCAAAATGGGTCGTGAACGTGTCTACGTGCGAAAACGAGTTAGAGTTTGATTTGAAACAAGTGGAAGTTGTGATTGGTGTCAAAATGGTATTAGAAAAGTGAGGGCAAAGTGTCCCGGCCTGAATATGAATGGTTTGTGTTTTGAGTTGTTATTTAAAAGAGTCGAAATGGTCATAAAGAGGTGACACGTCTAAAACGATTATTTTTTGGAAATTTGAAAAAGTGTCAAAAGGGAAAGTTTTATAATGTTATAGTGGTTGTGTGTGCAAAATTTCAAGTCCTAACTCGCAACGAGTTAAAAGTTATGCGTGTTTGAATGTCGGTAGTTTTGAGAAAATAGGGCAGTTTTGAGGGTAGTGTTGGGGCCAACATGGCAGTTTTGAGGGCAAAGAGGCGGTTTTGAGAGGAAAGTGTAAAAATGAAAAACGTTCATTTTGTTACAGTAAAGGTGTCTGCAAAATTTGGTTGTCTAATTGTTAACGAGCAAAAAGTTGTGCATGTTTAAAAAGGGCAGTTTTGAGCAAATAGAGGCAGTTTTGAAAATGAGTAGTTTTGTCCAGATTGTATGTTGGGCAGTTAATTTGCGTAGTCTTGCGTACGTATTCATGTGTCATATTTTAGTTGAGTGTCGGGACCTAAACAAGAGTAAAAGTATAAAAAAAAAATTGGTTCTATTTTCGGGGCGTTACAAGTTGGTATCAGAGCAATGGTTTAAGAGAGTTAGGTGATCCATGATAGGATTGCTTAAACTTAAACCATTATGTGATGTTTGACTTGTTATGATGATTATGATTATGTATAATAGTTAATGTGAATTATTTGAACTAATTTGATTTTGTGATATGAATTGATATTGAAATACAAAGATGGATCGACACAGGTAAGAGTAAGTATTTATGTTGAGTTAATTGCTGTAATTGTATGTGCAATTAAGGTAGATAAGTAGTGAAGTAGTTTCGATTATGTGTTTAATTGTTAAATTAGTTATTGTGTGTTATGTGTTTGTGTGGGAATCACATTGAAAAACAATGATATGAGATAGCTTGAGAATGAAGTGTGTATAACATAATATGTCTACGCCTGATCATCGTAGTTATATTATGCTAGTTCACATGGAATTGTTGGAGTTATCAAATATCAAAGTGATTTAATGTGATTGTTAGAATAGAGTGTAAGGGAAGAGGTGTTCAACATATGTGAATTACGGGTTAGATATTATGATAGGCAGAGATAATAGAGAAAGTAGAATTAATAGACTTGTATTTAGTGATACGTATTTCACTTATTATGTGAAACCAATATGTAGGGGGTATATAATTAATAGCTTGTAAAGTTAGTGTTAATAATGTATTTGGTGTTAGAGAATAGTGATATATGCGTTTATGTATAATCAGTGAATTACGTTAAGTGCTCAGAGTATGATTAAGTGTTTGTGTAGAACAGAGATAGCGTTAAGACCGAGTAATATGAGTGCCATTCGTGAGGACACGAATGAGATAAGTGGGGGAGAGTTGTAACACCCCAAATTTCAGCAATTTAATATCGTACGCGGATATATTTTTATTATGAAATAATAAAATGTAGATAACGAGATATAGTGAAAAACGTAAATGGTTTTATCAGTTCCAGACTGTAGAGTTTAAAAAGGGTATTAAAACAGATAGATATATATGTACAATGTTATGTTTATCTTTTATTTAGTCTAAAAATATTCCAGAGAATTTGAGAAAGAGCGAGGGAGAACGAGAATAAACCACATAGACAATCCTAGCTTCAATTCCTTTCTTTAATTCTTTGATTAATTCTTTCTAAGGTTCAATTCATGATCTTCTTCATCATCTTCATTCATATGTAAGTGATTTCTCTTTAGTTTTTAACCTAGTTCTAGTTAAAATGGGTTTTAGAGAGTTTTATGAAATTAGTGAATTTAACTACGAAATCAAGGTTTGAAATTGTTTACACTAGTGTTAGTTGATGTTTTGATTATGATTATGAACTATGTATCATCATGAAAGTGATTAATTTGAAGAATATAGCTAGTAATCAAAGTGAGGTTTTGGTGGGATTTCATAAAACTAGTAATTATGATATGAATATGTGTTTAATATGTTAAATTGATGCTAGTGAAGCTAAATAGTGAAAGAATTAGTGTTAAAATGAGTTGAAGATTTATAAGTTAGTAATATATTTATAAAGGTTTTGATGAATTAAGATGAATTTATGTAAGAAGCTTAATAGTGTAATTAGAAGTGTTAATAGAGTATGAATATGATTAATAGTTAGCTTAATGATGATTAGTGTCTAAAAGTGTTGTATGTATCATGTATGAATTATGTAGGTGATAAAGACATGGAGTGCTTTCAATGGTGAAATCGTCTAAGAAAGTTTGGTGAGTGATACGGGGGTTAAACAGGTGATTTGGTTGTGTAGTACCGTATAGCTTGCGGGCTAGAGGTTTGCACAATCAAGGAAAGTTAATTGTTATGTTTGTTTATTTATGTTTATTGCTTATAATAGTTAATTGTGTTAAATTACTTGTTATGTTTAATTGTTATGTGAATACATGTTATTTGGAAAAGTCAGTAGTGATTATCTCATTAGCGAGTAATGAGTATGTCACTAGCTTGAAGGTAAAGGAATAAGTAAATTGTGAATAGTGTATGATTCAATTGTGTTGGATCCGGATTACTGTTGAGTAAGAGGCTACACAATTGGGTGAAAGATAATGTGTTAATATATGTGGATTAAATAATTGAGATTATGTGATTATGATGTTATATTAAATTGATAGTGTATGATTCAATTGTGTTGGATCCGGATTACTGTTGGGTAAGAGGCTACACAATTGGGTGGAAGATAACGTGTTAATATATGTGGATTATGTGAAATATGTGTATGCAGTGAAACAATGTTAGTATGCATACCGTTGTGGTATGGTACTCAGTGAAATAGTGTTAGCATGCATATCGATGTGATATGGTGCTCAGTGATCAGTGTTCAGTGTTCAGAGCATAGTGATGTTGTAATTATGTAATTGTGTTGATATGTGTTGTAAGTGTTATGTGGAATTGCTTGTTTAATTGCCTGTGTACTCACTAAGCAGTTGTGCTTACCCGTTTCAGTGTTTATTATGTAGGTTGAAGTTTTGCTAAAAACATGTGGATAGAAGATGTATAAGAGATGTTGATATGGGTTACGGAGCATGCTTATGGTTAGATTATGCTCATCCTTTTGAATTGTTGTTTTGATGCCTAATTGTGTAATTCGCCCAAATAAAGAGTTTTTGAAGTAAACATGTTAGTCAAAGTGTTGTAGTTGACTATGGAAGTCAAATAATGAAAAGAGTCTAGTGTATGTGGTTTAAAAGTGTATGAAGTCATATGATTGGTTTTAGATGTTAAAATGGTGAAGGAGTTAAGTATGATTGGTGGGTCAAATATGGAGTTGACAAATATTTAATGATGTTGAAAATGGTCAAACATATGTGTATCGAGTGATGTTTTGGTTGAAAAGTGGTTGATTTATGAAACGGGTCAAAAAGGGGTCAAAATGGGTCGTGAACGTGTCTACGTGCGAAAACGAGTTAGAGTTTGATTTGAAACAAGTGGAAGTTGTGATTGGTGTCAAAATGGTATTAGAAAAGTGAGGGCAAAGTGTCCCGGCCTGAATATGAATGGTTTGTGTTTTGAGTTGTTATTTAAAAGAGTCGAAATGGTCATAAAGAGGTGACACGTCTAAAACGATTATTTTTTGGAAATTTGAAAAAGTGTCAAAAGGGAAAGTTTTATAATGTTATAGTGGTTGTGTGTGCAAAATTTCAAGTCCTAACTCGCAACGAGTTAAAAGTTATGCGTGTTTGAATGTCGGTAGTTTTGAGAAAATAGGGCAGTTTTGAGGGTAGTGTTGGGGCCAACATGGCAGTTTTGAGGGCAAAGAGGCGGTTTTGAGAGGAAAGTGTAAAAATGAAAAACGTTCATTTTGTTACAGTAAAGGTGTCTGCAAAATTTGGTTGTCTAATTGTTAACGAGCAAAAAGTTGTGCATGTTTAAAAAGGGCAGTTTTGAGCAAATAGAGGCAGTTTTGAAAATGAGTAGTTTTGTCCAGATTGTATGTTGGGCAGTTAATTTGCGTAGTCTTGCGTACGTATTCATGTGTCATATTTTAGTTGAGTGTCGGGACCTAAACAAGAGTAAAAGTATAAAAAAAAAAAATTGGTTCTATTTTCGGGGCATTACAAAATAATTGGGAAAAGAGTGAAATGAGTAATTGTGAAGGATAAAATATTAATTGTTTTAAATTAATAAAGTTATAAGAAAATTAAATAGTATTGAAATCGCAAATGGTTTTTAGGTTCTAGACAATAGATTAAAAACGGATTAAATTTTAGGAAATGATTGAGTCGGTTTTGAGGGGATAAGCCGACCCCAATCACCTCATTTTCCCCAACTACTCAACTTTTCTCAAAATTACTACTTACTTTCTTATTAAATAAACCAAGTACACTTTGAGTTGAAACAATAGAAAACTACAAACAAATTTCACTATACAAGGCTGTGATTTTTGTTTCTTATACGTCAGATTGATTATCATCTTCTTGTTCTTCTATCATTAATTTGTAAGTATTCCATGGTCCATACACTTAATTAATTGAAATTATTGATTAAGGTGGAAGTAGTATATGTTATTGTTTTGTTATAATACTTGGTGTACATGATATTAGTGAATGATATATGATGATTTTTATGAAGAAAATCAAGTTATATGATTGTTTTTCAAGTTTTAAGTTAATAGATTGTTAGGGCAAAAAGTGATATAAACATTAGATTCAAGTTAAATTTATGTTAGAAAAACATGTTGTTGAAGTTAATTGTTGTTAATAGATTATTATAAATCGTTCTTGATGGAACTGAAACCAGAGTTGGTTGATTTGTTAGAGGGTGAACTAAAGTGCAAAATGATATGGTAATATCATAAAATGATTAATTGTTTGGTATTATGTACTTGACAAATTATGGTATAGGATTACCATAAGAAATATATTTTAGTTAAATATATAAATAATACTAAGTAGGAACTAGCTAGGTGATGAAAGGGATTTTAGTCCAAGTACTTGTGATGCCATGTAATTCGTAAATGGTCTTATATGTATTATTCTAATATAGGATATCTAAAAGAATATATGATATGATGGAACTAGACCATGGTGTCATTAATGGTTGAAATACATAAGTTATAAATGAAATTATAACTTGATAATTATAATTAGTTGCTAATATGTGATATAAGTAATTCTAATAGAGTTCAAATGTTTATATTCCATAATTACTTATTGATTTATATGACATAATAGTCAAGAAGTTTGAAGTAATATATTCGAGTTATGTTATATAAATTTTGAGACAAGTGACTGACTTGTGTTATTCTGTTGTGTTTTCAGATAAACAGAAGGACTCAGTGACATTAGACTACTGAGTAGACGACTGAGGTATTGGTGAGTGGATCTATAAACTTCAGTGTGATTTAGTTGTAACAGGTTTAGTTACAACGGGTAATCGTATTATTATTAATTGAGTTGCCATGATTATTAGGGTTTAATAAGAAGACTGTTGATAGACTGTTAGTCTGATAAGATACCATGATGAGTATGTGAATATGTGATCACTTGATGTATTGCCTTTGGGAATTGATTATTTAGAGGCTAGCATGGGGCTGGGCTTGGGTTTGCTATTGTTTGGATAACGCAGGGTCTTAGTACAAGTATTATTGTCGTAGCCTGTGTTGTTTGGGTTAATAGCACCAAGTAGTCGGTTAAACCTATGTATGGGCCTGCAGTTGGTTTTCAAGTGTTCTTGGAGAAGGTTTTCCTCAAGAACCACCGGTCCTCTTTGACTCCAGTTGTATTTGATAAACAGATGTGTTGAGTGTATATGGTTATTTGTTGTACACAAAGTTGTTATGCTAAGTTGGGCTGTTGTTTATTGATTTATTCCTTTAGCATTGTGCTAATTCCACCACTCTACTTCCTGCAGGTTATGGTTTTGAGAAGTTGTGGGTTGGGCAGGAAGCTCCGGAATAGGATGGAGTGTTTGACATGCGAATTACTCTGATGTCAATTTGATAACTAATGACATGTTTTGAATTATATAACACGTATGTTGTAGTATTTTAGTTTGAAAGAAACTAAACTGTTATGTATCATATGTAGAAAAAGTTTATATACAATTTAAAGTATTGTATAGTAATAATAATATATGTTTCAAAATCGACGCTTCCGAATCAAAATTATTATTATAATGGTTTATTAAATGAGGGGTGTTAAATTAGCCATCGTACCCTGGGAAACGGACGCGATTTCAGTTTAAGGGAATTGTGTTCAACACACGCTCCGGCTCTGTTACGATTACTTTACTTCCGTTTTCTGTAAAACGTCTAATACTTCTGTTTCGATTACTATATACGTCTTATAAAATCGTCATCGACGATGGCTTGGTATGGACGTTCAAATTTGGTGGGGTCCATGCGAATTCTTAATTTCTATTTTAGATCTTCGACAGTCATATTCCTAGAAAAAGAAAAAAAAATGCAATTTTTTTTTTCAAATCCAAACTACCTATACATACCTATCAACACTTCTAAAATCATCACACCATTCTATCACTATAATTCAAACACAATCACCATACTTCAAATTGGATGCATATAATACCATCATGGCCTGCGTATCATCTGACAAGGAAGTACTTATGGTAGGGGTGTTCAAAAATATCCGTATCCGAATCCGAAATCCGAATATCCGAAAATCCGATCCGAAATTATCCGAAAAATAGGATACCCGAAATTTCGGATATCCGAAATTCGGATATCCGATTTTTCGGATTCGGATTCGGATAGCAATTTCAAGAAATTTCGGATATTCGGATATCCGAAATATCCGAAAAAAATGTACGTATACTTAAAAACGTAGTTGTACTTGCTTGAGATTTGAAAAGTCAAACAAAAAAGCATCTTCCTAGACATCTCTCAAACATAAAGGTAGGTGGTGCTTTACCTTTTTCTTTGCTCGATACACCTCTATTAAAATAATCTAACAAATAAAATTTCCATTTCTCACACTATTTTTATTTAGCCGTTTGGATCTAGATCTCCCCATTGGACACCACCGATCATCATCCTCATGTCTGCGCCGCCATCACCACCACCATACTCGAGCCGCCACCACCATGCTCGCCATCTCTATCACCGGTGATGTAGCCGGAAAACGTATTGTTAGATAAACAAGATGAACCCCGTTAACTTCTCGTTTTCTTCTTCTTCCCATTCTCCTGAATGTAATTCGAATTTTGACATACAAAGCGTTTATAGATCGCCACCATAGCACACAAATACTTGTACCTTTCTTAAATAATGCTATATTTAATTATTTATGCCGATTAGAGTTGTAGAACTTATTAGCTAATGGTTAGTTGTTGATTTAGTTGTTGATCTAAAGTTGTTGATTCTCCTCATTTCTGAATTGCATATTTTTGTTTTCATTTTTCGGATATTTAGGATTATCCGGTATCCGTATCCGAAAGTTCGGATATGCGAAATTCGGATATCCGAATTTTCGGATTCGGATTTCGGATACCACAATTCACTATCCGAAATTTCGGATATCCGAAATTCTGATATCCGAATTTTCGGATATCCGACTTTGAACACCCCTAACTTATGGAGTGTATATATGGAGATTGTGTCAGTGCCACTGTGCCAGAGAACATTTGTGGTGAGACTAATTCATTGAAGCGTGTTCTAACTAGGGGCGGAGCTAGAATGGGGGCAGTGAGGGCAACTGCTCCCACAAAAATTTTAAAATTACCTAAAAAAGAAATTTTTGTAAGGTATTAATAATAATTTTAAGATTTTCCTCCCTCAACACTATAAAGAAGCAGAAAATATTTTTGTTTCTGCCCCCTCCATGTAGATTTTTTAACTCCGCCCATGATTCTAACAATGACGCACATGTTGATAACCAATCGAACTGACTCACAAATGGTAAGCGACCGCTACATGGTGATTGTACATAAATATGTGATTCTGACTAATCGTAACTTTTATTTGGTTCCAAGTATAATTTAATTGTATAATCAATGTCATATCACGTGCTCTGTTAATTAGTTTATAGATATGTTGGATATTTTAAGATAAGGATTCAATTGACTGGATATAATTTTTTGTGAATTGTGTTTGAAATTACTTTCCAAATACAATATTTCGACTCTATAATTGCCCTGGGTTCATGAAATTCGTTCTGGGATAGAGATATCAACATTTTGTGGCAATGAAATTGATGATTAGAGCGTATATATGTGTGTGTTTTTGTGTGTTTTCAATTATGCAGAATTGTGTACACTTAACCAAAAAGACGGCAGTTATGGAAATAACTAAATTCGGGTTCAATGTATCTAGTCGTTTTTTCCGAGTCAATTGAACATTATCAATTTCTTTGCTCCTTGGACTCCGCTAGAGGTGTTGCCCCTAAGACCCCGCAAGGGGGCCACTTGACCCCCGCAATTTTGGTTGTAACTTAGCTGGGTATGCAATCCACATCACTTAACCCTTATCTACTAATCCACCAATGCACTAAATATACAACAAGATAGTGGTGCGACCTCTTTATATTTTAAGAATGCCAACAAGCAACGTTTACGTTCCAAATGAAAGCACATGTAAATCCAAAAATATTTTCGCCGCATTGCGTGGCCAACCTCTTAGTTAACAAAAGAGGGGCGGATCTAGTTATCTTCAGTATTCCTTTTTATTTTAGGGTGTAACATCCTGTTTCTGGGCCTGGAAATAAATCGTATTTTTATAAGTTTGGTTGGTTTATTTAAGAATAAACAAGTAAAAGAGCCTCAGTTTTATTGTGACTAATAAAATATCGTTTGTTTTAAATAAACAAAGTTGACAGTAAAATAAAAGTATTTTGACTTACGGGTATTTTCGGGTTCCAGACAATAGGTTAAAAAGGGGTATAATTTTTACTAATAATAAAAGTTAGGGGCGGTGGAGGTGCCGACCTAACTTCTTTCATTTTCCAATTTTATTTTGATCTCTCTCATTTCACTCACACACAACTTTAAATCAAAAGAGAAATTGAAAGGATGAATTGCCTTGTGACCTTGTTATGATTTCTTTATCATCCTCCTCATCATAATCTACTACTAGTGATTGTAAGTGTTCTTGGTGTTCTTGAGCTTATTATATAGAAATTTAGGTAATAAAGTGAATACTTGTTCTTGTATAAATTGAAGCTAGAAATTGGTACTAACATGATTATAGGATGATAATATGCTATATACTTGTTAATTAGTGAAGATTTGATGATAGAATTAGTTTGTGTTCTTCATTTGAATGGATTGAGTTAGGGTTTGGTGATTTTGTTGATTTGATGATGATGATGATGCATGCTTGAATTTGATGATAGAATAGTTGTTTGATGATATATAATGTTTGTAGTTGATGTTTGTTGTTGATTACTTGAGAAATTCGTGTTTATAAGCTGATTTTGTGGTAAATGGGGTTTTGGTTCGTGTTGTGTTCTTGCTGAAAGTGCAGGTCGTTTTTGAACTAGCAAACGCGATCCCGGCCATGTCTCCGGATCGCGTTCCTTAGTTATAAAATGGCGCAGTCGAGTTTTGGTCATACGAACGCGATCCAGCCCCTTGTTCCGGATCGCGTTGCCAAGTGTATTTCGGTGACAGAACTTTTTCTTAAGGTGAACGCGATCCAGCCCCTATAGTCCGGATCGCGTTTGCATGAATAATTTTGACAAGTTGTGTAAATTTTGAAAATGCGTAAGTCTTTTCAGGGTCACGGTTATGTAACAATTTCATTAACTCGGTTTGGGATGAGATTCACATGTTCACTCAGAAACGGCCCAATGATCCAAACTATAATCTAATAGCCTAGGCGGTTTTTGGCCATTCGGGGTCATTTAAGGGTCGAAAATGACATTTTACAGTTTTTAAACATTAGTTCGGGATTTTTAATTTCAATTCTGATTGAACTTTTGTTTACTTAGACTTTAGAGATTACTTGATTTGATAAATATGTTATGATGATGATTATGAGACGAGTTATTGACTTGTTATCTTTGTGTTCTCAGATAAGCGGGCGGCCACTCAGTAAGATTAGACCACTGAGTTGGTGATCAGACGATAATATTCGGTGAGTGGAATTGTAGTCCTCGGTTCAACCCGGTTGTAACGAGTTCGGTTACGACGGGTAAACCAGGATAGTTTATATCAGTAGATTGTTGTTATTAGTCATACTGGTACCAGTTTTATTTGTTTATGTTGTTGGATATATGAGTTGTTGTGTGATTATTATTCGTTGCTTGGTTGATAACAGTTGTTGAACTGTTGTTAGTTGTTGGTTACTATTGCATTGTTGCTTGCAATATGGTTGATTTCAGAGGTCAACATTGGTTGGTTGGGTTTGGGTACTATTGTGTATCTGTCTAGGTTTCTTTGATACACATAGTTGAGAATAAACCTAGTCAGTGAAGGTAGTACTCAGGCTATCGGTAGATCACTGAGAATAGCATACAGTGGTCGTGGTTTTTGGGTTGGTTGTATACCAGGAACCGCCGGTCCTCTTGACGCTATGTGCTTATGTGTTTTACTTTTTGTAGTTTATCTTGTTGTAAGACTTGTTATGAATGGGTTGAACCGTCGGTTACGGTTCCATTCACTTAGCAATAAGCTAATCCCTCGTTGTTTAATGTTTTGCAGATTGTGGTTAGTTAATGTAGATGTTCGGGGTGTAGATGATGACGGGAAGTTTGACTAAGCTTGACGCAACTCTGATCTTTTGTAGTTGTCTTTTGGAAACGTTTTATATAAGGCCCGTTTTGTGTTCATATGGGTTGTGTTAATATAGATTGTAATTACTTAACTAATGTTGTCATATTTTTGGTCGTCGTTAAACTTGGAAGCATTGTAAGTCGGTAAATGTTTTGTTTTGGGGGACTTGCGCTTCCGATTTCGAAATATAATATTCTAATGATATGTTTTGGTTTGAAAACATTAAAATATGTAGTTGGAAAAAGGTCGGGTCTTACATAGGGTAAATGACAAAAATCGGCAACGAACTGCCAAAATTTGTTCCAAGTATGCAACATACCAACTTAATTACCTAAGTATGCAACAAACCGGATAGTTTCGTGTTTGGATCTTTGAAAAGCCGTTTTTTACCGGATTACGTTTGAAAAGGCTGAGTCACCTTTACACGTGGACCACCACGTCAAAATTGTGCCACGTGTAGCTGGTTACCGTATTACTGATCCAAACACAAAACTATCCGGTTTGTTGCATACTTGGGTAATTAAGTTGGTATGTTGCATACTTGGAACAAATTTTGGCAGTTTGTTGCCGATTTTATCACATTTATTAAAAAATAAAAAAAATTTAAAATAGAAGTTGACCGGTCAAACCGGTAGCTGGTTACCATATTACTGATCCAAATACAAAACTATCCGGTTTGTTGCCTACTTGGGTAATTAAGTTAGTATGTTCCATACTTGGAACAAATTTTGGCAGTTCGTTGCCGATTTTTGTCATTTACCCTTAATTTTATAATGTTAGAATGTATTAACTTTGCTATTTGTAGTTTATGAACTTTTAATAATACATATAAAGGGTTTTAAGCTGCATATATTTTTATACTTTGACGTTACATTAGATCCTTTTTGTAACATATATGGTGGTACTTAAAGTAATATTTTAGGCCCCATTAATCACTTTTCTAGATTTGTCATGGCTTTCCTTTCTAGTATACTTGATAATTATAGATAACTGTAAAGATTATCAGTTACAATGGTATACTGAGTAATAGTTGATGGATGATATTTGTATAAAATAACTACTTTTGAATCACTTTCATACTCAGATAAAAAAAATTCTCACTTGCACATCAACATACTAAAAATTCGGTACATACATGAAACTAATATAATCTATTATATACATTACAAATTCACCAGCTATGCAAACTAAGAAAAACAGACCCATCCAAGCCTTTTGTTTCTTCGGCTGATTACGTAGAAAGAATTTGCCAATCGTGTTGACCGATCATCACTACTAGTGATAAATCTGATAAGGTTTGAATTCTTGATCTCTCAAGAACAGCCTGAAGATCAATGAGATTACATAAGAACAGCTATATGTATCTCCTTAAAACATTGAGAGCAACTCTCAATTGGTATTAATTCTATAAAATGATCAAAGATACATTTCTTGGTTACAATGGTTCTCTTTTATACTCTGTACATAAGCTTAACTAATTCAGTCACAAGCTAGCCACTAATACGTGAGCATATATGTAACTAACTGCTATAGACTCGTATTTGACCCATAACAATTTCCTCACTCTTCAAAACATCCTTGTCCTCAAGGATGAGAATTTGGTCCAGTGGTCTTTCTTTTGGACAAACTAAAAAAGGTATCTTCAATGTCACAAGAACAATTGTGCTCGCTATACCATTGGTTTTCAATAGCTTTTAGATCTCTTTCACTCTTTGACAAAATGTTTCCAAAACAGTTCTCCATTCATTATGAAACTTTGCGAACATTACTCCTTGCAACTTTGTAGTATCCATTGTCCTAATCACCCAACCACGAATTTTCCCACATTGAATCCACTCATCATGAATGCTTCCAGTGATCCATAACATATGATGAACATAACCCAATACAAGTAGGATTACAATGGCCATTGCAAATTCATATTTTCTGTGAAGGTAGCACAACAATGGCAGCCAAAAATGAAGAAACTGGTTCAGATTTAAAGCATATAAAATCCAATAGAAAAACTGCAAATCGTAAGGACACTTAGTAAGTATCATAGATTGCTCATGACCCATTTGGTTCTTCAAAAGATCCATTAAAACAAATACACAAAAGTGAACAGCAGCAACTTCATATGATGTCAGTGCCCGGTGCAAAAGGTAGCAACTAATAAATTTCAGTTTAGCAACCTCATCTACTAGTCTGTAATCGTACCCTCTTAGCCTAAAGAATCTTCCAATACGACCTTTACGAGCATAAAGACTGTTTTTAACACTTGTCCTTGCTTCAACACTTATTGCACCCTTATTTCTCATTGAACTTGAGACTTTATATGACATATTTCTTACTTCATAGTTTCCAACAGTAAAACCTGAACCCAAACTTATCATGTCCTTATCATGAAATTGTTCCTTACGTTCTTGTTGACTCACCCAAGCTGTTAGAATAGGTTCAAAAGATGATATATTACCACCAATGTAAACACATGTAACCACACAATTGGTGTAATCTGGGGGTTTGAGTGGTTTACAACCCCATACATCATACGGAACGCCATAGATATTAGTTTCCTCTTGGTGTCATTCCATTTTGATTCTGGACTTTCACGGAACACCTTATGTTCACACCCAATATCACCATACTTTGAACATGAACCGATCCAATAGGTGTCAAGGATAGACCAGTGTTGTACCCTCTTGTCAATAAGGAATCCACTATTTAAATCCAATTTCAATTCATGTGAAACATTTACTTGAGTATTTAGAACACTGAATTGGAATGTAGAGTCACTTACAGAACTTAAACGATTGGGAATTCTCAACTCAATAAGAGAGGTTGATTCCACATCCTCTGAGGATTGTTCCTTTGAATCCAATTGAATATTCCTCACGTTTGTAGCAATCGATTTCTTGTTAGCATCATTCAATAACTGATAATCTGATTTATCGTTCACTTCACTCGAATGAATTACATCTTGTTTTCCAGAATTCAAATTGAATGTCTCTCCCACTGCATTTGAATTAGCTTTAAGAAAGTTCTCTTTAGGCAATTGAGAGTTGCTCTCAATGTTTTAAGGAGATACATATAGCTGTTCTTATGTAATCTCATTGATCTTCAAGCTGTCTTGAGAGATCAAGGATTCAAACCTTATCAAGTGGTATCAGAGAATTCAATCCTCTGACTGTGGAGAATGGATGTCAACAATCAATTAAAGCGAATGAACTTACAGATTAAGTTGATGCTAGGGGAAATTAGGTCTAGTCAACCATGTATGTTCAAGGAAGTTACTGTCACACCGCCAATTTCATGATTTGCGGAAGCGACGATTTTGGGTGTGACTAATCAATATACAAAGCACCAAAGTATAAGCAAACGACTCTACATGAGACGTTTATAAATATTACAAAAGTAATACAAGTTTTGAGTTAAAGTTTACAACATAATAGCGAGTTCGCAAAAGTAGTTTTGAAGATTTTAATACATAACCATTATACAAAATATAATGCAGGAAAATCTTCATGTCAAAATGGATGCATGCGACTCGTGAGTAGATAGCTTATCCTGAGGGCCATCCTACTACTGCTGATCACCTGAGAATACAACGCTAAAAGGGTCAGCTATAAAGCTGGTGAATCTCACAGGTTTAACATAAACATTGATGTGATCAACATGATAATTTGACGATAATAAAATGTTTCGTCTGAACAAGGATTTAAATTAATAAACCAAACAATGATTTAAAACAATTAAGTTTTCTAAAACCATGATTTAACCAATTAAGGTTACTAAATAATGATTTGAACCAACGCAGGTTCCCCAAGCCATAATGAAACCAACGCAGGTTTTCTAAATAATGATTAAACAATTAAGTTTTCAAAACAATGATGAAACCAACGCAGGTTTCCTAAATAATGATTTTTAAACAATGGTGAAACCAACGCAGGTTTCGTAACATTGAACAAACCAACGCAGGTTTTAGAACAACATTAAATTTAACAATGATGAAACCAACGCAGGTTTCGTAATATTGAACAAACCAACGCAGGTTTTCGAACAATATGAAAGTTATCCATGATGAAACCAGCGCAGGTTTCGTTATATTGAACAAACCAACGCAGGTTTTTGAACAATAATAAATTTAACCATGATGAAACCAACGCAGGTTTCGAAATAATGATTTAACAATGATAATCAAGACCAAATAATGGTAGTCAAACAATGTAACTAATATAGTTATCTGAATTAAATAATCATTTAATTCCATGAGTTAATAATCAAATTAACTAATCAAATAACATATGATCACGAAAACAAGTAAGCATTGTATCTCACCCCAATATGTAAAAACAGTAAAAATGGGGGCTGTGAGACTCACCTGAGCCTATCCGAGCAATGAGTATATCCGACGTGGAATAGACAATCTTTGAAATCCCTTAGAGTCCTAAACACGCGAGATTCTAATGAGTAAATGGATTGTCCAATGTATTGTTTAATGTTTATGTTTGAGTTTACAAAATTTTGTACGAGTCTGAAAACAGTAATCTGCCATTTTCGGCCCCTAAACGACCCCGGATGGCCTAAAACTGACAAGGCTAAGGTACTTAGCTTTGATCATTGGGTTGTTTTTGAATGACCGAGCGAATTTGAGCCCAATCCGTTACACTAAATTTTTCATCGAGAAGCTACCCTGTTTTAACTTGTGAAATCGTCGACGTTTTCGAAAATTTACATGTTCTGTTTTAGCTAGAATTCGCAGGGCTATTTTATTGATTCGTTGGATCCTGAAATAAAAAGGGGGAATCCGCCGGATTCCCTTGAATCCGCCGGATTGGTGGCATTTGTGGGGAATACGCCGTATTCCCTTGAATACGCCGTATTCCAGAAAAATAAAGGGAATACGCCGGATTCCCAAGAATCCGACCGTATTCATGACAAACCACGGGAATCCGACCGTATTCCATTGAATACGCCGTGTTCATGTTTTCTGGGCAGGAATCCGCCGGATTCCCTTGAATCCGCCGGATTCACGTAACTGGTTCGACTCTGTTCGTGCAGAAAACATTCAAAACCATTTCTAAATCCTATTTCCGCTTACAACAACTTAATACAAAGCTAATACATGCTATATAACGTATTATAAACATAAATTTAAAGGAGAATGTTAAATGATCCTTACAAGTTCAAAAACGAAACCGTGAGGTGGTGGTGATGATGATGAAACCGGATGATGATGATGATCAAGATTATGGTGATGATTGTGATGTTGATTGTTATTGTTGTTGGTGTTGATATGAAAACCGAGAGAAAGAGGGAGAAGAGGAGGGAGCCGAGAGTGATCCAGAGGGTGTGAAATAATTGAGGTCGGTTGTTATAACCGGCCTCAATTATTGAGGTGAGTGGGTGTTTTCCGACCCGTGTTCGTGTACCCGATCGTTATTTAGAAAAATGTTTTCGAACGATAAATTTCTAAAATTGAAATCGTATAAGTTTTTGTTTGAAGTATTTCACAAAAATACTTTTAGTGTGATACTAAATTATATCGTTGTTTCACTTTGAACTTACGGATAGTTTTAATTATCCAAAAAGAGTTTTGCAAATTTTCCGAGTACCGTAATATTATTTCTGTTAATAATATTCTATTTGGAGATGTTTTGGGACAACTTTTATTTTTATGTTTCTTGAGTGTTTTCAGATTTGTTCGCGTTGTGATTATTAAATAATCATTCCATGTTATATATATAGTTATATATATATATTATCCGAATACTTTGTTTTTGATTCGTACATAGTACGAAAAATTAAAGTTTAAATTGGCCCCTAATTTTGGCCATTTTTGACCGGGTGTCACATTCTCCCCTTGTTAGGAGAATTTCGTCCCGAAATTCATTTGAACCCTATGCTCGCGTGTTTCTAAGGCCGACTATGTGATATGTCTACCACTAAGACATCCGATTTATCCTTCTCCCCTTGTTAGGCTTAAACCTACTGATCTCAAATGAATAATGGAGAAGTCCGATTCTTTACCCGCCCGTTACCTACATAACAGGGTCGGTCCGTATTACCAGGTGTCACTATGATTTGGATTTATAATCCACCGAATTCAATGAGTTCCTATGGTGTTCTTATAGTTCAATGTAACTATCAACACTGACATAATGTACACATGCCATATATTAACAAATATAGTGTTTCGATTCTTATCCAATGTTTTGTCACTAACGTGATAACCATGTTCCGACTAGATCACCGTAGTGATAATCAATTTATATGCCACAACATGCATGCCTAGCCATATACTGTTTTAGCTAATCGAATACTGTAGCACATATTTTCACTGATACATTCATGTTTAGGAAAACGATAAGTTTCCTGCAACAATGATTCCAACAAGATGGCCTATTCGCCTATGATATCCCAATTACCGCTCTAGACCAAAAAGCCTAGCCATTGAATTCTAAAGTGTAATTACGTTTTACACTTCCTGATTCGATTAACCACAATTTGCTAATCTAATTGTATATTTATCATCAAAGAATAGAATAGACATGACGCACAATTGTACGTACCAGTGTCAGGGTCTGCTTGAGCGTCCTTAGCTCTCAGTACGAAGAACCTTCCTTTGGCAGTGTTGGTGTTTTTCAGCTTAGGACAGTCGTTTCGGTAGTGTCCCATTACACCACATTCAAAACAAGCTTTTACTCGGCAATCTTTTGCAAGGTGCCCAAAACGCTTGCACTTCTCACAGGGGTCGCCACAAGGTCCATCATGATGGCGTTTGCAATTTGAACAGTAGGGTTTTGTTCCATAGTACTCCTTCTTGTTTTCTGTTCCAGATCCAGATCCAGAGGCATTGACTTTGGTGGTTGCAGACTTCTTGGTAGCCTGACTCTGGTTGTCAGAGTTTCCCTCAGATTTCCTTTTGTTGTCCTTTCCTTCCTGAACAACCTGTACCATGAGGCTATGAGCCATACGAACGGCACCCTGGATGGTTCCTGGTTTGGAAGCGGTCACCATCCCTCTGATACTTGCAGGAAGTCCCCAGATGTACCTCTCCACCCTTTTATACTCGGGGTTAACCATTGTTGGACACAAGAGAGCTAGTTGGTGGAAGCGAGTAGTGTATCCAGCTATGTCATTGCCGCTGATAGAGTGATTCCAGAACTCTGTTTCCAGCCGCTGGATCTCTTCCCTAGGGCAGTACTCTTCGGTCATCATCCTTTTCAGATCATCCCAGGGAAGTTTGTAAGCCTCATCGACACCCACCGTCTGGGCATAAGTGTTCCACCAGGTGAGTGCACCCTCCAGTAATGTGCAGATAGAGAACTTTACCTTGCAGTCCTCCGGGCAGTTGCAGATACGGAAGACAGACTCCATCTTCTCAATCCACTGTAGTAGACCGATGGCTCCTTCCGTACCTTTGAAAGTAAGAGGGTTGCAATTTAGGAAGTCTTTGTAGGTGCAGGGTTTTGGCACCGGAGCGTCGTTGTTGACTTCTGTGCTCCTCGGGTTTGGTCCAGATCCACTGTTGGGAGGAGGTTGTTGTGCAGCCAGTGCTTCAGTCACTCGCTGGTTGATGAGTCGTTCCAGTTCAGCATTCGTGAAGGATTTTCGTTTTGGAGGCATGTTCCTTCAATAACAAGATAAGGAACATGTCAGAGTTTGAATCGAAGTATATGATTATCTTAATCATATGAATACTGAACAAATGAACTGACGTATGAAATGTCATTTGACAATAAGAGATAATAGGATTGTAATCAGTTAACATGCAAGTCTAACAGATTACAAGAGTTGAAGTTTACAGAAGTGTCAAGAATATCTCATCAGAACAGATATTTAAATTTTGTTTGTTATCCAACGCGGGATTATCCATTGGGTGTTTGCCGATTTGAGAGAATTGGTTAGGAATGATAGAAAAGATCTCAATCCTAAGAGGAATATTGATTTTGATCGTTAAGCATAACGACAGATGAAGAACAAGATTTTCTATCCTTACCGGAGTAAGACTCTCTCGAAGAGATGACCCTCTATACCTAGGGCACATCCCGGTACTATTTTCCCTGATTCGATCTACTTACGACCGGTAAATCCTTATGATTTATCCAAGGCCCTATCGTATATTTCATGTCCAAGGCATATCCATATATATACATTATATATATATAATAGCTTAATCATATACGCACATACCATATACGCGTATATATCCGCCTAGTTGTGTCTAGCACAAAACAGCTTGAGTCCCGGTTCTCTCGTGGTCAGAGTCTACTATTGTCTTCCTGTTCGACATAACCCCTTTCAGACTTTACATCATTTTCATCTAATTGTACATAGTTAGCTAGGCTATGTTAAATTAAATTTATATGATGTAATTCCTGAACCAGTTATACCTAATGAGGAATACAGCCTAATGGTTATAGTCTAGGCCCACTAAATGCAATCTAGTTCGCTATAACCTCAGGCTCTGATACCAATCTGTCACACCGCCAATTTCATGATTTGCGGAAGCGACGATTTTGGGTGTGACTAATCAATATACAAAGCACCAAAGTATAAGCAAACGACTCTACATGAGACGTTTATAAATATTACAAAAGTAATACAAGTTTTGAGTTAAAGTTTACAACATAATAGCGAGTTCGCAAAAGTAGTTTTGAAGATTTTAATACATAACCATTATACAAAATATAATGCAGGAAAATCTTCATGTCAAAATGGATGCATGCGACTCGTGAGTAGATAGCTTATCCTGAGGGCCATCCTACTACTGCTGATCACCTGAGAATACAACGCTAAAAGGGTCAGCTATAAAGCTGGTGAATCTCACAGGTTTAACATAAACATTGATGTGATCAACATGATAATTTGACGATAATAAAATGTTTCGTCTGAACAAGGATTTAAATTAATAAACCAAACAATGATTTAAAACAATTAAGTTTTCTAAAACCATGATTTAACCAATTAAGGTTACTAAATAATGATTTGAACCAACGCAGGTTCCCCAAGCCATAATGAAACCAACGCAGGTTTTCTAAATAATGATTAAACAATTAAGTTTTCAAAACAATGATGAAACCAACGCAGGTTTCCTAAATAATGATTTTTAAACAATGGTGAAACCAACGCAGGTTTCGTAACATTGAACAAACCAACGCAGGTTTTAGAACAACATTAAATTTAACAATGATGAAACCAACGCAGGTTTCGTAATATTGAACAAACCAACGCAGGTTTTCGAACAATATGAAAGTTATCCATGATGAAACCAGCGCAGGTTTCGTTATATTGAACAAACCAACGCAGGTTTTTGAACAATAATAAATTTAACCATGATGAAACCAACGCAGGTTTCGAAATAATGATTTAACAATGATAATCAAGACCAAATAATGGTAGTCAAACAATGTAACTAATATAGTTATCTGAATTAAATAATCATTTAATTCCATGAGTTAATAATCAAATTAACTAATCAAATAACATATGATCACGAAAACAAGTAAGCATTGTATCTCACCCCAATATGTAAAAACAGTAAAAATGGGGGCTGTGAGACTCACCTGAGCCTATCCGAGCAATGAGTATATCCGACGTGGAATAGACAATCTTTGAAATCCCTTAGAGTCCTAAACACGCGAGATTCTAATGAGTAAATGGATTGTCCAATGTATTGTTTAATGTTTATGTTTGAGTTTACAAAATTTTGTACGAGTCTGAAAACAGTAATCTGCCATTTTCGGCCCCTAAACGACCCCGGATGGCCTAAAACTGACAAGGCTAAGGTACTTAGCTTTGATCATTGGGTTGTTTTTGAATGACCGAGCGAATTTGAGCCCAATCCGTTACACTAAATTTTTCATCGAGAAGCTACCCTGTTTTAACTTGTGAAATCGTCGACGTTTTCGAAAATTTACATGTTCTGTTTTAGCTAGAATTCGCAGGGCTATTTTATTGATTCGTTGGATCCTGAAATAAAAAGGGGGAATCCGCCGGATTCCCTTGAATCCGCCGGATTGGTGGCATTTGTGGGGAATACGCCGTATTCCCTTGAATACGCCGTATTCCAGAAAAATAAAGGGAATACGCCGGATTCCCAAGAATCCGACCGTATTCATGACAAACCACGGGAATCCGACCGTATTCCATTGAATACGCCGTGTTCATGTTTTCTGGGCAGGAATCCGCCGGATTCACGTAACTGGTTCGACTCTGTTCGTGCAGAAAACATTCAAAACCATTTCTAAATCCTATTTCCGCTTACAACAACTTAATACAAAGCTAATACATGCTATATAACGTATTATAAACATAAATTTAAAGGAGAATGTTAAATGATCCTTACAAGTTCAAAAACGAAACCGTGAGGTGGTGGTGATGATGATGAAACCGGATGATGATGATGATCAAGATTATGGTGATGATTGTGATGTTGATTGTTATTGTTGTTGGTGTTGATATGAAAACCGAGAGAAAGAGGGAGAAGAGGAGGGAGCCGAGAGTGATCCAGAGGGTGTGAAATAATTGAGGTCGGTTGTTATAATCGGCCTCAATTATTGAGGTGAGTGGGTGTTTTCCGACCCGTGTTCGTGTACCCGATCGTTATTTAGAAAAATGTTTTCGAACGATAAATTTCTAAAATTGAAATCGTATAAGTTTTTATTTGAAGTATTTCACAAAAATACTTTTAGTGTGATACTAAATTATATCGTTGTTTCACTTTGAACTTACGGATAGTTTTAATTATCCAAAAAGAGTTTTGCAAATTTTCCGAGTACCGTAATATTATTTCTGTTAATAATATTCTATTTGGAGATGTTTTGGGACAACTTTTATTTTTATGTTTCTTGAGTGTTTTCAGATTTGTTCGCGTTGTGATTATTAAATAATCATTCCATGTTATATATATAGTTATATATATATATATTATCCGAATACTTTGTTTTTGATTCGTACATAGTACGAAAAATTAAAGTTTAAATTGGCCCCTAATTTTGGCCATTTTTGACCGGGTGTCACAGTTACAATTCAAGATTCATATGTGATTGATACAGTGTATTCAGTAGCCAATTCAAGCAATCGAAGTTCTTTTTCAGCCAGTGAGCATCGTGATATTACAGTAATTGATGACAGAATAGAAATAAGCAAATTATCAAGTCCTAATTCAGAATTAAAGAAAGTAGAAGTAATGAATACATCCTTCTTAGCTAAAGATGATTCCGATGAATTCATGACTGAATTGAATGATTTGAGACAAATTGCATCAGCAAAAAAGTATTATGATCAATTTGTTATTGTTACAAGTCCTATGCAATTACCAGATGATTATAGGATTTATTGTTTCATGTATGGGTTAAGTGAAGAAATTCAATGTTATGTGAATATGTTTTCTCCAAAAACTCTTGATGATGCATTTTCTTTGGCTACACTTAAAGAGTTTACACTCAATTTTCAGAAGGTAGAGTCATCAACTAAAATTGAGAAGGTAGATATTGTAGCTGAAAAACTAGTATAAATTTTTGGTAAAAGTGTTGACTACAAGGTGTTCGACGGAATGCCTAAAAAGAGCTTTAGTACAGAAAATGTTGATAAAAGGCTGGAGGGTGATTTCGATATAAACAGAGCCATAAAGAGTACATCAAAAGATGTTGAAGAGGCTGAGATTGATGATTATGTTGAAGAAGATATTCATCAACATTTTGAAGAACATAGTAGTGTTGAGGATAATATTAGAACATGGAAACTTGGTAATAATTTGAGTGTTTCTGAGGTGTTTAAGCTGAAAGATATCAAACGATGTCAGGAAAAAGAGACACAAGAAGTGGTCAATGAGTTAGCTCAAACCAAGGCATTAGATAAGAGGGTTGTCCAAGAGTATATGCGAAGGAGTTTCGTTCATTTTTACTATCCATCATGTTACGATGCTTATCGATAGAGCCTCAAAAGAGAAAATAAATGTGTTTCTAAGGGATTTTGAAGAAGTGAAGTTGTGCAAGAATCCTTTTGTAACACCCCCAAATTTGATTGATTTGCGGAAGCACGATTTGGGTGTTACTAATCAATAACAAAGCACAAAGATATATAGTAAACGACTCTATATGCGTCGTTTTAACAAAATATATTGATAATTGAAATGTTTACAACATTTAAAGCTTTACATAGCTCAAGTTTAAATAAAAGGAGATTTCAGTACATAAGTACTTGTACAAAATATACTAATGCAAGAAAATCTCAATCGTCTGTATGCTGACTCGAGCTAAAAGTCCTGAAGCAGAAACATCCTACTGCTTGGTACCTGCGATACATGCTAAAAGGTCAGCTAAAAGCTGGTGAGCTCACAGGTTTGAAATCAGTTAATATCGTATGAACCGCAAGATTTAAGTAATGAATTGCATCCAGCAATTAAATGATAGTAATCGTGTATACAGCCATGAGCACATAGTTGAGCTGAACTCGAGGGCCGGGTCCCCTATAGAGAATTCCGGGCGAGGTGCCTCCACGAAAGCCTAATCAACATTCGTCTTCCCAAATATTAATACGTCCGTTTACCCGGTTAGTGCTTGCTAACCCGAACGAGGAGGGTCAATCCTATATGGTACCATATACTAATATTCACGCTACAACATATTAACAACTATGCTGACGGAGGACTTTAAATGATTAGTTGTGAAAAACTCATGTAGTATATTAAATGTTTGTACTTGCGTTCACATGTTAAAAATTGAGCAATATATCACACCCCTGAGTAAAACAGTAAAAAGAGGGGCTATGAGACTCACCTGAGTCTGAAAGCGTTTAAACAAATGTAAGTTGATTAGCCGAGTATGAAGTCCAAAGACTTGTAACCTGAGGGTGTCCACGACACGCGATGGTTATAATCATGATTGGGTATCTCAAAAGATCACCCTTGTAGTTGTTCATTCAACTATAATGTCCAAATCTCCACTATTTGGTTGATACGTTTAAGTGTTTGAAAAGTGTACGGCCCGTTGGTGACGGATTTGTAATAATAATCTCAACTATTATTATTTTGATTTCGTGGCGTTTTACTTGAAAAATGTGTTTTGATTGTGTTTTAGAAGCCGTTACGGAATCTAAGTACGGGGGTCCGGGGGCAGCGCCCCTGGTAGCGGGGTCCAAGGGGCGGCAGCCCCTGGCGGGGTCCAAGGGGCAGAGCCCCTAGCTGGGGTCGAGCTGCCAGGTCAGCTTGGAAAATTTTTATTTCTACTATATTGCTTTGACGAAAAACGCATCTGGATCCGAATTTGGGTAAAATCAGTGTTAAAATTTTAGGTTTCGACACTTAGTAAAAATCTGAGTTTTCTGGTTTGTGCGACGTTGGGTGCGACGTCGCAGGTAAGGATTGCGACATTGAGCATGACGTCGCTAAAGGCGACGTTTCGCAATTTAATGCGACGTTAAGGATGATGTCGCTATACGCGACGTAGTTGATTCTAACGACGTAGTAGGCGACGTCGCTATGTGCGACTTCGCAATTCAATGCGACGTTATGTGCGACGTCGCTAAGGCGACGTTATTGATTTCTGTGCGACGTTATTCGCGACGTCGCAAAGGCTCCAGGCCAAATGCGACGTTACGGGCTGTTGGCCGGATTTTGTGTCGAAAACGAGTTTTCCGGCGACCATTCGGTCCAAATCTTTTACCCAACCCATATTTGGACATTTTGAACGTATATAAACAATAAAAATGTAAAAATGAGTAAAAACGGAGAGTTTCGGGTTTTGTCGGAAAACTTACAAAGTGTCGGATTGAAAATCCGAAAAGATGAGGTTGTAGATCGTTGCGTGGTGGTCGTTTTTCCTAAAAGAGCTTTGAGTTTCGAGTTCGTTTGGTGGTGGATTTTGGTGATTTTGTGTGGTGGTGGTAATGTGGTGTTTGAGAGAAAAAGAAAAGAAGAAAGAGAGAAAGAAAGTGAAAGTGAGGTGAGGGAGGTGGTGACCCTCACCTTTTTGGGCTGATTTCGAGTGGGGTCCACCGGGTGTGGACTTCACCAATTTCGTTTCCTGTAATCGCGCTCCGTGCAGTGTTCGTTTTCCTCGATTGTTTAATCGTTTAAATAGTTTTATACACGTTTAATTATATGTTTTAAAATGCGCATAATTATTCAATATTTTTGTTGAAGTATTTTACCAAAATACATAATACTTGAGTTATAAATCATAACTTTTATTTATTTCGTTTTGTTTGGCGCGTTAACATTTTATCGCGTTGTTACTAATTTTATTATACGAACTGAATATGAAATATTATCAAAATAATATTTTGGATATAATAGTGTTATTTAATAAAATTGGTCACCAACGTCCGTATTTATGGAACCGAAATACATTCGATTTAATTTGCGTACGATTTAATCAAATCGCATTTTCGTATATATTCAACAATATATATAATTCGATACATTAATTAGCCTAACACATAACTAATTACATGTATTAACATAGAATTAGGCACTAATTACTAGTCCTAATTTGGCGGGTGTTACACCTTTCCATCCCAACTAGTGAGATATCTTTGAAAGATACGAAAACATGAATATTTTAACTCATTTCGAGTTTGATCCTGGAGGATCTAATTCATCATTTTCTAGCATTAAGAAGTCATTTCAAATATTTGTTGTTACATTAGTGAAGGCGACCAGTCATCAAGTTACTGGAATTTCAATCAGACAAAAAACACTTGAATTCGTGTGGAATGGCACTACTGATAGGAAACTTATTCGTGATAGCACTATTGATTCCTTTAAATTGAACAAAAGTCAGAAGAGAGAAAGGGAAAAAGCTGATCTAGAAGCGTGCATTGAGCATTTGTAGGAAAACCACTTTAGTTGTGCCACGGTATTAGTAGCTTATGCATTAGGCGCTCGTTTGGTAGATAACTTCTATGATCTGTTTTCTATCGGCATGCGTATGATCACGAGACATAAGAAGTTGGATATTGTACCACTCGATAAGTATTTGAAGCTAAAAGGGCTTCAACGATGGCTATTTACTTGTTACTTTTATGAACCCAGATTTGGAACTCATCTCCGATACAAGCTATGGGTCATTATTGGTGACGTAAAAGGTGTACTCGAAACTGGTGCTGCTAATGGGCCCGTCATCAATTCACGCAATGGCAGTATGCAACAGTTCCTCATCATTTCACGCAATGACAGTATACAACAGTTCGTCCTATTTCTTACATCTATCACCGTCTTTCTATTTCTTTTAGAAAGTCCATATTCTGATACGATAGGTTATTTAGGCATATGGATATTTGTTAATGCAAATGAGCGGGTTCCAATCACTTCAAGACAGTTTTTACAGCCGGTTGTTAGTGTGAGTGCTGATGGATTTGTAGATGTAAAAATTTCTGCAATTGGTTTTCCAACTCATTATGCCACATCCTATGTTGAGTGGCAAGTGGACTTAACATGTTTAATGTCACTTCTTGGCTGGAATCCTCTGTTAATGAGCTACAAATTTTTAGCTCCATTCGTAGCCTATTTTGCTCAATTGGGTGGTGGAGTATATACTATAACCAATGTTGTTGATCTTGTGGGAAATGTTGTGCAGGAAATATTGAAAAATAACTCTCGTTTTGTTATGGAGCATAAGGTTCAGTCTTTATATATAGATGAATCTGATGTAGTCGAGGGGCAATTAATGTCGCACCCCCAAAACACGTGGCAGCGAAAGTATGAGGTGTCATGGGGGCGCCGACCAAATCAAATATCACAACACAAAGATTACAACAAACGACCTCTATATGAGACGTTTTAATAAAAAGTTACATTTCCATAATTCAAATTTTACAATATCGGGAGTTCGCATAAACCATTAAGAGATTTCTAATACATTACCGAATGTACAAAATACAGCTAAATGAAATCTAATCTCTTGATGTTTGAAAACTATGCGACTCGAGCTAAGCTTTCCATAAGCTTCCTACTGCGGCGGGTTACCTGAGAAACACATACTAAAAGGTCAACATAAAGTTGGTGAGTTCATAGGTTTGTAAACAATCGTTTAGTTATGATCCACAAGATTTCAAGTTGTATCATTGAAAAATGACAGTTTAAAAAGTATCGCATCCAGCGATAAAAGTATTGCACAAGTGCAATATAAGTATACCATGTGTCATGAGTCTCATAGTTCGAACTTAACGTTGTTTGCCTCCGGTAAGTGTACTAATCCGATACACTTCGAAATCACAAATAATATTGAGCCCGTGGGTTGGCTAGAGAGACTAGCCCGGGCAAGGTTTGTCAAACCCTGATAGATCTATCCAATAGTATTCACGCACGAATTTTAACGAACTATGATGGGTAGAGGACTTTAGTGGATTATATTAAGTCTCATGCAATCCGTATAAAAAGTTGTCACAGTTGTTACAGTTACTTGTGATCATAAGAGCAGTTATAAAACAGTTGTATGTATTCTCACCCCAGTTAGAAAACAATAAAAAGGGGGCTATGAAACTCACCAGTGTTTAGCAGGTAACAAGCAATAATCAAATAACAAGCAATATGTGTCCCAAGGTGCAACCTTCTAACGTCCTAAACGTATAAGGTTGTGTAAGTAGATGTCTCATAAGACCATCTATATCGATTGTATAAGTGGGGGTTAATGTCCACTTAAGCCAATCGTGTAGGTGGAGGGTTATTGTCCACCTAGAGCTAGTTCATCAACTAGTATGTCCAGGTAAGTTGTTCAAGTTCGTTTATCAAAAACGTGTACGACCCGTTGGTGAAAGTTTGTAATAATAATCTTACACCATTATTATTATGTGTTGTTTCATTGTATACTATCCAAGTATATGTTTCGTGTGTTGTGTCGTATATAAGTAGTGAAGTTGTGTGAGTTCGACACTTAGTGTGAAAACTAGTTTTGTATATTCTGTTTTAGGCGTCACTTAGGGGCGACACTCGATTGGGAAGCGACACTTGGGAAGTGTCGCCGAATTCAATTTGTAAATAGGTAGCGTCACTCAAGTAAGTGTCGCTATAGGCGACACTTGGTTGGTTAGCGGCACTAGGTTAAGTGACGTTAAATGTGATTTTAAATTGGCAGCGACACTTGGGGTAAGTGTCGCTATAGGCGACATTTAGTTCAGGCGGCACTTGGTCAAGTGACGCTAAATAAGCAATTTGAATAGTTGGGCGGCACTAAGGATAAGTGACGCTAGATTAGGCGTCACTTGGTTAAATGTTGCTGGTTAAGCGACACTTGTGCCTGATCAGTTTTCCAATTTTTAATCCAAGAGTTCCCAGTGTCGATTTTTCATTCGAGAAACTTTCTAAGTTTAGTTTTTAGTCCAAGTTACTAACTAAGTCACCCAAACCCATTTTTGTTACCACTTTCCAAAAATAGTAAGTTTTGTCGTTTTTAGAAACCGAGCCGTTTTTTTGACTTGGTCAAACCTACCCGGTTTGACCCGAAACTTTTACCCAACCCATATATCAGTTTATAGAGTCCATAAAATTTGTCGGTTCGTGTCGGAGTTCACCCAAAGTGTCGGTTTTTAATAAAAAACCTAAGACTTCAAGATTTCATATTTTTGACTTTTGTCGGTTTAGTTCGCCACTAGATTTTTCCTACTTCTGGTCCAATTCGGAGTTCACAATTTTTACCAACCGGTCTTCTATGTGTCTAGTTCATAACATAATTTTTCTGAGATTTATAATGTCCATTTATATATTTAATTAATTTCACGTAAGAACCGAACATATTTATCGAAAACTTTCTGGTCAGTCTCAAAGATCAGTTTATTCATAAAAATCCGTACAGATCTGGAAAAAGTGTAAAACATGAAAGTTGTAGCTCTTTTCAATACACAAATTTTAAAAAAGAATTCGTTGTCTAACTCTTCCTAGAACTCGAGATATCACAGTTTTAGTGGACTGAGTTTTTGAAGACATATTATGTATCTTTTTAGATGTTTCATAAAAATGATTTTTAGCATGTCATTTGGATATATTAGTGTTAGATGAACAACTAGATACATAAATAATCATCATGCAAGTATAATTTTGGAGAGATAAAGTGTTCCTTACAAAGGAAAATGATGGAGAATGAGGAAGATGAAGATGGAAGACTTGTTCTTGGTTCCTTGCTCTTGATTTTTCCTTTCAAATGGTGGTGGTTGATGGTGGTTTAGAGGTGGTTTATGGTGGTTTTTAGGCTGAGAAAAGGGCTGAGTTCTTTTGAGAGAGAGAGAGTTTAGATGGAGTGTTTAACATAAAATGAAATAAAATGAAAGTTGCATGTTTAAGGAGTGGATGTGTAAGGAATCAAGTAATCATCACCTTGTATGAAGTTTGGATGGGGAATGAGGGTGGTGGCACATGGGGTGGCCAGCCCCCATGTGGTCCCACAAGGGGTATTTTGGTCATTTTCCTTGTTCCCTTTTTAATTGTTACGTTTCCCGTTCTTTACCCGATTGTTAGACGTTTATTTATACGTTAAACGTTTAATACACGCGTTTAATTAACAGTTTAAATTCCGACATTTTCACTTGAAATATTTTATCTAGATACTTGAAAACATTTATAAAAATGTTCCGTTAATTCGTCGGCCTCGATTTGCGTGTTAGTTCTACGGAGGTTTAAATCGCGTAACGTTTTAAATAGACGTTTTTATTGACGAATCATTATACTATGTTTTTAATAATAATTTCATACAAAATAATGTATTTTAAATTATAAAATATATTTCAACTTTCGTTCGATTGTCGGGCGCGTTTCGCGCGTTTTCGTTGCATTTGCGTTACTTTATAAGATATTAATGATTCGTTAAATATTATCACCATAATATTTGTAAGTTTTCGAGTTTATTAAATAATTTCATATTATTTAATATTCAGTTCACCAACGTCCGTATTTATACTATGTCGGACTCTGTCCGGTTGTTTCGCACAATTTCACTAAATTGCGTAAGCGTAATTACAACTAATTACGTAAGCGTATATTCACAAAATATACAAATAGTTACAAGTAATTACAAGTATTTAGCCTAATACTAAACTAAACACACGTAATTAGGGTTTCTAGCAGGTTGATCAGTAACCCTAAATCGTCGGGTGTCACAATTAAAGCCAAGGGTCCTTTGTACATGCCATCTCAGATGTATGCATGAAAAACATGAGGAAATAATTTCATCAGCTACCATCCTTGAGGACAAGGATGTTTTGATGAGTGAGGAAGTTGATATGGGTCAATATGGAGTCAACCTAGTTAGCTACATAAGTACACGTGGCATGATATTATAGGCTAGTGCAAGTGTAATTAGTTAGGAAATATAAAAGGGAGTATGTGTAACTGATTTTGTATCTTTTAGTTCAATTGAATGATAATTCTGATTTGGGAGAGTTGCTCTCACCAATTGAGTTTCCAAGCTGTTCTTGGGAATTTAGAGTTCACATACACAAGCTGTTCTTATGTATTTTCTATTGAAAATCCATTGTTTGAGTTCACATACACAAGCTGTTCTTGTGTATTTTCTATTGAAAGTCCATTGTTACGTTTTCAACCTTATCAAAATCGTGTTGCATCTCCATCAGAACCACAAATTGTCAATCCTCCATTCGCGAACAAAATATATATACAATCCAACCCCATGATTAGTCAAAGTAGCAAAACAAGTTAGTATACCGCACACACAAGTCTGATAATGTAGTGATAAGAACTAAATACTAAAACAGATCGAATACATAATCATTAAAACAAAAATCCATTACCAAAGAAACTCACATAAAACCGGATGTCTAACCAACATGTAAAAAAAAGTCACCCAAAGTCAGTTACTAAGAAACCAGCAAAAAGCTCATAACTTGAAATCGAATCAAGACCATAGATTAACGCACATTTAAATCAAAATCAGACTACAGCTTTCACCATCTAGATCCACATTCAATCCTTCTCTCTTTGTCACCTGCAATCCTGCATAATGAATGTAATAATACATACGTAAGTGCAAACACAGACTGACAGAAGTACTAATATAAAAATCATAACAATTTAATTGCAGGTCAAAACAGTACTAATGGATCAAAACAGTACTATTTAGTTGCGGGTCAAAAGGGTCAAGGCAAGATGGGTTGATCCGCATTCGTGTTAATCTAGTTATTAGAAAGATAAAAGAGCTACTCTAATATATATGATTATATAAAGTTTATCATTTATATCCAACTTGTTACTTTAGATCAGTTTCAGAAGTTAATAAATTTTGCACATCACTTTGGACGACTTTTACTCCATTTGACCCATTTCATCTTTAGGTAACGTTTTAAGCTTGACCCATTTACCCATTAGAGACAAAAATTAAACCAAACAAATCTATTTTCAAGTGAATGGGTTGTGATTGCACAAAAAGGTCATGAGAATACCTAGACCGAAAGGGTTTCATCATCTTTGGTCTTAGAGGAATGTCGTCGTCTTCTCCTTTTGGATTTTGATTTTTCGTTTGCGTCTTCTTCTTCTTCTTCTGAATCCGCGACAATCTCTACATCAGCAGAATCGGTTGACTTGCACTTTTTTATTAGTCTTTTAAGAGCTCCATTTGATTTCTGTTTCTTCTTCGAACTCTCCTCATCATCATTTATGAAATTATCTTTCAAATCATAGGCATCCTTACCATCACGGTTTGATATTTGCGTATCACTGGTCCCGATATCCTCCCCCTTGGGTTCGCTTTGCAATCAAAGTGAAGGATAATATTTGAACTCAACTTTTTTTCCCCTGACAATTGGTAAATTTTGCAGAATAATAAAAAGACATGATAAACATTAAAGGATACGAATCTTCTAGCAAATTGATTCGTTGGCTGTTACTAACATAGTAACCCGCAAGGTAAACGGATCGTGGACCAATCACAGTAAACGTCACATCTTCCACTTCATCGAACTCCAAATCGAGTTGTAATGACTCTATTTTTCCGGAGATCAATGTACATAAAAGAACAGGACGACTGCCTCCAATACTACATTGGACGGAGCTCCTATCCATCTTTTTTTCAATACTCAATGTAGCCTAAAACATCAAAAAAATAGAAGTAGCTTAAAATCATACATACACACTAGAGGTAGCAAATTTGACACTATCCTATACAAATGATTTGCTAGGTTTTATTCTAAAACTAATCGAGTCGAATGTAATTATAAATAATTCTAAGAATTAGATAAAAATGTATATTAACAACAGTAGGCAATAAAATACTGGGAATAAATATGTTTAAACCAACACAAACTTGCACATAACAAAGAACACAAATTATAATTTCCAATCTTGATACATGTTTATAGTTAACTTAAAGTCATTTATACAAAGAATATACCAACATGAGGCCAGAACTCAACCCAAAAATATAGATCCAGGACCAAACTTGTACACAAATATATATATATATGTATATATATATATGTATATATATATATATATATATACCTGTGAAATATGCAGTCGTCCTAAGCTGTTACTGGATCTAAGAATGTAAGGCTTTCCAGATTTTACTTCAACTCCTAAAAATTATAATCAACAAATTAAAAACAATCAGAAAATATATTAAACTGCATGCATGCAATAAAAGATATGATAAATTAATAAAGATTCATGAAAACTGACCCCAGAAGGCCATGACCGGAAAATGAGTTGAGAGTTTTGATAAACACTTAATTTGGTCTCCCTATTTCAATTCTTTCGATGAACACAGTAATATTATGATGAATTCAAAATACATTAGTTCCCTGTATATATATATATATATAAATATATATACAGCTAAGACTAAGAAGAAGACTGAATTAATGGTAATTAGCTAATCAATACCTAATTTAGTGGTACCAATCAAAGATTTATAGAAGAACTGGTTTTGGAAATGATTCAAGGAGCGACCACAATCAAGGAAATGATCAGTTTTTCTCTCTTTTATTTTTAATTTTCTTTTTCAATATCAAGAGACAATATTTTAATGTTTTCACCAAATTGGAGGATATTTGAAGTAAACCGAATCTGGCTGTAATTTAACTAAAAATAATAGAATAATAATAAAAAAAAAAATATCAACCACTAAAATATACTGAATCTATGTACTTGCAAGCAAAGTTCTCAAGATAGCAATCTGATTTTAGGATCGTACGATCCCACCAACTAATGCTGGCAAATTCTGCCCATTTGCTCCACATCTGGGCAATTCTGGGTATAATGACATAAAGTTTGGGTTCTTATAGACTGGAGAAATTTTAGGAATGAGCTTAATTGGGTAAAACTCAAATTATGAATGGATCTAAATTAGTGGCCAGTTATATTTTTTATATTATATAGTTAAAATGTATAACTTATTTTGGATGAAATATATATCTTAGAGAATTAGAACATTTTTTGATGAAATTTTTAAATAGCCCGTTATGACCCGAGCCCGTTTAGACCCACGCCCAATTAGACCCGAGCCCGTTTATACCCGCGCCCGTTTTGACCCGTAGCCCATACCCGTCCAACCCGCCCATTTTGCCGGCTCTACTACCAACCGAATGTAGGATTGTGATCGTGAGATCGTTCGTAAGATCGTTGTACAATCCGATGCTACTCTTGTTTGAAATGTTGTATAATTTTTAAAATCATTGCAAATGAGGTAAGCTTTTATAGAGCTGATTTCAAACTCCACTAATATTATATGCATGTTCAGAAATCACTTATGGTCATTATATTGTACTTGTTAGTGAATTAAACCGAATTAGCATATCCATTTGTTTTTAGTTATCGATACGACTCCATTATTTAATTGGTGCCGATCTGGAGGTGATTATGGAGAAAAAGCAGATTTTGATTTACAACAATATCATTGATGCTCCATTTGACATTGCAATAGATATTCAATTTTAATTTGTATGCTTTATGCTCTTAAACTTATTATTACTACTAGTGGTTGTATGGAACTACGTTTTGTTTCAGTATGTTTATTCCACTAAAAAGTATTGTCGTTACACATTGAACCATTAATTTATGTTAAAAAAAAAAAAAAAAAGTTGGAATACATTACTTTTCCATATGAATTTGGATACTTTAAAAAATAAAATTGACACTGGATCTTACAATTTCGATCTTACAAATAAAAAAACGATCTTATATCTTACGTTTAATCCATCCGATATTTACAACCTTGCTTGCAACATTTGGTTGACAAATTGAAAATAGAAGTCAAAGTCAACAGTCCAATTAATTAATGTATGCATGTATGTTTACAGCTATCTATATTGATAAAAATAAAATCGTAGTGGGGTAAATCATGAAGGTTTATGTTTATATCCATCTTCTTTTTAAAGATCAAAACTCAACTTATAAAACGGTGTAACTTTGGATATCGAAAAAGAGTTGCACAACCAGTGAAAGGTCCCAGAATAGTCGTCATCTTATATTTCAAGATTCTTGTTTCGATTTTCATTCCATTATCTACCTCAAATTGCCTAGAATCGGTTCCATAGCAACCTCTCACTAAGTCACTGCATTCACAATCAGGAAAATTAATATATGTTGCTTCAAACATTTTAACATATCACAAGATACAACATCAAGGAGATGCAGTTTACTTCCTACAACACCATTAAATCCTTTATAACGAATCCATACATTCAATGTCTACAGATAACATTCTATTCATCTCATACTCTCAAAGTCCCCACCAGTAAAAACAATACTATGATCATTACTGATCTCTTTACAATAGAAACAAAGTCCGGTTAGAAACAACTTTGTGTGATTACATGCAGCAAGTTAGATGTGTATGTGTATCATCCATTTCAGCAGTTTGAGCATTGACATCATTTGTGGGAGCGCATCACTACTTACCCAAATGTGTGCATATAAGCAGCTAAATGACAGTTGATATATCTGATCTAATATAAACACCGGATAACTTCGAAGTTCATCATCTCGTGTTTTTCATAGAGAAGGAATCACTGGAACAGATATAAGTGAATTCAGCAGATATTCAATTTACATTATTATTGGATGAGCATAGTGAATTTCTTGTACCGTTTTAAATATGCAGGCTACTTCTTAACTAGAGATGTCCTTCCTGTTGCTAGATAGATACAGTGTATCTCCATACGGTCTGCCAAGGGGAAAAAAAAACATATTAAAACATAATGTATTAGATAGAAATATCTCAAGTAAAGGAACATTCAATGAAGCACTCGCCTTATATGTAAGAAATAGAAACAGATGACAGTTTATGTTACAAGAGTCATTCACTTAAGAGAGTTTCTCCAAATAACAAGACATTTGAAAATTATAAAATACAAGTCCAGATAAACCCCTACAGCCTTACTACAACTACTACTACACCACTACTACTACTACTGTCATCCACCAACACCACAAAACCAGCTGCCAGTCTGCCAACAAAATCCTACCACCCCAAATCTTCATATAATTTCAATTTGTGTGAAACTTTGCGTGTATGTTCAAACACAGTTTTGGGAGAAATGCAAATCTTATCCATAACATGATAGACCATGTGCTTATGCACTACATTGGATCACTATAATGCCACACATCATTTTAGAAGGAATGCAATTCTTACGACTTGTTATCTTATAGAACACAATCCCTTAACGGGTTTAAAAAGGCTCAAATACCCTACCAAATTAGTTTTCCTAACACACCTTAGCTTTAATTTAGACCACATTTTTGTTGTTGTTGCAGTTGCTACCTCGCACAATTTCAAGACTAAGAAACCTGATGTTAGGGGACCCATTTCACTTCTTTAGACTCTGCAAGGCTACCATTTGTAAATGAGTACTCTAACCACGAAAAGGGGACTCAGTTTACCTTTCTAGAGATTGGTCATGTTTTGTCCATACTAGCCATATCATGTCATCCAATCAAGTTTTAACTATTTATAGGTAGTCACTAAATCAACTCGTTCTCAAACATGAATTTCTATTGCAGACCTTAAGGGGGAAAGACCAACCATCAAGTTTTGTGGTGAAGGACAAGACTTTAGAAGTTTCTCATTCATATATTCTTCTTCACCCATAAACCTGAATACTGTACCTTAGTTACACTAAGATTCCCCTCCGTATGGATATTAACCTTATACTCCAAAACAATTGCATAATATTGGTGTGTGTAAACCCCAAACTCTCATCATCCCCTGTCTGTAAAAATCATAGCATGTGATTATAGCATCTAATATAATATCTAGAAAAAGCATATCTTACCTTGGATTTTTAACATGAAGTAACAAGAAAACGAGAGCGATGAGTATAGAGGAAGATCCAACAAAAATGTAGGCCACACCAAGGAAACTGTTCTTCCCTCCCAACCAGCTTGATGTTGACAGTACAAGCATTTTTGTTCCACCAAAACTGTAAGTGTTATAATTGTTCATCAGACGTACTACAATAATGTCATCTTCTTCTAAATCCTCTTCGATTCTCCCATATAATTTACGAAAACTTGGAAAAGCAGCTGTCCGCATCCACACAATCAGATCCTCTTGATCACTTAGCTGGATAATTTAACAAAAAATAGGTATAGTGGTTGCATTGCATAAAAATAAGTAAAAGAGAAATTGTATGAAAAGGATAGCAACCTTCCCTGATTTCAATTTGGGGTAATGTACTTTTTAACCCCATAAAATAGGTGCAAACATGTAAGAAACCTCAAATTATCCTAAATTTTAAGTAACCATCTTTCCGTGTTTTATAGGTGGTGTTACCCGAAATAGATGTCGTAACTTCGGATTTTTTTAGTTTTAGGTTCATTACCACAGATGGAAAGCAGACCAAAAGTTTGGTACCTTTTACGCATTTTTTTCACTTAATAAATATCAGAAGAGTTTGGCAGTACAGGTATTGTAGTTAAGAAAAATGATATAAGATTAAGGTGGGACACTCACTGGGATAGTCGTATCTAGCTTTCCGCCACCGATGAAGGAGCTATTTTGGAAATTAAATGGATAAACATCTTTGCCAAATTTGTGATCCCGATCACTCTTCCATGCAATGTTTTTTCGTTCAATTTCCAGCTTTTTTGTCCCGCGTGAAAAGGAATATGTGTCATTAAATAAACTCCATGCAACTAATCCACAAGGGACTATTGGTAGACCATTTTCAAGTGCTAGAGGTTCACAGGAACTTGTTTTGTTGTATCCTAGTCCATGTAATAGTTGATCATCACTTCTACTTTTTACATACCTGAATTGAATGCAACTTTAAATCAAAATGCATATATTAAAATTTTTAGGGACTATTACACAGAACTAGAGAAAGTATGATGGGTTATAAACAGCTATTCAAATCCAATCAATGTGAATGGTAAACTTACTAACAGAACAAGTTCAAATTTGCAACAAGCAGTACAGATTGAAAACTATGTGACGAACTGATACTGATAACAAACATAAATCATTTTGTGTCTGAAAAGTACTAGGTTTGACATCTTAGAATCTAGTGTATCTCCTACGTGGTATAAGCGAACAATACAACATAAAATTGATAGCAGATTTCCAAATAACAAAAAGTCACAAAAAAAAGGTGTGTAACTAACCGCCTGTGGTTCTGGTAATAGTTGTCCAGCTGATAATAGATGTAAATTGGAGCTTTCATAGGCTTACGCACCTAAACAGAGACCAAAACGCACAAATGCTTGACTTACACCCATATTTCAAGATCCATTAATAATCATACATAGTCAACTAGAAAGATAATGTCTCACCTTTAGATAACGATGACAACCTTTTGGAGTTGATGCATTCTTAATATAAGCTACCTTGTTGCTCTTAAAACTATCTGGTACACAATCAGCATCATATCTATCCACAATTTCATTAACCTACAAGTGCAATGTAAATAAGTACAGTTTAACATACTTCTAAAAACCAGGTAGAATAAATGATTACAATTACTAGAGGTGGCAAATGATCTGAATGGGTAACATGTCTGACAACTAAATTTTAATACATTTGAGTTGGGTTGCGTTAACCTGTCACCTTTAACACATTCTGTCCAATTTCTTGATTTTTTTTTATAAATGTGTATTAATTACATTTCCAAAAAATATCCAATTCAATTTGGGAGCTTGGAAGCAATAAACTAGCACTTCTCATAGAGTTTCAACCCAATTGGCCAGCTCGACACCTTTGACCGCTTTCATTTTTTAGCTAAGTTTTTAGGTTTGGCCAAAATGACCGGTCAGAGATGAAACATAACCCAAATCGTCCCATCTTCAAGTAAATGGGTTAAAAACCAGAAAATGCCACCTCTAACAATAGAAAAGCATGATAAAACAGCTAAATCTTTCAGAAGAGAAACAAAAGTGAACTTTACACTTTGTGAAGCATGAAGAGAAATTAACCCAACAGGAATGAAAATGATGCCCATAAAAAAGAATGTCCCAATGACCTGAAAAGTTATACGGATTAACATTTATTATAATGCCACGTGTGATATACCAACATCCACGTCAATATTAAGTACTAGTAATCGATAAAAAAATGTGGCATCTGTTTATGCACTGACCCATGCTGGTGTTAGAACAGGTTTACACGCAGGGAGAGTTTGTTGGGTGAACTGATGTATAGCTGCAGAGCAAAAGTGAACATCATTAGGGTGATTCAGTGAAATTTGTTAAGTTAGAGCATTTTTCATAATACAAGATTGCCAGATGAAAAAAGATAAGGGGGATTAAGTTCATGAATTTCACATTTTGGCATTCACAAAACCTAAGACTTAAGACTTGGGTAGGGGTTGCAACTGGTATGAGCTTAAAAGATGATGTACTTATGTTTATAAAGAAGATCAAGTTGATGAGCCGTGTGATGGGAAATCACATTAGCAAAGAACTGGATTATCAATGCTAATAGTAGTTACGCCTATTTTAGTCAGGGCCGTCTTTGAGGGTGAGCGTGGTGGTCGACCACCCAGGGCCTCCAAATCATACGGGCCACAAATTGTGTGTTTTTGTGTATATGTATCATGTATGTATGTGTATAAGTATATATAATTTGATTGTTCATTGCAAGAATAAAAATATGTTCTAATTGGTTCAAAGTTGATTGACCCGCAACAAAAA